>OU342776.1:1255000-2505000 GCA_910591435.1 Acronicta aceris | reverse complement strand
AGACATCTTTAAAGCTCCATTTTTAACTCACAACAAAAATGTGAAAACCCTTCATTTACAAAGTTTTATTTTGTGTCCACGTAAGGAAGACAAATGGTTTTTAGATAAAGAAAACCAAGTTATTGAAATAGAGTCTTTAGAAAATGGAGACAATGGCATAATTATTTGTGGAAATCGTGTTGAACCTATTGAGGATGTCTTTAAAACTCCAATAAAATCTTCATATTTGAACATATATAAATGCAAAACTAAGCACATGAACAAAATTCAAAGATTATTCAGAGTTGACGCAATAAAGTGTAAACTTATCTCGATCTCTTACAACTCAACAATTTATTTTGTGCCATTATTACATACTGTATAATAAAGACATTTTACTAGTTTCTAAGGTTATTTACGCAGGTGGTATATAAATAAAAATCTTTATTAATTAGATGGTTCTTTATTTTGAACTAAAAAAGAAAAACTTTTCATTTCTCATTTTTATATCAGTCTTGATCTCACGTTAAAATCAACCCACATACCTAATTAACTCAGCTTATACAATATCAGGTAGATACCTAGGTACTCGAAAATATGTCAAAAACATAAAATGTTAGAATATTCACTTCACAGGAATATTCAATTTAAAGCTAGTATAAAACAGGAGTCTTAGAGTTGATTTTTTAATCGTCAGAATTTTCTATAGATAATAAACATACCTCAGATAAAAGTATCTGGCTATTAAAAAATCAGCCCTTAGTTTTGTTTTATTGCTATTAAACTCTAATGTTATTCTAAAAATTTACTACAAATTTATATTTATTATAACAGAAAAATAATATTATTTACCATTTTTTCTCCATTGGTATATTTGAATTAAACGAACATGTAATTCTAAACCATTAACGATTAAGATACGTAACAAAATTATTGCCTCTGTTTTAGCAACTTAAAAAAATCTTTCATAGGAAAAAGAATATGAGAGCAACACTTAATTTAATAAAATCTAGAAACATGTCAGATAAAGATAAAATAGAAACTTTAAAAGTTATGAAGAGGGTTTATACCTCGCGGATTGGCAACGTCGTATTTGTAGAGGTTTTTCGTGATTATTTCATAAAAATCAAAGTATGTACTTACTATATTTTTAATACCCTGCATTTATTTACTAGAGTAAATGTTAAAAATAATTATAAAATACAACGATCTAGAACATGTCAGGTTCTAATAAAAATATGTAGTCCTTTATTAAATTCAGTGAAATAATCCCAAAAAACCTTTACAAAGCCGACGTTGCTAGCACGCGAGGGATAAACCCTCTTAATAATGATTTGTTATATAATTATATTATTATACATTAAAGGTTACACTGCTCTATTCACTGCAATGCGTCAGACTAGATGGTGTGCCATCCATCACCACAGCCTGAGCCGGTACTGCCAATACACTATCTGTAGGGTTTGTTTGAATAGCAGGATCATTGTCTTGCATGATAGTAGTTTTAGATTTTTTGCCTTTTCCTTTGTCTTTACTTCTTTTTTTTGTAGCTGAGGCTCTCAACATTTTGGCCGCGTATCGTCTCTCGGAATTCCTCAAAATATTTTTAAAAAATGTTTCGCACTCCAATAATGTGAAAGTGTTATCGGAGTGATGAATGACTTCAAAAAACAAGTTAATTACCCGGGTGTGAGCTTTGAAACATTTTTTTTTAATTTCAGATTTCTTAGAGCCACCTGCCCATGAGCATTCTGTCATGAATCGACGAGTAAACATGACTTCTATTAGTGCAAAACAATTGTTAAGACCGTTACCCTTTCCAGAGCCACAAACCAAAGATAGTTTTTCTTTGAAAATGTCTACTGATTCTTTATTTTTTAACTCATCATTAAAGTTTTGAAGTTCGTCAATATTATCGATTTTTTTGAACCCCATTTGACTGTTTAATTTTAGTTGTTGGCTCTGTTTGAGAAATGCATCGATTTGTGTACTAACTTGAGATAATTGATACATAATTTTTTCTTGCGTGCTTTCAATATTATCCAAACGTTTGAGAACAGTTTCCTCAAAGTTGGATCTTAGTGGTGGATTTTGGCTAAGCAAATATAACGTTTCTGACGCTGTGTCCTGTTCCACGATGAATGGAGTGTCGGAGGTTATAAAAGTTGAGCTTTCTGCTGGATTCTCTGTAATATTGACCGGCACGCAAACTTCAGAGTATTGGGCGGGTTCTATTTCAGGTTCGGGAAACGTTGCCACCGGTGAAATATTTTCTTTGTTCTAAAAACAGTGAAAAACAATTTATGAGCGTTTATACCACGTGGCTGGCAACGTGGAACTTGTAGAGGTTTTTCGTGATAAACAAATTTTATTCAATTTTCAGCCATGTACAATAGGCTAGTTGCCGTAAAAAATGTAATTAGTCCGTCTTTTAGATTATTCAAAAATAAGGGACACGTATTTTTTTATTTGTAAATTAAACCAAAAATGACAAAGATATAGCCCACTAAAGTTACGTGTGACGTCACGCCCGTGCTACATTAATTATTCGCACGGGGTGACGTCACACGTAATTTTAATGGGCTATATCTTTGTTATTTTTTGTTTAATCGAAAAAAGAAAAAATACGTGTCCAATATTTTATATACGTATACGGACTAAAAAAAATGTAATTATTTTGACCCTGGACACTACCCTATTACCGGCTTCAAGTTGCGCAGAAGTCAAATATTCGGTCTCTTTAGTGGTGCGAAGTGAGACGCGGGGGCGGCGGGGAGTGTCAGTGATTGGCTCGCCGCGCTATTATAGACGTCACTCCTGATTCGTTCCCTGCGCTTGCTGCGTGTATCTAACAACGACGGCAATTGGGTCGCCAATGTATGGAATGCGCAAAGGGACCCTCACTCTGACGCCGAGCGCTCAAGATCCGTGCCGGTAATTGTACTACACTACTTTGATTTAAATTTGATAAAATAATCACAAAGTACCTCTAAAAATTCGATGTTGCCAGCCCGAGTGGGATAAACCGGTTGAACGAGCGAGATAGTGCGGGGAATCCCCTGACAGACATTAATGTGTAGGTATGGCGCTGGACTTGCTGGGCTTACTGTGTGCACAAAATTTCTAGATTTTATGGTCAGAGTTGCTTTAGAAATAGATTTTTTTAAGTATGAGAATGATATTTAATTGCAAAGCCGACATTCATCGGAAGGATAATGGTCATAAATAGCCATAAAATCGCAACCCCGACACCAGAAAAATAATTCATTTAACAATTGGGCCATATTTCTTTTATATATGGTGAAGTGACTCGGTAAAGATGAATTAGTATATAATCCACAGTTGACACAGTTTGCACTTAATATAAAATGTGTGATATTCCACGGCCATTCTGCAGCTGTATCTGCTAGCAGCATGAAATCGTCTCGACTAAGAAATTTATCGATATCCATATTGGCGTCCATAAGTTACACTGAAAAAACACAATGTTGACTGCAATTTATATTTATATATGTATTGCTTCTAAAGTTCAGTGATGCTACTAGACACATACATAGGTACTTCAAAGATATATAAAAACTAAGTAGGTACGTAAGACTTGATACAACTACGTTTCTTCCCGAAGAAATAAAAACTGGTTACATGATAAATTCACACTATTCGTCAGTAAACAGTTTATAATTCAGGTTTTTTTCCATTACTTATGGTCTTCAGAAAAATAGTAAAAAAAACGCTGTGTAAATATTATATAAGTATTCAGAAATACTCACACAGAACCCCAATTTTAGGTTGAATCCACGATGACTGACAGTGAAAACATTATCACAGCAAGTACTATAATGGCTCTTAGAATATCGAAATCACTTTATATGATAAATATTTAAGTAAAAACTCAACAATTCGAGGGGGGCACTTTAAATTCATGGCAAACCTATCCCTAGTTTATCAGTAAACCTGCAGTCGCACATCATTTCTACCGTAATAGACTAATATTATAATAACAAAATAAAATCTTACTCACCTCAGATTGCTTGTATCCTTTTGTAAAATTATTTAAATATTTTTTTTGCACTCTGCACTGTCACGAATGTAAAATAATGAATGGTGAATGAAAAACGTGAGGTAAAGGAAACTAAACTCTTGTATAGTACGAAAAAGTACTATAAAAGGTCCCACAGTAGCCAGTACATCATTATTTTGAGACCTGCATCACTATTACATAGATTTTATTGGACTGTTTCGTTATTAGGAACACTGCATTAAAATTATTTTGTCACTGAATAGAGATGTAAATGCGCCACTTCCGAATAAAAGATACGTTCTTTGGGGTTTTATAGGACCAAGAACAGTTTTTTACAAAACGTTCTATGGTTTTTTATAGTACTAGTTTTTGCTGCTTGGGTTTCTTTTTCTTCAGAGTCTTTTCGTCTATCAATTTACGGTCTGCTCCTCTCAGACGGTTTTTTCGGATCGTCCCTAAAGAAAATAAGCCGTAATCTTGGCGTAGCAAATATACTAATTCTGGCGATGAAAAAAAATTATCGAAGTACACCATGGCTGGCTTTTGTTTTATAGATTTAGAGAGGGCAATCACAACCTGACCCCCAAAACCTAGCGATTGTTCTTTCTCTGAAAAGGTATGGTTTCTGAAGGTATCTTCCCCTCCGTACATAACGAAATCGTAAATCATACCAGATGTACCTGCCCGGACATAGTTTTTAAATCCCCATTTTGTAGGCTTATCCTTCATATATTGGCGCCTTTTTCCAGCCTTGTGGCCTTTGTACGCAATCATCATCTCATCGATACTACACTTATTTTCATCTTCATGAGCGAGACAATTTTGGCGTATCTTCTCCATTACAGGTCTAATTTTAAAATATCTGTCAGTAGTTTCAAAATTGTTATCAGTAAAATGAATGAATCGTCGTATTTGCTCATACCTTTTCAAAGGTACTACATCTGCCACTTTGTTATATCTGTATTTCACGCTCCAGTAATCTAAATAAGAGTTCATAGGTACGATTCCCATCATAATATGTATTGCAAGAAAGTCACGCAAATCATTGTCTGTAACCTGTATAGATCGGCCAGTTTTTTGAACTGAATAAGCGTTTGTTTCACTGACGATGTCGGTTATAATATCAGGTGAAAAAAACGAAAAGAAATATTGCAAAGGTGAACGAACTTCGGAGTTAGTGGCAGTAATAACTATGTCTTCTATAATAGCATTGTGTAAAAAAGTATTCTTCTTCCAATTGTAGTCTAAAGATAATCTCTCTAACTTCTTTGACTTTTTTGTTACAACCGAATTCGTAGATGTTTGCTTACGTTTTCTAGTGACAGGGGATGGAGTATTCAGCGATGGTAAAGATGATATAGAAGGCAAGTTGAGAAAATTAGGTTCTTGATTTGGACTAGGTAGCACTTCTTGTAAAATAGGAGTTAGAGGAAAGTTAGCATCTTCATAAGTTTCGTCCAGGTTAATAGGAGAGTCACCGAGAAGATTCATGCGCTCTATAGAGGAATCAAGCGATGGTGCAGGCGAGGAACAGTTCGAAATAGGCAGATTATCAAGCTCATTATCAGAAACTGACTTTTCACTAGTTTCAGATGGTGCACGCTCTTTAGGTACAAGTGCTAATATTCTTTTAGAACGTTCATGCTGCAGGTGACACTACAAAAAAAGCAAAAGAAAAACTAAGCAAACCAACCACCTCAGCGCAAATAAAACCATATAGGTATCTACTTAGATAATACCAGGCCTAAAGGCAATATTTGTAGCAATAAATATAAGGGATCATAATCATCATTTTAGCCGTTAGACGTCCACTGCTGGACATACCTAGGCCCCAAATATATATTATACCTATAAGTATTTAATTCATTATTTATAAATAGTAAGATTGAATATACAAAAAATATATAGCTACTAGTTTGTCACTTTTACGAAAGCTTTGAAGTAAGTAGGTAGGTACATTATAATGTAATTTATCTATAACTGTCTTTTTGATAATGTTCGCTGCTGCGGACAAGTAAAACTTGGTGTGCTTTGGTAGACTTTCGACAAAGTCCGCTGTCACGGACATGTAAAATTTGCTATTGTTTGGTAAATTTTTGGCGCAGTCCGGTATGACGGACAACTAATTGATTAGTATATTTTGGGTAAATAAACAGCAGGAAATACATCGTTTTGTTATTACATGCATACGGTACATATATAACAACAAATATCACACCCAAAATCCAATCCAAAAGCATAAATAATATTAAAAAATTATTTAAATACCTTGAGTAAAGTCGATGACCTCCGTTTCGGCGGCATTTTGCTCGATAAATGACAGATGAAGTGTTGCCAGATCACGATTTATATTTTTATCTATTTGACAGTTATATTTTCTACTATTTATTTGAAATAAATTATTTCAAAAATATATTAACAATATCACAGATTTTTTTAAAGTACTTGTTCGTCATAGCGGACAAATTCGAAATAAGGGTTAAGTTAGTTTTTTACTTAGAATAAATTAGGTTTAGTAAGTAGGTTTTATTAGTTTGATTTATAAGGTATTTATTTTAAATGGTAACGTACTACGTTACATGTTCTTTTGCTATAGGTGCTATGATACTTCTTTTTGAGAAAATTCACTTTCACTTCATTTCACTCGTGATTTTGCAAGATTACGAAAAGAAAGTAAAGAAAACTCACAGTATTAACGCAGAATTCACGAACATTTTCTCACACTAGAAGAATGCGATGCGATGCGGTGTAGTGTGCAGCTAATAGAGTTGGGTAGCACACACATTTTTAAAGAGAATCGTGCGAGGCACTCTTTTTCTCAAGTTTGCTAACACACTGTGCTTGCACACTGTGCTAGCACAGTGTGTTGGCCGCGAGCCCGCGAGGCGGGGAGACTCGTGTCAAATCGTGTATGTTCGCCGGCTGACCCACTCGCCGCGGTTCTGTCTCGCTCGCTCCCTCACGAATCAGAAATGATCGGACGGAGTCGCTGAGAGATTTCATTACTGGAAATTCGGCCTTATCACGTTACTTTAAAACCGAATTTTCATTACGTAATTCACTAATAAGTTTACTGTATGTTAATTCAATTAACATACAGTAAACTTTACTGTATGTTAATTGTATTTGAATTGTGTTGCAGTCGTAATCTTATGATACAAGAGTGAGTGCGTCCTTGACCTATTTTCTTTCTAATTCGATTTAAATTTGTGTAGTCCTAAGAAAAAGTGTACTTAACTCTAAAACAGAAACTGATACCTACTTATTTTGTGTGGCATATCTGTGTTGTTAGTGATTTCAAATTCGGACTGAATAAAACGTAAGTTAATAAAAACTAACTACTTACATTACCTAACAAGTAAATATTTAGAAAAAATTGTTTGTATCGGTACATAATGGTGAAAGATTTACAGGAATGTAATTTAATTGGTTTTCAGATTGGTGTTGGTATTTTTTTATAGGTATAGCTTGGTTTTGGTTGCTGAATGGTGGTGGTACTTACCTACTTACCTTCTTACACAAAAGACTGAGTAGATACTTACTTATAAAAAGCGATTTTGGTCAGAAAGTCGTCTAATAATAATGGCCGATAAAAGAACTTCTCCTATTTGGCAATATTTTAATGATGCAGGAGAGAATAAAAAGAAATGCACATTGTGCAGTAATACCTTATCGATTAAAGGAGGTGGCCTTTACAATTTAACACGACACCTGAAGTCAAAGCATCCGATAGTAGCAGCAGCAATTAGAGGAGAAACATCTTCGCAAGCGCCACATATTGTTGAAAACATTGAAGAACCTGGCTTGATCTCAAGGCCAGATGAAAATATCCAACCCGTCCCACTTCAACCTACCCCAAGCTCAAGTACATCCTGCTCTTCAACAAATACCCGCCCCACACCCGCTCTTCGAGCACGAAAAAACGATAACTCAGTTCGGCCTTATCTTCAAAGACCAATATCTATGAAAAACATAGAAAGCATCAACGCCGATTTAATATTGTAGAGTCGCCATCGTTCCGAAAATTCGTGAATAAACTTAATCCCGGCTATCCTATCCCCACCAGAAAGACATTAGCAAACGCTCTTTTAGAAAAACACTATAACATATTATCAGACGAAATAAAAGAAAAAATACATAATGTCAAATATGTGGCTGTAACGACCGACTGTTGGACGTCTGTTGCAAAAGAAGCATATATTGCATTGTCTGTCCATTTTGTCGACCAAAACACTGTGTTACAGTCACACATGCTTTCATGTCTTTATTATAATGACAGACACACTGGTGAGAATCTGGCCTCTGAAATTAAAAAAAATTGCGAACAGTGGGGAATTTGTGAAAAAATTCTAGCGGTGACTGCCGACAACGCGGCAAATGCACAAAGTGCAATTAGGTTAATGGGGTGGAGGCAAATACCTTGCTTTGCCCATACTCTAAATTTAAGCGTCCAGACAAGTTTAGACGAAATCAAGGATACTCGTGAGAAGATCAAGACCATAGTAGAATTATTTAGGAGAAGCCCATTAGCTGCCGAGCGTCTGAAAGCAATGCAAACCCGCCTTGGTGAAAAGAATCTAAAAGTTAAGCAAGATGTGGTAACGCGCTGGAACTCGACGTATGACATGTTCCAGAGAATAATTGAAATTAAAACTAGTATAATATCGACTATAGCTAACGACTACCCACGAACACCAAATTTGGAAAATGAAGACGTCATTATAATAACAAAAAACTTGAGAGGTGTCAAGGGACACCCGGATGGAACGAAGTTCCTTTCGATTAATTAGTGAAGGAATTGTAATAAATTAATTAATTGTATAATTGTATTATTTATTATTTACAAAAAACCTGTATACACTCAACAAAAATAATCGTCGCGACACCACACTGTTCAATGCGAAATAGAAATGAAAATATCTGGCTTGCTTTCTATAAGAGAGAGAGAGAGAGAGAGAGACAGACAGAGAAACAAATAATCAAATAATATCAATACAACGCGATAAAATCCGTAAAAAAGTAGTTTTATTTCAATGTCTAATATTCGCGTAAGTGTCAGATACGGTTTTCCAAAAAATCGACCAACAAGCTATACGAAGGCAAAAGTGTTGTTATATGACCTGGCAGCCAAGGGCGACGCCAAGGGGGGGCAGGGGGGGCAGCTGCCCCCCCTAGAGATTCTAAAAAAGTTGTCAAATATAAAGCAACCAAAGTCCTAAGTCTTTGAGTTGATTTGCTTGAAGTTCAAGCCTTGAAAAATCATTCCCGTACGTCGAAACTCGAATGAATTCACCAATTCCACTCCAAATATTCCGTACGTTCAACTACGCTCTGCTCTACTTTATCGTTGAAGCGGGAGAGGGGGAGTGGGGAAGCAACATGTAACCGCGCGGCGCCCGCGCCCCCCGCACAGCCGCCTTTGTCGCCGCCGCGTCTGTCTGTCATTTATTCGTGCGTTAGCGTTGCCACTGCCCGCTTTTAAGTTTGTTTAGTGCGCTATTATCACATCTAAATAGTTGCTGTGACCACATAATCAATATGGACATCAGAAAGTTTTTTGGTGAGTATCACTTGCGTTTAGCTTTCGTATTTTCCGTCCGTAAAATAACGTCAATTGATTTGATTATAAATGCTGATTTTGCATCGGTTTTTAAAATCGCAAAAAATCCGTTTCTAGGCACGATATCCGATTCTTAAGGGTCGTCAGTTTAAACCAAAAGGAAAATTGCTCAATTTAATGGCTCAATCGAAAATAGGACCGTATTACCATAGCTTAAAGTAGAAAATTGTATGAATGAATATCGGCAGTGCCGATTCGGCACAGTCGGCTCGCGTATGCTTGAGACTCCGGCGCGTGCGTGTAGTCGCGCCCGCTCTAGAGTGCTCGAGCGAGGATGCCCGAGACTGCGCGACCATAGCCGCTGCGGTTAAACCGCCCGAAATAGCTAGGACTGTTGATATAAAAAATATCGTTGACGCTCGTCCTTGCGCGGGCTCGAGCGCATTCATGCTTTCAATGTGAATTGCGGACCAGAAGAAGTTGTAGCTATTTTAAATATTTTGTTTTGCAGTTTTAAAAAGAAAGAAACCTGAAGGAGCAAGCAGTGACAGCGATGATTCCGTGGGTGACCTGACGAGACCTAGCACATCCAAAGAACCGGACTTAGTTCCCGACTCTTCGATAAATGACTGCAACGAAAATGACATCGGTAAATTTATTGGACAAGCATCAATGTTATCGACTGAAATGAAGAAAGAATTCCTTGAAAACACTTGGTCTCCGTCTGCGACGTATGACTTTGCGGAAGACGCTAAACATTTAAAGAGGAAATTCAATTATTCATGGTTGGAAACGTACTCTCCATGGTTGGCCTATTCCAGGCACCAAAAAGGAGCCTTTTGTAAATATTGTACTTACGTTGTTCCCGCCAAAACCAAATTCTTTTAGAGGCGTATTAGGGTCATTTATCATAAGGCCGTTTTGTAAGTTCAAAGATATTCACGAGCATTGCAAAAAGCACATGGAAACCCACTTCCATAAGATGGCACTGGAAGCCGCTAAATCATTTCTTGGAAATGTGCCTGTAGATTTACAACTCAACAAATACTCCCAGGGCATTATTGAAGAAAACCGAAAAATTATAACATCTATTATTTCCTGCATTACGTTTTGCGGGTCGCACGACTTAGCTCTGAGAGGAAAACATTATGGCGAAGGTATTCTAGAGGACTTATACAAGCTCCGAATTGACGCGGGAGATTTAGTTTTGAAGAAACACATTGAGCATGGGAAAAAGAATGCAAGCTATCGATCGATTGATATTCAAAATGAAATTATCGCAATTTGTGGAGATGTTATTAAGGCAGACATTGTGAAAAAAGTAAAAGAAGCAGAAGCTTATAGTGTGTTAGCAGACGAAACAGCTGATATTTCCGGTACTGAACAATTATCGATTGGGCTGCGATATTTTGACGAGGAAGCCAATGAGGTCCAAGAAATGTTCGTCGGATTTGTTGAGCTGAAAGGTCTGGATGCGAAATCTATTGCATATTGCATCGATGAGTTTCTGTCAAAAGAAGACCTTAATCCTGCTGATAAATGCGTTGGTTTTGGATTTGACGGTTGTTCGACGATGTCCGGAAAAGACGGTGGAGTACAAGCGATCCTGCGCAAAAAACATACCAAAGCATTTCATTGCTCGTCGCATAAACTGAATCTGGTAATAAATGATCTCAATATTCTTCCTGAAATTCGAAACACCATGGGAACCACTAAAGATATTATTAATTTTTTTCGGGAATCTGTTTTGAGAAGAAAATTGGTACATACCTATTGCCAGGCTCTGCGAAACAAGATGGAGTGAGAAACATAAAACTATCAGAGTATTTAAGGAGAATTTTCCTGTTATATTGGAAGCCTTAGAAAACCTATCGCGTGAAGGAAACAGTGCGACTCGAAAAAACGCCTTTCAACTCCATGCGGCTGCTTTCAAAATTTCGTTTATACTTTGTATTACTTTGATAGCTAAATACTCTGCTTTGTTGGAACCTGTTGTCAACGCACTCCGATCCATAGCTTTGGATGTGGTTAAGGCCTCGCAACACGTCAAACGCATTTTGCAATTGCTTAAGAGCCACCGTGATAATCCCGAAAGAGTCACAGATGAAATTATAAAGGATGCTACTGTTGTTGCGGAGAAAGTCGGCCTGGAGGAGGATATCACTTCAATGCCGCGCATTGTTGGGAAACAACGTCATCGAAGCAATCACCCAGCAGAAAGCTCTTTAGAATTCTGGAAAAGATCATTAATAATACCATACTTGGACTCCGTTGTTACATCGCTTGAAACACGCTTTGCTGAAGAAAATACTCCATCATTTGCTTTATCTAAATTACACCCCGCACAAATGCAAACGATGTCAGTCGAAAATCTCACAGAAACTTGTGAAACTATCGCTCAGTTTTATAATTTACTAAACATAAAAATTGAAGTCGAGCTTTGGCAGCAATTCTGGCATAATAAACCAAACTCAACAGATCAAACCGTTGTTGATATCCTAAAAGAAGCAAAAACCTTCTTTCCCGACACGGAAAAAGCGTTGAAAATTTTGATCGCTCTTCCATGCACGACGTTTACGGTAGAGCGATCGTTTAGCAGCCTCAGGAGACTAAAAACCTGGCTAAGAAGCACTATGAGTGAAAATCGCCTCAATGGTTTGGCCATGATGAGTGTGCACCGAAAACTTCGAGAAGTTTACAATGAATCCCCGAAAATTATGTTTTAATTAACTAGATTATACCAAATAATGTTAAAAAAAATTTTGCATACCCGCTTCTTCAGTGCCTTCTGAGAGGATTTTCTCAAAAGCTGGACATGATCTCGGATAGAAGAAGTCGTCTTATGGGAACAAAAGTTGATAAATTACTTTTTTTAAATTTTAATATGTAGATTTTATATTCTCAAAAACATTTTCTTACGTGGGAGAGCCATGCTTCGGCACGAACGGGCCGGCTCGACTGGAGTGATACTACGGCCTCACAAAAAACCGGCGTGAAACAACGTTTACGTTGTGTTTCACCGAGTGAGTGAGGTTACCGGAGGCCCAATCCCCTTTTAAAAGGTCGGCAGCGCACTCGTGACTCCTCTGGTGTTGCGGGTGTCCATGGGCGGCGGTAATCGCTTACCATCAGGCGATTCGTCTGCTCGTTTGCCCTCCTATCCCATAAAAAAAAAATATTTAGCTATAAACTTCTTTCTTTAGTTTACGTTTACGTTTCATTAAGAATAATTATATAACTACTATCATTACTTTTATTTTATCATTATGTTACGGTAAGAGTGAATAATTGAAGATTATTAATAATTATCTATTATTATTAATAATTACCGAAAGTCGAGATTAAAGTGATATTTTTTTTTTAAAAAAAGCTTACTAGCAATGTGGGTCGCACATTACTAGTATTCTTGTTAACCCCTCGTGCTAAGCTAAATGCTTGTGTTACGAGTGGGTTCACGTCGGTAGTGCAATGGGTGGGGTTCGAACCGGCAACCACATGATCGCAAGTCCGACGCCCTAACCATTAGGCTACCGCCGCTTCAAAAATTAATCACATTTGTCGGTTTTTATTAATAATTTAACCCTAGTAGTGATAAATGTAATAAGTGGCCAAGGGTTGCGGGGCGGGGCAGTGTGTGCGACGTGCGAGAGGTGCGGGGGGGATGCCACGCGAGGGAACCGCGTAGGCGACGCGTTAGTTGGCTCGGTGTTATTGTTTTAAAAGCACGCGCACGTTATTTGTTGTTGCTGACGTAAAAAGTTTGTGAATTTGAGTTTGAGTACTGTTTTCGTATTAAAATGGAAGACCTTATTATGAAAACCAGATTTAATGAGAAATGCCTTGCAGTAAAATCGAAGAAAGGAAAAAATCACCAATTATTTACACGAGATGAGTATTTTACTTTTTAAAACAAGGTACTTCCTTCTTCTTCTAAATAGAAAAAGCAAAAAACGCCAGAAGACTATCAACGTCTGTCAAGATACGATGTTGTTAACATAGGAAACATAAAAAAATTAGTAGTTCCAGTGAAGGACGAGAAAGACTCGCTTATTTACTACACTTATTTAGAGGAAAATTTTGATATTATTCATGAGACTCATTTCTATTGGTCACGGAGGGCGCACCAGAACGGTTAAAGAGCTTAAAAATAAATATAAGAATATTACACTTGAACTTATATCTATTTATTTGAACTTGTGTCAACCATGCCAAAAGAAAATGAATATTCCTAAAAAGGGGTTGGTAGTAAGGCCCATTAAGAGTACTGAATTCAATTCAAGATGTCAAGTTGATCTTATTGACATGCAATCACAGGCAGACGGTCAATATAAGTTTATAATGGTATACCAAGATCACCTTACAAAATTTGTGCAACTCAGAGCATTAAAAACGAAGCGTGCTGAGGAATTTGGATATCATTTGTTAGACATATTTACTATATTTGGAGCGCCTTGTATTTTGCATAGTGACAATGGGCGTGAATTCGTGAATAATGTCATTACTGAGGTGTGTATAATGTGGGATGAATCTAAAATTGTTCACGGAAAGCCGCGACACAGCCAGTCTCAAGGATCTGTCGAGAGAGCAAATCAAGACATTGAAAAAATGTTAGTTACTTGATTGGAAACCAACAAAACAACACATTGGTCAGAAGGTCTAAGATTCATACAGTTTATGAAAAACAAAGCTTTCAATTCAGGAATAAATACGAGACCTTATGAAGCTATGTTTGGTTGTAAACCAAAAATTGGGTTAAAAACTTTTCTGCCCGCTGTTGATATTTCACATATTACAAGCGAAGAAGATTTAGAAAGACTTCAAGACCCTCAACATGCTGATACCGACGACTGTAACTCCTTGGATCATACTACGGACGTGCACTCAGTTGATATCCATTCTCAACAAATTGAACCTACGAGGGGCGGCTGATAAGTTCGCGGCCTAAGGTACTTAACGAAAATGTATCATCTCGATACTGATAGCACAACTTGCGGCACTAATATAAATAACACCCATTTGTTCAATTTGGTTAATTAACACTTCAAACCTGGAACAAGGAACAATACCATGTCGACCGAAACTGAAAATTCTCGCAATTTTGAGCACCGCGCTGTGATTAAATTCCTTGTAAAAAAAGGAAACCCGCCGAAAAACATTTTTGAAGAAATGTCATCGGTTCTTCAGAATTCCGGGCCATCATATACAATGGTAAAAAAATGGGCTCGACTTTTTAAACAAGGAAGAGAGAGCTGTCAAGACGACCCCCGCCCGGGCCGCCCTGTGACAGTAGTGACCGAAGAAAATGTTCAAAAAGTTGAAAAATTAATATTGGCCGATCGAAGAATAAAATTGTGGCAGATAGCTGAAGAGTTACAGGTTAGTAAAGAGCGAATCGGTGAAATTTTACACCAAAATTTACACATGAAAAAAATTTGTGCGCGTTGGGTACCGCGAATGCTCACACCACTCGACAAACAACGACGACTGGCGAGTTGTAAGGATTTTTTGGAGTTGTGTCAGAACGATTTGGACGAAATTTGTAACCGCATTGTGACAGTAGACGAAACCTGGATTCGTCAGTATGATCCGGAGTCCAAACAAGAGTCTATGCAGTGGATTAAAAAAGGAGAAAGACCACCAAAGAAGTTTAAAGTGGAAAAGTCAGTCTCTAAGATTATGGCGACTATTTTCTGGGATAGCGAGGGAATTTTATTAATTGATTACTTGCCTAAAGGAACTACTATGAATGGACAATACTACGCCAATTTATTGGGTCAGGCACGTGAAGCAGTCGTACAGAAGAGACGTGGCAAGTTGGCGCGCGGTGTGTTGTTTCTGCAAGACAACGCGCCCGTTCACACCGCGCGCGTTTCGAGGGATGCTTTAAAAGCCACTGGGTTCGCAGAAATTGACCATCCCCCTTATAGTCCGGACCTGGCTCCCAGTGACTTTTTCTTTTTTTTCGAAACTGAAAAAGGAGTTAAGGGGGCGAAGATTTTCAGATGCCAATGAGATGAAGTCAGCCGTGGAGAGCCATTTTCAAGAGAAATTTTCAGAATATTATTTCAATGGTTTAAAGGCATTGTATTCACGATGTGAGAAGTGTATTTCACTTAAGGGTGATTATATTGAAAAATAAAAATTAAAAAACTAAACTTTTCTTTCATTAAGTAACCTAGGCCGCGAACTTATCAGCCGCCCCTCGTACTTCGAATATTTATCCGGTTGATGCCCATTCTGTGCAAATTGAACCTGAATTGCAGAGTGAGCTTGAAATTAACTCAAATCAGGAAAATCCCAAAGAAATTCCTGTTGACAATGCAAATAAGGAAGAAACGATTATCAATTCGGAAAACCAAAATATAGATAAAGAGCTTGTCTCAATCATCGCCACTACTTCCACTAAAATTCAAGAAGTTCGAGATTCTGCGAGAGAGTCTCTCCAAAAGCAAGCTGAAAAAATGTTAAAACTTTGGGGATGAGGAGCAGCCAAATAATAACCTTGTCGTCGAGTAAGATGAAGAATGAATAATATTTTTTTTTTTTTTGAATGGTGATGGCTGTTGATTCAGGGAATCTTCACAGCGTAACCGGACTTGGTGGCGAGGCACCGAATGCCTCCAGCCAGGAGCATCTTATAACTAAGCAACAGCAGCTAAGGGCGTCCCCTGCGGGACTCGACCTCGGCTTAGGGCGTTGCTGGGGGGACGGCTAGGGACGGCTGGATCTGGGTTAAATTATTTAGGGGCTAATTTAAAGCTACTGGCTCGGCGCGGGCCGGCTCGAGCAAGGGACGGGGAGGGTTACCATTAGAGGGTCTTCGCGACGGGCCTCGCCGGCGAGGACGGTAAATCGGAGTGCGTCTGTGTGTGTGGGTTTTGAGAGTGCTTGTCTCTCGGTTAGATTCCTGTAGGAGGGTGATAGGGTCGTCGGGGTAGGTCAGAGTGTGCCGTGGACGGCGGACTCTACTGATTTGGGAGGGTTTGTAGTCGGCGCTACTAACCACTAGGGGGTTGGGGTGATGGGGTGCCCGATCGAAGAAACGCTTGGAGGTGCGTTTCATAAACTGCTTGACGGTGGGCAGTTTTAGATCGACATGGAGTTCCCTATTGCGCACGAACCACGGGGCGCCCGTGGCTTTACGCATGAAACGGTTTTGGAGAGTTTGCATCCTTTGGATACCGGACCCTTCGATGTGTGCGAACACAACGCTCGCATAGGTCATGATGGGTCGAATACACGTCAAGTAAATTCTCACCTTATATTTAAGGGACAATTTACTGCGTGCATTGAGCATGCCGTGGAGGCGTCCGAGAGCGAAAGCGGCGCGAGCGCGCACCGTCTTTATGTGCTCTCGGAACGAGAGACGATAGTCGAGAATCACGCCCAGGTATTTGGCTTTCTTTTCCCAAGGGATCGGTTGGCCGTAAAGGGAAATGGGACGGACTTGATCGGAGCGGTCGTTACTTTTGTGGAAAAGAACGGCCGCGCTCTTGGAGGGATTTACCTCGATTCTCCATTTCCTGAACCAATTACCGAGGTCATTGACCGAGGTCTGGAGAATCTTGGTGACGGAGGGTAGGGATCTGCCGGAATGGTAGATAGCCGTGTCGTCGGCGAATAGAGCCAACTTCGACTTGGAATTTTTAGGGATATCGCTGGTGTACAGCGCGAAAAGGAGCGGGGAGAGCACGGAGCCCTGAGGGACTCCGGCGCGGATAGGATGAGGGGATAATTTTATTTACAAATAGCGCCTGTTTATATACAATTTTACAAGAAACGATTGACCAATAAAAACTTAAAACTAGATATTCACATTATTTCAACCAATCACATCACTGCACAGTTGTTGCTGCGTTCCGCAAGGTGTCGCTAGCGCGTGCGGTCGGTCGGGCGCGGTTCCGAGGTTATAAATACAAGCGACGCGGAGCGCGCAGCCCTTTTCCGCCGCCGGCCGTCGACGAGTCAAGATGTCCCAGTGTTGCGTCCGCGTGGTTGGACTTGTGTTCGTGTTCGTCGATCAGCGGGGCTCCAGTCCTGTCTCTGACTTGGTGGGTGGTCAAAAACGTAAAAAGGTTCTTATCAGAACTGCTGCTTCAACGCCGTGAGTGCCCGTGCTGCTGTGAACTGCTTTCCTGTCTCTGGCGTCAAAACGTAAAAGTTCTTATCAGAACTAGTTATCGCTGTCTCATTGCTGTCAAAACGTGCTGTGATGTGTGGTGGCTACAAAACTATCCAAAACAAAATTTCCAGTAGGAAAAATAGGGGACAGCGTTAGGGTACGCGTGCCAGAAGTCGATCGAGCCAAGGCAGATAGCTTAAACATAATCGGCGTTATTATGTCAGTTACTGATCATAACCTATACAAGTTGGGGACAAAGTATGGCGTTCTAAATCAACTGCATTCACGAAATGAGTTTACAGTTTGCAAGGAAAAATTTGTCAGTATTGATGAGGTTCCTAATACAACTTGCAGTCTGCGAGAATGTGCCCGCAAGGACTCAAATTTGGGGGGGCTTTCAACGCTACGACTGTACTGGCGAATGCAACTCTAATTGCTGCAAATGCAAAAAAATGCACGTTCTTTGCAATTCTAAGTGCCATAAAAGTCTTTCTTGCTAAAATAAATAATATTTTTAGTTTCTTTTTTTTATGAGTCTTTAATTGTTTTATTTTGATGTTATTTTTATTGCAATTTAAATAGCAATATATTTTACTTGCATAACAAATATTTGTTGAATTCTATGATAATACTTTTAAAAATTTAATTTGTTGCATTTATAGGTGCTACAGAAGATTTACAGGCAAACCAAATATGATTGTTAATGATTGCTTTTAGGATTCGTGTTGATTTTGTTAATGAAACAATAATTGTTTAATTTTATTGTTGTTACAATTTTATGTACCACGAAAGACTTTCTTGCTTTGTTGTTTGCTTAGTTTGCAAGTAAAAGTAACCTTGTTTGTGTGATCTCTAATTAATATAATTGTAAGACTGTGTTTAATATTATAAATAAATACCTGCTGGTCAAAAAACATTGGGTTTTTATTTACTTTATAACTTTTACCAATATGTGTCGTGAATTATTAATAATTACTATGAAAAGTAATAAATTTCGATCGTTTATGGCCCAAAACCACGAAGGTGGTGAATTTGTTTTGGCAGCTCATAAAAAAAATCTGTATGAATTTTAGTAAATAAGCATTTGAAACTATTGTAATTAGTCGGATATACCTATACTTTAAAAAATATACTTCAAAAATAACTATTAAAAATAATTATTAATATATTTCGACATGAAAGCACAGAACGAGACGCAATTCAAAGACGCTTGGAGACAAGAACTTCTGTGTCCAATGAAGACATATCTGAAAATCCCTACGATCTTGAACAACAGCCTAATCAGCGTGAAAACGGATACGATGACATTAGAAGTGAACAGAATGCTATTTATCAACAAACAGGACTCAACAATACAGCAAGACGTACAAAACTTATCAGAGAAAACCAAGAACTTGTGCTTCACCTATGTAAAATTGAATTGAATTGAAGGTAGACGTTACGCTCGAAACGGCAACGGACGTGTTTATTACTACTCCATAAAATAATTTTCAAAAGTGTGTATATTGTGAAGTTTTAGTGAAAATAAAACAACAGAATTGGTACAACCAACAATTATAATAATAGTACAAGTTTACATCAAAATATTACAAAGATTTCAAGTGTAAAAACAAAAAGGAAAAAATACAATAATTATCACAAGGTACAGTACAGTGCAAGTGTTGGACTTTGAACATCAACTGTTTTACGTCAACCTACATATTTTTATAAATACTGTCTAACTAACGAGACCGTACACTCATTTCGACGGATAGTGCTAGTGTTCAAGTGGCACATTGGCTAAGGGCAATACTGAAGTAGAAGAATATACAGAGTTCAAACCCGACTTGGGAAGGTTGAGACTTTTTGTCAAATATTTACTATATTATTATTTTTTTATTTATCAATACGCACATATTTTGAAAAATGAAAAAGTGTGGAGGCTGCGGCTAGTTTCTGGCAGCAAATGAAAGTGCAAAGTGTCCGAAATGCCCCGGAACGTTTCACCGCGCTTGCGTAAATCTCCCTGTCTCTGGAGCGATTGCGTCGACATGGCTTTGTCCCGGCTGTAAAGCTAGAATACCCCGGGAAGACAACTCCCAAACACCTGTGAAAGGCATGACTGCAGATGACAGCTCCAAGGCGCAACCGGATACACAGGCCGCGTCATTTCATGACGAAAGAGACTTTCCGAATACCTTGTCCAGCCTAGCTATGGAAATCCGTGGTCTCCGAAGAGAAGTCAACGCGCTGAGGGATGAAGTACGGGACTTCCGGGAGGAGATGTCAGGCCTTAAGGATTCGGTAAATATGTGTAGTGGCCGGGTAGATGCTCTCGAAGGCCGCGTCAATATTATAGAAGAGAAGTTTGAGCAAGTCGAATCACCTCGTTTAGAACAATTGGAAAATACCATCGGTGAGTTGAAACAACAACAGCTCAACGAGCGGGAACAAGAAACTTTGCTCAACGACATCCAATTGAGTGGTGTTACGAAGACAAGTGGTGATAACCCAGCCCAGTTGATAAACATCCTTGCAGCGAAGTTGGGAACACAGCTTGATGAGCGCGACGTTGTCTTTGCGAAACGTGTAGGAAATGTACTGCGAAACCGTGTCGACGACGGCCAAGCGCCCCGCCCGCGCATCATCGTCGTTCGACTGGCGAGACGCGCGACGCGAGACCGTCTACTGCATGATGCACGAGTGCGCCGTAACTTAACTACGGCTGACATTTAAGTGGCGGGGGCGGTTGGCCATGTTTATGTAAATGAGCGCCTGACAAAAACCAACAGGCAGCTATTCTACATGACGCGACAAGCTGTTAATCGCTTGGGATGGAAGCATGTCTGGACCAAAGATGGGCGTATACTTGCACGTAAGGAGGAGGGCAAGTCTGCAGTAAATATCAAATCTGAAGACGATATTACGCGATTTTTTGGCAATCAATAGGTTTGTCACCTGTTATAAGCTACTCATTGGTTTGTTTATTATTTAATTTATTGAGTTATATCAGCATGCCACTGTACTATAAATGTTACTCATATATACTATTAACTTACGATATATACTGTTATTACTCCTTACGTTATATACTGATAACTTACTTTCGAAATTCTACATACCTTTATTTTTTTGTATTTGTTATTTTTCAAATATTTATTAAGTGTCTTTTAACTTTCCTCTCGGATTTTTTGGTAGCATATGTAGCTCACGGTGCCAGACGATATCGACCCCTTCTAACCGTTGACATATTAACCCTAAACTACATAATAATAATTAATTTTACGTTTTTTCTATATCCTTTTTATAACCTTGCGCACCACATATATATAATTTTCATATTTCACCTTACAATTAAATTACAGATGTCTGTTACTATTTTGTATACATTTTTTAATGGGATTGCTCCACATCTATAATGTCTTCGACTTTTCTTAAGTTCGGACTTTGGAACGCGGGTTCTTTAGGTACTAAACATGACGAGTTTACCGCAGCTATAAACCGACATGAATTCGATCTCATCGCTGTCAATGAGACGTGGTTGCGGACTGGTGAGGAAGGGCGTGCCCCTTCAGTATCTGGATATCGGTTACGCCATATACCTCGTCCGACGTCTGTCAAGGGGGGTCGGGGTGGCGGTGTCGGATTCTATATTAAGCGCGGTGTAAATGCCCGCAGTCATCCACATCCTATGGACCCAAAGCATAGCTCGGTGGAGCAAATGTGGCTAACACTCAGTGTATGTGGGTCAAGGATAGCCATAGGCACGGCTTACCGTCCGCCCTGGCAAGACGTCGATCTGTTTGTGGATACTGTATCTTGCTCATTGGATTCTTTAGCTCAGTGTGAATACATTATGTTAATGGGTGATTTTAATATTAACATTCTTAATGAATCCGATCCAAAAAAAGAAAAACTCTATACGTTTTTAAATTATCTGGGCCTAAAACAAGTAGTGCGTTCAGCTACACACACTACAGTACACGGAGATACTTTAATTGACCTCATATGTACCAATATTAAAACACGTTCCGTGTCAGTGGAAATAATACCTGACCTAGGTGCACATGCATTAGTAACCTGCGAAATTACATTAAAAAGAAGTAAAATTAGACCAAGGACCATATGTTATCGACCTATCAAAGGAATTTCGATGGAATCTTTCGAACAAGATCTTAATTTGATTAACTGGAACAATATAAAATTATTGCAAAATGTTGATGACATGGTCGATCAATTTAATACAACCATAATTGCACTTATGAATATACACGCGCCTACTAGAACATGCATTATTAGAGATGATCCTCATCTATGGATAACAGAAAATATCAGACTAATGATGCATCTTAGAAACCAGGCTCACGCTGAGTACCGTAGAACAAAACAAGAAACTAAAAAAAAATATTACAAAGAGTTAAAGTCGCTTGTCATTAAATCTCTTTTCCTTGAAAAGCTAGCATATTACAGACAGGAAATTAACAGCAAAATAAAAGACCCCTGTTTGCTTTGGAAGAATTTAAAGTCCACTTTGGTTCCGCCTAAAAACGACAATGAACTGCCCACGTGTTTCGATAATCCGGATAAAATTTGTGACCACTATCTAGATATTCCTGGTAATACAGAAGTTAGTATTTCTAGTCTTACATATTATGAGTTTCGACGAGATAACAGTTCAACCTTCCAGTTAACACCTACAACACAATCACAAATTGCAAAGTTTCTGAGCGATATAAAGACGAATGCGGCGGGATATGACGGTATCAGTATCAATATGGTTCTTCTGACTTTGCCAACAACCTTAGACGCCTTAACAGCTATCATAAACACGTCTATCAAATCATCATCGTACCCGAACGCATGGAAGGTTGCCAAGATTCGCCCATTACCAAAGAAGCCTCTTGCAACAGATATTAAAGACTTGAGACCCATTAGTATACTGCCTGTGGTATCTAAAAGTCTGGAAAAAGTGGTATGTACACAACTGGTAGCTTTTCTGGAGAAAAACTATATTCTACCTGACTTCCAGTCAGGCTTCAGAAAGTCCCGCAGTACTACTACAGCACTGCTGGATGTTACTGACAATATATTGTCTGCACAGGATGCTGGAATGTGTACTTTATTAGTATTGCTCGATTTTTCCCGCGCTTTTGACTGTTTGAACATTTCCTTATTACTGTCTAAAATGGCTTTTTATGCGTTTGCTACAGAAACAATAAAGTGGTTCGATAGCTACCTGAGTGGTCGTGTGCAGTATGTAGAATTGCAAAGCAAGGACGGCTCAACTGTTTCTTCGAGCTACCGCTCAGTAAACAGAGGAGTCCCGCAGGGCTCAATATTAGGGCCGATCTTATTCATAATGTATTGTGCTGATATAACTGAGAGTATTAAAGAATGTAAGTATCATATATACGCTGATGATACGCAAGTTTATATATCTTTTAAACCAGGAGATTTTGATGAAGCATTAAAAAAACTAAATGAAGACCTGGAGCGTATAGTGCAATGGGCGACAAATAACTCAAAACTAGACTGAAAGCATATCTACTTCAATATCAGAAGCAGTATGAGAATGTTCGGCTTAATACTTCCGCCATTTAGTGTTGCTTTTAGTTTTTGCTTGCGCTCAGCATTGCCTCTAAGCGTAGTATAGTAGCCACGCAGCTGCAATAACTTAACCCTCAACCAACATCTTTTGACATAATATATTTCAATAATAAATCATTTTCTATTTTACAATTATTTATTTATTTAGCACTATTTAATGTTTTATGTATGTAATTTTTTAGTATACTTTTACGTGAGTATTATGGTAAAAATAATTACTAGAGTATTTGTCGTTCGAGCGTATGGCACCCGTGGGTTGCAGCTGAAAATCAGCGTCAGGTGGTAGTCCCTATCACTGCTGACATTATGCTGAGCTGTGGCCCTTTTGGCACAATGACTAGGTAGTTATATTGTTAGTTTTATAAAATTTATGTTTTCTCATGTGACCTTCTCGTTTTTGTGCCAATAAATACATTTTCTTTCTTTCTTTCTTTCTAAAAACAAAGCTTTTGACGAAGGGGAAGCTACACGATTACTATGCAACACGCCTGAGGGGATTGCAGTTCAATTTAACAGAAACTTCGGAGAACGACTTACAACAGCACTACGTATCGCCAAAACACTGGTATTTCAAGAATCGCATCAGCAAGGAATACAAAAAGCCAAACAATACGAATTACAACACGATCCATCAGCAAACGATCCACCAATCATCGAACAAGGATTAGACAACCTAATACGATTGCTAGAAGACAACGAAATAAATCCGTACTCATTCGCAAAAAACACAAAGGCGCACTTCCACGGAGAAACTGTCACTTCATGGACGAATGCAAATTGACAGACAATCAATTCGAACAATGGAAACTTCTGGCGGCAAGACAACCGATGTCAACAGATGTAAAATATAAAACACGACAAGACATAACAAACTGCATACTATACACGGCGAGCAACTACCCAATCTGCATGTATGTAAATGTGATGGAAGCAAACGAAGCGGTAGAAACAAGAACAATAACATACTATTTCTCAAAACAAACATCACATTTCAAACTAAATCCATTCATATGGACAGCTTTCTGGGACATTTATAATACATAATAATAATAAGTGTAATGTATAAGATAGCAATTAAGTGCACGGTGATGGTTAACTATAATTAGAGATAAGAAGAAAAAATCAATAAACGCATGCATGAGTTGCGCTAAATTCGACTTTCAATTCATTCCCCCACATACCTATAAATAGCACACAACACACCTGAAACCGCCATTATGGAACAAGGGGGCGACGGGGAACAACAACAAACAGGTTACACGCTACCGGGTTATAAATATCTGGGACCAGGCAACGAACTCGACCTCGGAGAACCAACAAACGAACTCGACCGAATTGAATATGTTTGCGACCTGACTTCCTATGAGTGTATGAGTGGATCGTGCCATACTTGCAAAGACCTGACATTGGTAGAAGGAGAAAACGAAGATTCCGTAACATATTTTCAATGGCAATCCATAAACAAAGAAAGTATTATTAAGGGAGAAAAAAAGACATTTTAAGTTACAAGTAAAATACCAATTACAACCACAGTCAAAGAGTTAAGAAAAACTTTAGCTGTAGAAATTCCAACGATGAAACAACATCTTTATGGCATTTACAACTATAACAAACAAAAAAAAGAGCTGAAAGAAAAAAATACTGATAATGAGACCATGATTCAAATTGACTTTTCGGAAAACTATACGACAAAATACGCAACAGAAATACAGTCATCGCACTTCGTCAAAAATCAATTAACTATTCATACAGGAGTTTATTACCCACGAAATGAAGACCATCAGTTGCAAACCACTTCGTTTGCTACAGTCAGTGAAAATTTAGACCATCAGGGCCCATGCAGTATGGGCACATATGAAACCAATTTTAAGGAAAATCTTGGAAAATAAGAAAATTGACACCCTGTATATTTATTCTGATGGATCAACGTCGCAATATCGTAATCGTACAAATATAAAGGGGAATGCCCACCGTTCATAGACACTTCGGCCACGGATGCCCACATATAAAGGCATATAGAAATGATAAAATACAATAAAAACAATGAAATGGTTAAGGAATTGGTTTAAAAAAAGTCCGGATTTTTATGATATAAAGGGTTTTATTTTTACTTATACAGTTTTTAATAATAAGGTATTTTATGATTTTATACATCATTTGTATCATACACAATCAGTACATCAAGCAATACAAATTATTGAGCAGGAGGCAAAATATTAGTCTGATGCCGTGCCCATCCCAAATACCATATTACCGTCATAACATGGGCACAGCATCCTACCTTTCGACGGCCGACAATACAATTGCAACAATACATTTTGATTGCACTTCTACCAGAATCAATTAAAATATATATAAAATATACTTTACGACTGATGTGTCGACTTGCGATTCTAGCCCTAAGTAAAGAGCAGCTAGGACTTAAGTTTATTCCTTCCATAATGCTGCTCCTGTAGTCATTACATACTTCTATCAGGTAGCAACCATTAAATCTTATATGCTCACCATAATAGGAGCGAGCTTGCTTAAATTGGTATGTGCCACAAGCAATTAATATTAAGTGACTGTAAGTTAAAACAGGAAATTCCCTAACATTTTCTGAGTTTTATATTTTTGATTTTTATTTCTAAAGTCTGCCCTAGCTCTATTTAGATTGCGTTCCCAAACATACTCTGATAAATTATTATTTGTTTCCATATTTTGAAGAACTATTTCTAGTATTTGAGCCGCATCATCCCTGTTCCTTATTTTTGTTTGGAATTTATTTATTAGAGCAGCAGCCACAGCAAAGTCTATCATCAAATGTGTAGACGCCCTGTTAAAATAATTTTGGCGAAATATTTTAAATCCAGTTTTAAAAATGCCATTCACCACCTCTACTACCCATCGACACATAGTCACGGCTCTGGAATTATTAGCATCTCTTGTCGTTAACTGAGATTCACCATCAGCTGGAGACAAAGGTACATGAACCTGATAACCACAACGTTCTAATAGAGGCAATGAATCCCTAAAGCCTCTATCTAGGATGAATACATCTCCAGATTCAAAGAATTGACTCAATGACTGGATTCATCACCAAATTCATTATTTATTATATCTGCATCTGAGGTTGTTGCAGGATAAGGGCCCAGAATATCTATGATGTAACCATCACTACACACAAAAAGGAAAGGCTTGACAAGATTGCAATATTTGTGTAATGAGTAAGTTTTTTTCTGATACAAATAATTGGAACTTTTTTCTATGTATATATATGTACCATCAGCAATTATGATGGGCCTCCTATCTTCTCCCCCATAAAGTCCATTAGGAATAAGAAGATTTCTTTGAGCTATTTCTGCTCGGGATATATGATTTATGCCCACATTAAAAGGTACAAAATCCTGATTTAATATTTCGCGTGCCATATTCATGAGCCGCTCTAACGTGCTTCTTGGTATTTGCAATAATGCCGACATGCGTTCGTCACTATCTCCTGTTCTTAACTTCATCAAATATGCAGCAAGTGCGAAAGAACCCTTATGTTTATTTGACAGTCTCGGAACTTCAGAGAGAATTTGTTGGTACTGTGCCTTTGTTAAGCCTAAATAATACTGTACAGTATGATCAGGCATACTGTGAATATTTTCAAAGTCTATATGATGGTTCATATTATCTTTCAACAATGTAGCAAAATCTTCTATTTGTGCTGCACTAAATGTTTTGATAGGATTATATGTATATTGATTCTAAAAGTAAATCCCAAGAGTTGCTATTTAAATGGTAGTTACAAATTCTACATTCTGGAGGTACATAATAATTATACTCGCAAAATAGACGTACCAGCAATACCGATGGAACAGTGAGTCGATTGGAATAGTTACAACCCGGAAAAAAACATTGATTTTGTGTTAGTGGTGCTCTTACATAATTAGGTAGCAGTATACTGCCTGGTGTATCTAAGCTATTTTGTTCTGGATGCAATACATTGCTCACATCAGATTGCAACAAGGATAGACTAGAAGCTTCATTTGGTTCCCGTTCAGCAGTTGAACGTGATACTGCTCTATCAGTCCTTCGCCAGCAATTATGACATACACGAGATGACGAAGGCAACTGAAACAATATTAAAAATAAAAAAATTAAGGCCAAGTGAACAAAATAAAAATAATATAGATTTGTTCAGTTTAAACTCAAATATAAATAAAATGTTTATCAAGCAAAACAATACTGCACATAGGCTGATTTAATGCCATGTATTAATTAATAGTTAAGGACTGAAGGACTACCAGGTCCAAAAACAATGCAAAATCAACTTTCTTATTTCTAGGTAGTTGATAAGTTAAAAATGCAAGCAACCTCGCAACTACCTGGTGTTAGCCAGCTTATGTTATCAGCATGGTATAAATAAGCTTAGATGTATATCAAATATAACTTGTGCAGATGGGAAAAAATTAAATAACTTCTTGGCTTGATATATAAACAGAGTAAAAATATGTATCACCATCAGATATCAGCACCACACTTAATAAATTAAAAACTGTAGCGCACGTACCTCATGTGGTCCAATCTGATAAGCAATCTCATTCCTCATGTGGAGAATTGGACCCAAACAGTGTGTGTGATCTTATTCTCAAAAGTGACTTGCCACAGCTTATGCATACAAGTCCATGACCAACAGTTGGTGCATTTTGCTGTTCACTAGTTGGATGTCGTATTTGATTCCAGGCTTCAGTCCAACACTATGTGGTTATTATTAATAATTTTGTAAAAATATTAATAATTTTCAATTAATCAGATTTACCGTAACAATTATACCGTAATTTTCACTCGCACCACTGTGCGCAATTGCGCATGCATCAAAACATTCGAAATGTCACAAGAGGCAGAACCACAAACCAAAATAACAAACAACATAGAAGAACACACCAGCACCTAGCACATTGATCCTCATTCACTCACTCGCGGCTCGCACCATAGATAATACACAATACTCGCTAGCTCGAACTTTCAATCGAAACTGCACTCGGTCACAGTGAGTTTTATTCAACTGTGGTAGCACATCTAAATGAAAGTGTGCCAGTGACTCTTTTTGAAAAAGTGAGACGATACAAACGTGCTAGCACACGTGCTGAGTACCCAACTCTAGAACTACTAGTTTCAGACATAGTACTTGTTTTATTCGAATCATATAAGGATTTGTCAAAATCGGCACTTTCAGCCCCGCTCTCCCTACTGGCTTTCTTCTAAAATCCACCCCTTGTATTCAGGAGTTAAAATGGTAGGTTGCTTTTGATTTGCATTGTTCCATATGCTAGCAATGTAATTGGCTCGGAAGAATTGTCGAAGTAACTCAGATTTGCATGGTGGTAAACTAATAAACTAAACTGGCTTAGATATGGAATTATATTATGGGGTAACAGTACAGACGCGCCTTCACTATTTACAATACAGAAGAAACTAATAAGAATACTGATTAACATCAATGACACCGACTCATGTAAACCACACTTCAAAGAACTAAACATCTTAACACTAGCCTGTCTCTATATATTTGAAATTTGCAAATTTGTAAGGAAGTACCCACAATTCTACAGCAAAAGAGAAGACATTCAAACAAAAATCAAACTTAGACATGGAAATAGACTAAATTTACCAACTTCACGGCTAAAAATGCACTCCTCTAGTGTATTTGTTACGTCCATTAAAATCTACAATAAATTACCTGAATACATAAAAAACACAGAATCAAATAATATATTTACCAATAAATTAAAACGATTTCTATTAGATAAAAGTTACTACACAATTGACGAATACCTCAAAGATAAATTTCAACTAAGGAAATAGGGATAATATATTAAACAAGCAGTACTTAAATATATTTATTTACCTTACTCACCGTGCAAACTTTAATTACTTACAATCTATTTGATTAAAATTACAGCAAATATATAAATATATATAAAAAATAAACAATAACAATTAATACATAATCTAGAATATAAATATTAATAATAAATAATTAAATGAATATTAATAAATAAAATGAATATAAATCTACATTTAAATAGGTATTATTTACCTACTTAAACATCTAAATATCATATCTTCCTTTATTTCAATATATTATGTTTTAAAAAGCGCTCTTCATCCTCTCCTCTAAAAAAAACTAACTTGCTGTGCCCGACAGGGTCCATAATTGTTTCTCTTTAATTTTACCCACCAGCTTTTGTATACATTATGGGATGCAATAAAGTTATTGAGTATTGAGTATTGAGTATTGAGTATAAACTACTAGCATCAATTTTTTTTAATTTTTTTGGATTGAATTCTTCATTAATACTAGATACGCTATAATTATTTAACAGCATCAACGTCGACCAGGAACAGGCCAGGAACACTATAAATTTCGCAGATACATTTTTGTATTTTATTGAAAATATCTACTTGTAAGTACATGCTTATCGGTAAACGACTCTGGATCTCCAAATTGCACAAAATCTTGCTGATATTCATGTTTCTTCATTAATACATATGTATATTAAATGGTCCTTGTTTACCTTTCTTAAAAAAGGCAGGATTAAAGTCACATCCAGTCAATGCATGAGATCCTGGCAAACTTCTACACAAATATGGTCCCAAGTGCTCGAACTTTTGTTAAATCAATATATCTTTGGTTATTCCGGTGCCTGCATATGACCATACATTCGAATCATCATTTTTCAAATTATGCAGGGAAGCACGTACAAAATGACATATACGGACAAAATGACAGGCATGATATTTCAAATTCTGCTGCTTTTAGTCCGCCATAGACAACTACATCACGTGACTCCAGCCGGTAATACTAACCTGTCAAAACGTGAACTCGCGCCAGGCTTTCGTTTGGGTGTCATGGACGAAGATAAACTTTGGTAAGTTACGATTTTTTTTAACTGCAGGGAGTTTTGTGTATTAATATTATGTTTTTCATAATATCATCTTGTGTTTACGTTTATTACATCCCTTAAGGCGCTGACAACAGCTAATGAAATTCGATGTTTCGGTATTTTAGCCACGCCCACTATTGCTCCGATTACCTAGCGCTCTTTTTTAAAAGGGCGGTGATACAGCGAACTACCAAATAAGAAACAAAGCGACGCGGTCAATAATGAACATTGAGTCAATAGATGGCGCTGTTATATTTATTGCTCTGTACGAAGAACTAGTAACAAATTAGACAGGACGATAAAAAAATCAAGTACCCATGTATAGGTAATTATTTTATGAAACTTTATTTACAATTAATTAAAAACAATATACCTAAGCGTAAGGAAAATAAAAACCCAAACTACCTACTTATATTAGCAAAATTTTCATTAGTTTTACATGCACTGTTTATTTGCTTTTTTATATAAAAATATATTGGTCTAGCTCAGGTGGTCCCCAGCATGTGGAATGTGGAGTCGAAAATATTTATACATATTATTATGTTTTTATTTTAAAGGAGTACACTACTCACGTTTGTGTTTTATGTACCACTAACGATAAACTATATACATTATGAAAAGAAACGTATTATTATAGAATATTTACATAAAATACATGAAAGTAAGAAAAAAAGCTATATATATATATATAAATCTAAAAGACAAAGGCGTGACTAAGCTTCAAAGTATTCCTCGGCATCGCTGAAGCCAGAGACCTGATTCCTATTCACCCACAGCCATCAGACGAGCACGCTCCGCAGTATTGACTGACGTATTATGTAGTTCTTTCCGCGTCAAATTGCAAAGCGGCTCATCCCAAAGCCTTTGGGAAGATGGGACCAGGAGTAAATCAGCACTGGGACAAGCCATTCTCCAAATGGTCATAGCGTCAGTCAGAAACGGTACTTCCAAATCAACCAGAAGGTCCTAAGATATCTCTGGCTAACTTTTCGGTACTGTGGACTGAGGATATGAACGCGGGTAAACTGATACTAGAAATTTTGCGGAATTATTTCAATCTTCTTGTTAATTTTAATTATTCTTACCTTTATTCATTATGTACATATTTAAATACATTTTCAAATATTTGAATTTAAAAATAAAAATAAAAACATTTAAAAATATAAAAAAATAGTAGTCCACCGGTATCGGGAGCAGGGTCCAAGCTACCGGCGGTCAGGGCCCCACAGAAAGGAACCTCCTAACAATACGCGCCGTATCCAAGAGTACCGCTTTCTGTATCAGGCCCTTAACCCAGCTGTCTAACGAGAGCCTCCATAGGTGTGAGTCGAGGCTCTTGGCTATTAGATCATTGGCGGTCACAACTATCGGTACAATGATTGCCGAGTCAATATCCCACATGTCGACAATCTCATGCGCCAAGTCTAGATATTTAATTTGCTTATCTTTTTCAGCTTTCACGAGATTCTCGTCATGCGGAACACTGACATCAACAATAATTCCACGGCGCTCTGATCGATCTATCACCACTATATCAGGCTTATTGGCAATAACAGTCCTGTCAGTGATGATAGATCGATCCCAATACAGAGTTACACAACCATCATCAAGAACTGGGTCGGGCACATACCTATAGTATGGTACCTCTGAGTCCACAAGTTTATATTTTAGAGCAAGTTGCTGATGGATAATCCTAGCTACTTGGTTATGTCTGTGCAGGTACTCGCTGTTAGCAAGATGAGAACACCCAGAAATAATATCGATTCTCCTGGGCGTTGACACGCCCGACAAATGTCAATCGTGCCATTCTTTATAATATATTTCCGGTAGTTGTTCGTCATTATAACTTCGTCCATAATTGCACAGACAAAACCCTCGGTTTCCCCAAAGAGGTTCCCGAAGCGTAGCCAGGACACAGACGCTAAAAAATCTACATCGAGTCCATGAAGGGCCCGATAAAAGCGTCCGTGAAGTTCCTTGCTTTGCCATATCTCCTTGCGGCCAGTAGTATCAAGTGTTATAGGTTTGCGCCAGTTCTCTTTAGCCAAGGATAGCGGGGTGAATCCTTTATCCCCTGCAACTACATCTCGGTGCATCCCCACGTCAGTCTTAAGGAAGTACCTACTGTCTAAGCCTGTACACCTCGCGATTGTGGAGGGTTTTAGCGTTTAAATAGCCTCGCCCTCTACATTTCCGCGGGATGTACAGTCTCATAACTGATGAACGCGGGTGATGCAACCGATTTGTAGTCCACAATGTACGGACCCTTCTATCCAGAGCATCAAGTTCCATCTGCGTCCACTTGAGTATACCGAAGGAGTACATCAAGACTGGCATGACCCAACCATTATAGGCGCGCACCTTATTTCCGCCTGATAAAAGACTTTTAAGTACTTTTTTCAGACGGCCAAAGAAGCGCTCTCGTAATGATTGCTTCATGTCAGCCTCTTTGATTCCTAACGCCTCCGACATACCCAAGTATTTGTAGGTTTCAGTTGAAGAGAGGGATTTAAGATGTATGGAGTCCGAAAGATGAGTTTCCTCGGACTCCATAATCGCGCGTAATTATTTTGTCCCGCGAATATTTTTATTTTGCGATATCTTCTAAGATATTTGTTTAAACTATATAAAGTTAAGGGCACAAATATTCTATATTTAATTTCCGTTTTAATAAACACATTTATTTTGATACAGATTAATAGATACATATGGGTTAAATAAGCTTCGCAAAAATGTATTCCTTTTTAATCTAAAATTTTAATAGTAAAAGCAGTTATTGTGAGTTATCCGTCGGAGATAGGCATATGCTATCGACTTTTTTATATTAATTTATAATATTAGGGAAATTTGTACACATCTCATTCTTGATACTGAATGACCTATACTCCATTTGGTTAGGTACTTAACTAAAGGTAAACAATAAAAATGGCGGCGTTAAGGGCTGTTCAACCTTTTATTACTATAATATGAATTGGGAGTGAAATGAATATAGGTACCATTAATTGACTTTATAAGTTTCAATCTGAATCAGACGAAAACAATCATCAACACTAATATTAAAACGATCACAGGTGTCACCTAGTACAGGACTCATGATCACTTTTTTAATGATTAAAATTAATAACAACACAACTAACAATCAATAAAAACAACGAACAAACAAAACAATAACTAATTAACACAAGTTATGGCAAAAGAAACACAAAAAAGAACGAAAGTAAAGTAAACAAACTATCACGAATGGCGTCTGGTTACCCGACTAAGTGTAATATGGGTTAAATATTTTGCTGCGGTTCCTCGCAGTACTACTTCTAAATTTTTCGAGTTATCAAAAGTCTAATACGTAGAATAATGTTTTGAATACCTGTCTTTTTAGGTTCTTTTTAGTAGGCACATTGCAATACGTTATGACATAATTATATTTTTTAATTTAATTAATTGTTCACAAGCTTAAGAATTAATAATAACCTAAATGGTTATTATTAATTCTTAAGCTTGTGTATTAAACAAAGTAGTTAAATATGCTAGTATATAAAAGTAAAATGTGGTTTTATATTATTAAAAAATATTTTGGTTACGTTTTATTTCGAAAGGAAAAATGGCCCTATAAAAGAACCTTTTTTATGATTTGTTAACCTAACCAAATGGAGTATAGTAAAATTTAGGGGTCACTATATTATCACTTTCTGATGTAACTGCAACTGGAACGTTTTGTAATCTGCAAAAAAATACATTCAGATTTGGAAGATCTTTTTTCAGCACTAAATGTACCTCTCAGGTCTAATAAAAAATAGCAAAGCCTGCACGGTGATTTATATATAAGGTCAACTTAAATTAGGTAGGTAGCAAAACTCCGCAGACATGATGGGTATCGATATCTAAATACGCCAAAATAATAATTTTGATTTTTTGGGGGTCAGTTACCGCTGGTGGTGTTCTTACTTAAATATTTGCTGTAAAAATTGTGTTATTTTTTGTTTTATCGTGTTTAGTTATCGATATTCATTACGTCTGTGAAGTTTACATAAAGAAAACAGAATTTCAAAAAGACACGCACGTGGTTGTCTTTTTGATCATGTTTAGACCCATCACGACTGCAGAGTTTCGCTAGCTAATTTATTTTGACCCTGTACAATGGGCAAGAAACAATAGACAAAGTTACGAGTATTTTCCTATAGGTCCAGTTCTAAGAGAGTTATAGGTCTATGGAAATTTGATGTTTATCACTGGATTTATTTGTGACTTTTTTTTCTAAAAGTAAAGGGGATCCTTTTTGTCGCTATCCCCGCTAAATAATAAATTATTATACGTATAATAATATGATTGTAACATCACAATCTTACTGGTGAATTACTATTATTACTGTTAGTAGTATTTATACTTACTATATTATTATTAGTAAGTGTATTTATTGTATATAAGATGTCTAAACTGTTAAAGTATTATAGGTAAGTTGCCACACTATCGCATTAGGTTTAAGACCTGTAAATATAGGTATAATGGTAAATAATAAATAAATAAAAAATAAAAAATCCGAGGCTACACCTGTTTCTAAACTTCGCCAAACGTCTCTTTTTACTGTAGAGAAAATTAAATAATTCAAGGAAATTATTAAAATTAATAATTATTATTCTAAAAACTTAAAATAAAATAATAAAAGATCATAAACCTAAATTACTAATCGCCAGCAGATTACGAACTCGAGACTCCTTTTTCCGAATCCTTTGCATTTACCGCTAGATCAATCGAACACTGCCGATGTAGCCGAATTTGCGCTATCAGTTGTAGAAAATAACGTAAGTTTCATTTTAGTTATTTAGAATTTCATTTCTGTTCGTGTATCTGTTTTGTCACATTCTATATCCATGAGATGTTTCTGTTTGTTAGTATAAAAGCGCTTTTTGTCTGGCCTCCGGCATTTTTGTTTGTTTCTCATTTTTCACGACAACTATTTTCACTACTTAGAACTTTATTTATATTTACAACTTAGAACTCTAAATGTTTATAATTACAGCTTAGAACTATATTTATCGTACAACTATATCCTTTTAATTAAATTGAGATGAAAATAAAATATGTAGGTATGTTTATGTTTGAAATTGTCATACAGCAAAATACGTAATGACGAATAGCGCGCGGAATAAAGCGACATACGTCCGTCTAGCAGGGCGCCTATGCGCTCACTGTCGGATTGCATAGAAAAGAAAGAGAAGTGGGATGATGCAAGGCTCGCAACTTATTACAAAACCATAAAACATTAATTACTTCAAAATTTGTTAAGTATTCGAAAATATAAAACAACTAAGTTTTGTATTTAAATGTGATATGTTATTGTACTTAATTTTACCAATGTGCATTGATTAGTAATACAGATTTTTTTGTTGGAAGGTCGTTTTAAGAGGCTAGTTTACCATTTTTTTGTATCGAGAAAACTTTTCAAAAACATGTTTTGAATACAACTATGTTCTCCGAAATATGTTCAAGATTAACATATATTTTTTTCGCTATCACAAACTGTATGGGTTTGGCTAAAAAATTGTTTGAGATATGCCTATTTGGGTGTTGTCAGCGCCTTAAGTATTTATTGTCGCGATCAAATAGTTTTTTCCGTAAATAATAATCATTTTGCATTTATTGTTGAATTTTGTTTTTTTATAACGCTTTATGGACAAAATGACATACATATGTAATGGACAAAATGACATAGGTATGTTGTTTTGTAGGTACCAGTTTCTCGTTAATCAGCTGTTAATTTCTTTACAGATATAACAATGCCGCATAATTATAAGCGCAAGACTGATCGTCAATCCTGGAGTGAGGAATCAATGCGTAAAGCTATAGAAACAGTCCGCAGTAATAAAATGGGCTGGCTTTTAGCGTCGAAGACATTTGGAGTGCCACAAGCAACACTAAGAAGACATGCTTTGAATAGTACCAAAACTTTGGAGTCCTCTGCAAAGGGTCTAGGATGTTGGAAAACTATTTTTACACCTGATGTGGAAAGAAAATTAGTTGAGCATTTGAAATTACTTGAATCTCGTTTATTTGGACTGACACGAACGTCTGTTCAAGAATTAGCTTTTGAGTTGGCTGAAAAAAACGGATTTGCTCACAAATTTAACCCGCAAAAACGAAAAGCTGGACAAGAATGGTTAGAAGGATTTTTGAGACGAAATAAAGATATTTCTATATATATATATAGATATTTCTATAACTACGTACCGAAGTGGCAGATTTGCGCAATTCGGTTTCTAGGTCACATGAGTTGGCTAACAACTACAACGCACGTCACGGAGAGGTCAATGCATCGCAGCTGAGCTTCGAGTCAGCAAAATTCAACTCGTCGCCGGCCGCTGTCACTGCAAGCGTTGCACTACGTCACCACGCCCTCCCCGCGTCCCCCATCGTTGGGATACCGACGAACGCTAGCACGTCATCACCAAGACGATACTCGGATGCCGTTATTGAAGCTCCCACAAAAGATCAGCGGCAATCTAAATCAGCCCAGGTGCCACCCGTGCCAGTACGCAGCGCAGTACCATCAGTAACTAGGCATGCACAGGCCAACGAAGAAGGCTTCATAAAGGTAGAGAAGAAAAAGAAGAAGCCTGCTTGTCGTAATCAGTGCGGAACTGCACTGACCGGACCGAACATGTTATTGCGTCCCGCTACACCTACGACGCAACTTTACGTGTCGCGATTACATCACACCACGAAGGCAGAAGAGAATAACTGCAATTGAATAGCTGCAATTCTTTAAAAATCGATGATTTATACTGTAATGAAGAGTTAAATTTATCTATTGAACAGGAAATTAGTTTGTCTGACTTACCGCAAGACCCATTTGCCGAGTCTGATGATGAAAGGGACAAATACTATGTACCGGAAGATGATTTGAACAGCACGCTATCTGACGATACAGTAGTAATAGGCGATAACACACAAACCAATGGGAATGTGACTTTCACACTTCTTCCAAAACCAAATCCTCATCAGCATTGTGAGTTTGAACAATGTAAATTGAAAGTATTTAGTACCTGTGACAAATGTTTGTATCTCCTGTGCTCAGAACACTTTCTCTATCAATTGAACTTCTCTTCATGTGAAAAACATTATCCTTATTCAACTGAAATTACGTCATTTTTTGATTTACCAGGAAATATAGACGACAAAGAAAATAGTATAAATTACATAAACTTACTTAATACAGAATCACTACCCACTAGCCACCAGCACGACGATAACAATGTTACATCAGAAACACAAACAAACTACCCAGTTCAGATAAATACACCTAACAAGGAAAATATGAACAAATACATATCTAGATGTGAGTATGTCCAGTGTAAAGAAGAAGTGTTTAGTGCCTGCTCAATATGCTTATGTTTTCTTTGTTATGCACATTTCATAGCAGAAGATACTTACAATGACTGTCAGAACCATTCTTCTTCTTTAATGCTTACAAACAAAAGCAAAAGTAATAAAGTACGGCGCAATAAAAATAAGATACAGAAGAAACGTAACACTTCAAAAATACGAGGCGAAAAAAATCAGGTAGACAAAGGATTGATAAAAAAAGGCCAGCTAAGAAAAAGAAGGCGAATCGAAGAACCTTTAGAAGAAAGAAGAGAGAAAAAGTTTAAAGAGGAAACTGAAAAACTTCAACTAAAAGATCCGTGTACAACAACATGCAAAAAAAATGCACAGAAAAAATATGCGAAACTCGCAGAAAACAGATTAATGATGAATATGTTTCTTTAAGTTGGGAAAAGAAAGGTTATATTATATAAAATCGCTGGTAGATACCAAAGAAGTTGCATGCAGAAAACCTAATACTACTTCCGAACAACCTAAGCGTAATGTATCGTATTTTTATTACTTTTATGAAGAAAAAACTAAAGTCGAGGTGTGTAAAACATTATTTTTATCAACTTTAGGATATAATCCTAAAAATGACAAGAGGCTGATGTTAGCATTACAAAGATCTATAGATAAACAAAGTTACCAGAAAGGAAAGTATGAGAGAAAGAGTAAATATGACAAAGACCTTATAAAAACACATATTACACGACTCTACAAAAAAATTTTCGTTCTTTGTCCTAAAGTTTATACTATTATTTTCCAGTTAGTTATGCACAAAAACGAAAAGAAAATACCTTTTTTCGGTATAAAGTTTGCTTTTGTGATAGTTATAATAATAATACTCATTTTTCAATTTTTTCATAAATTTTAATTGATTTTAATATTTTTAAAAAGACCGCGCGGTGAGAGTGGGGTATTAACGTTTACACTGTGCCGCTAGATAGCACCCGAGTGATAAACAACCATCAGGTGTTATTTACAAGCCCAGAATAACTTAAAATGTCGTCACGAAAGTGCAAATACGATGCTGATGCATTTTGTTTTATATGTGGTCAATTTATTAAAGTTCGAGACGTGAAATATGAACTAAAGACATCTCACGTTCTCTGTGAAGCCTATGAAGCATATTTTGACTGTCCTGTACGGAATCAAGATAAGCCATGGGCTCCACATGTTGCTTGTAGTTATTGTAAAAGGTGTTTGGAAGGTAAGCAATTTTTATTTAATTAAGCGATGAATCCAAAATAATAGACATATTAATTTTTATTTTTATATTTTTAGGTTGGTATCGAGGTATGAAAAGGTCTATGAAATTTGCAATACCAAGGATTTGGCGAGAACCAAAAGAAGGATATGCTTACAAATTTTAAGGCCATGGGCTGCAGGATGTCATTAAAAGTACATATGCTGCATGCTCATTTGGATAAATTTAAAAACAATATGGGAGCCTATTCCGAAGAGCAAGGAGAACGTTTCCATCAGGACATCATGAATTTTGAACAACGCTATCAAGGCCAATACAATGAAAACATGATGGGCGACTATATTTGGGGTTTATTGAGAGAAAGTAGCTATGAACATAAAAGAAAAAGTAAAAGTGTGCACTTTTAAGTTATTTTCCACTTTTCTGTAAGCTAATTTGATAGTAAAACTTAATAAAAATAATAAACATTTTTATTTCAATAGTTTTATTTTCAATCAAAAATTAAAATCCGAGATTTTTAAAAATTTCATTCAATCAGTCTTCTGAGCACAAAAGCAAAGTTTTTCATGCCATATATTTTTTTTCCGTCTTATTACGACCTAAACTACCGAAATTTAATGCTTTGCAATCAAAGTCAAATTTCATGTTGACCCGTGTTATTAATACATACAATCTTCTTAACTCACATTACAGGCGTGAACATGCTCCCCTTCGATTGTATTTACCAAGCGACATAACCATTACTTTAATGCATCAAAACTTTTGTAATGCTTTTCCAGAACAAGTAGTTTCCTTCGAGGTATTTAGGAATAAAAATCATGAATTACAAAACAAGGATTGCGAGCTCTGCACCAGTTTTGCAATGCATAAATCCAGATATATGCAGTCCCGTAAGGCGTACAAAAATGATGTTAAAGAAGCTGAGAAGGCAACAGGGTCCATCTACTACTCCGTAGATTTACAAAAAGTAATAATGATACCGCGAATGGAGCAATTTAAGTGCGCAATATTTTGTCCACGAGTCATTGCCTTCAACGAAAGCTTTGTACCTTTAGGAAGGTCTAAAAAACATAACGTGCCTTTTGCAGCCGTCTGGAACGAGAGTATAACTGGAAGAAAACAGGAAGATATTATCTCGACACTAAATGCATTTCTTTTACATAAACGTGATGCTGATCATATCGTATTATGGATGGATAATTGTTCTGCACAAAATAAAAACTGGGCTGTTTTGAGTTATCTGGTGTATATTATTAACAGCAATGAAATAAACGCGAAAACAATCACCTTAAAGTATTTTGAACCTGGTCATACTTTTATGTCCGCAGACAGCTTTCACCATCAGGTGGAACAGGCTTTACAAAGAAAAAATAAGGTCTATGATTTTAACGACTTGGTTGATGCAGTGCAGCAAGCGAACTCCAGAAAAACCTTTGTAAAAATAATGGAAGTCGATAATTTTTACAATTATATCGACCTATCTTCGCAACATAAAATGAGGAAACTACAAACTAGTGTACCTTAAAGATATTATGGTTTTAGTCGCAAATCGAGGCGAGTTCACACTGCAATACAAAACAAACCATGCTGACGAACAAGTACAAAGTTTAGACTTTTTACAGTTGAAGTGCCTGAAATCAAGAACATTTCCTGAATTCAGTTCAAAATTGACACCCAGAGGAATTCCAGAATATACGAAGACTGAGATTTTAAAGAAACTGTTAGAACTAATGCCAGATAACAGAAAGGGGTTTTGGTTAAATTTACCGGTTTCAGATAAAGTCAGTGATATAGATTAAGTTTTGCTAGATAGTTTTATGTGTTTTGTTATATCATGACACCCCAAAAAAGGTTTTGTTATTTTATTTCTTACATTATGTTAGATTTTTTTTATTCTAGTATTTTAACTTAGTTTGATCTCAAATTGTGAACGTAGAAAAGCTGATTTTTTTGTTTGTTACTTTGAAATATGGCTGACTTGCCAATGTTTATATATATTTTTTTAAGTTTTTAGAAATAATATACGAGAGTAGAATGGAGCTCAATAAAAAAATATAATTATTTTGTAAGACTCAAAGTAAGAATGCTGATTTAAATTTGTATAATAGTTTATTTTCTTAAAATTGTATCGTTCTCAGATAGTGAAACTAGTGAAACCTCGTTATTAAATATAATAATAATACGTAAGTAAAGAAATATTAATAAACATAAACGTTTTTTATCTAACACTTTGTTTTTATTCCTAAGCTATAACCGAAACCTAGTATGAGTTGCTAATAATAACAGCAGTAACTTACTACTTACTGCTATTATTCTAAGCAATTGATATTTTAGTTGCATCAACTAACACTAGATATAAAAGGATTTTCGTCATTTAAAAACTATTCTAATATATATACAATTTTATTGAGTGAAGCCTATAAAAGCGCTTTATTTGGGCTACACATTTCAACCATCACAATTAATATAACTTAAAAAAAAAAGTCCGGAAAAACAAAATTGTAACAAAAACTTTGCGCGCCAATTACTCAAAACTACGCAAAACATACTTACTGCTCTTATCGCTAGCGCGGCAGTATAGTGCTCTCGCGTTCATTCTCTCGACTGAATAATTTTTGTATTTAGGGGATGTATGGTCACTACAATTTATCTGACTAATGAAATATAACTTTGTAATAGTTACTTTAATAACATATTCAAAAATCAGACATGTAAAAATAAGTATTGTCGAGCTTTAAGGCGTCTGACAAAAGTGTTGGTCCATGGAAAGTGTCTGACACTTATGTTACTATTTTAGAATAACATTCTACAAAACATATATAAAAATCAGCCATATAAATTTAAGTTAGGTAACTCTTATTTTTAGTTACCTTTCTTCCCTGGTACCTGCTCAGGTGTCACAAGGCGAGGTCCACAAGCACGCAGGTATTCAAAGAACATGAGACGCTACTGAGAACCTATGGTTTTATCTATGTGAAAATAAGTTATGTCTGATCGATTCGATTTGATCAATTAGATTTAGTCCAAGATCCCAGATCTTGGACTAAATCTAATTGATATGTAAATAGACGTAGGTAGAACTACAACACTTAAACCACTTTACCAGCGTAAATTGGATATATCCGAAAGAAAAAAAAACGTGAACTTCCTCATTGGTTCAGGTTTAATTCCTAGATATTACACTTCCTAATATGAAAGTATATTTCAGTAGCATTAAGATACTTATAAATCTTTCCATAGGGAAGTATAAAGATTTAGACGACTTGTTCATGAAAAGCATTGCGTGTAACACTCATAAGAGGGAATGTTTGTACTCTGAATGCAAATGTCGTTTAAAGGAAAATACAACTGTTTATAATTTTTCGGAGTGCAATTTAGATGATGAAGTATCTTAGCTGGAATGGGCAGTTCAAACTATTGAATATCAAAAGGAGAGCAAAAATTAAACAGCAAAAACAATGATAAAAATAATAATATCAGGGACAATTTTGTATTTTATGTAATTATGTATGTTATGTAAGGTATTTAATCATGGAGTTTAAAAAGTGCTAGTAGAATTCAAAGTCCACTGTTACAATATATATCACCAAAATAAGTGGTACAAATACTTAAAGAAAATTTAAGTGTAAATGAAGTTGTAAGTGGCAACACTGGTTTTGAGTGGACATCCCTAAGGAGATCTATGGTAGCATCCTTCTGTATCGGGACCGGCATGACGATGTAACATAAATAACGATGTGAACAATTATTAATTCAATAAATACAATAATTACCTAAATATGAAGATGTTTTAATAGCCAAACGGATATACAACAAAGACCAACATGCCATGGCGCTGAGGACATCAAACAATGTGCAAGGTGAGCGATAGAATCTCAACATAGAATTATATATTAAAGACGCCATCATCGCCAAATTTAGGTTTTGATAAATTATTTAAAGGAATTAAAATGGTTACTAAAACCGCCAACACCGCTCAATTTGGCAGCAGACGATATTAACCTTTTAACCGCCAGACAATCCTGCAAAAAAATGTGCCCCTAGCGCCAATCACGTATTTCAAGGTTAACTATAGTGATGTGGACCAATCCCTACAGCAAACAAGATTTTAAAAATAAAATTACACGTTTTCACGAAAATCTAATGTCTTTTTTAATTCATTACCCTCATAACAATAATAAGATTAAAATTACCCACATCAAAAACCTATAACCATGTACATAGACACTACCAAAGCCAAGATAGAGTTTAGTTCATAATTCTACAAAATTCGGCTTTTGGAATCCCTATTGTTGCATTTATACAACCCTGGCGCTAACGTTAGAGCTAAAGAAGAGCGTGGATAGTGCGGGGACAAGTGAAATTATTTCCGGTTATCGATTTTATTACTATAAACTATAATATCAATTTGTGTATGACAAAGGGTAGTAGATCGTCTTAAAAGTTTTCCTGTTTTAAAAAAATCTTAATTTATGGTCAATGACAGGGCATTTAATTGTCACTGCTTTAACGGACATTGCTTTGCGAGTCTCCGAAATGGCAAACGCAGGTATGTGTTAATTTTCTTATTTAAATTTTAATTAAAATTTGTTAATGTTAATTGTGTTAATTTTCTTAATTTAAATTTTAATTAAATATCAATTATATTTGCATCTAAACGTAAATACTTAAAATATTATGTGTAGTATATTTACTTTCTACAAAAAAAATTACAGGTCCCAAGCGTTCGAGAATGGAATTGAATGACGATGAAAATACCCAGGATCTGTTTGAAAAACATGTCCACGCAGAGTTAGCCTCAAGGGTGTCGAAAAATTTGTCGAAAAGCAGTATTGGTGGTGCACCGAACGCAAGGTCACAATGTGAAAAATGTGCAACGTTTGGTGCAGACCAAAGAAACGAGCATTTCACACATCTAATTCTTGAAGAGTTAAAGTATATAGCTCCCTGTATGCGTAGCCGAGCTTATGTAAAAATTTTAAACTTTTTAAATTCAATAAAAAATTGTCACACTGAAGACATTGATTTAACGGAAACCGAAAAAAATAACATAATTACATACATACCAATAAATAAAGCCAAAAATTAATACCAAATGGGTATCTTCAGGAAAGTCAACAGAACGTTTCCTTAATAAGAATAAGTTGTGGCTGGAAGGCGAGGAGATAGAATTCTGCATACGATCGAGTCAACCGCAACCTTCTACCTCATTCGCTGACCTTTCTCGACCCGGAAGACCGAAAAAGGTCTTCGAAAATTCGTCTTTTAAAACTAAGAAACGTAGAGTTGAAGATCTAGTTCAATCGCGGAGTGTTGGGGAATTAATGACTGCTGCAGAAGTAGCTGCACGGTCAATTGGACATAAAAACGTTGCTAGAGTTATAAAGGACATTGGCGAAAATCCAGCTTCTGCTAGTGCATGCATTAGTCTACAACAAGCAAGTGCTGTTCAAAGCGATAGACCGCTAAGTAGTGACGAGGCATTAGCGTATTATATTGATTCAAAATCAACAACTCACTCATATAAACAGACTAGGAAGTGGACTATGAAATTCGGGCATCACGTGTTTCCTTCATATGAATGCATTGTAAAATCAAAAAAAGCGTGTTACCCTTCCGAGGAGCACATTGTTGTGACACAATCTCGAGCAGAAATTGAGCTACAAGCTGTTTTGAATAAAACAGCACAACGTTTAATAGAAGCTCAGAGAGAAGTTGCCACAAGTGTGCTCTCCAATCTAATCCCCAATTCATTGTTTACTCTTATAAGTAAATGGGGGTGTGACGGAAGTTCCGGTCATAGTGCTTACAAACCAGGGCTTGTTAACGTTACCAAATTCACACTATAAATATCGTTATGTAACAATATTTTCATAAAGTTAATATTGTAGCGGTAATATGGGTAACGGTAGTTTGGTATCAAATCGAATATAATAATGTTAACAATTAACGTTAAAAGTATCGATACTTTTTTTGTTAATTTACTCGCGTTGTTGCCAACTCGTACCGCCTACTTATGAGCCGCGCGGCTCGCTCGGCGCGGCTCGGGAGCACGACGAAGCGGCAACATCGCCCGCCAAAACGCGCTACTATTCAATATTCACCTATTCTGCCTATTCATAAACGAGTGTGAACGCCGACCGGTAGCAGATTTGGAGTAGGTACAGTTTTGATATACATATAGTCAACAGTTACTTAAGTACGTATCTAATTTATATTGATTAATAAAAATACTTATATCTTTTAAAAATGGGCCGCAAGAAGAAGAACACGGTGTATCGTTACTTTGAAATAGATGAAAATAGAAAGACTTCCACGTGTTTAATAAACGAATGTGGGAAAATATTGAAGGTAGGTACCTATTATAAAAATAAGTTTTTATACTTAATGAAATGAAATTAAGTACGTACTCAGTTGATTGATATGACAATTTATTTTTTAGACACAGCATCAATTTTTCGTAATGTAAGTACCTACCTAAATGAATCTAATTTGGGTAAGTGTAAGTAATGGTAGTGGATAAAATAATGATTTTATGCTAATTACTAAATAACATTGTTTTGCTTAGCAGTTACTTTAACCCTTATTTCGAATTTGTCCGCTATGACGAACAAGTACTTTAAAAAAATCTGTGACATTGTCAAAATATTTTTGAAATAATTTATTTCAAATAAATGGTAGAAAATGTAACTGTCAAATAGATAAAAATATAAATCGTGATCTGGCAACACTTCATCTGTCATTTATCGAGCAAAATGCCGCCGAAACGGAGGTCATCGACTTTACTCAAGGTATTTAAATCATTTTTTAATATTATTTATGCTTTTGGATTGGATTTTGAGTGTGATATTTGTTGTTATATATGTACCGTATGCATGTAATAACAAAACTATGTATTTCCTTCTGTTTATTTACCCAAAATATACTAATCAATTAGTTGTCCGTCATACCGGACTGCGCCAAAAATGTACCAAACAATAGCAAATTTTACATGTCCGTGACAGCGGACTTTGTCGAAAGTCTACCAAAGCACACCAAGGTTTACTTGTCCGTAGCAGCGAACATTATCAAAAAGACAGTTATAGATAAATTACATTATAATGTACCTACCTACTTACTTCAAAGCTTTCGTAAAAGTGACAAACTAGTAGCTATATATTTTTTGTATATTCAATCTTACTATTTATAAATAATGAATTAAATACTTATAGGTATAATAAAAATGATGATTATAATCACTTATATTTATTGCTACAAATATTGCCTTTAGGCCTGGTATTATCTAAGTAGATACCTATATGGTTTTATTTGCGCTGAGGTGGTTGGTTTGCTTAGTTTTTCTTTTGCTTTTTTTGTAGTGTCACCTGCAGCATGAACGTTCTAAAAGAATATTAGCACTTGTACCTAAAGAGCGTGCACCATCTGAAACTAGTGAAAAGTCAGTTTCTGATAATGAGCTTGATAGTCTGCCTATTTCGAACTGTTCCTCGCCTGCACCATCGCTTGATTCCTCTATAGAGCGCATGAATCTTCTCGGTGACTCTCCTATTAACCTGGACGAAACTTATGAAGATGTTAACTTTCCTCTAACTCCTATTTTACAAGAAGTGCTACCTAGTCCAAATCAAGAACCTAATTTTCTCAACTTGCCTTCTATATCATCTTTACCATCGCTGAATACTCCATCCCCTGTCACTAGAAAACGTAAGCAAACATCTACGAATTCGGTTGTAACAAAAAAGTCAAAGAAGTTAGAGAGATTATCTTTAGACTACATTGGAAGAAGAATACTTTTTTACACAATGCTATTAAAGAAGACGTAGTTATTACTGCCACTAACTCCGAAGTTCGTTCACCTTTGCAATATTTCTTTTCGTTTTTTTCACCTGATATTATAACCGACATCGTCAGTGAAACAAACGCTTATTCAGTTCAAAAAACTGGCCGATCTATACAGGTTACAGACAATGATTTGCGTGACTTTCTTGCAATACATATTATGATGGGAATCGTACCTATGAACTCTTATTTAGATTACTGGAGCGTGAAATACAGATATAACAAAGTGGCAGATGTAGTACCTTTGAAAAGGTATGAGCAAATACGACGATTCATTCATTTTACTGATAACAATTTTGAAACTACTGACAGATATTTTAAAATTTGACCTGAGAATTTTTCACTTAAAAATATATATAATACTCATTACGTTATATTTTTTTTGCAATTTTTTCAGGGGTATATTTTGCTACAAAAACGTAATAATTAACTTAATATTGTAATATAAGAATATTTAAATCTTCGTCGAAACAAGGGTTAATAGGCCTAGTGACTTTTTTTATGTGTTATAAAAGTTTGATAATCAATATATTTATAAATAATACAATTAGGTACTCCGCTAGCATGAAAACTAATTTTCCAACTTTATAGGGTCACAATACTAATTAAACTAACATTAAGCTAACTAATTAAATTAACATTATGTTACCAAGCTATATGCCAACAGTTGGCCACTTTTTTATTCTGATACGATCGTTTAGTTGGAACCTTTTAGTTGGATTGATGACTTGATGTGCGGGATATCATAATCAACGAAAGTCTATGCCTATTGACGTTACGTTATAATGGCGAGATCATGTCTGTACTCCAAAACTACAAAAAATTTCATCATTCTGACCAAACAAGTATTTAGTACCTGAATTTGTACCTCCAAAAATCAAGGAAGGGTGACGGAGATCAAAATTCAGGATAGGTACAAAATGGTAGAATCTTTCAATTTCAAGAGTAATTCTCGCCATACTCTGCAGTTCATCTACTTATTTTCTAAAATTAGGGTTGACAACACTAATTGGTACGAGTCTTTTCTTGATTTCTACTTTTACCGCTTATAATTCGCTTATCATCCTCAGCACACCTGTATTTGATTCATAATATGCACGATATATTTTTCTCTGTATCTTTGTTTTAAATATAGGGTATTTGCCTTGTAATACTTAAAACTTGAAAAATATATTTAATAGGTCTAAGGCCTAAGGACTAAGGGTCTTATGACATAATTATTATTTAATTTAAATAGAACTTTATCCTTTCTAAAATATTTAACAAAAAAAGGCAAACACCCTATTCATAGAAGGTTAATTAAGTTATATTGAGCAGTAATTATGGTACGAATTTCAGACGCAACATGGTGCTAATTTACTGAAGCATCTGAAACATATGCACCCAGAACAATATAAGTTAACTACAGAAGTTAACAACACTACACCCGTCCAGACAACAACGGTCACTGATTCAATAATAAAAGAGTGTACAAACTTAGTGGCTATTCATGGACGTCCATTTTCTCTACTAGACGACGATGCATTTCAGAATTTGTTAAAAATGATTCCAAATAACAATATAGCAATTAATGCTGAAAAAATCAGAAGCAATATAAAATCAATGGCAGAAAAACTAAGATATGAAATGGGGATGGCATTACAGGGAAAAGTTTTGTGCCTAAAAGTTGATATCGCCTCTATAGCAACAAGATGTTTTTTTGGTATTAACTGTCAGTACTCTGAAAATGGTCACATAATTTTAAAAAATTTGGCAGTTACAGAAATATTTCAGCGACATACGTCAGATCATCTCAAAGATTTACTTTTGTTTAATCTTCAAAGATTCCGTATAGATACACAACAAATTTACAGTATTACTACAGACAACGGTGCTAATATGATAAAGATGACTAAATTAATCAATGAAGCTAATTCAAATATTATTTCACCCGATACAGCAGAAGCAGGTACCTACAGTCTATAGTGTTAAAATGTTAATTAATTAATTTATTTATTTACCATTACTTAGCTTTACAGGTCTTAAACCTAATGCGATAGTGTGGCACCTTTTACATTAAATTACATACATGTAGGAAATTATTTAAATTACTTTATAAAGTTAAGTCAAAGTAAGATTATAATAATACTGCTTTAAGAGCTTGTGGTAGCCCCCCTAGTCAGCGGAGCTTTCGCTAGTAGATTGGTCCTGGCCACTGGCAAGGCTAACAGTTGCGGTCGCCGCCGCCTCCACACGTATCGGTCTAGCACGTTGAGTTTCAGGTGAGCCAGCACTCCCGAATTATGTGCTACACCACATTTATACATCATACATATACTGTCAGGTTTTATTGTTAGCTCTTATTAATAACAAGAAGAGAGTTGGACCTGATGATAAATAAACCATACATGACATTACAGCATCATTAAATAACGGTCGAGCACATTTACTTACTGTGTGCTCTTATGATTGCATTTCATTTCAGGTACAAGCTCATCTCAAACTATAAATTTATATGTTGAAGATTTGGATTCTGATTCAGATTCTCATCAGGATACGGAAATGGAAGTCAGTGAAACTGAAAGAATTACGACTCGATTAACAGAAAATATTGGAACACAATTCCAGAATATTGAAGTTGGGCCACATGGTGAATCAGAATATCCCATCGGACTTGTACGATGTGCTGCCCATACCCTTCAATTAGCATTGCAAGATGCATCAAATAATGTTAATACTCGTGCACTACTTTTAGAATGTAGAGAGGTGGTACGACGTCTAAGAACTCCACAATTTGTAAGAATAATACGACAGCAAAACAAACTCATTCCAAAATTAGATTGTACCACTAGATGGCATTCTACAATTGATATGGCTCAATCTTTAATATCTTTAAAAGAAATATGTGCAACATATTATGAACGTTTACACTTGCCACCGGCTACTTGGAGCGCTTTAGAAGATTTTGTTAAATCTATGACACCCGGTAAAGTACTGACAAAGAAACTGCAACAAGAGCAATTAACTGTTGGTGATTTTTATCTGGAGTGGATGTTGTGTCAATATAAACTTGCTAAAATTAACACCGAAATTGCTGCTTACATAATTTCTAAAATGAAAGAGCGAGAAAATGTATTATTTGGAAGTGACACCTTTATAAACGCTATTTTTCTGGATCCCCGGGTCAATTCTATTTTGACGTCAGATCAACAAAGGCGAGCAAAAGCCAATTTAATTAAACTATTTTTTCGACATTTTAAATTTCAACAAAAAGATACTGAAAATAATTTAGTCGAGACAAATCCTGGAATAAACGAAAGTTCTGAAGCTAGAGCTGAACTAGATGATTTTCTAAACTCAAGCTATATAAACAGACTGACTGATATTACTCGTTTACTAAGGAGAGACGATCCACGTGGTGAAGTGATAAACAACTTGCAGCAGAGTTTTGATTTATTTCTTGAAGAACCATTGTTAAAATCTACAGAGTCTATTTTGGCTTACTGGGAAAAGTCAAAACTAAAATTTCCTTTTTTGTATAAATTATCCACAATAGTTCTTGCAACACCAATGACTCAAGTAAGCGTAGAAAGATTATTTTCATCTTTACGATTTATTGTATCTAATTATAGGTTTTCTATGAAAGATCAAATAATTGATGACATATTGTTCTTGCGCAGTAACTCTATTTTTGGCAAATAAAAAAATATTATTCTGAATGTTTTTTAATTATTTCTAAAATGTCTTTCCAGAAGCACTCTAACTTGTCCTCTGGTATTTCGCTGATAAGGTATCTAAAGGCCACTGCTTTAATATTATAAGGGCAGTCACACAAAGGCAATCCTGTGTTATGACCTCCTAATACAACTGATTTTGCCTCATCGCCTTTTTCATCTGTAACAAGTTGACAAATATTATTAGACCGAACAAAATACAATTTAAATCGTTTTTTCTTATCTATGTAAATAAATAAAATTGAAGTTTTAAATGCATATGAAAATAGGTACGGTACCTAAAACCGCCTAGGGCTGGCAGGAAATATGCCGCCCCCTGAAAGGTGATTCTCAATAGATCCACCGGGATTAGTTCCATGGAACTAGTAGTGTTTTTTTTTTAGTATTTCGATGGGGCTGGATAGTGGAACTAGTGAGAACGAAGCTCAGTAGCTCCACCATCCATATGGCTCGTGTCAGCGAGGATGCATTTTGAACATTATAAAATTTATGTTGCTTTGAAAAGTCGCGAATGCCCGCCATGCCACCACTTATTTTATGCCGCAAACAAAAGAAAATTTATCATGTACTTACTTGTATCATTATCATTCCGTTTAGTATCCTTTTGCACTTTTTTTCTTGGATTTAATATAGACTGTGAACAATCATTTTCGTCATTATCTGCCTGTAAAAAAAAATAAGTTAATCGTTACAGTACGCGCGACATAAATTGGCCGGACTGAAGTTAGCTGTTTGTCAGTTTTTGGTTGCGCAGTACACAATTTTTAACGTAAACAATCCACTGCGCATTAAAACGGCGAACTTCACTCCGGCCAACTTATGCCGCGCGTACTGTAAACTATGTTATAATGTCTATTACTTGTCTTAATCCAAAAATCACACTGGCTATACACATCGGTTATCAGACCATCTATAACCTATGGATCAGTTGTATGGTGGTCCAGAATACAACTAACAACAGTAAAAGCCATACTACAGAGTCTACAACACTTAGCGGGTGTAGCAGCCACTGGATGCATGAGAACCACTCCATCAGCCGCGCTCAAGAACCTCGTCTCCTAAACCTGACACCTCTAGATCTTGTCATACAAGAAAAGGCAAGACCTCACAAAATTATTCTAAATAGGCTGCTAGCCTTCTGTGTTGGTTGGAGTAGGGAAAAACTAGAAGACACGCAAGATGGCTCAATTAAAGTGGCTAATTGCGGAAAAGCCCAGCTAAACGAAGCTATCTATTACTTGATTCATAATCAATTCTTCGCCATTATATCATAGGTACAGTACACGCGACATTACTTGGCATCATGACATCAGGTTTTGGTTGCGCAGTACACAGTTTATAACCTAAAAATCCATTGCACGTTTAAACGGCCAACTTCACCCCGGCCAATCTATGCCGCGTACACTGTACCTTACTATAAAAAATCAGCAATCGGACCTTAAACAAAAATTTTCAATACAACGGTTAAATCGGTAGGTACTATAAAGAAAAAAAAAAAATATGGTAGCTCTTCCTCCTTCCATCATTCTGCTTCATCTTTTTCATATTCATATTATTATGTAGTAGGTACTATGATTTATAGAATGGCGTCCAGTGTTGTCAACTGTAACTTTAGAAAAAAAAGCAAATGAACTGCACAAAATCGTTAGAATTTGGTAGATTTAAAAAAGCAAAAACGGTAGATCTATCAATAAAGTGGAAATGTTGACAACACCACGCCACGCATCAGTCGATGTTACCCCTGCGCCATTAGATATTTCACATCAATTCTTTAGTACCTACCTACATAGCTATAGTCATATTAAAATACTCGATAATCGATACTTTATTTTTATTTATGTTAATTTACGGTAGTGGTAGGTATATCACTATTTTAGAATTGCAAAAAACTGCCAACCCACATAATGTCAATCTAGTCTCTGAGATTAAAAAACGGACTATAGGCATAATTTATGGTCATGATCATTTCGATCACCAACTGTCAGGAACGCATTCTTTCATAATAAATATGGCTATATTTAAAAACCCCTAAATAAAAAAATACATAAGTATTGAACGTACTTACCATTTCGTTGACTGAAGTGGGTTGCACTGCTTAGTGAAATATTTAGCGCAAGGTGCGTTTTTTAGTTTCATCCGTCGTCACGGCACGAATCATTAACCCACTGATTTAAAATGTGCATACTTTCGTAGGAAAGGATAGAAAGAGATAAAAATAAAAATAACGGTACTTATAGTATTCATTTGGTAACGTTACTATTTACCGATAAAATGAACGGTAACGTTAAGTCCGTTTACTGATAAAATCAACAGTAGCGTTAAGTCCGTTTACCGGTAAAAGTCCGCCCAATTATCGTTACCAAGCAGAATGTTACCTTTACTAATAACGTTACCTTTGTACGATAAAGATAACGATACCAAATTTTTAACGTTATTCGAAGCCCTGTTACAAACAGAGATTTGAGAATAGCGAAGACACACTTGTAGGGATATTGCTGTTTACATTTCGATGTACTTTTTTTGTGTTTCTTTTTAATTACACACGAATTTTTTTTTTTAATAAAATCTAGTGTAAAATTTAAAATTTATCGAAATATCTAGAATATGTAATTAGTTAACTATTAATTGTATAATTTGATAGAATAATTTAATGAATTGCTAGGGTTTTTTTTTTTTATTTAACTGAAATTTGAAATTTGTAATCTTATTTCCGTATCAATTATTATTTAATTTCTTCCTTCTAGTAATTTATTAATTCAATTTAATTTAATTTAATTTTCATAGTCGTTATTATATTCACATTGCATTAAGAATGTTTTTAAGAATATTTTTCAATCTAATAATTTAATGACTTTACCACTGTTTTTTGTGCTAGCGGTGTTAACCTATAATTAATTGTTGCGCCCGCATTGTATCCAACTATAATTATTAAGTTGTTAATGTACTGGTGTAAACAGTTGTTGGTTAACCTGAATAAAATAAAATAAAAAAAATAAAATAAGACACTGATGAGTTCCTTTTTGTTTATTCGTTTGTTCCTCTTAGGTTAATCGACGAAGGTAACAACATTATCTGGCAAAATCCTCGTCCATCATCGACGATGTTTTGTCGTCCGATTAAATTCATTTTTGCCAAAGAAACTACGGAATTGACAAAAATCGAGACAAATAAGGTTTTGGAACAAATAAACAACTTGGAGCCTACATCTTGTGATCTTGGTGGTACTGAAATTTCTGTTAAGCATCAGCTTCTGCTGACTATGACCGATGGAAAAGTGTGCAACGCTTTGACAGAGACACATTCATCGCAGAAATGCTAATATTTGTGGGGCTACTCCCAGAATGATGAATGATGAAGGAAGGCATTTTGATAGCAATCAGGATCATTTTGGCTTTGGTTTGTCAACATTACATGCTTGGATTCGTTCGTTTGAGTGCTTTTTACACATTAGTTATAAGTTAGATATTAAGAAATGGCAAGCTAGGTCTTCAGAGGAAAAAGCAAGTGTAAAACAACGATCAGACGCAATCAAACAACGATTCAAGAATGAAATGGGATTAATTGTGGACAAGCCAAAGCCAGGATTTGGTTCCACAAATGATGGAAACACAGCTCGACGTTTTTTCGGGAACCCCGAACTGAGTGCTCAGATCACAGGATTGGATGTTACAATCATCAAACACTTTGATGTTTAATTGAGGACATTGTATTCTGGTTTCGAGATAAATCTTGTTGAATTCAACAAGCTTTGTCTCGAGACAAGAAGACTTTATCTAAGTCTCTACTCGTGGTACTACATGCCAGCTACTGTGCATAAATTGCTTATTCACAGTACAGAGGTAATTAAGACGGCAATAGTTCCAATAGGGCAGCTTTCAGAGGAAGCCCAAGAAGCGAGAAATAAAGATTGCCGGAGGTTTAGAGAGCACAATACCAGAAAGTGCTCTCGTCTTGCCACGAATAAAGACTTGCTAAATATGTTGATTATAACGTCTGATCCTCTGATCAACAGCCTCCGGGAAGTACCTAAAAAAAAGTCTAATAAATTGTGCGCGGAGGTTTTAAAGCTCATCATAGCTCCTACTATAGAGCCTCGACTCCAACTCCAACCAAGACCTACACAAACTCAAGAAGACTATCTTCTATCGGATTCAGAATCCGATGATTCTGATACTTAGAATTAGTTTTAATTTAAATAGATACCTCTAGTGTTATAGTCTGGAGGCTTTGGGGACTTCATTAGACCTACACGAATGTCCTGCTGATCTGGTATGGTCGTGCGACAGGTCGTTGAGCTCCCTAAATTATGGTTGAGCTACACGATGACTGATGCATGCGTGCCGTCCGTTGGGACTGGTCTACTAAAAGCTGCTATGGTTCTTTCCTCAAAAGGCCATTTCAGACATTACCCTACATCGTACCACTCACTTATAAGTGTTCTTCCATGTCTGGACTTTAAAAGAGACTATAATTCTCTGAGTTTGTTTCGGTGTTTCTTCTCAGAGGTCGTCAGTTAGGAAATGCCGAAGCCATCTAGCTAAAAAAAAACCCAAACCATGACATGTAAAAGTATCTCTAAAGATCTACTTGCAGAATAAATAATTTCATTTCATTTCAATTTCATTTCGTTAGATTTATAATTTGTGTATATAATATGTTAGTTTAAGGTTGTATGTATATATAATTAGCGTCGATATTTGTAGCCATTAAGACAATGTTATTCTTATTTTTTTTTCCTGTATTATAATCGTGTATACATGAAATTTACAATACTAAATTAGAATACTAAATTACAATACTGAATCCGTAAGCATTTTCTTTAAAAAACATATTATAGTACTATATAATTAACTAATATAAAGATATAGTTCCAAAACCATGAAAATATATTTTTGTCCACCTGGATTGTTCTACGCCGGACACTGTGCAACGTTTCTTCTCTGCCACTCTACCAGTTGTGCATCCCATATTGCTTTGAAAGATTTAAATACTGATATATCAAGCGGTTGCAACAAATGTGATGTATGTGGGGGTAATTTGAGGATAGTTACATTGTTTCGGACCGCAAGCTCCACAACCCTGGCATCGACGTGCGTTGAATGCCCGTCATAAATTATAAGGTCTGGTCGCTCTTCGCCGAGACTTGGGATGAGTACTTTTTCGAAATAATTTTTAAAAAAATCTGTTTCCATCCAACCTTTAGTACTTGCAGCATATGTCAATTCGAAATCGTAATCATCTTTATTAAGATCAGCCATCCATTGGTCCCAAACAAATTTTCCTTTGAAAATAATCAAAGGTGGCAACTTTTTACCACTGGCACTCGCTCCTGCTAACACAGTGATGTTTTCCTTTCCACTTCCATAGGTGGTCCTTGCACATGGTTTATTTTTTTTTTCCGACCACTTTTGTTTTGGTCGGATCCAGACACAATGATGTTTCGTCCAAGTTCCAAATCGATTCTGGATTTTCTAAAAGATTTAAATCTTGTAAAGTCTTATTCAGCAAATCAAAATATTCAGCAATGACGAATGGATTTGTCATTTTTCTTCGCACATATTCTACGGGTTGTGCTTTTTTGATGGACAAACCGTGACGTTTTCGGAAGTTGATAAACCAATTTGGTCCAGGCGTGTTATTCTTAAATGGTGTCTGAATATTGTTTACGCGCACATATTCAGCCACAATCTCCAATAATTCTGATCTTGAGAGCCCAAATCCCCATTTTTCCATGACTATGATGGTGCTTGCTAACTTGTTTTCGTCTTCTAAAAGTAGAACAATTGGTCTACCTGCATTCTGTCTAAGAATATCTTTAGTTTTGACATGGTCATGAAGAGTGGTCATTGGAATCTTGTACTTCTGTGCAGCAGCATATGCGGTAAGCTCCCCATTTCTTACTTTCTTTTTTAAATAAGTACGAGGCATGATGACACTGAAAAAAGAAATAACTTTTGTCAACACAAAAAATGCAATAATTAAGCAATAACTGAGGAATACCATAGACATACAACTGCAGAACCGTTATACACCATGCAGTGTATTAAGGGGAAAAAAATGGTTACGGTTTTGAAATCGGTATCCATAATAGGGGATTGTGAGAGGCGGGGGGAGGGTATTTTTTGAAAAGTGGGGGTGACTCTACACTACTCCCTCACCACTCCCCACCTCTCACAACCCCCATTATGGATACCGATTTCAAACCCAACCCAAAAAAATAACTAGCAAAGTCGACATGGTACAAAACAAAGTTAAGAATTTTAATTAACACCCGACCTAACTTTCATCACACATATCTAAAAGCATTCCCATTAGTTCACCTTTCAAAGAAAACAAAAAAAAAATCAAAATCGGTTCATCCGTTGGGCAGCTACGATGCCACAGACACACCACACACACATACAGAAACGTCAAACTTATAACATTCCGTCATTTTTACGTCACGGGTCAAAAAAACGATACACTTTGAGAACTATTGACAATTACAGTAGGAAAACGTAAGTGGGGTTATTGCGAAACAATCATATTAAAATAAACCCGGAGGGGTAAATCAGAAAAAAAAACACAGTTGGAACCTTATATTCCTATTATCATTAAGCACAAAACAAAAACCTATCATAAAAACAAACAAACATTGAAATAACTTACCAGGATTTCGAGAAAACTATCTTGGGGTTATTACGAATCACCAAAATTCGGCGCGAAATCACTTCTCTTGAATAATTTGACGACACTCGCGTGATGTTAGCGCGAGCGACTCGCAACGTCTGTCGTGACAAGCAAATCTAAGATGGCGCTTTGCCTAATGTTGCCAGCAGGAATATATTGCTGCGTTTGGTAGATTTTTGCACTTTCGGAATATACCCATTTTCGAAATAGCCCCAATGCACCTTATATATATATAGCACATGAGTTCAATAATCCAAGTACATACATATGTAATATAAATTAAAGTTTCAAATTCTCCTATGCAAACTATTTACTAATAATATTAAACATATTCATTCTTATTGACATTATACTGTAACACTTATATTGTACATTATCTATAACATAAATTGGTTTCTGAAGTTTACAAACTTTTCTTTGCCTAAACTTTTACTCATTAAATCAGCTAGGTTATCATTGGAGTTTACATATTCAATTCCTATAATGTTCCTTACAATCATATCTCTAAGAAAATGAGCTCTAATGTCTATGTGTTTTGTTCTTTTTGAATTTTCATAATTTTTTGACATAAAAATGGCACCAATATTATCAACAAGTAAAACAGCATCAATTTTGTAATTTAGATGTTGACTGAGTCCTTTAAGGTTCACAAGTTCTTGAGCTGTGGTTGCCGCAGCAATGTACTCTGACTCTGCTGTTGACAGTGGGGATGGGATTCATGCCATGTAAAATCATGCCACCGCTTACACTTTTTCTATCATTTCTATCTCCAGCCCAATCTGCATCTGAGAATCCATATAGAGTTTTATCACTATTCCTTTTAAGTACAAGTCCTTTATCTTTGGTCTCCTTTAGGTAGCGAATCACTCTCTTACTAGCCTTCCAAAGTTGTTCATTTGGTTTGTCCAGAAATCTACTAAGGTATGATCCTGAAAATGTCAAATCCGGTCTATCAAGACCGGATTTGACATTATAACATACAGATTGATAATAATGAAAAAATACTAGATGTACCTTACCGTGAACTGATTGGAAGTTTAATTTACCTGACAGTTACATCAGTAACTGTCAGGTAAATTAAACTTCCTGACAGTTACTGATGTAACTGTCAGGTAAATTAAACTTCCAATCAGTTCACGGTAAGGTACATCTAGTATTTTTTCATTATTATCAATCTGTATGTTATAATTTATTTCCATTGGTGTTTTCATTCCTTTGCATTCAGTCATATTATATTTCTTTGATGATTTGAAGTTTAATTTACCTGACAGTTACTGATGTAACTGTCAGGTAAATTAAACTTCCAATCAGTTCACGGTAAGGTACATCTAGTATTTTTTCATTATTATCAATCTGTATGTTATAATTTATTTCCATTGGTGTTTTCATTCCTTTGCATTCAGTCATATTATATTTCTTTAATATCTTTTCTATCATATTAGTTTGTTTCACAATTATAGTGTTTTCATTTCTTTCTATTTCCATTCCCAGAAATCTTTTAATTTCTCCTATATTCTTTGCATTAAACTTCCTTTTCAGAGCTGTAACAATATCTTCTCCATTTCCCACAATTAAGATGTCATCAACATAAATTAACATCCAACAATCATCTTTCCAATCCATTATTCTTTGCAAAATCATTTATGGTTTCATTCCAGCATTTGGGAGATTCTGTCAAACCATATAGTACTGTATTAGGTTTTGGATCTTTTACTTTTAATCCTTGCGGAACTTTAATGTATACATCCGATTTTAATTTTCCATTTAAAAAAGCTGTAGGTATGTCAAGTTGAATAATTTTTAAATCTTCTTGAATTGCTTTAGATAAGAACATTCTTATTGTAGATTGTCTTGCAACCGGTGCATAACTGCTATCGAAAATATCTTCTTTGTTTTGTTGGAAACCTCTCACAACTAATCTTGCCTTCTTGATACCTTCTTCCTTTTGTTTAAAAATCCATTTAGTATCTATTGCTTTCTTTCCGGTAGGTAGTTTCTTTTCTTCCCATGTTTCTAATTTTTCAAGTGCTTGTATGTCTTTTTCAATAGCTTCTTTCCACTCGGTATCCTTTTCTGCTTCTTCAAATGAATTTGGTGTTGCAGCACTCATACAAACTATGTAAGAATCATATTCTGCGAAATGAGTGGGGGGTTATAGTATTCTTCCTGAATTAGACCGCTTTTCTGTTTCTTTATTGCTTTCATTAGTTTCTCTTAAGCTATCATAGGTTTCTTTGTTTGTGTGTTCATCTTCTTTGTCATTTTCATTTCCTGTATTTTCAGTCTCTGTAGTTGTTTGTGTATCATTACCTTCTTAATCTTCTTGAATATATTTTTCTTCCTTATTTACATTATACACAATATCATTTTCATCAAATATCACTTCTCTTGATATTATTATTGTGTTATCTTCTGGATTCCACAGTCTATAACCCACAGAGTTGTAACCAACCATTCTTGTTTGTCTTGCTCTCTTACTCAGTTTGTCTTGTTTTGGGACATAAGCAGCCCATGCTTTTGAGTCGAAAACTCTCAATCTTGACATATCATGATGTCCATCCATATCTTATGAAACATGGTGTCTTGAAATTGATTGCCCATGAAGGGGACCTGTTCAATTGATATGCGGCACATTGAATTGCTTCCCATCATAAAGACTTAGGTAGCAAACCTACCTAAGTCTTTATGATGGGAAACATATCCTTGTTTTATCACACAATGTTCTATTGAGACGTTCAGCCACTCCATTTTGCTGGGGTGTGTAAGGCAAAGTATATTCTAAATTAATGCCTTTATTTCTACAGAATAACTTCAATCTATTAGCTGTATACTCTCCACCATTATCACATCTTATTCTCTGTACTTTATTGCCAGTTTCATTTTCTAATTTTATTATGTAGTTAATAAGTTTCTCAGTTGCTTCAGATTTATTTATTAATGGATATACCACACAGAAATGGGAATAATCATCAATTACAGTCATAAAGTATTTTTCACCATTGAGTCTGCAGTCCTTGATTGGTCCTGCAATGTCTGTATGCAACATCTCTGCTACTCTCTTAGATCTTGGTCTCGGTGCCAGTTTAAATGGTGCTCTGGTAGCCTTTCCTTCTATACAGGCACTGAACATTTTATTAGATACTGGTAAATGCATAATACCTAAACCTTTTTATTTAAATGACCTAAACGTTTATGCCAAAGGTTGGAAAGAGAACCATCACTTTCACTTCCATTACATATTTCATAACAGAGTTTTGCGTTCAATTTGTATAATCTTCCTTCAGAATAACAAACAATGTATGTATTTTTACTTCTAATTACAACTTTTTGACTATCAAATTTTACATTAAATCCTGCCTCAGTTATCCTTTTGACTGACAACAAATTATAGGTTATATTTTCAACAATCAATGCTTCTATATTTATTTTTATACATAAATTTCAATTTACCCTTTTTATTACTTAAAATGTATTGACCATTTGCAACATATATCTTTACACTGTCTTTTAATATTTTAATATCTGTCAAATATTTTTCATACTTATCACTTATTATATGTTGGGTACAACCTGAGTCCACAACAAATGAAATATCTGAATTATTGTCTACACTTAGTATTGTTTCACTAGCGATAAATCCAACTTCAGTCTCACTGATGTGTGTTGATTCTTGACCTTGCATATTTCGACCATAGTAGCCTCGTCCATGAAGTCTTCCTCCTGATCTGCGACCACGACCAACTCGAGATGCCCTTCCTTGACTTCTTTTCTTTTGCTGACCTCTGTCATTTATTCTATCCTTTTCTTTACACTCATAACTCTTGTGCCCGTTTTTGCCACATGTATAACATGTTATAAAAGCATTTTCCTTGTCTCCGCTATCTGAATTTATTTTTGTTTCTGCATCCAATAATCTCGACTTTACAAAATCAAAACTTAACTTCTTCTCTGTTGCCATTGTTTCTATGGATGTGATTACAGGATCATACTCTTTAGGTAAGGTTGACAGGAGATAACAAATCTTGTCTTCCTCATCAACTTGTACCTCTATTGCTTGGAGGTCGTTTATTATGGAGCAAAACTTTAAGTCCCTAGTGGCTCGTTACATTTTAAAGTAATCAGCTTGCGTTTAAGGTAAAAACGATTGTACACACTTTTTCTCTCGAAGGTATCTTCAAGTAATTTCAACATCTGTTTAGCCGTTGTACCATTTTTGACTATATCTATATATCGGTCGGAAACACATTGTGCAATTATTGATTTTGCTTTAAAGTCATTCACTTTGTATGCTGGTGTATCTTCTGGTTCGTCTACTGTTAGTACATGACCCACTTGTTTTTCTTCCAGAAGTAACTTTATACGAAATTTCCAGGTGCTGAAGTTCGACTTTTCGGATAAATGTGGTAATAATAAGACCGCAGTCCCCGCAGACGCCATTGCTTGACTTTGCAACATTTTTTTGTATCGACGTGGATCGCAACCCAGTAATAAGCTTCCTTTTCTTCTTTCCCTTTGCACAACCACGCTCTGCTACCATGTTGATACAATAAAAGTATTTGCCTTTTATCCAGTGTATTTATTATCATTAGCGTGGTTTTATTATTAAGACACATTAATCATTTTTCGGAACAAGCACAGGCATCGACTTCTTACCATAGACTAAATATAGATAGTGATGCATTGACCTTTTTAAACCATAGATAACATAAACCATAAATAGTGAGGTGCTACATATATCTACAAGTTTGACCTTTATTTTACGGCGAGTGGGGCTGATACAAAGTTGACTGAAGTTCAACAACGTGCACTATTGTTGCACAGCCTGGGCGATGAAGGACTTTCAGTATATAATACATTTAATGTTAAAGATAAGCTGACATTCGATCAAATCATAGAGAGATTAGAAGCACATTGCAGACCTCCTAGTAATGAAACATATAATCGACATATATGTTTTAGTAGAAAACAAAAAGAAGGTGGGCATTATGATGAATTTATAACGGATCTTAAAAAACTGAGCCTGGAGTGCAACTTCGAACTTCGGGTTGATTAGAGATCAAATAATAATGGGTATTCGAGATATCAAGTTAAAGGAAAATTTACTTAAACGTCCTGATTTGGATTTGGAAAAATGTATAGCAGCTTGCCAAGTTGCTGAAGTTGCAAAGTCACAAGTGGAAAAACTTAACACTAATAATCCGAAAAAAGTAGCAAACATCGATAAGAAAAAGGTATATAATAAGCAAAATAAGTATCCACTGAGACAACAGTATAAATCCAGTAATAAAAATACAAAACATGGAAAGAAAGTATGTGGCAAGTGCGGCAGTAATCATATGGATGGGAAATGTCCAGCATACAATAAAAAATGTGTCAAGTGCAGTAAATATGGTCATTTTGGAACTGTCTTATAGATAGCACATTTCAATTAAATTCAGTTAAGAATGTTGGTGCAGTAAAAGACTGAGAGATGAAGCTTAAAGTTAAAGACCAGTTGGTAAGTTTTAAAATAGATACAGGTTCACAGGTTGACATATTAAATGTTGAGTTGGTTAGAAAGTTAAAATTTTATATGTTTAAAACAAATATTAAGTTAACTAATTTTGATGGATCTCACATTAGGGTGATAGGAGCTTGTAATGAAACTGTACGATTCTTAGATCAAGAATGTAAGACAATTTTTTATATTGTAAACTGTTGTAAGTTTGGAGTGATCAGTTATAATACTGCTTGTAAGTTAGGTATAATTAAAAGTGTAAGTAAAATTGAACAATCAAAACTTAATTATATAGTTGACAAATATAGTGACTTGTTTAAAGGATTAGGTGAATTAGATTATAAATATAAAATAAAAATAATGGAAAATTGTGTACCGGTTGTAGAACAACCGGTAAAACAAGAATTAGATCGCATGGAAAGTTATGGAGTAATTAGAAAAGTTAAGGAGCCAACAGAATGGGTGAATTCTATGGTTGTTACTTAAAAATCTGGAAATCAGATTAGTCTATTATATGTCTAGACCCACAGAATTTAAATAAATACATTATTAGAGAACGTTGTAAAATGAGTACTTTTGAAGAATTAGTGGCAAAAATGCCTAAAGCTAAGTATTTCAGCGTTTTAGACGCGCCTAAAGGATTTTATATGATAAAGTTATCAGAGGATAGTCAATTGTATACTACATTTTAATGCAGGAGATTTTGGTCGTTATTGTTACAAACGGTTACCTTTTGGTTTAAATTCAGCTCCTGAAGTTTTTAGTAAATTTTTCTCAGATCTATTTAAAGACATAGTAGGACTCGAATTATACATTGACGAGTTAATTGTATGGTATAGTCTCTACAGGAGCATAATCAAAGATTAGAGTTAGTTTTAAAGAGAGCAATGGAATCTGGTGTTAAATTCAACAAAGAAAAATGCCAATTTGGAGTTACGGAGGTAAAATATGTTGGTTATATATTAAGTAGTGAAGGAGTAAAACCTGATCTAGAGAAAATAAGAGCTATAGTGAGCATGGATGAGCCGAATAGTAAAAAACAATTACAGACAATATTAGGTATTGTAACTTGCGTCCAAATTTATTCCAAACTGTCAGATGTGACATATTCATTGCGAGAATTGTTAAGAAAAGATGCTGTATTTGTCTGGGGTAGTAAACAGACTGAAGATTTTAATAAATTAAAAACATTGTTAACTTCAAGTCCAGCTCTTAAGTTTTTTAATATAAATAGTCCAGTAACATTATCAGTTGACAGTAGTAGTACAGGGTTAGGTGCAGTTTTGTTGCAGGATAATGCACCAGTTGCATATGAATGATTGAATACGAAAGCTTTAACAGATTGTCAAAAGTCATGGGCTCAAATAGAAAAAGAGCTACTTGCTATTGTCTATACATGTGAGAAATTCCACCAATGCATATATGGTAGACATGTTGTAGTTGAAACAGATCGTAAGCCATTAGAAGATATTGTGAAAAAATCAATGAATGAAACACCTTTAAGGTTACAGCGATTGAGACTTAGATTACAAGGGTATGATTTAGAAATTAAGTATAAACCTGGCAAAGAATTGTTAGTAGCAGATGCTTTATCTAGAGCTTATGTAAATGAATAACATTTGTAACAAAGAATTAGATGATAATGTAGAGCTACATTTATGTTTAATTAAAGAAAGTATTAATGTAAGCAAGGAAATGCGGGATTTGATTAGAAAGGAAAGTGCTAATGATAGTGATTTCAGTTTATTAATAAGTTATATACAAAGTTCATGACCACATAACAAAGATATTCCTTATAGATTAAGATACTATCATTCTATTAAAGATGAGTTGTATGTTACAGATGGTATAATTTTGAAAAATACAGCAATTGTGGTACCTAGAACATTAAGAAAGGAAATGTTAAATAAAGTTCATTATAATCATCAAGGGATAGATAAATGTAAAAAACAGAATTTTAGTTATTATTCTGGCCTTTTATGTATAAAGAACTGGAAGATATTATTCAAAATTGTGATTTATGTCTTCAGTACAGGAAAAATCATACTTATGAACCATTAATGTTAACGAATTTAACAAGTAAACCTTGGAATGTATTAGGCGCAGATATGTTCGTTTTTAACAATAAGATTTATATGTTAGTTGTTGATTACTTAACAAAATATGTGGAAGTAGTGGAGTTGAAAAATCAGTCATTTTATAGTCATATTACAGCATTAAAAGTATTGTTTTCTAGATGGGGTATTCCTGAAATATTGTATACAGATGATGGAACTCAATACAAGAGTCAGACATTTAAAGAGTTTTGTAGAGCTTGGAACTTTAAACATGTAAATTCTACACCTTATTATGCAAGGTCCAATGGGATGGTTGAAAGGCATATTAAAACTATTAAAAAGATGTTTAAAAAATGTATTGCTGATAATGCTGATAAAAAAGACTTATATCTAGCTTTGCTTGAATATGGAAACACCCCAATTGATAATCAGTTAAAAATCACCTAATAAGATGTTGCTAGGTAGACAGGTAACATCCTTCTTACCTACAAAAGTTAGTCATTCCAAAAATAGATATAATAAAATAAGAAAACAAGTAGAAGCAAAACGCTATAAATATAAATACTATCATGATAGGAATAATAATGTTGAAATAAATAAATTTATTAGGGGACAAAATATATTCATACATGATAAGAACAGTAACACGAAAATAAAGGGGAAAATTATCGAAGAGTGTGACAATAGATCTTATAAAGTTTTGTTAGAGTCTGGAGAAACTGTAGTTAGGAATAAATACCACATATTTCATGGGTCGAGATTTGTCAGGGAGGGCGCTAGCGAGCTCATGTTTACTTCGTCTCCGTACTATTTTGCGTTCGTAAAATTAATTATTGTGCAAAAACTCAATGAGATAGCAATAAAACAGTGATAAAACCAATAATCTATTACACATAGTGTGGTCAGAACCAAACAACAAGAATAAACTGTAAAAACTGTGAAGTTCAGTGTCGAAGGTTTTCTACTAATCCAACACATTTTACGCCATTACAATGAAGAACAAAACCTAAGAAACAAACAGACACGTTCAAGAAAGCAAACCGTGAGTAAAAACCCACCAAGTGCAACTTAAATCATACTCTCGAAATTATAACCTAATTGCTTATAATGATTTGCAATAAAAATAAATGACAACCCATGTAGAAACTAACGCCATCTATTGAAAAAGCCACAAACTACGTCGTCAAGCATTGTAATCAACTATCAACGATCGAAAGGGCTGCCGGGTCACTTAAGGCGAGCTTCTGCGTAAACTCACTAGAGGGCACCTGCAATTCCAAACAAACCTAAACCAGATATCTTAACTATCATGGAAGAGGTAATGATTGCACTACGTAAAATTCAGAGCGAACTCGACTCACAAAAAAACACCATCCTAAAAAGCGGCGAAAAAGTAACAGAAAAAATAACACAAAATATAAACGGCATTTTAGAAGAATAATTTAAAATTTGGGATGAAAAGTATGAAAACCTCAAAGAAAAGTTAGAAAACCAAGAAAAACTAATTTATTTCATGGAAAGACAGGCAAGGAAAAACAACATCGTCTTCTTCGGCATTGAAGAAACCGAAAATTCCTACCAAATGCTAGAAAATGTCATAATAGACTTTGTAAACAAATATTTCTTTCTAGATCTAAACCATAGAGACATACAAGAAGTGAAGAGGATCGGCAAAAAAGGAGAAAAGTCTAGACCAATAATCGCTACATTTACTACACTTGGCACAAAAATTAAAATATTTAAACAGAGAAGAGTGGCACTAAGTGCAACCACATACTATATAACGGAAGACTACCCGAAGCAAATATTAGAGAAGAGAAAAGAGCTACAAGAGCAGGCTAAACTTGAGAGAGAGAAAGGCAATATAGTAAAGATCAAGTACGATAAACTTGTGATTTTCCCTAATAGTAAATCCACAGGTAACAAAAAAAGAATGCTGACACAATCTCCTGAAACACCTACCAACGTTGTTACAAATGTACAGAGTAACCAGAAAAACAGACAACACAAACAATTAAGAAGAACCTCTAGTCTGTCTGAAGAAATTGTGAAACCAAGCTTGCTTAACTTCCTAGTAAGTAAAAACACAAACAACACGTCGAGCTCTCAGTACAACACAGCTGACAACTACTAGCAATTACCACCCTCCTCAGAAACAGAAAAAACGCAACAAACTACATTCAAGTTCAAGTTCAAATGTTTTTATTTCAAATAAGCTTTTACAAGCGTTTATGAAACGTTATGATTCTAGTTGCTCGGTTCCAAAAGGTTGATCCTATGGAGAAGAATCCGGCAAGAAACTCCATGGACACTCTTTTAAAATAATTGGTGTTAACATTAGCATTAACAACCAAACCTTATCTTCCAATCCGGCTGGTCACCGTGGAAGATCACGACCAAAACCCTCTAAAGAAGAAATGCCAAACTTTCTCAAAGGCACATGAAGTGACATCAACACAAATATTACAAAATCCTACATATAAAACAAAAGATAAGCTATATATAATAACCTATAACGTAAGAACATTATCTACTCACGAACGATTAATCGAACTAAGCGAAGTAATACAAGGCATTAAATACGACATAATAGGCTTGTGCGAAATAAGACGCAAAGGCACTAAAATAGAAGAATATGATAATTTCATACTATGCTACACCGGACACATACCAGGTAGACATGGAGTCGGCTTTATAATAAATAAAGCTTGCAAAGTATGGATTGAAAGCTTCACTGGCATAAACGATAGAGTCGCATTACTAAACTTGGATATTCAAGGAGTGGCCATGTCAATTATACAAGCATACGCACCGACTGAAGCAGCAACTGAGGATGAGATCAACTCTTTCTACTCAAATGTCAACAAAGCTATTACCCAAGCTTATAAAAACTATCTCATATTGGGGGATTTCAATGCCAAAATAGGACAACCTAGAAAAGACGAACGTTTAATATTGAAACCATATGGTTACGGCGAAACAAACGGCAGAGGCCAGAGGCTTATCGAATTCGCCCTCGAACACAAATTAACAATTCTAAATACTTTCTTTCCCAAAAAGCCTAACCAAAGATGGACCTGACGCTCTCCGAATGGAGAATACAAAAACGAAATAGACTATATATTATCAAATTCAACCAACTTATGCCAAAATATAGAAGTGCTAAACCTAAACTATCCGTCGGATCACAGACCAATCAGAGCAACCCTGATCATCACAAAACAAAAGAAGAGACGCACAGAGTATAAGAACAAAGGACATTCGTCATTGAAAAAGAGATAGAAATATCGAACTATAAACAAGGCCTTTTGTCTCATCTACCACATATAACTATGTGCCAAGGAAAAACAGCAGTACAAGTCTATTATAACAAAATAACAAATGTAATATCAGAGAGCTTACGTAACACACGATTGCCGAAAGAAATATCAAAAGGTACACATAAAGTCTTAAGAGAACGTACGCTGACACTCATCAAGAGAATACAGGAGCTTCAGCATGCTAAGGCAAAAACTCGAGCCGAAAAAAACGAACTATCAGCACTATACAAACTAATTAGTAAGTACATAAAACATGACTATAAAACCTACAGATTAATGACTTACGAAAAACATTTGAAACAAGCAGGAAGCTCAAAAAAGGCTCTAAAAGAATTAAAAACACACAAGTACTGGATAGATAGTTTGAACCGGGGGGACAGAACAGTGAACAACCGTAAAGAAATTATAGGGATAGCTACTGATTTCTACAAAGCACTATACAGCGCCAAAGACAAAGGGTGCACACACCATAGATGTGCTGACTCTACAAACATTAAAGAGAGCGGAAATATAACACCAATATCCGAAATTGAAATCTTACAAGAGATAAAAAGTCTAAAGACAGATAAAAGCTCAGGACCCGACGGAATTTCCAACGAAGCCATTAAAGTAGCAAAAGCGATCCTGACCCCACCCTTAACATATTTATTTAACCAAATCTTAGTCACTGCCGAAATACCATCACAATGGCTAGAATCAGAAATTATTCTTATCTACAAAAAAGGAGATCCGAAAGACATTACTAATTACAGACCTATAAGTTTACTCTCGTGTATCTACAAATTGTTTTCTTCCATCATAAACAAAAGAATAAGCGCTACACTAGAACTAAAACAACCAATAGAACAAGCAGGCTTTCACAAGAGATTTTCAACCATCGATCATATACACACACTAGAATTAATATTAGAAAAATACAAGGAAAAGCAAAGAGCGCTCTACATCGTGTATGTAGATTATAAAAAAGCTTTCGACACCGTGTCACACTCCAGTATTTGGACCGCTCTACAATCCCAAGACGTCGAACCAGAGTACATAGAAATAATTAAAAATATTTACAAGAGAAGCACAGCAAAAATAAAACTAGAAGATACTGGCCCTACATTTCCCATTAAAAGAGGAGTGAAACAAGGAGACCAGCTGTCCCCAAAATTATTTATATCGATTCTAGAGTCAATAATAAGCAAACTTAACTGGGACAAAATGGGACTTGTCATAAATGGCAAATATTTAAACCATCTACGCTTCGCAGATGACTTAGTACTACTTTCAGAATCCCACGTACAATTACAAACCATGCTTGATTTACTTAACGTAGCCAGCAGGGAGGTAGGACTGGAAATGAATCTTTCAAAAACAATGGTCATGACAAACAGCACAAATATAAAGATAACAGTAGATAACAAAATTTTGCAATACACAGATAAATACATCTACCTTGGGAAACAAATTGGCTTCGATAGTAAACAAAATGAACAAGAGATTGAACGAAGAGTACAAAACACTTGGAATAAGTACTGGTCCTTAAGAGAAATATTTAAAAGCACCATGCCAATAAACATCAAAACAAAAGTCTGGACTTCATGCCTCCTACCGTGCCTTACCTACGCGTGCCAAACTTGGAAATACACTAGGAAAGTAAAAAACAAAATAACTGTTTGCCAACGCGGAATAGAACGAAGTATGCTGAATATTAAAAAGCTCCAAAAAATTCGCCACACTAAAATCAGGCAAATCACCAAGGCCAAAGATGCTGTAATCTTTGCTAAAAAACTAAAGTGGAAGTGGGCGGGGCACGTAGCGAGGTTAGCGGACGAGAGGTGGACCGGCAGGGTAACCTTATACGAGATGGGAAGACGAAATAGTAAAACTCGCTGGCCCTTGCTGGCCACAAACAGCTCAAGACAGAGACAATTGGACTTCTTTAGAGGAGGCCTTCACCCTCATCTGAGGAGGGGTTCTTGCATACAACATATGTGTTAAAAAAAAAAAATTAAGTTATAGACTGCAAAAAAACTAGTATGTATTAATTTTTTTTTTTCATTTTTTTTTTTTTTTCCAACAATGTTTAATTCTTTTCTTACTCTTACCCTTAAATTGGCAGTACCTTATCCCGATGATGTTTTGTTTTTTTTTTTATTTACGTATATATTTAGGGTATAAATAAAGACAACTCAAATGGAAATTCAACAAATACATTATATCATGACAGGTTTTTTTTATGTCACTTATAAGTGACATTGCCAATTCCAATTCCAATGCCAAAACAGAATTGAGCGCAGCATATATGTCACATAAAACGTACATTGCCAGTTTGACTAGTAAATGAGGTAATACAAAGTAAAAGTAAAACATTTGGCTTATAACTAATTATGAGATCAAGTTACAATTTAGGAACCATGAAATATAAAAATAATAAATGCTACTCACAAAATTAACATAAAACGCATTTAGACTTGCAACAAAACTTAACTATCCACTCTTGCTTAAAAAAATAAACTTCAAAAACCAAAATTCAACAAAACAATTACTTATTTTTGTGAAACAACAGAAAACATTTTTTTTTAACTGTGAAGCAAAGTCTCTGCTCACATTTTGAGCACATGATCATCGTCTTTCCGTTTTTACACAAACGGCATCGTCCCTGAGACGTGTAAACGGGAAAATGATCGAAACAATCAAGACGTGATTCATTGACGGGACGGGGTTTGAAAGGCTTGGTGATGGTATCAGACCCAAGATCAAGGCCCCTCTCTGGAATTGAGATTTGGTGTTGGTTTTGATGAGTGCAAGAGCAGCCTGTATGCGAAACTTTTTTAGGGACAATTTATTTTCGTTTCCAATTTGTACACAATCACGGCGGTGCAATAACCAGCTATTATTGAGGGCAATATCCATAATCTGGGCAAATATTGACATATACCAGCGTCTCGTCTTCATACGTATTCTGTATAGTGCAGTCAACATGTCAGCAATGTCAACGCCGCCCATGTGCGTGTTATATATTTTTATTACGTTTGGACAGGGCACAGAAACTTTTTTTTTTCTTTTTTGTCGTACCTGTCTATTGTTCCGACCGGATCTTGGGCGCAGAAGGAACTCGCAATGTGAATACATTGCGAATCTACCCATTTTGTTATGGCTAATCTTTTCGCATTATCGCATACAACTTCGAATGTACCACGGCCTTTCTTCTTCATATCTTTGTCACTGCTTAGGTGACAATTACGCAGTCTGTCCTTTCGGATCGTGCCCAAAGATAGTATCCCCATCTCGTAACGTAAGTAATAAAGCAGTTCCAAAGAAGTAAACCAGTTGTCAAAGTAAACCGTGGCAAGAACTGGATTAGAAATAGTCTTGCATAGTCTGACAACTGTTTTACCCCCAACACCGAGATAATCTTGTTCCCATTCTGTGAACTTAACCCGCTGAAAAGTGTTTGCCCCATCATAGGCAAAAAAATCGTAAACCATTCCTGAGGTGCCAGCTCGAACTAAAAATTTAAAGTCCCATTTATGGGGTTTTTTGGGATTGTATTGCTTGCGATTGCCAGCTTTTTTACCTTTATAAGGTATAATCATTTCATCAATAGCAAATGATCTCTCTTCTTCTAATTTGAGGCACTGCTGCCGAACATGTTCCATCACGGCAGATACTTTGTGATAACTGTCATTCTTGTCTACATTGGTGTTGTCACAAAAATGTAAAAAACGTTTGATAGATCTGTAACGTTTTATCCCCATAGCAGATGCAATTGGTTCAAATCTAAGATCATTACTCCAGTAATCTTCAATAGCCGGCATCTTTACAATTCCAATAATGATCTCGATACCTAATACTATTTCTATTTCTTTTCTTGTTATACAGATAGATTTACCTTGTTGTTGTACTGAATACAGGTTAGTCATATCTACAATATAATCTAACAGATCGTCACTAAAAAAATGTTTGAAATATTGCTGCGGAGACTGTAATTGATACTGTTCAGCAAAACTAACACTTGTATCCACTTCCACGGCTCCTGTATATTTGGTTTTTTTAAATGTAAATCCTAATTGTTGTAGTTTGCGTTTTTTTGCAACAGGTTCTGCTGTTAGAACCGGAATGGGTGACGACTCAATATTGGAAACTTGTCTGGTACTGCGGCGTGTTGTGACTGTACTTGGTGTCAGGGGAGATATTATGGAAGTTGTAGATGGTGTTTCCGGTATAATGCAAGGTGGTATAACTTGAGTTCTAGCTACTAATGAAGATGATGCTGAGGTCGTGAGCCGCATTTCATTTTGGTTTACGTGATTCTCTGATGTCAAGCCCCCTGAATCTGCCTCCGGTTTTTCGAAGTCACTGAGATCCTCCATTAGACCATAAATAGCAGGTGAAATACTTCTTACCGGTGATGAAGTATGAGAACCAGTGTAGTACTCACGCGCCAATATTCTTCTCTCTTCATCATCTTCAGATTCAATCTCCGAATCTTCAGACTCGGAAGGAGGTAATAATGCAAGAATTTGCTTAGATCTCCAACCTTTCCTCGCCATGTTACTGAAATAATATCGTCAGTTCTAAAACATGTACTTTAAAAATGTAATAATATGTCTACTAGTAATTGGCAATGTCCGTTACAAGTGACAAACATAAAAGCTACTCCGTAGACCTAATTGGCAATGTCCGTTACAAGTGACAAACATAAAAGTTACTCCGTGTGAGACCTAATTGGCAATGTCCGTTACAAGTGACAAACATAAAAGTTACTCCGTGTGAGACCTAATTGGCAATGTCCGTTACAAGTGACAAACATAAAAGTTACTCCGTGTGAGACCTAATTGGCAATGTCCGTTACAAGTGACAAACATAAAAGTTACTCCGTGTGAGACCTAATTGGCAATGTCCGTTACAAGTGACAAATATAAAAGTTGCGTTATCGAAAAAAAAAACGAATACTACGGTTATAAAAACAATTGGACACTATCGATCTACCATTATTCTAACTAAATTGAACATAAAAACAATATAAAACACAGAAATACTTACCTAATAACAATATTTTTGACGAGTGCAAACTCACTCCGCCGTTGGAATATTTCAAATGATAGATGCAACGCGTCTATCGAGCGAGACAGCGATTCAAATGCGCGAGTGCAATAAAGATAGCCTATTAGATGCGACGTACCACGTGGCAGGCGCGAGCTTCACGTCAAATCAGACTTGCGTGCGTTTTTTTAACATGTCACTTAAAACGGACAAAAACAATTTAAGGGTTAAGTTGTATCTCTATGCAAGAAATAAAAGGCTTTTTATTTTATTTTATTTATTTATTTTTATTTCATGGGTCACCACTAAGGGAATTTTGTTATAAGGATGAAGATTATGTAAACTTAACATCTGATGATTGTATAGACTTACCATCTGATCAGTGTGTAAACCTACCATCCGATAATAGTATTAATTCACCATCTGGTAACAATGTGTCTGATACATCCTAATCAAAGGTCTCAAGGCCCTTCTCAAAGTCCAACAACCAATGAAAATAGGTCTAGCTTGAGAAGACCACAATATTTAAATATGTATAAATGTAACTAAGTTGTGAATGTTGATTAAATCTTAATTAAAGAAATAATTAGAAAGAAAGGGGGATGTAAGTGGCAACACTGGTTTTGAGTGGACATCCATCCTAAGGAGATCTATGGTAGCGTCCTTCTGTATCGGGACCGGCATGACGATGTAACATAAATAACGATGTGAACAATTATTAATTCAATAAATACAATAATTACCTAAATATGAAGATGTTTTAATAGCCAGACAGATATACAACAAAGACCAACATGACAGAAGTTCTAATCCAGGACTTCCCAACCAGGGGCCACGCCCCACTAGGGAGGCGTAGAGAAATGTTAGGAGGGGGCGTCGTAAGTACGTAATATGTAAGATTACATTTCCAAAAAAAAAACAGTCATTACAGTTTTTAATATTTAGTTTAAAATAAATGTTGACTTTTCTGTGTACAATATATTTTTTACCGTATTATATTAACATAAGTAATGCGATAGAAACAATAAAAAAATGCATAATCCCTATTGTTCCTAATTGCCATTCAATCGCTGCTGTACAAGTTTCTACAAGTCACAACACGACGTATGACACGCTCCCCGCCCCACCTTCCCGCTTGCATCCATCTGTCATGTCCGTCACTAAAACAATTGCGTGCCGTACCTACTCGCTTCTGTCAATAGTTCGTTCGCATAAAAGTCTCAAGTTGTGTTTTAAATATTTAAGTGTGAAATTGTTTCGTCTCCTTAATAAAAGGTAAGTTTTTTAAGTATTAATATGAAACTTGTTTTATTTTTTTCCAACATAATATGTAGGACGGTAGGTACTTGCTCGTAAAAGTTTGTACCTAAATTGTGCTGGTTTAGTTGTCAAGTAGGTACTTATTTATACCTACGGCCTAAAAATAGGTAGGTACACACGGCCAGAGATCAAGTTACCCAAAATCAACATAAACGGAACTCTCGCGTCAAAGTTTTTAACACGACGCGCGAGTTCCGTATAATATTAGTTATTGTTTATAATTATATATAAATACTGTTGGTGTATCTTAATAAATAAATAAAGGCGATATGTACAAAAATTTGCGAGAATTTTTTCTCAATTTCAATTTACCTATTTTTTTTTTGCAAGTGTATTGACAACTTTATACGGGACTTGCCTATCTCGGGCTGAAATTATACCTTGTATTGCCAAGGTCACGCAGCAGGTGAATAGTAATAAACTATTATTACATTGTTTCAGACGCGAAATGGCATCGAAAAAACGAAAGTTTTCGGATGATTATATTAAATTTGGATTGACCATCATAGAAAGAGACCAACTACAATTGCCGCAGTGTGTAAGTAATATATATGAAAGTTTTAAGCAATGATAGTATGAGACCCAGTCGCCTTGAGAGACATTTGAACCAGCAACATCCTACTCTAGCTTCGAAATCCAAAGAGTTTTTTTCTTCTAAAGCAGAATCACTTAAACGCATGAGATTGGATAAGTCGGGAAGTTATCACAAAGGTGTATCACAACATGTCAAAGCTTCATTCGAATTAGCTTTTTTGATAGCAAAACAAAAGAAACCTCACACTATCGGGGAGGATTTAATCAAACCATGTATCCTTAAAGCCACTCAAATAATGTTAGGAGTAGAATCTGATCAAAAAATTAAATAATTATCTCTCTCTAATAACACAGTCAAGCGAAGAATTGACGATATGGCATCAGACATAAAATTACAAATTTTAAATAAAGTCAAATTATCGCCATTTTTTGCCATTCGTTGTGATGAGTCCACGGACATCGTTAATTGTGCATAACTGATCATTTATGTTAGATATGTCAGCGGAGATCACATTGATGAAGAGATTTTCCATTCCCAATCATTATCAGCAGGCACTATATCTGAAGATGATATATATTCGGTGCAATATCGGACTTCATCGAAAGAAATGACTTGGATTGGAATAAACTAATTGGACTCTGCACAGACGGCGCCCCTGCAATGATAGGTGCACGATCAGGCTTGGCTCAAAAACTTAAGGAAAAGAACCCCATATTAGTTAGTACACATTGTGTTATCCATCGGTAAGCTTTGGCCTCAAAAACTTTGCCACAGTCTTTGTGCCAGATTTTGAATTCGGCTATAAAGATCATAAACTACATCAAAAGTAGTGCATTAAACAGTCGGTTATTCACATTACTTTGTGAGGATCTCGATTCTGACCACAAGGTCCTCCTATTCCACACAGAAGTGCGCTCGCCTTTATGAATTAAGAAAAGAGGTCATCCTCTTTCTTAAATTAAAAAAAAAAAATCTGCAACTGTTCAAAGATGAACAATTTCAATGGAAGCTGGCCTATTTAGCTGATATATTCGGAGCTCTGAATCAGCTAAACTTGAAACTTCAGGGCAGAAATGGCACTTTAATTAGTAACTATGATCATATTCAAGGTTTCATATCAAAACATCAACTTTGGAAAAAGAAGATATCTGATGAAAATGTATTTCCTTTTTCACGGCTGTCCGAAGTAATTCATAATCAAAAACTGAGTAAAAATTTGAAATCTGAAATAGAAACTCATTTGGAAGCGTTAGAAAATGAATTTAATCGATACTATCGAGATATCAATTCCGAGTCACCAATATGGCACATGACCCAGAAACCCCTTTTGTTGTCGATGTCTTACAACTACCTGAAGAAGTTCAAGAAGAATTTCTAGAAATGAAGGCTGATTCGACCATGAAAGATGAACTTTCATCTCTTGACATTAGAAAAATTTTTGATCAAACGATTCGTTGTTAATCCGAAAGTTGCTTCTCTTGCTTTAAAAATACTTATTCCATTTTCGTCCACTTATTTATGCGAGGCAGGTTTTTCAGTTCTAGTTTTAATAAAAACTAAGCAGCGAAATCGCCTTGCCGTCGATATCGATTTAACCATAGCTTTAACAAAGACTGAACCCAGAATCGACCAACTGGTACAGAGCATGCAAGCTCAAGTATCTCATTAGCTAGTACTTTCAAAGATTTTATTTATTTGTTTTAAAATTACTTTAAATTGAAAGTTGTTTAAAAATCCATCTAATTATAAAAATATAATTTAAAATATAACAGAAAGTGAAGGATGGAACCTATCTAAAAAAGAAGAAAATATAATAAAAATAACAGGAAAAATAAATTACGGGTGATTTGAGGTCGGGAAGTGGGAGGATGTGGGCTTTGTAGGTTTAAAACGGGTTTATCACGATTCTGCAAAAAATCCAATGTGCCAATTACAGTGCAATTGTGACATAAAAACGAACATTTTCACCAAGTTTCATGAAAACCCGATTTGTTTTGTGTGAGAGAAAAATAAAAAACACAAAATGTCGGTTATTTAGATTTTTGTAAAGTACTTAATGATTCAAATGTATTCTTTCGTTCATTATCCTTAATTAATATATTGTATCTGTATTTAACCTATTTAAAATACCTAAAAACAAATAATTTAATTAATAAATAAAATGTGCGTTCCTTATTTTTGTTGAAACTTACCTAAGAGGGGCATGAAAATATTATTTTTAGCTCGGGGAGGCTTGGCGAAATGAAGGTTGGGAAACACTGTTCTAATCCATTGGGATTTCTCGGATTGCTTGTAAAAAATCAAAGCTCTATATTTTGGTGCATCCCAAGTACAAGTCTGCATACCAGTGTTGTGTACTGTCTAAATTCTTTTGAATCTTTTTACACACTTATGCAATTAAAAGAAAACTTACTCATTCGTCAAATTCCGAGAGCAGTGATACTGATAATGATGGACAAATTACCAAAACAGATTATAACGCAACAGATTTACAAAAACACTTTCTTTAATATTGTCACTAACAAACCGAGCACGTCCAAATTGTTAAATGTAAGATTATTAAGATGTTAAATATGTTAAAAGTAATAGGTATGTTAATGTTCCTATCACCCGCAAAACCTCTTAGACCTCTTAGACCTCAAAGATTTGGATGTCGACAGTTTTGTTGTTCCCGGTACGTTTGTTTCAGAAGATAATTTAAGTGAAGCCGTGACTCTTCTTCATAGATCTACACCATTTTCAGCACTATCTGAAATGGAATTGCCTCCCGAATTTCAAAGAAGTACTTTAGATAGGATTTTAAATGAATGGGCTTCAAATGTAATGGAATCTCCTTTTAACTCTTTTAAGCATACTATCGATAGTGATAGTGATTCCGATTACAACATTTTCTAAGAAAAATAAGATCAGTAAATTATCCAAAGTTTAAAATGTAGAAGAAGAAGATCAATAAATTTAAGTTAAGCTATTTTTTTTTATAAACGGGCTAATTGTTTAAGACTGATTCATATAATAAGAACCAAATTTATTTTATAAAAAAAAATGATTTTATTGATATCTCTAAATAATCAAAAGAAAATTGTGATAAAAAGAAAGTGATTTTTTGTTTTCTTCGTATAAAGCGTGTTTTATTTCTAAGTGCTGTTGTGGTTATTTTACAGTTTTAATAATAATAAAAGCAGATTTTTTATAGTTCTGCTGTTTTTTTCCACTAACCTGCTTGAATCTCTTTAACTTGGTCCTACTTTTTCTTTAACATGTGCGATATCTCTTTAACCTGTGAGGCAGTATTTTTGAAAAGCTGTAGCTTGTCTATTTATGTGAAAATTGTATTCCCTAAAGCAGTTTGATATTTAGCTAAATACTATGAATAGATTTCTGAACAAAAAACTTAATATTTTTTCTTAAATTCATAAAATTTATCAAGCGGTGTCACTTTTTTGAGAAAGACCCTAAAAGTCTCTTCAGCCTCATTCCTAGCCCTGATTATTTCAGTGCATCCACTATCCCACCATGGCGGAGAAGTGATTTTACCTGAAGCGGCGTTTTTGGAGGGAAAACAATAATCAGCTGTGGTAGATAAGGTAGAGGAAACAGTCTTGAGCATTACATTTGTTAATTGATGGAAGGGAGGAGATTCTTAAATCTAATATTTTAGCATAAGAGTCCGAATCAACGGAATTTAGGCGGTATTTTAATAGCGGAGGATTTTTTTAGATGGGATTTCAACTATGATAGGATAGTGATCACTGCCATAAGTCATGTCTAAACGGCCCCAAACAAAAAGGCCAGCTATATTGGATGAACAGAATGTCAAATCTATACAGCTATTGTTTTGTCCAAGAGTAGGCTTCCGCGTAACACTGCCATCATTAATGACACATAAACCAAGTTCATCTAATAGATCTACCACACCAACGCCAAAACTATCGCAAACCTCAGATCCCCAGCGATAGTGATGACAATTAAAATCTCCCATTACTAGTAGTGGGCCACTTACACTATTTAATTTTTTTTTAATAACAAAAGATTGGCAGTGTGTGGGTGAGCAATATAGAAAGAAAAAATATTTATTCCTTCGGCCTTAACAGCAACAACATTAATGTTGTCACTGCCGACAGAAGGTGGAGGAATAGAAGAGAATGGTACTCTACTATGGATAAGCAAAGCACATCCTCCATAATCATCAAGCCTATCATCATGAACATTGCTAAAACATGGAATCCTGAAACTACTATCAGGACTAAGCCATGTCTCGGCAATATTTATTTATTAAGTATGTAAGATCATGCTTCCTGGAAGTAATACTCCTCACGTTCCATTGAAGAAAAGTTAGGGGGGGGAATGTTACTAATATATTTTAAAATCGACGACAGTTTAACGGCAACGTGGTCAGGTACAGATTGATTTGGGTTTGTTGAAACTGCCGATAACATACTAGTTATCATATTTAAAATACTAGTTGGGTTATCTGTGCCGGAAATATTGTATACATCTGTAGCTTCCACAGGGGAGGCGCAACCATTTCTTGAAGGAGAGAATGAATAGTCTTGTATTAGGGCATTATGCGCCTGTTTGTCGTAGCTGGCTGAAAGCGGAGCACGGGGCTTAGGTTTAAGTACGACCGTTTTGCGGAATGATCTTGTGGTTTGAGAATTTGAGTTAGACATTTGGTTTGTAGTTATTACCGGTTTTGTAGAAGACAGGAGTTGCCTAGAAACATCAGCATATGACCTAGAAACAGGAGGAAAAACACGACTTGCTTCAACATAAGGTATAGACTTTTCAGCCATCAGTGCTTTAATAGCCTTCTGACGACCAAATTCAGGACAAGCTTTATCATTTGCGAAATGGTTACCTGTGCACAGAAAACATGTAGCTATTTCCGGTGAAATATCACATTCATTACCTGGATGATCCTCACCGCACTTAAAGCAATGAGGCTTAGATCGGCATACTGTACGTGTATGTCCAAAATGACAACAGTTAAAACATTGCACGGTTGGATACACCTATACCTTTCTACGGACAGCGCGGAATAAAAACAAAATACCCGTGACGGCAATACCTGACCATCAAAAGTAAGTACTACCGTTTGAGTTGGTTTCCATTCCGTTGCTGTACTCAAAGATGTAACTTTGCGATTCAACCTCCTTGCTTTAATGACGGGACCGCATCCAGTGGGAACCTTAATATTTTCTATTATTTCATCCTCAGTCCATTCAGTTGGGACATCCCTAACGATGCCCATTCTAGTAATATTAAACAGGGGGATAGCATTATAGTTATTCTGTAAAAGGACACCGTTTATTAAAAAACTGTTAGCGTCCTGATAGGACCTAAACTCTACTGATATACGATTTCTTCCTAAACGTTTGACCCCACCAGGGCGTATATTATGAATATTATTTTTAATTAAGAAAATACCAAACTTCACAGGATGTAGTGCAGTACTGAAGTCTGTTGATCCTTATAAAAAATGAAATATTTACAATTATTATTTATTAATATTTTATGTAATAAAATAAATAAGTAAATAATCTTGGCACCCGTATACAGATAAAATATTTTTTTAGGTCAGTTATCGGATGTCAATAAAAATTTTGATATAAATTCCGAAGATGCACTCAAAGTTACTAATATAGAAGCGAACGGGACAAAAGAAGGGGAACCATGGCAATTTCCTGGTAGGTATATAAATATAACATTAATAAATTATATAATTTATAGGTAAACAATAGTAACTTAACAATTTATTATTTTTAGAATCATTCGAGGATAATAGTAATCGGTCCGATGAAAATAACACACCCATTCCATCTCCAGAGTGTGCTACAAACCATTTAGACTACGATTGTAGTAACTATTTCTGTCCTTGGTATATTGAGAATGCTATACAAGAACCGTATTCAGTCATTTCATCTACTACCGATCTACTATCGACACCCCAACGAACACCCCGTTTTCTTCATTTTCCGAATCAACGCCGAGTTGTTCTAGAAGACGAAAAAAGATTTCTTGAAAGGATGTAGGTAATATTAGACGTCGACATGTTGCAGATTGGATTGATAATAAGAGGAAGAAACTAAGAAATTTAGCTTGCGAAATCATCAAAACCGATGTGTCCGGAGAATTGCAGACAAAAATGTTCTTCGAAAATTAGTGTCGATGAAAGAATATCTATTTTTAATCAATTTTGGAATTTAGGTAACAGGGAAAAGCAATGGGCTTTTGTGGCTTACTTGGTGCTGAAACAAAAAAAAACGTAGGGTCTTTACTGATACAGCATCAAGGCGTAATTTTACTTTAATTTATAGACTGAAAGTAAACAGAGGTGATGAAGACGAATTTATGGTTGTTTGTAAGAAGACATTTTTAAATACTTTCTCTATTAGTGAACAATTTGTCTACACTGCTTTGGAAAAACTAGATGTGGTTTGATAGAAATGGACCAGCGAGGACGCCATGATAATCATCGTAAGGTGATAACCGAAGACGTTATTAGAAGTGTGTGTGATCACATCAAATCCATTCAACCCGTGGAATCTCATTATACGCGAAGTAGAAGTGGTAAGCTATATTTAGACGGGGATTTGAATTTTCACCGCTTATTTGATTTATACAAAGAATGGTTTGACGAACAAGTATACAGGTCCTCTATAGCGAGTACTGAAAGACAATATCGTGATATTGTTAACGAACATTTTAAGCTGAGTTTTTACGTTCCTAAGAAGGACCAGTACGACAAATGCCACATTTATAAAAACAAATCTACACCGACATTAGTTGAAACACAGCTTTATGAATCACATCTGCGCAATAAAGATCTGGCGCGTAAAAAAAAGTTGTTGGATAAAGAAGCAGCCAAAACCTCGGACGGGAAAATATTAACAGCTACATTCGATTTCCAGAAGGTACTTAATGCTCCACACGGTAATTTGAGTATTCTTTATTATAAACGTAAATTATCAATATTCAACTTCACTATTTTTAATCTAATGGATAAAGAAGGTACATTTATGTGGCACGAAGGACAAGGTAAAAGAGGGGCTAATGAGGTTTCCAGCTGTTTGATGAAATTTATTTCAAAACACAAGGACTTAGGGACAGTCGAATTTAGATTCAGGTCATTGTGTAGGCCAAAATCGTAATCGCATTGTTTATGCGATGTATATGTATGCTGCCGCTACTTGTCAGGTTTCTATTCGTCATTGTTTTTTAGAAGGACACACCCAAAACGAAGGCGATAGTGTTCATGCTTTAATAGAAAGATCCGCCAAAAACAAACCTATTTACACTCCACAGGAGTGGTACTGTTTGGTACGTTGGGCTAAACAGGACGGTAAACCTTATATAGTGGAAGTGCAGTACATGCATTTTTTAAATTTTAAGTCATTGTTACAAGGGAATTGGATCAAGAGTGACAGTGGAGATAAGGTACAATGGAACAAAATTAAAGAAGTTTTTGTAAAATCTGAAAATCCCCATAAATTGTACTATAAATATGATATGGCTAGTAATGATTATTATGTTCTATCGGTAAAAAAAAATACGAGGCGGCATGTTCAACAGATTCTACTGTGTTAGTTGAACCATTATACTAAAGTAACCTTCCAATCCTAAAGCTAAAAAAGACGATGTAATTAATATGTGTAACTCTGGAATTATTTCTAGTAGTTATCATGATTTCTTTAGAAATCTCCCATCAGTGAATGTAAGCGATAATGATTGCGATTCTGATCTTGATCTCACTTAGTTTAGGACTTATTCTTGATGTACACGAAGGTGAGATTTTACTTATTATTTTCATTTTTTTTATTTTACAGGATTATTACGTATTGAGTATTATTTTTTTACCATTCAAATGAGTCTGATAGTGTTATTTTAAAATTAAAATTATTAGTAAATACCTACAAGGTGTAACAAAATTAACATAGTTTAAGAATAGTTACTGACTGCATAATAGTTTTCTTACATCTTGAAAATGATTAGTCATATTACTTGCCTAACTAAAAAGTATTACGTTTATTAAAACAAGAAGGATTGATATTTTTAAGTTTATTAATGTAACTAGGAGATTTTTATGTTTAGTCAAAGTTTATGTTATATTGATAGATCTCAAAATTAGAGATTTAAAAAAAATATAAAGACTATATTATTAAGGTACCTTAAGATAATTATGATTATGGTTTTTTGTTAATTCGTATGAATAATAATGATGTTTCTATCAATAAAAAATTTTAAATTCATTTTTTTATTGCTTTCCTAAAAAAATATTCCTGATTATTTTTATTACAATAAGGTTACACAATTTACTATATTATTATATACAATTTTAACGAAGTAGAATGTATTATCTAATATTTACAATAATTATTTACTCATTTTTACAAAGTAGAATATAGTATCTATGACATACGTCAAATAGTTTTGTATACTGTCCAACTTAAAATCCAAATAAGTATGACATACTATAATTTACTTGTTATGATGGTCGACGTAAAATATCTTAAGTGAGTTTTCTCAAAATCAAGAAAAAATATGAATTAAACTACTACACAGGATTATTACTTACCTATACCGTATTTCACTTGCAAATTCTTCAAAATATTAGTTATCATCTCACTGAACAATGATCAATAAACATTGATCGGATCTTTGAACAGCTGTACTGTGAAGTTGTTCAAATGCACTTACGATATTATTCGTAGGAGGTGTCGATATACTAAGTGTTGTTACGTCATTTATGATGGCAATAGATACTATCTGCGCTCGATCACGTCCACTTGTGATCGTTGCACCAAGCGTACTGACAGGATGCGAGTTGCGACTTGTCCGACAGGTCGCAACTCGCCGCATCGACAGGACCTGTCGATGCGGCGCCAGAAAGAGAGGAGTATACAAAACACGACACGACAGCGACGACACCGCCACGAATCTTTCATTTCGATTGTTTTTGTGTATAACGGAAGAAGTGAAGTTGCTCAAAAGTTCTTGTTATTGTGATTTTTGGCGGATAAACAGAAAAATTTAGTGTAAAATTGAAACATACGGCCTTTCCAGACTTCACCAGGTATGTAAAAATAGTAATTATTAAAAGTGTACTTTACTGCAGTTAGTTATAATTGTTTCAAAGTGTGTAGCAAAGGAGTTAAAAATATGGAGTTACCACTTACAGTTAATAATATAATTAAACTTTTTTAAGGGCAATGTCACGAAGTAACCGTTCGTATCAAGGCTTGCGGGGAAGAAAAATTTTGGAAAATCTCAATCTTGACAATGTGACCAATTTGAGACACCCCACAGAAAATGATTATAAAGAAATTTATGGAAACAATCATCAGCTTGTAAGTTCTGTTCCCTATTTTATTTGCTTAGCTTTACTCTAAATCTAATCGCCCTTGGGGTACGAGAAGAGTAATTACACAATGTTTCATGAATTCGTTACTTCATGTTCTTGAAATTGAAAGGTGTGATGTTACTTTCTATTTATTGTCCTAGCTCGCAGCCAAACACGATAATTCTAGTCGGCCAAACTGCTGCTCGCCGAGTTTGGATAGTCAGATGCACATTATGACCATCTTTAATGAGCCTGGCCCCAGTTACCTTGGCCACGAAGATGACCTGTCAAGTCTTATACAGCTAAGTGATTTAGAGCCTACAGCTTCTACATCCAAAACTCTTAAACTTAGCCACCATGACCTCGATGTCGAAGTGTCGCGTACTATTCTAGAGTCAAATCACATGCAGGCTACTGATGTTGCATCTTGTGTAATTTCTTCAGATTATGACATAAACTTGATTAATGATGTTTCAAATTTGCCGTGCATTCGCCAGTTCAGCCTCGTCAGATCCTGGTCGCTTTCGGATCTTACAAAAGATAATAATACTATTAAGAGACTGAGAAAGGTTCAGTCTGCTTCTATGTTGACGGATAATAATTATGTTGGCGTGAGTACTCGTGATAGTCCTTCGATTTTGTTAAATTTTACAGCTGATGATACAGATAATATAATTGATACAGATGTGAATAGTGAGAATGATTACCACCCTCCAAACAATGCTCATGAGAATTCATCAGAATCTGAAATAGAATTTGGTGACATGAACCAAGGCCGAAAACGGCGACACATAGCTGAACCTACTCTTTGGAAAAAAAATCTAGCAAAAATACGTAGAATGAAAGGTGAAGATTTTATGGGATACTCCAGACCCGCAAACGGAAAGTTTAAACATGATACTTTAAGGAATGCTAGAAAGTTGGGAGAGAGATGTAAGTCTGAATATTGTAAAAAAAGTAAATTAAGAGGATGTAGTAAGATAAGTGAAGAATGTAGACAAGAAATTCATACATATTTTTGGAAACAATTAAACTGGGATCAGCGCAAAATTTACGTTAAGTCTCTAGTACAACGAACAGATACGGCAAGAAAGACGAAAAGTAATGGTAGTTCAAGGCGCACAGAGTCTGCTATTTATTATTTACCTATAAAATGTGACGGATCTGAAAAACTGCAAGTATCTAAATTAATGTTTTTAAACTCGCTTTCTTTGGGATCGTTTACGGTGTACTCGTGGACCAAATCTGGTGAGTTTGAAATGACTCCGAATCAAGAAATGAATAAATCATTGCGTCGTCGTCCACTATCAAACCCAGAAAATGATAAATCGGTGGCATTGGCTTCATTTTTTGATAATATACCAAAGCTACCATCTCATTATGTGCGAAAAGATACAACAAAATTATTTTTGGAGCCAATTTACCATTCTCTTGCTGATTTATTTAAGGCGTTCAAAAATTACTGTACCGAAAATCAACTAGCACAAGTCTCAAGATATAGTTTTGAAAAACATTTTCGTAAAAATAATTTTTCACTCTTTACTCTTAAAAAAGATATGTGCGACGTTTGTTCTAGCTATAAGGTAGGCAATTTGAACGAAGCTGATTACCAAATACATCTGATTAAAAAGGATAGAGCACGGAAAGAAAAAGATGATGACAAAAAAAGAGGTGCTACAGGTGGATTAATATTATTGACTATGGACCTTGAAGCGGTCAAGGTTTGCCCATTCCTAACCGCTAGCTCGTTAAATTTTAAGACAAAACTAACTGTACACAACTTTACTAGGTATAATGTGATAAATAAACACTGTATTGGTTTGACGAGACAGCAGCTGATCTGACTTCTAATACTTTTGTATCTTTTATAATTGACTATCTGGAAAAACATTGTGTCAATCAAAAAGTGCATATTATCATTTTTTCTGATGGTTGCACTTACCAAAACCGCAATGCTATTTTATCGAACGCACTACTGTACTTAAGCAATAAATATAACATAACCATCATTCAAAAATTTTTAGAACCGGGCCACACTCAAATCGAGTGTGATTCGGTACACAGTGCAATTGAGCGTCAAATTAAGAACAAAGAAATTCATTTACCTAGTGACTATGTCACTTATTCGAAAAGTGCACGGGCGTCAAATCCTTATGAGTGTGTACAAATTGATCACAAATTTGTAAAAAATTATGCTGCCGTAGAAAATTTGGTATACAAAAGTATTAGACCAGGTCGTAAGGTTGGAGATCCACACGTGGTTGATATTATGGCTATAAAATATGAAAAAATGAAATGAAATGAAACAACTTAATTTTGATCAAGACTGGATGCCATTGCCACAAAGAACAAAAATAATTAATTACGAAGTTATCTATAATCAATTACATTCCAATAGAATACCGATTAAAGCTACAAAATTTAATCATCTGCAACAATTAAAAGCAGTTCTTCCATATGATTGTCATCCTTATTATGATTCCTTGCCATTTGAATAAGTATTCCCGTCTTGCAACACTCAGTGCGTGTTTATAAAATATTAGTATTTTATAAACGCGCACTGAGTGTTGCAGTCTTTGCCTAATTTTGGCTAAACAATTATTTTGTTTATTGTGTGTATTTTTAAGTGATTAATGTGCCATTTTTAATTTTAATTATTAGGTACTCATTACAAAATGGCTATTGCAATTTATTTATTTATTTGATCTCCTTTACTTACCAAATACTAGAGAGTAAGGAACAGAAAAATATCATTATTTTGTGGTTTTGTCTAAGCAATTAAAGATATTGTCTTAATATTTTTGAATGTTTAATATTTAAAAACACCGTTTGTTACTATAGGCTCTTGATTCTGTAATTTAGACAAATAAAGCAAATTGTTTTGCGTTACTGTTGCACACACACACACAATGCAAGTTGATTAAAGTGATTTTACAAAATATTTGTCTTTTATGTCTGCATCATCATCATTATTATATAGTCTTATCTATCTACAACATAATTTTCTAATTATAGCCCTCTTTTGTCACATAAGTGCTACCACCTATCATCATTTCATTTGAAAAATTACATTTAAATATTATATTATCTTCCTGCTATTTAAATGTTTTTGTGTAAATTTAAAAACAATTTCTTCAATCTGCATGAGCAATACCTAATATCTTCAAATTCCAACATTATATTTCAACCAACGAAACAATAACTTCTATCTGCAATTTATTTAAAAACCAGTAAAGTTTTAATAAAATTTGGAGTTTCTTAATATTGCAGTCAGTTTACATAAAACATTCAAAAAATAAAACATACTAAAAAATATTTAAACGGACTTGAAACGTTTTTTTCGCCTCCTGAAAAGTTGCACTTTTGCAGTTATTATTTATTGACTCTTCATCGGCGATATATTGGAACAACGTGGAGGTTACACCCATACCACCGGAAATAGCTAGTTTGTCAGATGTAGAATAACGCCTACGTTCAAGAATAATTCCGTTTCTAAAAATTATTAAGGTTTAAAATAAGTAGTAAAAATTGTAAAGGACAAGTGGTTTTATTTGCACAACAGTTGCAAGTTGCAAAAGTTGCTGAGCAATTACCACTTTCACTCTGTAGTGCAGGATTGGTTGTTGTAGTAGAAACGCGAGAGAATTTGCAACAACATAGGCAGTTTAATATTAATATTGAAAAATTAAAAATTGCTTTACAATGACTACTTACATAACAGGCTATACCAGGACGTCATACCAAACTATGCCAATTTATTAGGGCTGTTCCATTAGTCCCTACCAGCTGTCCCCCCTGATGGGGACAAGTGAAATTCCCTACCACACCGTCACTGGTTGGGTTAAGTGGAATTTCATTGCCACTTATCAACTAACGCTAAGTTAAGCACAATACAAAACACCTAAATTATTCCATTACTTTATGCACTACTCCCGGACAAGAAAAGAAAATCAGAATTTGGGATGCTAAAATCACAAGTTAAAGAATGGAAACCAAAAGTTGTGATGACAGATTTTGAAGATTCTATGACTCAGGCTATAAAGTCCGTGTTTCCCTAGTCAAAATCCAAGGGTGCTTTTATCACTACCGTAAACTTTAGCTACTTTTTTAATCTTTGTTTAGAAATTATTTTATAGTGGGGATTATGGTGGATTTCTTAGCATTTTAATGGATTTTATTCATAGGTGTGAATAGTAGCTAATAAGTAACAATGTTATTTTCCCCAAAATGTTTGTGTAAATATTTTTTTTATTTTTTTTTATTTTGAGCCAATGTTGTTCTTTGAAGAGGGTTAGTTTGTTCTGCAGATTTTATTGACCCAAAAACGATATTTATGACAGCATTAAGCCAATGTAGGCCCTATACAATCATAAACAATAGAAATACCAATGTTGTACCAAAAAATCTGAGTTTAATTTTCAGAAAAAAAAAATAGGTAATTTTTTTTTATGGAAAATAACAAAATGTTAACAAAATTTAAAAAATGCTTCAATATAATATTAAGAAATAACGTAGGATAACCAACAGTCTAAAACTAATCTTAACAGTCTTAAAATTGAGAATCATTGTTTTCTTATTTTGCTACAAAAATTATAAAGTTATTATTATATTTTAAAGAAACGTACAGTGAGCGGCACGAATCTTGAACGCTGACTTTCGTGCACATCCCCTTCACCTGCGTAGGTAATTGGGGTGTAATAATAAAACATAAGAGTAACATTATACAAATTGTACTGCCAGGTAACGATAGGAACTTTAGACCAAAATGAAGACATCTTGTTTTTCTTCGAACTTAGCCATCTAATTCAGGAACAGAAAAACATCCTTTCTTTTCATATTTGGGAATATTTATCTTGCAAATAATGTCCTTCCAACTATAGAGTTGTTCGTCCTTAATAACTGGCCACCGCCAGAATAATTTGCCTTTTTTCATACAGCTCACAAGGGCTCCCTCTTCGTTTACGAGTGCAGTAATCTGGCCAGGATATTTTTCTGAGTTCCATGTAACCAGAACATGGTCTCCTTTCATAAGATTGAGCTCGATCTTGTCTTGGATATCTGAAGCTATCAATGAGTTCTTCGATGGCACTTCAAGCTGAAAGGGATCAGATAACTCTCGAGTTTGAGGGGAAAGCCAGTCTTGTGAAGATGCAACGTTTTTCAGCTCAATGTATTGTTCAATCTGAATAGAAGGTGAGCCTCGGCCATCTGTAGCATCACTCAGAATGGGCAATTCCTGAAACTGAATAACAGGTGATTTCCGTAAGTTTACTGAACGATTTGTGGTAACATTTTGTGATGTCGACGGTTCTTCATCAACATCCATCATTATTGTTGCAAGTGGAACGTCATCTTCTTCATCGTCCCATGGCATCACGTGATCTTCAGTGGAAGATGCAAGACTTATCCTTGAATCACTGCAACTTGTTGAGGAATCTGAACGCTGTCGTGGTCGTCTACTTTTTTTTATTTTTATTTTGGGTTGTTGCTGATCAGACGGGCCTGCTTCTGCAAGATCAGTAGCAGAGATTGACTTTCCGGGTGCAACGTTCAGTTTTTTCTTTTTTACAGTTTTCTTTTCTGGACATATATCAGCTCGATGTTGTATTAACTTTTGCATAAATGAGTCAGCGATAAGTTCTGCATGAACAATCCGATCCTGTCTTGGTAGTCGGCTCAGAGGCTGCTCTTTGTCTACAGGATATATTCCAGTCTTCTTAAAACCAGAAATCAGATTCTCTTTGGTGTCGATCATTGAATCCAGAGCTTTTTTCAAGAGACGAGGAAATTGCTCTTTTGGTGTTGTTGGCAGTGTTCTTCCCGACTGACTGTTTTTCCAGTCCAGCAGTACTTGTCGCCACTTACATTTTAATGGCCGGAAGTAAGCAACATCAAGAGGTTGCAAGATGTGCGTTGCGTTCGGGGGCAAACAAATGAAACTAATGTTATGTTTTTCACACTCCAACAGGACTTTTGGACTGATATGCGATGAGAGGTTATCGCCAATGACTACCTTCTTTCCAGTTTGTTTCTTCAGGATGGGAATAAGATGGTTAACAAACCAGTCTTCAAATGTGGCTGCATCTATCCATCCACTCTTTGTCCTGTTATAGCGAGCGTGCTTAGGACCATTCGTAGTCCAAGTTGACCAAAGATGTTCAGCTTTATAAATTATATAAGGTGGGATATCTTGTCCAGCAGCATTGCCACAGAACATTACTGTGAAGCTGACTTTGGTGGCATTAATTATTGCTTCAGGATATTTAGTTCCACGCTTACATATAATTTGTTTCCTTCCAGGGTCATCGGTAATGTTAGTCTCATCATAATTATATATGTTTTCTGGGGATACATTCTCTAATTCACTGCTAATGTTTTCAATGAATTCAGTTATAACATCTTCTGAAACTTGAGCTCTTACTCTTTTGATGTTGTTTGCTAGACGATTAGACAGGGTTCTATGTCTTGTGAGGAAACTACGGATCCAATCTCTGCCAGGAACATTATCTTTGAATTGTGGCGCATTTCTCCCTTGTGCTACGAGATAGTCTTTTATTACCATTTTTAAGTCAAAATCGGTCACAGGAAAGCCAAATTCAGAAAGGGCTGTTATATGAGCGACAAAGGATTTTTCCTCAGTTTCTGTAAATACTGTTGGTCGGCCTGGTTTATTAGTAAATTTATTAGTTAATTTATTTTTTATAGTGCTCCAGGGAATTCCGTACTGCTCTGAAGCAGCACGTTGGGTAAGGAGTTTGGACCTCACAGCATTCAAACATTCTTCTAATTGTGCCTCCGTGTAGTCAATATATCGACGGCTGCCAGGCTTCCGCTGATATTTTGAGGGCATAGTGATGGCTAAAATCAAGGAACACCATTATTTTCTCGAAATGAAATCAGGTTCGGTACATGGCTAAGGTTTCGGGTTACTTTGGCTCATGAGCCAAAGTTACCCAAAAGTATGAGACAAAGTAAAGCCACACTTTATTTTTAAGATTTTGGTACTTCGGCTCGTAAAGAAAGTATAATTTTTACAGTGACTTTACTTGCAGACATATTTCTGACACAAACAATTTCATATAATAAAGGAAACTTACCGAAACTCACCATAAAACTACAAAGTTTGCAGCCGTAAAATATGCACGTTTTTAAGCAGGTAGTTCCGAATTCAACTGACAGGTTAAAACTTGCTTGAAGTTTGCTTGACCAATCAGAAAAAGTTACCTCTATTGCCATCTAGTATTTGTGACTCGAACTAGAGCGTGTGCTGTCATTTTACCGACAGGCGGGAAGTTCAAACTTTTTTCCGTTTTGAGCCAAAGTTCCCCCCCAGAGCTAAAGTAACCCGCGTTTACGGTATCGCACTGCAGTTTGGTGAAAAGGACGACAATTAAAACTAGACAAATTAAGGGTTCGGCGGAGCTTGAATTGCCCACAAAAACGTAATTCCAAAATAAATCGTAATCCAGACAATACTATAATAATAGTTTCAAACTTGTTAGAGTTATCATAAATTGTCATTCACTTACATTTATTTCCAGTTAAGTATTTTAGACGAAATGGTAGAGTATGAACCAAGATTAACGGTATCGGAATCCGAATAATAACAGAATTTGATTAAATTGTATTTGAATTACGATTTAATCGGTAATCTAATGATCGGTATTATGTTTGTAAGAGAAATTCGGTCCGCCGGACTCTTAGGAGACGCGCGGAGAATTATTGCCTTGACTGCTGCGTTACCTCTTTTATCTATGGACCAGGTGACAGATGGATGGTCCTATATAAAATCTAACATCATTGATGATTAGGGCATTGTTTTTTATGGGATAGGAGGGCAAACGAGCAGACGGGTCGCCTGATGGTAAGCGATTACCGCCGCCCATAGACACCCGCAACACCAGAGGTGTTACGAGTGCGTTGCCGACCTTTTAAAAGGGGATTGGGCCTCCGGTAACCTCACTCACTTGGCGAAACACAACGTAAGCGTTGTTTAACTCCGGTCGAGCCGGCCCATTCGTGTCGAAGCATGGCTCTCCCACGTAAAAACACGCATGGGAAAATTCATACAGTATTTTAATAAATGGTGGCTTAAAAATAAAGAATTTCAGAAACAATGGAACGTCTTTGGTCTGCGACACCGCACAAACAATTTCGCCGAAGCGTGGCACTTTAACATAAACAATAAGCGTTCCACACATTTAAATTTGCTGCAGCTCTTGAGCAAATTGCATATGCAAATAGTGTTCTTAAAAACAAATACCTAGGAATCGTCAATAACCTTCAACAAAAGAAAAGGGACCGAAAATATATCATCCGGGATACAGTCGTACAAAATATACGAGAATTAATCACAAAGTTCTTAGAAGCGCATATTTATAAAAATCTTTTAGGTGTAGTTCTATATTCCCTTTAAAGACTATCTATCACACAATATTTATGCCAAGTCTCACGTGATTACATCAGTCCGTTCACACGCAATATTTTTTTTTTGTACAACAAGTTTCTGAATACACGAACTTATGGAGAAAAGTGAGTTACGTGTGGTGTTAAAGAAATATCTGAAAAAAATGTCCACGAAGGATTTTTTTTGGACATTCAAAAGACATTAGGGGTTGATGCTGTACCCAATTCTACGCTTGAATGTGGCGTTACGGTGGCTGAATTTCAAAGAGGTAGATTAAGCTGTAAAGATGACCCGGGTGCTGGCCGCCCTTCCACCTCCGTTACGGATGAAAATATCAAAAAGGTTTAGAATCTGGTTTTGAACGACAGAACATTTACCATAAAACATTTAGCTGAGATCTTCAAGATACCATTTGGTAACATTCAATCCGTTTTAAATGATTCATTGGGGTTAAGAAAATTTTCTGCAAGTTGGGTGCCACAAATGTTAACCGACGAAAACAAAACGCGACATTTGGAAATTTCTAAGCGTATTCTCGGAATGTTCCAACGTGATCCGGATAAATTTTGCTATCGTCTTGTCACCATGGATGAGACGTGGGTCCATCATTTCGATCATGAAACTAAGAGACAAAGTATGACGTGAAAACGATCATCCATAAAAAAAATCGAGTTGCTCCTACTGCTGGCAAAATTATACCTCAGTGTTTTGGGATAGTGAAGGAAAAGGAATCCTTTTTATTGATTACATGCCAAAAGGCCAGACCATTACTGGACCGTATTATGCACATTGCATTCCGAAAGTGCGTCTTCACGAAGCAATTAAAGAAAAACGTCGTGGAAAACTATCTTTAGGCGTGTTGTTTCTTCACGATAACACAAATAACTAACTAAACAAATAACTTTTAAGCAAAAGTAAAACCGCCTATAATAACATAAAAAATATTTTTATGTGCGAAATAGTTTCGGAAGTCGGTGACGAAATCAAAAGATCCGATCAAATCAGATTTTTTTTTTCGGCTGAAGGTAATAACGGAAAAACGAAGAAAGCTAGGCGCTCGACGTTATAAAGGTTACGATCCAAGTTTGCTCCAAATAGCCATCGATTTAGTGGCGAATAAAAACCTGACGTCATATGAGGCCGAAGGCAGTTTGGAATTCCACGCCGATCAATTGTGAATCAAATAAAAAAAATACACCTTAAAAATGTAAGGTTCTAGGTAGGTAAATAATATCTATATGATATATGATGATAAAATGTGAGAAAAATAGGTCCGAATGTTTATTAAGCGCCACAAAGACCATTTAACCGTGCGTTCCACGCAAAATATAAAAAAGGCTCGAGCCACTAAAACGGTGCAACTCAACTGCGCTGTTAGTCTCTTTGCTGAATCAATTTGTCGGGCAATCCAGGATCACAGCAGTGTATATTCAAAAGGGATTCCAAATATCTAACCAACTGCGCTGTTGTTCAGGCAGAGAACAACAGCGCAGTTGAGTACCCTTATGACATTTTTACTATCCAATAACAACCATGGAGACACGACATAAATAAACAACAATTTTAAAATTGCTACTTATTTATAACACACTCATTCCATTTTTTTACAATATTTTTGTTTTTGATTCTATCAAACACCACACAGCCTTTTCCCAACTTCATAAATGTATGTTACCATCAGTTTCTTGTCTAACCATCTGCTGTTGAATATCAGTATTTTAGAAAGAAAATTTATGCTGATAGTTACAACATAAAACAAAAAAACAAAACAATAGCACAAATAATAAGCAACTAACATCAGACCTCCAAATCCAATTTCTTGGTAATACTTACCGATTTAACATCCAATTTCCTACCAAAAATAAAAATTTGAAATTACTACAAATACCAACGACAGAAATCCAAGAAATATATTATATTGGTACCTATGAGTATGTTTCACATTATATTTACTTGTACAGATATTTCGCTGCGAAATGGCAAATACAGCTTGTTTACCCGGCTCCGAAAATAAAAACCAAACCGAAATTATTTAACGTTAATTAAAGGTCTCGGAATGACAAAATAAAAAAGAAAATATTTATTTACAAAATGAGAGTTTTACAAAATTTAGATTATTTGACATAAACTGGACGTCCAAACAATATTGGCGGAGCGTCTATAATACAATTTTAACTCAACAAAATACTTTAAAATGGCAGTGTTTCCAACTTAATAATATACAGCCTATTGTTTTCTTATATGTAACAGAACCTATTTTTATTGTACAAAGCAAAATTAAAAACAAGCAACATGGTATGAAAAATATTTAATTTAGATATACGTAGACCCACATACATATTGTTCACACTGAACGCTTATGATTTTGTCAACAGATTTTCTCATTCGAGGGACACAAACCTGATGTTTAGGGTTGTACAATACATAATTTATGTCATTCTACCAGTTTACTGTTAAATATACATTCTATTACACCTAAAATGGTGATTGAACTGTTCTGTAACGAATTATAAATTAATATTAAAACCAGCAACAACATGTTCCATAGACGGTATGAACTTATTTATATATACAATATTGATATACCCCAAGATATATAATAGCTTTTTATTGTACACCAAAAACAAGTGCAAGTACAATTTTATAAATAATAGAATGGTCCAACGGGCCTTCCTTTTTCGTTAAAGACTATGTATGGATTTTCGACTTTTATTATTTTGATAGTTAGAGTCGACATAACACCACAAACAAAACGACATAATTGTTTTGTGTCTACGTCCGCTGCATCGCTTTCTATAGATGAGATGAGATGCAGCTATTATAGCGTTAATTATATACAGCTACCTGAGAACGACTCTCCTACAGCATCCATATGTAGTCAGTATGTCTTATCAAATAAAATTACCATTCATCATATTATCCATTAGCTTATAATATTTGCATCACCAATATTCATATCCGTCAAAGTATAGTATATATGTAGATATATTTATATATAGCACGTATCTACAGTGTGATGTTGTATTTTTTATTTTTCGTCACTAGTTCCCAACAGTTACCTAATTAAAAGAACCTTCAGTACATGTTTCACATTCGTCATCGAGTCTTATTTGAGAGATACAATTACATACATACATACACTCACACCTAATTATACCTCGTGGTTTTACAGACTTCAGAAAATCTGCCACACTTCCTTAGGAGGATAAGATTTGAACAACAATTGCGAAAATATTCAAATCACACTGATCAGAAATTGTCACATAACCGCATATGTATGTCGAATACTGAAACGCCATTCGATTATTATCGAGAGCATGCTATTAAATTTTAAAACAATTAATATAACAGTACTGTTTCGACAATTTAACTGTCCTCGAAATTATTGTAGTTATTACCAATGATTTAATATTATTAGATACACCATAATCATAGTAAATTACATTTTTTGAGGCGCGCTACATATATATACCCATAACTTCACATGTTCAGCTTTATAAATGAGCGCGAGCATAGATACAGGGAGCATAAGGTGAGAAGAAATAGCATCATTTACCTAATAGTCTTATAATAATATGACACTTTTGATAGCCTGTGTCGCCTGAAACAATGATTACCTTTTCAAGACTTGTTGAACAGAATGGACATTAGATACAAATAACGGTTATATTTTAATTATATATTTTTGAAAAAAAAAAGCAGTAAATAGTTATGGTATTTCAAATAATATTTGTAAAAGCCCCTCATTCTCATTAAAAGCCTGTGACAGACAACATAAGTTTATACGGGTGGATCTAATTCTTTAGAAGCATGAAATTTTGTTTAGAAGTTCCTTACATGACGTAGTTGAGCATTATAAACCATATTAAATATGTAAGCCATCATCAATTCAGGCAATAGAGGTCTAGTTATACACCACCTGCATCCAACGACTCCCAGCTACTTTTACCAGGTTGTCTGTGCTGTCTATGCACATATATTTTAATAGCTTCGTATTGATCTGTTTTATTTTGTTCTTCTAAGTGTTTTGGATTATATTATTTATTTATTTACTTACTTTTAAGAGGGCCTACAGATTAATGACATTAATATGGTAGCAGTACACATAAAATCGTTGCTAATGACAAGCCTCTACAAATAAAAACTGTAAACTTATATTAAAATACATAAGATAAGATTTTGGAAAACAACTGTCTCATTTCTAGTGCACCTAAACCGTTCAGGTGCACTAGAAACGAGACACGAGACTGGCAGGTTTAGGCTAAACCTGTCAGTCGCGTTTAGGCTAAACGCGACTGTCCCGAGTTCGATTTCCAAGTCAGGCAAAGTATAAGCGGATTTTGGCATAGTTGTAGGTAATGGTGTTTTAAACAACATAATAAACATACTGATGGGTGGGAATGAAGCTATCGGGTGGGGAGGGGGTGAAAACGTCCCTTTTTTTAGTTTTTCGTAAATAACACGTAAACGGTGGCCGCCCAGAGTAAAAAATGGTCATACATAAGTAATCTGCATAACATTTTCTACAAGATTCTGTACACTTTTTCGCTAGGATAAATATTTAATGAGACATGAAGGGAAGATGATGGACAATAAAAAAATAATTCGCTTATGCACGGATTATTTCCCCTATTTTTCCTTCCTTGGTGTGTGAGCTAAATAACACTTCGCCTGACCTAAGAAACGAACCCTGAAGAGTTACTCTTGACAGCGATACAGATATACCTATAATTCAAAATCCTAATGTAATTGACAGTTGCTTTCCTGTACAATCAAACTATGAAAAAAATCAAAACATGTTCTTAATTTCACCCTGTATAATAAAGTTATAACATAATTATTAATAGCACAACGAATGGCTTGATTACACATATACGTTGTATAGTCTGTGCACTGAAAGAATAAGCTTTTTCACAAAAAAAAATCAATATTATTAAAAAAAACATCTAATATTTTTACATACATACATACATATTTTCACGCCTGTCTCCCATTGGGGTAGGCAGAGACTATAGATTTCCACTTGCTACGATCCTGATATTTTTAGGAACTTAATTTTAATTAAATAAAGAAAATTGAAAGGAGAACGATTTCTGGCAAATTAATTCAACTCCCTGTTCAAAACATGGCAAGTACTCATGCCTAGAGATGGGTTTATGCCAGGGCATTTATTTTTTTCGCCCAAAATGCCTGGGCAGAAACCCATCTATACTCATGCCTATTATTGTCATAACACAGTCCGGCGGATCGAATTTGTCCTACAAACGTAATACCGAAATAAATCGTAATTCAAACACAATTTAATCAAATTCTGTTATTATTCGGATTCCGATACCGTTAATCTAGGTTCCTACTCTACCATACCAAAATACTTCACGAACGAAATAGTACCGTAGGAACCTAGATTAACGGTATTCAAATACGAACAATAATATAATTTGATAGAATATTGTCTGAATTACGGTTTATCTAGTATTACGTTTTTGTGGGCAAATCAAGCTCCGCCGGACCCTTAAGGCGGATCGTTCAGCTGAGCCCGCGAAATTCAAATTTCAAGTGATTTTTCGCAGCTTGTAGGTGTATAACAAGTTCTAGATTCATGGCAGTTGTAATTGCGACATTAACTATACAACATTCACAACTGAGAACTAAAACCTTTACTTATAAATCCTTATCAAGCCAAAAACTTAGCGCAATCTGTGTAATTGGTCAAAATTGATATTTTACACTACTTTTAGCTACAATAATGATTTTTAAGCAATGGTTTTAGATAAAAAATGTGAATTTTGTATAGTTAATGTCGCAATTACCATAACCATGAATGCAGTACTTATTATAGACCTACAAACTGCGAAAAACCACTCGAAATTTGAATTTGGCGGGCTCAGGTGAACGATCCGCCTTAAATCAAATTATTTGCGTATTTACTAAGAATACGCTAGCGAATTCGCCTGCCCCGATCAAAATTTCATAATTATTATGGTTATGTGATGTACCTTGACTTTAGTAAAATCAATAGCAATAATTAAATTTAAGCTTTTTTTATAATTCGGTTTCATCGAAATACCTATACTAGACCAAATACGCAAATGAGTATTATTTCACGACTTAAATTTAGTTGCTATTAAAAATAAAACATATTAAAACGTAATAAAAACTTATCTAAAATATATACAAGATAGGTTAATTGACTGATTATTATTTATTTTTATGGCCTCACGAATAAGTTAAATAAGACCATAAACAGAGGCAGACAAAAAAAATAAAATTAATCGGTTCAAATTTAAGGAAGTTATTATGATATGCTAGATAAAGAGCGCACTATAGGAACATGTTTCGTCAAGTGTTCCGTGCGTCATACTAATTCTATACTAACACACGTTTTGGGGGAAAGGGACAGAGCATCCTTCTCAATCCCCATCAAAACCTTGAAACGCTTATATCTTAGAACTTTAACAGTCGATTGAAATTATCTTTCAGAAAAAAAAAATGATTTAAATATTTTTATTTGGTATTTCCAACATCAGTCAACTACCCTAATGTGAAAAATGGGTACATAACGCACTGACTATTTACTATATATGTAGTAAATAAATCCCTATCTTCTGCTTTCCGTTTTAGCGATTACTCCACCACTTAATAAATTCCTGTATTAACACTATTACCCTTCTTCAACACTATTAAATATTAAACCCCGGTTCAAGCGGGGTATAGTCCCGACGATATAACTATGCCCTCTGACTGACTCTGAAATTGTACGCAAGTGCATAAAGTATTAATAAATAAAAAGAACTACATACACTTATTACACGTGGGAGAGCCATGCTTCGACACGAATGGGCGGGCTCGACCGGGGTGATACCACAGCCTCACAGAAAACCGGCGTTAAACAACGCTTACGTTGTGTTTCGCCGAGTGAGTGAGGTTACCGGAGGCCCAATCCTCTTTTAAAGGTTGGCAACGCACTTGTGACTCCTCTTTTGGTGTCGCAGGTGTCCATGGGCGGCGGTAATCGCTTACCATCAGGCGATCCGTCTGCTCGTTTGCCCTCCTATCCCATAAAAAAAAGAACGATGCAGTGACGCGTCGTAAATTATTCATTTTTGTGATTATATTTCTTATGGCAATAGGATTGCCCCCTATTACAAGAGACCTAAAAACATACTGGCGAACTGTGGGTGTACATTAGTGCGCCTCTGTCTAACCCTTCGGGAAATACATGATGGAAATGCGTCATGGTATATAATTTTTCCTTATAAATTTAGATATTTTAGACCGTACCTTTTTAGAGTACGTGAAATCTTCGTCTGCCACCTGACCTCGCAGACCATTCATGAAGATTAATAAATGATCAGTGATCAGAAAAAGGTGCAAATTTACCTAAACTTCAAAGAACAAATTCAAAAATTGGAGACTTCCTTACGACATCATCTTTTTTTTTTTCGGGAAAATTATCCCGGGTTTCGGGACATCATTAAAGTACATTTAATATTAGAGATTGGAGACATGGTCTTATATTTATCGTAAATAATAAAAACCGTGTCTGCTAGTTTCGTGTTAATTTCGGGAAATAAATATAGGAAACGAATTCATAACATAACATACCATCACGCCTGTATTCCTCGAAGGGTTAGGCAGGGGCGTATTAATACACCTACAGTTCGCCGGTATGTTTAGGTCGCTATTGCATGACTTTTGGAAATACCACCATTAATTAAATTTAAATTGACTTTCAAAATAAATTTATTTCCATTTTTTTATTCGATAGGCTTACGCTTGACCCCCAGTTCGCCTGATGTTAAGCGATACTGCGGTCTACGATGGAGCGCTTGCTTAGAAGAATATTATATTAAGTCGAAATAAAAGCTAAGTTGTTCAGTAGTAATAAATAAACAATTTGCTGTTTTCTGTATATTGCCCTCACAAGGTGTTTTTTTCCATATTCCGTAGGAACACAAATGGCACATGATCTAACACCCATACAGAGAACATCATTGCTCGGACTCGAAACCGTTTTCCCTGAGCTGATAATTGGCTACTTGACTGTTTTTTTTTTATAGTCTCATGAAAAGGTTTACTATTGTATATAAAGCCCATCAACAAAAATAAGAAAAATATGTATTGCTAGACAGAGAACATACTATAGATAATTGTGACGTCACAACTCACTGTGCCCTACAAATCCTATACTAACACTCACTTTGCGGGAGAGGGACAAAGCATCCCGTCTCAATCGCCACCATCGTGGAACTTTATTAGCCGATTTAAATTATATTTTCAGAATACAATTGTATTTCATAAATTTTCCACTAAACCTAATAATTCGATTACGGGGTCAATATACCCGTCAATTTAAAACTGGCAGTGTATTATGTACCCATTTAAAAAAATGGCAAAAATAAAATTGGCATACCATTACATCCATTACACAGACTATGTACATGTATTCGAACATAATTAAAGTTAAAAACTATTTTTATTAAGCGGGTAACTAAAAAAATGAGATTAACGGCTGAATACTGAAGCACCTGCTGCTGAATATGCACTGCGGCATCTGAATAATATTTAGTTTTTATTCGAAAGAAACATTCTACAGTGCATATTACATATTCATTGTTTCTTGGATAATTGTTTAACTGTCAACTCATTAGAATACAGATGTTAGACATTAGCACTTTGTTGACTCAATATTTTTTTCTATGGCAAGTTTATAAAAAAGGGATCTAAAACATCCCAAAATATTATTGGAGTGGTGACAGTATTCAGCCAAAACCCATACTTTTTGTGATTCTTCTGTATTTTACGAAACCAACAACGAGACCATCATAATAATACGATTTAATGTCGTAATTAATTTATCATACACTATTTTACAATATTCCCATACGCAATCAACTACAGCTAAAATGAATGAATTCAGTCTATTTTACGTTAAATACATCACTACCTCGAATGGAATTATTATTGGTATTAAATAGACACGATATAACTTCGGCATTAAACCACAAAATACGCTACATTAGTGCCGTTTCTTAGCATTCTAGCTAACACATCTGGTGTACATATTCCGGGACACACCCACCGTTGAAACAGTTTTCTTTAAACAAAATATAATCAAGCAAAATTAAGTGTTTATATAATTAAATTCCAGTCCAGTCCAAGAAAATTTAGTTTTAAATTTAAATTATTTGTATTTTATTTTAAAGCTACAATATAAATGTCAATATTTTGTTGTAATAAGTGTGTGCAAATTAAAATAATAATTACGTACAGTACCAAACAACACAACAGGCAACAGTGACCATACAAAAAGACCTCAAAAGCGTATTGTCTACATAATTCTACGTATAACTACCTTCAGTCTTAGTTCAGTGATCGGCGATCTCATATGAGATCTCGATAAACGCCTCTTTTTGCTCACGAAAAAATTTTGACAGCCGTTGTTTTTGAATATCATTGTAGTTTTTTTTTGTTAACCTTACTTCGTCCAATAGTTTTAACACAGCCTTATTGTTGGGCGACACTTTGTCCGCTTGTTTTAAGTCCATTAGAGCATCGTCGTAGCTTTTGAGGGCGTAGTGTGCTTGCCCACGCCTGTATAGAGCTTTTTCATTTCTTGGGTCTATGTCCAAGACCTGAAAAGAAGTATTTTAAGTCGTGAACGATGTCATTAGAAAGAGACGAGATGTCATGAAGAGAAATTCATAGCATCACTAGAACGGCGGTAGCCTAATGGCTAGGGCGTCGGACTTGCGATCATGTGGTTGCCAGTTCGAAACCCACTCATTGCACTAATGACGTGAACCCACTCGTAACACAAGTATTTAGCTTAGCACGAGGGGTTAACAAGAATACTAGTAATGTGCGACCCACATTGCTAGTAAGCTTTAAAAATAATAAAGAAGAATAATAAGAATTATGGCTGAGTTCAGTGTTTCTTACGATGTCTTCACAACTGTACACATAAACACAAAACTCAAAAAATTTAAAACATCTTATAAACTTCTTATAGCTATAATATGTTTTGTCTTGTTTTCCCAGCTTGATATCTACTAGTACAGTCTCATATCACGTGTCAAATTGATAAGGAGTTTATAAGACGTTTTTTTATCTACCTGTCTGATACATTCACGTCTGGGTTGTGATGTGTCCTCTCACCTCTAGACAAGTGTCATTCTATAGTTTGGAGTTGGACAGATCTATGAAAATTTATAGAACTGATAGCATTTTTCAAATGTTAATTGCATACAGATTCATAGTTTTCGTGACGTGTTGGTTAACTACTGGGTGACATTTATCTAGTGGCAGATCAGAAACAGATTTGGTTATTGATTGCATGTAGTGCACCTTTGCACCTTAGACACAACCCGCATTAAAAGCCAGCGTGGTACGATGTCCCTCCTATTCGAGGGTTTCGCTCCTAGTATATCAGTGGTACTTACATCTGTGCAGAATTTAACAGTTGATCTGTAGTCTTCTAACTTCGTGTAGGATGCCGCCAAGTTAAGGTAGCATTGTGATACATAAGTCGTTCTGATTTCTTGTACTGTAGATAAAAACACATTATTAGATCAAATGCGAAACTGTCCCAGTATTGTAAATTATGGATTTATTATCTCAATCATATTTTGGACAGGAGACAATGCAATGTCTTGGTGGGCTGATCTCTCAAGTACAGTTAAGAAGCCAAATAAACAATCTATGATGTCGGTAATCAGTTGATTGAATTATATAATTATCACGGTTATAATATTAGTAAGGATTGCATAAATTTAATGTTTATTTGTATTTTTCAGACACAAATAGCGATGGGTAATTTAACCCCCTTATTCATAAAAATATCAAATGTCTTTTTTTTATGGGATAGGAGGGCAAACGATCAGACGGATCGCCTGATGGTAAGCGATTACCGCCGCTCATGGACACCCGCAACACCAAAAGAGGAGTCACAAGTGCGTTGCCGACCTTTTAAAAGAAGATTGGGCCTCCGGTTACCTCACTCACTCGGCGAAACACAACGTAAGCGTTGTTTGACGCCGGTTTTCTGTGAGGCCGTGGTATCACTCCGGTCGAGCCGGCCCATTCGTGCCGAAGCATGGCTCTCCCACGTAAAAAATACAAAATGTCTTATAAACATCTTATAGCTATAATATGTATAGTATGTTTTGGCTTGTTTTCCCTGACACAGAATATCACGTGTCAATACAAGGCAAAACATTATAGCTATGAGGATTTTATAAGACGTTTTATAGTTAGACGTTTATGAGAGTCTCTATCGATACAAAGAAAGGGCAAACCGAAAAATACATACAAACTCTTACAACGGAACAATTTGAGATGTTATCTCTAGAAAACAATTTATACAGTACTGGGCGAAAGAAAAAAAATCTTATATACAAATCAAATTATATATATTAAGTAAGTAAATTGATAAAATATAAAAACATAAAAAAAGTCAAACTATGGATGAAGTTTCACCGTCAATTAGGATAAATAATAATTATGATTTCGTAACGTATTATAATTTCGTTTGTCCTATGAAATTGGCATGGCAGACCAGAAAAATAGCCGACAAAATTATGGCCATTGACTGGTTTTTAATCTTGTTTCTATGTCATCCTACATTATGTGTCTAGACGAAAAAGATAAGTATGGATGATGAGATTAGTAACCTGTTTCCAAAGAAACAGTAGATCTAGGTCGAACTCGATCGCCTGGATGGGTCAATGGCTTAGATATTTATTTTATATATTATACATAGCTGTTGCCCGCAGTTTCACTCGCGTCTTGTAGTTGTTTTATCGTAAATTTTTTCGATGTTTAAATAGTTAAAATAACGGCATTTTATGTGCTAAAAAAAGAAAGCAGTATAACAAAATTATGCAATATTATTATGTTACTCACTCTGTTCTTTCGTATCGACGTCCTTAATTTCTTCTATCTTACAAAAGGCGTAGTCCAAATATCGGAGGCACTTGTGGTATTTCCTAACGGCTGCCTTGTAACGCCCCTCGCCGAAGTGGCAGTTCCCTGCATTCTTGACGTCCCGTATTGACGACATTAACTGTTCTACCTACAATACACACTTATATTATAAATGTAAATCAACTCTACAATTTTAGAGTAAGTTGGCCACCTTAGGGAGAATGGACCATTAGGAGAGCGTAGAGATCTAGGATTATATGGCCTGGGATTTAATAATATAGATACTAGAGAATGGTTGGAAAGGAAAATGCTAATTCTAGAAAAAAAGATATGTTCAAAATATAACTCCGATCTTATCTCAGTGTCGTAAATATTAATGAAGCGATTTAATTTATTGTATTCATTACCATATATTTCAATTTAAATTGTTCACGTTAGACGTTGATTGCTATAATTTCGAAGAGTATTATTTGGTATACACCAGCTGTTGCAGCTGTTACTCGCGGGTCAAAAGTATTTAATCACTATAACTCAACTTCTAGGTGGCGTATCAAGAGGAAACTGCACCAGATTTTAAGTTAGACTTGCAGCAATACAACTGTCGACATCACACCCAAATTGGTATAGTCGTTTTTGTGTGATATGCTTACAAACAGACACAGTTAAACAGATTGAAATTCTAAAGATTATTGTGGCTTCTATTTCTCTTATAATGAGATTTTTTTCTCAAATGTCCTATTGACAGACATCAGCCAGTGCCAATTTTATTATAATTGAATAATAATGATATTAACACTAGAATTGTACTATATTTTGACTTTGGCATTGGTTTTCTGAACACCACTGCTTTATCTAAAAGTCTTAAAAATCAGGTTTGATGGAATTTTATATCATTTAGGTCTGCTTTTTCATCGCCAGATAACTTTTAACTGAGGAATAAAATTGATGTTTGACAGATTTTGTATAGAGAAACTGTCAAAAATTCAAATTCATTCCTCCGATAGTTATCTGGCTATGAAATAAGTACATTTAAGAGTAAGTACATACTTACAGTAATATTGTCATCCTTATAGTCCTCAGGGTACTCTGGCAGTTTGTCAGTGGTCCCATCTCGACAGCATACATCCCAGTCATTGGTTATTATCTCACCACAGTCCTGAATCATGCATTCCTGTTTAATAAAGGAGAGTATATCATTATTTTTGTGTACAAACAATTTTCTTGCAACCTTGCCTTTCTTCCAACAATGATTATATCCAAGTGAGATAGCCATGGACTGGCTAATCAGAATAACTATAACATAACATCGAAAAAATTCACGAATGAATATTAAGTATATATATATTTTTTTTCTCATACATTTTGTATCGGGAACGGATTGACAAATTTGACAGAAATAAAACACCGACACAAATAAACACGGCGTTGTTTTCTGTGAGGTTTTTTTGTTTCGATAATTAGATGGCGTTCTGTGTATTGTCCGAACTCGTCATAAGCTGCTGGTGTGATTTTGTTTTTTTTTGTATGTTTAAATGGGGCCCTGGATGGTTTAGATTTACAATTTGAGCCGGTAGGTGGCGTCGCAATCGGGTTCTACGATATTTTTTATTGGGGCAAGACATTGGAAAGGGTGAATGATTGAGGTGACGGCTGATAGGGATGAATGGAAGAAAGGACATGCTGCGCCAACCACAAATAAATTGGGATAAGGGCAGGAAGGTGATGATCCAGGGCAAGACAACGTTTGCCCGGCCCGCTATTAGTAGAATAAATTAATAATAGATGGTGGTGTATTGTTTATATAAAATTCTTACTCAACACATTATAATACTTAACTATAAACATAATAAATAAATACACATAAATATACCTTAATTATAATAATTATTATAGTTGTGTATACAAAACTAGATTTATCATCATTATTATTCACAAGTTACAATAAATTAATAGGCGACAGATAGATATGCCAACGATTAACCAACTAAAGCCACTATGACTAGCCTATAGTCTAGATTTGCGAGCGCATTTCTTTGAAGACCACTATCAAGTGTGGGTTGCAACTGAAAACCAGCGTCAAATACTCCCTATCACTGCCACCAGATGCACAAGCATTTTTGGCACAATGATTAAGTACCTACAAGAAGAATAATGTTTTCCCTTTTAACCAAAAACATGTTATTAAAAACAGCGATTACCAACATACCACCGTAGGGCGGCAATGTTCTCTGTCGTCGTACCGCTGAATCTCCCGCACAATGCCGATACCGGCCAGCACTTCGCCGAACACGACGTTGGTGCCGTCCAGGTGAGTACAAGGCACTGTAGTAATGCAGAACTGAGAGCCGTTTGTGTGAGGACGACCGCTGTTTGCCATGCTGAGGACTCCCGGATCGTGCTAAATCAATAACATCAGAGTTAGGTATTTTCAAAGAGGGCCGATGCTTATTCTGATTGTACCTATTATAATTAAAATTTTTAATGATAAGTTCATAGGTGCGAAGATAGTGAAACTGCTCATAATCTTAACAAATCTAACTTACTTAGAAAATTTATGGACAGACTCAAAATAATGTCATAAGTTAGAAAATATCCCATACATATTAGTTAATAATATAATAATAATTATAAAGAGGAAATATTTGTTTGTTTGTTCGTTATTGCATCAAAAACTACTGGACCGATTTTAAAAATTCTTTCACCTTTATAAAGCTACATTTTCACCGAGTAACATAGGCTATATTTATTTCCAGAAATAATTAGGGATCCCTACTAAAAAGTGAATAATGTAACCCAAGGTGTAAAAAAATTTGACATAAAATGTCTTTTATCGCATGCGCTGCGAAAACTATTGATGATAGAACAAAACAATGTACTACAATATTAAAGAAACTATCAATATCTATAAAAAAGTTAGCGATAGCATATTCCTATCTTCGACGGATAACTCACAATAACGGCTTTTACTATTAAAATTTTAGATTAAAAATAATGAATTTTTGCGTAGCTTATTTTACCCATATGGTATTAATCTATATCTAAATAAATCTGTTAGAACGGTAATTTAATATAAAATATTTTTGCTCTTAACTCTATATGGTTTAAACAAATATCTTAGAAGATATCGCAATATAAAAATATTCGCGGGACAAAACAATAACGCGCGCGGCAGTCATTCGGTCCGGGCCGGGCGGCCGTCGCCGTCGTGTCGCAATGTAGGTAGTACAAGGTCAAAACAACGGGACCGATTTCAAAAATTCGTTCACCATTAGAATGCTACATTATCCCTGAACAAGATGGCTTATTACTAGAAAAAATTAGGAATCCCTACTAAAACTTCAATTATGTCCACCCGTGCGAAGCCGGGACGGACCGCTAGTATTAGGTAATCGCACAGTGGATATATTGCGCGATTTTAAAAAATATTTGTAAGTAATAAGGTCGGCCTAGGAGACATTGCGAGATGATTTCGACTGCTTTTTGACGTGGTATGAAGAAACCTAAGACAGAAAATCCTGGATTTAGTTAGCGGAGGTCTTTGCTAGCAGTGGGGCACAGAAGGCTTTTAAAAAAATTAGTACAATATGTATGTACTCATTAGCCTAGTGGTCTGAAGCGCGACTGCTACGCTAGAGGTCCTGGGTTCGATCCCCAGGTCGAGCGTTAGTGTTATGGGGATTTTCAATGAAAATCTGAGTAGCAGCTCGGATTCTGGATTATTGCCCGGTTAATGGCTCGCCCCCTATTACATGGGACCTAAAAATACCGGCGAGCTGTGGATGTGCATTAGTACGCCTCTGCCTAACCCTTTGGGGAATACAGGCGTGCTGATGGTAAAGCACAATAATATGTTTTTCTTACATTTAACATAAAATTTTCATCTTCAAATACAGGTCCATAGATGCTTTCTCCACCGCTACCGTCGCCGTTGATTATATCACCGCCTTGGATCATAAACTGCGTGACCACTGGAAAAATACTTTAAATATGTAATTTTTTTTTAATATCATGATGGCACGATTACCTGCTTTTTCTAAACAATCATCAACATATTCGTACCTATATGACTTCTCAACCTACCTTTATGAAACTTTGTGCCTTTATAATGTAAGGGTTTGCCATTACTCCCAACCCCTTTTTCGCCGGTACATAACGCTCGAAAGTTCTCTGCTGTTTTTGGCACCACATCGCTCCGTAACCTTATAACTATTCGCCCAGCTGAAACAAAACAAATACGTTTAGAAATATTACATACCATCACGCCTGTATTCCCCGAAAGCTTAGGCATAAGCGTACTAATGTTTAGGTCCCATTTAACATTGGGCGAGCCTATTGCCATTAACCGGGCACAAATTCGAAACTCCGATTTGCTACTGAGGAAAATCCAATACACTTTGCTTGACCTGGGAATCAAAATCAGTGTATTTTTTTTTTTGTATCTCCCCCAACCTTTTTTTAACAATATGGAATCGATCTTTTTGTGATTTTTTTTGCATTTTCCATGCTAAGATTATAAAGTTATTTTAGGGAAGGAAAAATTCAATCGTGGGCAGGATTCGAACCTGCGTCTTCTGGTTAGATACACCAGACGCTCGAAATTTGCCTTCACATTCTGAATTTACGTCATAAGGTTTCAAATCCTGCCCGCGATTGAATTTTTCTTTCACTAAAATAAGGAATCGGCTTAACCGGGTCAGAAAAAGGTTTATGTTTACTGCATATGGGAGTTTAAACGATGTTCCGACATCGCGTCGTCGCCCCGACTGAACTGAGCGAAGCCGACAGACGTCATCGTCCCGTGAACATAAAGCTTTTTCCGACCGGTCTCACCCGTTTCCACGTCGATAAGTGAGAAGAGAAAGAATACCTCACACCGGTCGGTTGTGGGTTGTCTCTTTTGTTGTGTTGCCCGCTATCGTGTCATAAATAGATCTTTTATCTAATTAAAGTATCTAATTACGTTATAGACGTATATTTTGCTGTAAAAGCCCGAACTACGGTAAATCCTAAGATTTACAACGCCATGCAAATGCATGTTCCACCATGTTTAGTTAAAAAAAAAACTAACTATTCAGAGTTGGTAAATCTTAGGATTTGTCGTAGTTCGGTCTAAATGTGCTTACTCAAAAAGGGTTATAAAAATTGCTGTTGGTAGATCGAGTTGGATGCTGTTCTATCATATTCTTTATAAAGTAAACCAGTTTCCGTTTCCTGTCATACATACATAGATAGTAAATATTAGGCGTCGACGTACAATCAACGATATTTTATAAGTATTTTAGTTATTTTAAAGTACTCCATTGACTAGACACCATTCCTTTGTATTTATCGTGCAATAACGGAGCTTATTAGGCGCTTAATATCGAAATTTGTTACGATGGCGTTACAACGCTATGTGTAGAATCCTTACTAATACTGATAATAATTTTAACGTGAAAGTTTGTGAGTATGATGTATGGATGTTTGTTACTCTTTCACGCCAGAACGGCTAAATGAATCTGGATGAAATTTGGCACAGAGATAGATTATAGTATGGAATAACACTTATGCTGCTTTTTAACCAGGTCGGACCCAATTCTGAAGTCCACGCAGACAAAGTCGCGGGTAGAAGCGGTAAATGCGATAGGTACCTACTTAAAAGTTTAAAATAGCAACCTGATGTAGATACGTGGGTGCTTAAAAAAATTACTGCGGTCAATTGTTGCCCTTCACCTGAGAGACTTTGTACCTATCGCTTTTTATCTCGCGCTTCATGTATCAGTATTTACGTTCGCGCGACGCGACTGAATGGCAAGGCAATTTACTTTTTATAGCACCTGGGCGACCGAACTCTGCTTAGGCCAGATGTAAAATATCTAGCAATGTCTACACATTTTGTGGGCAAGTCGTTCTTTATGTCGTCAAGTTCGTGAAAATTGTTTTTTTTTTTAGAAACAGGTAGGTAAACTCTATCGAATTTCCGTCCCCGTAAAGAGACATTATCTTCTCGTCATTCGGTATTCAGAAGGTACCGCGAATGTGAAATTGAATCACTTTTTCATATTCGCGGTACTAAATGTCGAACGTCGATATTGAAAATTTCATGGAAATCGATAGAGCCATTTTTGAGTAGGTACCTAATTTAAAACAAATAAATGCATTAATCATCTCACACTATATAGGTACATAGTGCACTGAACAGCCTGCTGTAGAATCCGGCGGAGCACAATGAACAATGATTGATGATTCTGTCCTTCTCTCTGTCTCTTTTTAACCTTAGTATTGCCCATGTAATAAATCCTTCCTAACACAAACAACACCTTCTTCTTCGTCCTTACAACACATAAGCTACTTTTTATCCAGGTCGGATCCAATCCTGAAGTCCACGCAGAGTATAAGTATCCTATTTTATAAAATGTGTTTAAGAGTCCGGCGGACCGAATTCCTCTTACAAACGTAATACCGAAATAAATCGTAATTCTAACACAATTTAATCAAATTCGGTTATTACTTAGATTCCGATACCGTTAATCTAGGTTCCTACTCTTCCATTTAATCCAACCCAGTTTGGAACGATTTTCCGGTTCACTGGAAATAAAAGACCGGAAAATCGATCCAAGTTTTTAAATAACTTGCTAAAGTTATCTAAAATTGCATTCGCTTACATTTATTTCTAGTGAAGTATTTTGGACAAAATGGTAGAGTTGGAACCTATATTAACGGTATTGGAATCCGAATAATAATAGAATTTGATTAAATTGTGTTTGAATTACGATTTATTTCAGTATTACGTTTGTAAGAGAAATTCGGTCCGCCATACTCTTAACTATTTTTTTTAAAGGACTCATTTAAGTACTTGATTATCTTAGAACAAATTAATTTATATGTAAAATCTGACCTAAACATAAATGATTTTCGATGCAGATCAGTAAAGTAATCACTAACGACTCAATCATGTTTTTAATTTTAGATTTCTACTAGGTAATTAATAGTTAGGTAAATATTGGTTTCAATTTTCATGAAATTATCTCGAAACTAAACCATAATGTATCTCACACGATCAGTGGCGTATTTACCAGTGGGCTGAGTAGGCTGGAGCCTAGGGCGGCAGATTTTAGGGGCAGCAAATTTGGGACCAATGTTTTTTTATATCTTACAGAAATTAAAAGAATCATATTTACATAAATACCTAAATGTTAAAGATTGGGGACCGTTCACTAAAGGCCGTTTAAAATATTCACTCTATCTCTAGTTTTGACTTCTCTTTCCTTCATCTATCCTTAATTTTTTTTTTTAGGGGTTGTAATAGAAATATAGCCTACGGGCGGAAAATGTGTAAAACCACCACTGCACAAAATGAAAACAAGTGATTGATTTACAATTTATGAATGAAACTACAATAACAAGGTTGACGGATACAAATCCATGTTATACATTGGTTATGCAATGTATTCATGATTATATTATTGTGACAAAGGAAATTTACTTAAGTCACAAGTTGCCGGCAATCTGGCCTTGTATAGCCTAGCATAGCCTGTAGATGAATAAATCATACCATGGCCTGCATTTACACCTGCACTGTTGTGTACATCTCATGTTGTTCTTTTTAACCTTGACCTATTGTTTTACATTAAATATGCTTCTTCTTTTGAGTGCTGTATAAATGTGGCTAACACTCTATTTTTCTAAATAATGTTCCTTTACTAAAAAATAACTTAATAATCTTAGCATGGAAAATGCAAAAAAATCACAAAAAGAATGTTCAGTAATTAATATTTAGACTATGTATAAAGACAAATGCCCTATTTGCATGGATTAGCTTATGGACAGTGATTTTGTCATTTCTAGACAAGGCCCAATCACAATGTTTTTCTCTATTACTATAAATAGCAAGTTATAACTAAATTCTGATCTGTACATAGTTTAAACTTAATAAAACTTTAACAAAAATATACAATAATTATGAGAAATAATAAGTCTACAAACCTTGCGCTTGTTTTTTATCCTAAGATTTATCAGTAGATTAGGGAAAAAAGATGATTGGATAATTATCTAGCTATAAGTGTTATCTGTTACTCATGTCCTTTGATGAATGTTCATTATTAATGACTAGTAAGATATTTGTTACAAATAAAGGCTTAGGGGAGTGGGGGTACACTCAGTCACCACATATCATCAGGGCAGAGGGGTTTCAAATATTTGCCAAAAAACATCACATGATTAATGCACAACTCCATAATAGAAGTGCATTTTTTATTTAATAAGTTAGCGACAGATAAGGTGCATATTAGAAGCTACACTTTTTAGATATTATTTAATAATGTATGTATTTAGTAATGTTATAAGCCCAAATTGTAGGTCCATAACATATTAACCCATACAGTTATACAGTAATTATATTATACAGTATAGTTATTCAGTTAGTAATATCAGCGACATATTCACAACTTTGCTTGGTGTCTGGTTAGTGGCAATAGGCTTGTTATCTATTTTAAAGGACCTTACCATTCAACAAGCGAACTGTGAATGTACTATCATGCAACTCTATATCTGGCCATTTTGAAAACAAAATCCTATGCACATGATGACCACAAAGACATTGACGCAAAAACAAGTCACTTGGTTTTTTGCATTCCTTTTTCAATTACAAAAACAAGGGGTAAAATGGGGCAAATACCCCAATGCTGCGATGCGATTGGTTAATTAGCATAGGTTAGGGCTAGTATAGCAGCCAAGCTCTGCAAGCAGAAATAGCCCTTATGGTGGCCAGATATAAAGTTGGGTGATAGTACATTAGAACCCTACCTAACCCTTCAGGGAGTAAAGGTGTGATGGTATTTTATATAAAATACATAAATTTGGAAGTGGGAAGGCCAATGACAATTCACTGACTTGTTGAACAAATAATAAGTAATTATTAATAGTATTATACTAGTAATTATTATTACCTACACATCACTTAATAGAAAATTAACTATATCTTTTTATTCAACATTCGGATGAAACCTGTAAAAACTGATTACATATTATTTTCAAGTACTTAGTCTTAAAATATGTATTCTGCACTTACAAGGTCATATCATTTATCTATGCAATTATTTACATGCAATTTATAGTTGGTTGTAAACACTTGTGTATCTCAGGCCAGGCAAGAGCTAAATGGCGCACCTTGGGAGTCGTCGGCAGTGGGCTTTTGTTTTTTTTATAATGAAGATGTAAATTATTATAAATATACTTTAATAAAGAAGTGAAACATACCTTCTTCTCCGTCAATAGAAATGTCCAAATATACTAGCGGATTTCTTTGTGTCAGGGAAACTGGATTCATATTATTGATCAACATCGAGCACGATTTTTAATAGACAACCTAGGATGACAATGAGTTCCGACCCAAACGCTAAAGCAAATCATCAACATAATAATCTTTTAGGAATTTTGTGCACAATTGTACAGAAAAAATAAGTCAAGACATATTTTTATTCAAATAAATTAAATTAAAAAGACAATTAAACTGACATTCGTCAAGCAACTTGCGATTGCCAGCAATCTGTGTTGCAAGCAATCAAATTATCAAATCGAACAAACACAAACCAGTGGTCACAGACTACATAAAGAGATACCAGTATCCAATGGTCTGGAATGACAAAATGCAAAATCGCTAGCTTCACCAAGTAAAATCGGCAAATGACCAAAAATCGGTATATTGAAAAAAAAAACTATTCAATCTATCGCATGTGAATTCGCCGCTAGAGGCGCTTGTGTAAAAGATGCGCGACTTTAAATGAATTATCTCGAATTATTCGAACTTTTTAACTAACTGCATACCTGTATAACTTTGATTATTCGGCACCGGAGCGGCATACGATTAATTCATATTTCATTGTAAACTGGCGACTAAGGAGAGTAGAGTAGCAAAATTAAGCAACTAATAATATTTATTAAAATTTTACTGCTTCAGTCGACGTCACAGGCTAATCACAAAGTATTAGTTTAGTTGTACCCATTATTCAATAATAACACATAATATAAAAATGATAACAGATGAATGATAACACGAACAAAGAACAAAAAAATCGTTAACTGAATACCAAACCGATTGGTGCTGATTGGTTTCACTATAATAATTAGCTTTGCCACATACATCCGCATTCTGCTCTGTTACATATTAAAATCAGCGAATACGAATTTGCTAAATAATGAAATCGAAACGAACTATTGAATGACACAGATTTTATTTAATCTGCTCTGTGTCACAGACGGATGGACGTTATCGGAAAATCCGTAGATACCTCTACCTACATCCTTTTACAATACGATATCCAATTTTTTAAATTGATTTTCGTCAACTGAATCGAATTTCGATCTCGTAAAATCGGAAAAAATGAGTTGATAAGTTAAATAATTGTTGAACAGCAAATCTATTGATCAATATCAATATACTCTTAAATAGAAAGTACAGGTATAGTAGTATAAAAAATAAATATCTTCCTCATATCTCTGTTGAAATACTGCTTTTATGTCCTAATTCCTCATAGGTCCTAATCGGGCGTGTTCATAACTTTTGCAATACAAAAGAAAAAAGTGATTTACGTGACAATATTTATGTCTCATATATTCATTTCTCAGTATGCGAAGTTGATCGAAGTTAAGCGAAGACGATAGAAAAAAGTGACATAAATATTAGGACTCGCGGTGGCTTAGTGGTCATAATATCTGGTATAATCAACCAGACGACGCAGCTTTGAATCTTGCCCGCAATCGAATTTTTCCTTCAATCAAATAACTATAGCGAAAACCCGAACGAAACGCATTAAGTCCACTTTTATCATGCGTACCGCTGAAACGTGGAATGCGCTTCCCAAGTGGGTCTTCCTCGATAGATATAATCTAGGTGTCTTTAAATCACGAGTGAATTAGTTTATTCTAGTTCAGTTTCTCTTAACATCAGGCTAACTGGCGGTCAAACGTAAGCCTATCACGAATAAAATAAAAAACTTTATAATTTTAGAATGGAAAATGCAAAAAAAATACAAAAAGACTAAGCTAAGAAATCATATTAAACATAAAGTACAGACTTCTGAATTGAGGCAATCACTTAGGTTAGGTCCTGTGTTTTTGTGATTGAAAATACGAGTACACAGTGAAATCCAACAACAACATACCATAACATACCATCATGCCTGTATTCCCCGAAGGGTTAGGCAGAGGCGTACTAATGAACACACCCCACTGATCTCTGATGCTAGAGTAATATAGAGGTCAGTGACTCACCCACAGTTCGCCGGTATGTTTAGGTTCCATCCATGTAATGGCCGGCGAGCCTATTTACTTATATATATAATGGATACTTTTCATAGATTGTACTTTAACTTAAATTCAACTTAACTTATTTAATTTTGTTCCTGGCATTGCGCTAAAGTATAGTATTAATGTGGAAACTGTTTTGGATAGTGTTTTGTTTATTTTGTATGTATTTTTGTCTTCTAATGTACTCATCCGTTTTTATCCCAAAAAAATATATAGAGTCGGGTCTCCTTTCTTCTACACTCCATAATCTGCTGTCAAGTTCATGCTAAAGATTACATCAAGATACAACTTGTAATGTAAAAGTCTGAAAGATAGAAATTCACACGTATGTTTGCGGGAGATAATGTAGATATTTTATTCAAAAGGTTGTGAAATTCGCGTAAGTAATTGTGTATAATACTTAAATGTGATTCCAACAGTTTCCTTAATTGTATGTGTGTAAAAAAGATTATTTTCTATGCATACGTGACAGTTGAATCTGGTTTAGTAGGTAACTTGTATTTGGCTATGAGTAACTTGATGTTTGCCTTGTTTCAGCTACAAAATGTCTTCTTCTGCAATATACATCTTGGATGTGAAGGGTAAAGTCCTCATTTCGAGGAATTACCGCGGCGATGTCGACTTGGGCATCATAGACAAATTCATGCCATTGCTCATGGAAAAGGAGGAAGAGGGTATGCTTACACCACTGTTGCAGACTACTGAGTGCACCTTTGCTTACATAAAGACCAACAACCTGTATATCGTGTCTACTACGAAAAAAAATGCAAACATCGCCCTTGTGTTTGTATTCTTGTATAAAATTGTTGAAGTCATGACTGAGTACTTCAAAGAATTGGAGGAAGAAAGTATTCGAGACAACTTCGTGGTCATATACGAGTTGCTAGATGAACTGATTGATTTTGGTTACCCACAAACAACTGACAGCAAGATACTACAGGAGTATATAACTCAGGAGGGCCATAAACTGGAAATGCAGCCACGCATACCAATGGCAGTAACAAATGCAGTCTCTTGGAGGTCTGAAGGAATAAAATATAGGAAGAATGAAGTGTTTTTAGATGTCATTGAGTCTGTAAACCTCTTGGCTAACTGTAATGGGAATGTATTGAGAAGTGAAATTGTAGGGGCAATCAAAATGAGAGTTTACTTGTCTGGTATGCCTGAATTACGCCTTGGATTAAATGATAAAGTTTTATTTGAGAGTACTGGCAGAGGAAAATCAAAGTCTGTTGAGCTTGAAGATGTTAAATTTCACCAGTGTGTCAGACTGTCTCGCTTTGAAAATGACAGGACCATTTCTTTTATTCCACCTGATGGTGAGTTTGAACTGATGTCATACAGATTGAACACTCATGTCAAGCCATTAATTTGGATTGAGTCAGTCATTGAACGTCATGCTCACTCTAGAGTAGAGTACATGATCAAAGCCAAATCACAGTTCAAGAGGAGGTCTACTGCCAACAATGTTGAGATTATAATCCCTGTCCCAGCTGATGCTGATTCTCCAAAGTTCAAGACTACTATTGGCAGCGTAAAATACACTCCTGAACAGAATGCTATTACATGGTCCATTAAATCCTTCCCTGGAGGAAAAGAGTACCTAATGAGAGCTCATTTTGGCTTGCCATCTGTAGAATGTGAGGAAGTTGATGGTAAACCACCAATTCAAGTCAAATTTGAAATACCATACTTTACCACATCTGGTATCCAAGTAAGGTACTTGAAGATTATTGAGAAGAGTGGCTATCAAGCTTTGCCTTGGGTGCGGTATATCACACAGAATGGAGACTACCAATTAAGAACTAACTAAGTATATAATTAACATTCCATAGATATAAGATGCACCATATTATGTTATTTACTAGTTGTCTATTTTGCATTATTCATTATTATAGATATTAAAAAGTAATTATGTAGTATTATCTATTTGTTTTTTGACTACAATAAATAAATATTCTTCAAAATATTTATGTAATTTATTCCTGTTTTAGATTATTTATATTTTTATAGTACCTAAGGGAAGTGTTCTTCAGAGTAGGTAGGTATATAGTGTTAGTGAATTTTGGCTGTAGAACATGCTTACGTAAATATTGTTAACAGAAACATTATACTAAAGAATAGATAATGAGTGAAGAAATTCTAGAATAGGTAAGTACACCGAGACCACTCAGCAGTACATTAAATTAGCGAGATGATTTTTGTAGCACAACCATATATGTACACTTTAGCTTAAGGCTGGGTTTCCAACAGAGATCATATATTAATATATTTTGTAGCAAGCGAAGAGATGTAGCTGGGCGATGCGAGGATGCGTAGCGACGCTGTGAAACGGTGCGAGGATGTGTAGCGAGTGGGTTCGTTTCAGATGCTAGTGGGGTGAAATGAAGTGGGAGCGGAGCGCGCGCTACGACGCATGCGCATCCCTCTCACACATCTCTCCCTTGTTTTGTATATATACACCTCGCCTCGCTACGCTGAGCCGTTTCCACCAGAGTTGAACTGAAGTAGTGACTTCTATTCTATCTTCTATCCCTCGCTACGTATTCTCCCTCACACATCTCTGGTGGAAACGCAGCCCTTGACATGTTATCGTGCGTGTGTACTTTTTCCTATTTATTACTGTACTCTTTGGTGTACAAAAATTCATCCTAAAATAGTTGTAAAGTGGAAATAAGCTCTTTTTGTTTTTATTAGTTATGATGTGTATCTCAAGTTGCGATGTTCTTCATCTTCTTGAGAGTCCACAAGAATTATAAAATACTTTATTATTTTATTGTTCTCCATTCTCGAGGCTTCTTGTCTTTATAATTTATTTTTGAACGGAATTATTAAAGTCAAAATACAAGCTACTATTGGACGTCAGTGGTAATGTCAATTTGTCAAAATGTCAATCTAGTCTAGCTTGACAGATAACGAATAATATGTCGAAGTCCGGGAATGTTATTGTTTTTACATAATTTTTTAGCAATAAATATGAGAAGCACAAACCACTTAATTCGTGAAAACTTTAATAAATTACGAAACTATCATCATAGATTCTATAGTGATATACTGCCTTCTAGTGAAAAAATAGTCATCAAGAAGAATAAAAATAAAAATGATAACCCCAAAACTGAAAAAGTTTCTGATATAAACTATAAGAATAGCAAGAATTCTAAAGAATTTAGAGTCAACGAGGTCAATATACAGATGATTTCTAAAAACATTTACGAACAGCTATTTAAAAATCCTAGTCATAGAGTAGATCCTCAGGTCATAGAAAGGTAAATACAGAGAGTCGGTATGCGGTCAAAGAGTCGCTTTACAGTATACTCAATGAATGAAGCAGTTTTAATTATTTAATTGTTTCACATTTTGTTGTAGTCTGCCAGAGTCTAACTTCTTCATGTTAATTTCATTGGCTACACACACACACACACTATACTAGGCAAAAACAAAGAAAAGTAAAAAACAATGTATCAGGCTCCTTGAATACCTTAGCTTTATATTCAGAGTTCATTGTCACTATCATGAGAGATTATTATTCCTAAAAATGCATTTTGAATGTAGAAAGTTTACCTAGGCTATTCTCTGAGTGTTAAATCTCCTTATTGCAATGTGTGGAATGATATGATAGAGGCAGTCAACACATCTTTGTAGAATGTTTTAAACACCAAATAGTAAGAGATATATGGTGTGGAAGGAGGCTTATGTCCAGCAGTGGACATCAGTAGGCTGAAGTGATGATGATATGGTGTGGAATGGTGCAAAGCAAATTATTGACTTTGTAAAAAATATATAGTGAATTATATGTATTTGTAAACTTGCAGTTGTCAAAACAATCTTCTGAAACATGGCATAGACTACAAGAAATGCAGTCACCTGCCAGATGTAGAGCTGAAACTGCCAGAACTAGAAGGTGGTGATGTTGTGGAACATTTTTATAATATAGGTGAGAAACAAAGTGCTCCCTACAGAGATTTACTAAAGAGGCTGGCTAGCTGTAAGTTACCACCAATGCCAAAGGTATTATTTATGAATTTGATTTTTATCCATATTATTTGATCATCTAAAAAGATCATGGCCATAGACAATTGTTGAAAAGATGTATAGCCAACAGCACATCATGGTATCCAAAACTGTCAAATTTCTTCTATTGATTTTCAATTTAATCTCCAAATTAAATTGAAAAGAGTTTATTATCCATTGGGGAATTTTGAGTTTGTGCTGTTGACTGTACTATGGCAGCACAAGTAAATTTAAATAGATGATTTCACAACCATTGTCTCTCTTCATAGCATATTTTAAATGTAGTGAGGCCCCGAAACTTTAATAAGTTCTCTATTGTATATTTACACAGCTATCTACTGTATTTACATTTAAACTTAAGATTCACCTGAATAGTCCTGTCCTGAATAAAATGTTAATAATGGGACTACTCAGGCTAAGGCTTAATTTTTTTTTAGCTATGAAAAGCTTACTAGCAATGTGAGTTGCACATTACTAGTATTTTTGTTAATCCTACTGCTAAGCTAAATGCTTGTGTTACAAGTGGGTTCACATCGGTAGTGCAATGCTTTTCCACATGATCGCAAGTCCGATGCCCTAGCGATTAGGCTACCACCGCTATTATTGTTGAAACAAATAATCATCATCTACCCATTTACTGTCCTAATGTTGGACAAAACTCTCCTCTTAGAATGAAACAAGGCATGCTGGTTTCCTAACAATGTTATCCTTTACAGTTTAGTGAGTGATAACTGATTATTATTATGCACATGATTGATGAGAGTTAATGATGAGGTGACAGCTGATAGGGATGAATGGAAGAAAAGGACATGTTGTGCTGACCCCAATTAAATTGGGACAAGAGCAGGAAGATGATGATTTGATGAATATGCACATGATTGGCAAATGTCAGAGGTGCATTCCTTGGATTCAAACTTGAGATCCATGAGGCCATATCCCTATGATATCAGTGATTGTTCAATATAATAATAATAAGAATTAATACATAATGTTCACACTTTTTATTAGGGTAGGTACATACATCCAAATTGATAATACATACACGGACATTATTATATTTGAAGTCATACTATATGTACTTACTAACCCTGGCCTGCTCTTTTATAAGGCAATAAGCTTATGAGACTAGTAATATATTTGCAGAAATGGTCTAAAGCACCAGGCTGGACGAAGTATTCAGACAAAACTCAAGAGCTTGTACCATGCCCTCCAGATGATGCATTGATATTTGATGTAGAAGTGCTTATGTCTGCTGGTAGGAGGCCCACATTGGCTTGTGCAGTCTCCCCAGATGCTTGGTAAGTGTTTTGTACCAATAGCTATTACCTGCAGTATTACTGGCATCCCAAAACACTTTTTGAGACAAAATATAGCCATCCTTCGTTAGGATGCAATATATCTCGACAAATTTTATCAAAATCTGTTCAGCAGTTTATGCAAAGGATTACTAAGTAAATACGGGGTTTGTAACATGGAGCAAAATACTAGTTCCGTCATCTCAAATGTTTAATTCTGTAATACTCTGTAATGAATGGTAATTCATATCTGTCACTTCATTCATTCTCACTCTACCCATCCATCCACATTCTTAATCATCTCATATTTTTAATCCCTCCTAATAAATATCCAATCCAATTAAAAATATAAAATTTAGTGAACCAACATTTTCCCACTTGTTTTGTACATCAGGATCTTTAGATCGCATCGACAAATGAATAGACACAAAATGCAATTGACACTTGTCTACAAGGGCTGATGCTTTAGGTAGGTACTGAGATTCCTGAAATTCTCTTTGACATTTTTTCTCTTAAAGTGATGCTACTAAATCTACATGGCTCTGTCACAATCCACCTATCATCAATATCTGCTTTAGAAGAGTGATCTTACATTATATCCATCCATATTAAAATCTTTCTCATTACATCTCCTTCATCCATGCATATTCATCTTTGCAGGTATGGATGGATAAGTGAGCCATTAGCAAAAGGGGATCCTCACAAAGTGTTTCACGACATTAACTATGATGATCTGATAGCATTGGAGACTGATGGCAGGGAACCATATGGGGACCTTAGCAGGCACAGGATTGTGGTTGGTCATAATGTGTCTTTTGATAGAGCAAAGATAAAAGAACAGTACTGGTTGAATAGAACAGGTTTGTTATTCTAGTGTATACTAGAAAATTCTTACCTTATTTAGCTTACTTCAAAGACATTCCACATATTGTTCAAATTAATCTATTACATATCATCATATTATCATATAAGGATTTTCAGCTAAGGAATGTCCACTGCTGCACAAAGGCCTTCCCATTTATTTCTATAGATAATAATATTATAAAGAGGTAATGAATAAAACCAAACTTTGATGTGATCGAAGATAATTTAATATAGGTCCAAAAAATACTTATACTATTGCCGGTAACGAAACCATACCGCGATTCAGCCGACCGGTACAACGCCATCTAGTTGCAACAGGTGAACTAAAATATGCAACTTTATATAATAGTTATATGGAATTGTACATTCCGCCCACCATGGACAGAATGTCCATTTACCGCCCACCATGAACCAATATATTTGAAAAAATGGACTGTATACATGTGATAAAGATAATAATTCATGGTGGCTAAACTTAATTAATTTCTTAACTTGATTGGCTGAATTGTTTGACAAAGATAACATATTGTTATTGTTTACAAAACAAAATAAAACAAAGTAACATTTAAATTCTAAGTGTTAAAGAGGTAACATTTAAATTCTATGTACTAAACGGGTATAATATGTATACTAAATAAGTAGATAAAGAACAGCTATAATTGTTTAGCAATTTAAGAAATCATTGAGCAATGGGTAACACGCACAGTTTAGTTATCGGTCTTTTAATTGACATACCCTTGCACTTAAGAGTGACGACCCTCGTAATGTTGTCCAACCCCTTGTGTTTTTCCGTTATTTTACCTAAAAGCCACTTTGCTGGTGGAAGATCGTCTTCTTTAACTAAAACTAGCTGGCCGATTTCTGGTTCTGGATTTCTGTTTGCCCATTTATAGCGGTGCAGAAATTGAGTCAAATACTCTCTTGACCATCTACGCCAAAATTGTTGCAGCATTTTCTGCGTTAACTGCCAACGTTTTAAAGATGAAATAGTAGATGTCTCATAGTTGTTATCTGGCACTAGTATTAACGGTTCACCTATCAAAAAATGTCCTGGAGTAAGAGGTGTAGGATCTTGTGAATTGGTACTGATTTGTGACAAAGGTCTGGAATTTAGACAAGATTCTATCTGATACAACAACGTTGAAATTTCTTCAAAGGTAAGTGTTGCATTACCAATAACACGTTTTAGATGGTGCTTTGCGGATTTTATTCCAGCCTCCCAGAGACCACCAAAATGTGGGGCATGAGGTGGAATAAAATGCCATGTTGTTCCACTGTTTGCCAAACACTCGGCTATTTCTGCAGGCAATGTTGACTTTTCTTGTGCAAGTAAATTTTTAAGTTCACGTGAGGCACCCACAAAATTTGTTCCATTGTCGCTAAATATGTCTGCACAATGTCCTCGTCTAGCAACGAAACGTTTAAAAGCAGCAAGAAATCCTTGAGAGGTGAGATCACTCACAGCTTCCAAATGGATGGCTCTAGTAGCCATACACACAAACAAGCATATATAGCCTTTATAGGATCGATTTCCTCTACCCTTAGTAGTTCTAATCTGTATGGGACCTGCATAGTCCACACCACTTCGATAAAATGGCCGAATTGGTGTGACTCGACTCTGAGGTAATTGCCCCATAAGTTGGTCCTTTGTCTGTGCAGCATGTCGTACACAGACTATACACTTGCGAACAATCATTTTTACCTTGTTCTTTGCATCGATGACCCAATATTTAGATCGAAGGTAATTTATCATCAATTGTGGTCCACCATGTAATGTATTGTGGTGAGCTTCAGCAAGAACTAGATCGGTTAGGTGGGATTTTGCAGGTAATATAATCGGATGTTTTATTTCACTACTACACTCCGCGACAATAGTATAACCCACCCCCCTAATTTTGTGATATCTGCTAAAGAATTATAGTTATATTAATAGATCACTAATACACAAAATTAGCGTGTTAATAAGTTTATTATAATATGCATACATTATTTCTTAAATAAAAAATTAACAAAATACAGATAATATTGAGTTTTGTGGTGCGACAAAAGTATAACCCAGGCAATTAAACGTAAAAAAAATACTCAAGATAAATATATCAAGAACGATTATTTATTTTAATTAATATTTAGTAGATCCACCACTTTTACTTATCACTTCAATAATTCGATTTGGTAAACTGTCATATAGCTTTTTAATTGTGTCTTGATTCATATTCCGCCACTCGTTAATAATCACCTTCTTCAACTCTTTAACTGTAGTAAATTGTCTTGATCCCCGGTAGACAGCTCGTGATAAATCTCCCCAACAATTTTCAATGATGTTCAAGTCAGGGGAATAAGCTGGCCATTCAAGAATTTGAATATTTTTTTCAGCGAAATAGTTTTTAACTACCTGTGCTCGGTGAACACTGGCATTATCTTGTTGAAAAATGAAATTATTGTCAGCAATTCGCATTGCATGGGAAGTAATCTGTTCATTAGTTACTTCTATATATCGTTTACTATTCATTTTTCCAGTACAGAACTTAATATCCATTTTCCCCGAATATCCAATACCAGACCATATCATTACACTACCACCTCCAGCTTGTCGACGACTCAGTATTGAATTGTCTTTTCTTAAATCGTGAAAATAGTAACTAAAACCATCGGGGCCATCTAAATTAATTTTTTTTTCGTCAGTAAATATAACTTTTCTCCACTTTTTTTCCATTGAACATGATCTTTAGCAAATTGTAATCTAACTAATTTATGTTTATCCGATAACTGTGGTTTTCTTTGTAATTTCTTACGTTTTAGATATTTACAATCATGTATAATACGTTGAACATTTCTTAAATTAGTATTAACACCAGCTTCCGCTGTGATTTGTCTTGCTGTAAGCGCAGAATTGGACGCAACTCGTAGAATTGACCTTCTTTCTCGTGGTGTAGTTGCCTTTGGTCGACCAGTCCTCCTTTTTTTTCCATAGTTTTCGGGATCATTTAAAAAATTTCGCACAACACGATGACTTCTATTGATAATTTTTGCGATTTTGACCTTAGAATAATTTTCAGAATGCAATTTTCTTATTATATTAATTTCAGTTTCGTTTAAGTGTTTCCCTCGTGACATTATATTTAAAAACTAGGCAAGAATGAACCAAAACAATTAATTTATGCGTAGTAACGTACGAAATACACAAGACAAGTATAAACACGAACTGACACGTCCAATGCACCGAGTCGTTTAAGCCAATGTGACGAATGGGTTATACTTTTGTCGCGCTACCAATCTAACGATCTCGCTCTCTCATAAAAATGCAGCATCGGTACGTAGCTATGTATATACCATAATATTAGAATCAAGTCATAAATGCTGGCGCATTAGTAATATATTTACTTATATTTAGTTTTACAATAGATATGAAAAAATTAGGGGGGGTGGGTTAAACTATTGTCGCGGAGTGTAATATCAGCCTTTTCCAGACGACCACCAACTCTTAAGATATCAGCGTCATCCAGGAACGGATTTAACGAGGTAAGTTTACTTTTCTTATTTACTATGCCTTTTTCTTTAATATCCTTTAGTTCTTGAATAAAACTTTCTGACTGACATTGCTTTACACAAATATGAAGAGCTTCATTTAATTCAGTGCTAGTTAACCATACGGGTACTGCAAGAGCATGTAATTTTCTTATTCGGTTTATAAATCTTTTGCAGTAGGCTAATACCCTCACTAGTTTTCGAAGAGACGAAAACTTGGTCCACACATTTAAACTATTTTGTTCTGTATTATGAAAAACTTTCCTTGTTTTCTCTTCCAAAGTAGTATCTGCTATACTTCTCCTCTCACGGTTAATTGTTGCATCTTTTAACCATAATGGTCCTGTTTTCCACAACTCTAGGTTAATTAGTTCCGCAGGGCTAATTCCTCGCGATGCGCAATCTGCTGGATTTTCATAAGATGGTACGTGTGCCCATTGATCTCGATTTAAAATATTCAAAATTTCCGACACTCTATTTGCTATAAAGGTTTTCCATCGACTCGGATGGCTGCTTAACCAGGCCAAAACAACTGTGGAGTCGGTCCAAGCATATAATTTAGATTTTGAGATGTTTAATACTACTGAGGTTTCTTGCAATAGTTTAGCCAATAACACAGCCCCGCACAACTCGAGCCTGGGTATGGAAACCTGTTTAATTGGTGCTACTTTTGTTTTAGACGTTAAAAGATGAACATGAACTGTTCCAGTGGCATCTATACTTCGTATATACACAGCGGCAGCATATGCTTCACAAGAAGCATCGCTAAACCCATGGAGTTCTAAGGTATCGTCTTGTTCTGTTACATTAATCCATCGTGGGATCCGAAACTTGGTAAGTTCAATGAGTTTTTCACGGTAAGTAGTCCAATCGATTAAAAGTTTAGCTGGTAATTCATCATCCCATTCTATTCCCGAAAGCCACAGCTTTTGAATCATTATTTTTGCTCTTATTATTGCTGGAGATATCCAACCTATTGGATCAAACAACCTTGCTATATCCGAAATAACTTTTCTTTTTGTTACAGGTATGCTGATCGGTGGTAGCTGGACGGAGTATTCAAAGTCGTCGGTTCGTCGGTTCCAGGTAAGTCCTAATATCTTTATTATTTCATTCGTTTTTAATTCTAACTTACTTTCTGTTGCTTTGTTTCGGTTGCTTATTTCATTATGTAATTGTTCATCGTTGCTTGCCCACTTCTGTAGTTCAAAACCTCCTTTGTTTAGCATCTGATTCATTTCTTTATATATTTGTATGCCTTCTGATACTGTGTTACACCCGGTAAGTAGATCATCCATGTAGAAATCCCTTATTACCTTCTCTGCTGCTAATGGAAATTGTTTTCCCTCATCATAAGCTACTTGATTAAGAGTTCTCACTGCCAGGTATGGTGCTGGGGCAGTTCCAAAAGTAATGCGTACTAAACGTAGATGTTGCATGTCTTCTTCAGTTTCAGATCTCCACACCAAACGTTGATAGTCTGCATCACATTCAGTTATTTTTACCTGCCTGTACATTTTGACAATATCAGCCACCAAGCAGATTGGATGGAGTCTCCACCTTAAAAGAATGTGCCTTAAATCGGACTGTAGAGTAGGACCTACCATGAGGTCACTGTTAAGTGACACACCGTTATTGTCACGACTGGAAGCGTTAAATACAACCCGAAATTTGGTCGTTGTCTTATCTTCCCTGACTACTTCATGATAAGGTAAGTAAACTGCATCTGATTTATTGATCTCTTCTTTAGGTACTATTTCCATATGACCGAGCTGCAAGTATTCTGAAATAACATCACTATATTGTAATTTTAAATCTTTTGACTTTGCAAAGCGTTTTTCTAACATATTGAATCTTTTTATCGCTATTTCACGAGAGTTGCCATATTTACAACTCGGGTCATCATCCTTAAAAGGTAACTTTACGATATATCTTCCTGACGAATCACGTTTGGTAGTTCTTTGATATAACTCTTCACATTTTCTTTCTTCAGTAGTAAGTTGTTTTTCAATAGTGAAATTATCAGATTCTAGTTCCCAAAATTGTTTAAGGTTAAACTCTTCATTGTTAATGTTAATATGCATGGTGATGATATTAGTATTGCAGTTCATGCTTTTGTCAGTGGTATCGCTATGAACTTTCCCAGATAATACCCAGCCGAGCCTGGTGTTTTGCGCTATTGGCGTTCCAGGTGGGCCCCTAATCAAGCCTTCAGTAATAATTTGGCAATAGACATCAGCACCAAGCAGTAAGTCTATTTTATTTGGTACATGGAACGTTGGATCTGCTAACTTCATTTCTGGTAAGTTAGGCCACAATTGGACCACAATTTTCCTTTCAGGAAGAAATGAAGTCAACTTCTTAAGGACATGTGCTTTGACAAGTATGGTAAAGGTAGGATCTTGAATAGACTGTAGTTTTACATAAACTACATGTTTGGAATTAAGTGATGCGTTCTCCTCACCTCCTACTCCAGATATAACACTGTTGCATGTCTGTTTCTTAAGTCCAAGTAACTGGACTGAAGACTCCGTAATAAACGAGGCCTGTGATCCCTGGTCCAATAAAGACCGCAGTGTTATTCTGGACCCGGTATTGGTTTCAGCCTTCACCAAAGCTGTTGCCAATACAACTTGACTGTTCGTGTTCAAAAAACAACTGGTAATGTTTTTGACTTCGATCTTGTCTTGTGATGTTGTTGCGTTTACAACAACATTGGTACTATCATCTGAATGTTTGGTTTGTTCGCCGTTGTCAGCTGGGTAAGTACTTTTTGAATGCAGCAGTGAATGGTGCTTTTTCTTGCAAATTCTACATCTAGTGGGTAAACGACACGATGCCACTGAGTGATTCGCGCCTAAGCAATTAAAACACAATCTTGAATTTTGGACAAAATTACGACGTGAAGTCATCTCTTCCTTAGCAAACTCTTTACAATTTCCTAACTTATGGTTAGTATTAGAACAATAGACACAGGGAGCAGATTTATTTCCAGTTTCATTATTAAAAACATGGTGAGACTTAGTGCTCTTTACATCTTTAGGAGATAAAAACTCAAGTGATCTAAATCTGTGCTCTAAAAATTCCATGAATTGGTTTAATGTTGGTAAATTATCTGACAGACTACAAATTTTAGCTTCCCATTGTTTGCGTGACTCGTTATCTAGTTTTAAACACATTATATAAATAACAATGAGATCCCAATTTTCTATATTTATGCCTTCATTTTTCAATGCATTAAGACATTCATTAGTTGTATCAAAAAGTTCCCTTAGACAATTGGATGACTCGTAGGTTATACTTTTTTGACTAAAAAACCTCTTTAAAATACAGTTAGTTATGAATTTTTTATTGTTAAATCTATGTTCCAAAATGTTCCAGCAAGTTAAATAATTCTCATTAGAGATAGGTAAATGGCGTAGTATTTTTTCAGCTTCACCGGTGAGATAACTCTTCAAATAGTGTAGTTTCTGTACATTTTGGAGAGACTTGTTATTGTGAACGAGTGACAGAAACAAATCCCGAAATGTCGTCCACTCGGAATAGTGTCCCGAAAATGTGGGTATGGCGATTCTAGGGAGCTTCACGCTGGTACCGCTCTGCATGCTATCTTTTGTTGACTCTGAACTAGTACTCATATTTGTATTATTAAAGGTCGCAAGACGTTCTTTAAGTGCCGTTTTATAATCAATATATAAATCTTCCGTTTGACTATAAATATCATTTAGATAGTATTCCGACTTCTCAAATTCTTCCCTGTTGTATTCAGTTAAAAGTTTTCTATGTGTCTCGTCAAAAGTCGACCACTGCTTCTCTAAACTCTCAAGCCTAGTTTCTACATAACTGACCGAGACTCTGTCCTTTGGGGATTTTCTGAAGTTGACATGTCCTCTATCTATTTTCTTAGAGATATCTGTTTGAAGCCTTATGAACGCATCCATTTTCTATGTTATTTTTGTACTAAGTTCAAGATTTGCAAATTATTCTAAGTGTTTGTAACTCTGACACTTAGAAAAATTGGGCATGGATTCCCCGTCTCAACCACAATCGGAGTTAAAATTTTACAAGTCCATGAACTAGTTATTTTTTCTAAGTCTTTTAATTTACTGTTATTAACTCACTATGGACTTGGAACAAATTATAATACAAAGAGTACTCACAGTTTGTCCTTGCAATGCACTAATTCACTTCACAACACAGTACCACACTTAACTGTCGCACCGAGCGTGGCCGCTAGGTGGCGCCACTCGCGATGTCCAAAACGTTCCGCTGCTTCGCTCTCGTACTCGCCAGACTGCTTGCTGTATCCGGCTCGAATGACCATGAATAAAACCAAACTTTGATGTGATCGAAGATAATTTAATATAGGTCCAAAAAGTACTTATACTATTGTCGGTAACGAAACCATACCGCGATTCAGCCGACCGGTACAACGCCATCTAGTTGCAACAGGTGAACTAAAATATGCAACTTTATATAATAGTTATATGGAATTGTACAGGTAAAGTTGTTTGTATGTATGTTTGTAATAGGTTACCTTTTTTTTTATTATTTATGCTTAAGAAGGCTTACAGACTAATAACATCAATACATGAGCAATATAGAAAAAAAAATGTTGCTAATAACAAGCCTCCACCGATATTTTTTTTTTTTTTTTTTTAAAAAAAACGTTGCCCCACACTAGGATTTTCTCCTGTATCGTGGGTGCGTTTACAAACACAAATTCTCACATACACAAACGCCCAGACCCGGAACAACTACCTGTAGATCATACAAATATTTGCTCCGTGTGGGGATCGAACCCACAACACGTGACGCAGAAGCCGATCGCTCGGCCACTACGCCAAACGTGTCGTCATATTAAAATAAGAAATCGATTAAATATCGCAAGACGAGAAGAGTATACCTCGGTTTAACATTAGTTGCGTACTTACAATATGACAGATTACTAATATTTATTATATAATATAATAAGTAGGTTTATAAAAGCTAAAAAATATAACTATACCAAGATACATGATACAACTAAACTACCTCCTCCCCTCTCCTCTGGAACTACTATTTTTTATACCACTAAGGTGGCAAACAAGCATACGGCCCGCCTGATTGTAAGTGGTTACTGCTATGGACGCAATACCAGGGGTATCACTCGCGCATTGCCGACCCTGTTAAATAAGGAGGAATAGTTGGGCTGGCAGCATAGGAGACAATAGCGTGATGCTTATCCCATCTTCCAACACAACGCTTCCTCGCGGAGCTCTGGCGTACTCGCTCACCGTTAGGAACACAACATATCACGGAGCTATGTTATTTGGCTACGATTTTCTGTAAGGTAGGGATAAGGGGAGGTACTTTCCCATTTAGGCAGCTTCAATTGTGAGTGGAATTATTCGATTATACAATCTATGTACCTCTCTCCTGAACCGATTCTGAATTCTTGAGCTAATGAAAAAAAAAGCAGTGATAGCCTAGTGGTACGACCGTTGGACTGTCAAGTCAAAGGTTTCGAGTTCTAACCCAAGGCACCTCTGACTTTTCGAAGTCATGATTATCACGCGCTTAAACGGTGTAGGAAAACATCGTGAGGAAACCTGCATGCCTGAGAAATTTTCTCGATTGCGTGTGAAGTCTGCCAACCCGCACTAGGCCAGCGTGGTGGACTATAGCCTAATCCCTCTCGTTCTGAGAGGAGACCCGTGCCCAGCAGTGGGACAGTATAATGGGTTGATTATGAGCTAATGAAAATGAACTTGTCCCTGATTGACACCGGCGATGATATATTGTGGGCCGAGGACCCAGACAATACTTAGATAACAAAATCCAATAAAATATAAGGTTGCGTCAACACAGGAAGAATTCTGATTTCTGACACTTTCTCGAATAGGCACTACCTATTAGACATTGAAATAAAATCACTTTACACTTTTTACGGATTTTAATGCGATAAAATCACTTCAATAGCGAGAATTCATTAACAAGCCATCCAAAGCGAGCATGTGGCTGGGAAAATTGCGTTGACGTCGTGAGAAAAAAATTCGTTTGCGAACATTTTTGTTCCAGATAACATCGACCTGCCACGAACCTGCTCGAAACAAATCCTTGGCTCATAATATAACTTTGTATTCATGTTTCCACAATCACAACTATGATGTGTTGAAGGAGTATTACTGTTCATAAATCTAATGCCGCCTGTACACGCTCGTATTATCCCCTCGCGTGCCTGTCGCCGCGTAGGGGCTCGACACGAGTGTACAACATGTATATGCTCGTATTCCACCCCACCCGCGTACTCGGCCAATCTCGTAGTGTTTCGAGGAGCGTGTATAGCTGGCATATATAACACATCAATATAAACATTATTGTATTGTTAGGCGTACGATTCATGGACACCATGTCGATGCACACGTGTGTGAGTGGCGTCACCAGCTACCAGCGCACAGTACTGAAAGCTAAGAACAAGGAGCCACACCCCTCGGATGACGACTGGATGGAGATCAGTGCGCTCAATAATCTTAGTGAGGTAAGCACTAAGGGCTGACCTTAGCTTTATTAGTGGTCTAGGTAACCGAATGGTATTATTGTAGGGACGTGTTGCTGCGCCTACCCCTGCATCGCGCAGTCGCTAAGCTAACACAATGTAAATCTAATTCACCCAGTGTGGGGACAGGTTAGAATACAATTCCCCACTACCATTCAGATCGGCATCTTGTAAAATATCTAACTGCTCTTTCGTAAAACCTGGATATACAGAAAGTACTGGGTATACATCAGAACACCTCTGCTTAACCAGACACAATCAGAACTGCGGACTTTTTTTATTTTATGAGCTGGGGATCGTGAACACATTAGTATATTATTTCATGCATATAGCTCTGTAGTTAATCGATATGAGAGTATATACATTCTAAAAACACTTCTATTACAGGTACATAAGTTATACTGTGGCACGGCCGTCGACAAACAAACACGGGACATTTTCGTGGAAGGTACCATGCAGGATGTGCACGATAACTTTCAAATGTTGATGCAGTACTGTGCTAATGACGTCATCGCTACACACAACGTACTAAGGGAGCTACTGCCGCTATTCTTGGAGAGGTTTCCGCATCCTGTCACTTTAGCTGGCATGTTGGAGTTAGGTAATCTATAGTAATTAATATTTCTTTATTAGCTATTTCTCGCGGTTTCACTTGAATCCTTAAAGGACTTTTTTTTTATGTCCGACTTTTTTTATGACTCCATTTTTTTTTTTACTCTTTAATATTGTTTTCTTCAGATAAAAGGCCTAATCTATCTGAATTCTATTTAGCAGTTTAGGTGTGGAGAGGTTACAGAGAAACAGTTTGTTTCGTATTTATATTATATATTTTAAACGTTTACACCAAGGCTATACAAATATTTATTCTCAAATCGAATCCGCGTCCAAAACCATAGTGGTCAGCCTATTGCCACTAACTGGCCCAAACTACTAAGTTTGGACCGGCTAGTGGCTGATTAGTGGCTTCAGCTTCAACTTGGGAAGCGAACTAGGAACTAACGCTCAGCAGACGCGTTTGTAGCCACTAGACCAATAAGATTGTTTAACTAAAACTTCTATTTAAACTCTTACCACACAGGATCCGCTTACTTGCCTGTAAACTCCAACTGGCTACAATACATAGACTCAGCAGAAACGGTATTCGAAGATTTAAAATTAGAATCTCGACAGTTACTATCACTAAAAGCCGACGAGGCTTGTCGGATGATGGCCGACAACTCTTACAAAAAAGATATGTGGATGTGGGATCAAGATTGGTCAGTTCAAACGTTAAAATTAAAAAAACAACAAACAAAGAAAAAGAAAAAAGTCCAGGAAGTCGAATTAGAGAATGACATAAATAAAACAGAGACTGATTTTAAAAATAGTATACCAGATTCTCAAACGGAATCTTATAAAAAAGAATTGCCAGATCCAAAAACCTTCCAAGTTTTAAATGAAGAATATCTACAATATTTCGAAAATAAAAACTTACCAAAGACGGATGATGTAGAAGATTTGAGCAAAGAGTTTGAATATTTGTTTGAGTTAGGGGAACTATTACCGGTAAAGAGGCCATATTTGGCCGGATACCCAGCGTGGTACAGGAAATTATGTACGAAACCCGGGAAGGACCCAGATTGGATACCCGGAGCGAATAATATAACGACTAGTATGCAGGTATGTGCTTTTATATTTGACTTACGTCAGAAGCCGGAAAGGCTCTTCGACTTTTGCGTGTTAGAGCCAGTTCCTCCTCGGTTACCACGTCATCGCCATCTTTACCAGCAATGATACTGTAGTTGACTGGTATTTGATCTATAATATAAAAATGAATCGCAAAATGTGTTGGTAAGCGCATAACTCAACAACGCCTGGACCAATTTGGACAATTCTTTTTTTAAATGTTCGTTGAAGTTCAAGGATGGTTTTTACGTCGAGAAAAATTCGAATAATTGCCGGAAAAACCCTAAAAACAGCCCTATTCTTTTTCCCATACAAACGATTTCTAATTAAAACGTAGAGTCAATTTGAGCGTTATTGCTATTGCATAAAGTTCATATTAAATTACAAGCACTCATTGTTGTCTAAGCAATGTAGGTGTGTTCCTAACGTCAAAGAGTCAACCTTTTTGACAGGACGAAGTCTGTCGGGTCTGCTAGTTTATTATAAAATTATATTTATTATAAAAATATCAGTCCAATGGAACAATGTTATTAAATACTAGCTGATGCCCGCGGTTTCACTCGCTTCACCGCATCCAACAAACATACAGACAGACAAATATTAAAATATTGTTTTGGCCTCTGTTGCTCTAATAAATTTAGTTTTTTGTCAATATTCGTTTTTTTTTTCAATATCTATAATGTAAGTACAGATATCGGCCAGTTTAAATTTTATTATATATAAAATATCACCTCAATCCCCACCAAAACGGTGGGGATTGAGAGCATGCTATGTCCCTTTCCCGCAAAACGAATGTCAGTATAAAATTTGTTTGGTGCACGCAAGGTTTGACGTCACAACGTGCAATAGTTTGCTCTCAGTTTAGCAATAAATGAAAATGCATTTAACTTCGTTATATTTCCACCGATTTTTAATTTCATTTTGGTATTCGGCTATGTTCATGGTCAACTTTTTCATGAGAACATAAAATTAATAAATCATCTAGCCTACATAATTATTATAAATGATATATTATATTTATTTCTGTAAATATATCTTTTAAAAGACACTTTTAGAAGGCAATGTTTCAGATATTTTTTTATGAGATGGCGCTGGCATTTCTTAAATCCTTACTGATGTCTTCTGAGAAGTAAGGCCTCAAATAAACTTAGAGAACCATGGTCTCTTTTAAAGTCCAGACAATAGTGGTAGTAGCCTAGTGGTCCTGAGCGCGATTGCTAAGCTAGACGTCTTGATTCCCAGGTCGAGCAGTGTTATTGGGTTTTCTATCTCTCTATCTAGCTCGGAGTTGGGAATTTGTGCCCGGTTAAGGGCAATAGGCTCGCCCCTTATTACATGGGACCTCAACATACCGGCGAACTGTGGGTGTGTAGTGCGCCTCTGCCCAACCATTTGGAGAATACAGACGTGATGCTATGTTTTATAAGATATTATGTGACTGTTACGATGTAGATTGTAGGGCATACCTGCCTTTTGAAGAGTCATATCAGCTTTGAGTTAACCTATCCTAACTGACGGCACGCATGCATCAGTCATCGTGTAGTTCAATCATTATTTAGGGAGCTCAATATAAGTATAGATATCTAATGTACTCACCAAATAAATCCTTCTTGTAGATAACACCAAAACTCCTCCGGTTATCCTGGGAGGGTTACCCTCTCCACTACATTCAGTCGGAAGGGTGGGGTTTCCTCGTTCCCTACAGCCGACATCGCAGTGAAGATGCAGAGGAGCCTCTTGTACCTCTAGAAGCACTGCTAGAGACCTGTCCGCTTACGTTTTGTAAGGAGAACGAATTCAAACCTGATGTGCATATGCTGCCAAAGACTGTTGAGGTAGGTGTGGTTGTTTTTAACCCATTACTGCTCTAATGGCTTTTAACATATTACTTCTGCTACGTACATACACTCACACCTTTCTCCCACAGGGGTAGGCAGAAACTATAGACCGTCACTTGCTAAGATTCTTCCATACTTCTTCCACATTAATACATCTTCTCATACATACGCGCCGGCTGCGAGTACTACACACCTGACCTCTTTGAAGGACTTCGCCAATAAGATCGGCTTATGTCCTTCTAGGAGGACCTGTTTTTTGTCTTACTTCTACTATTGTGTACAAAAATAACAATGTTGGGATCAGGATATGGTCTCCCGCCTCGATCTAGTACTGGTTGGAAACTTCACACCATCCACCATTAAAAATTAAGTAATAATCAATTTAAATCCACACATAACTTTGAAGAGACAGTTGAATGCTAACCCCCTTGTTTATAAAAATATAAAACGTCTAATAAACCTTCCATAGCTTTACTGTGTTTTGTCTTGTTTTGACACGTGATATTTTGTGACAGGGTAAAGAAGACAAAACAAATTATAGTTATAAGAAGTTGCTAAGACGTTTTATAATTTTATGGATAAGGGTCACCCCCTTAACTTTAACCCTAAACTTCTAAACAGGGACAGCTCAAAACACTTTTTGGGCTATCCCTTAGCTTATCGGCGTTTTGGACACGGTAACAATTTTCGCAAAGGTTGTAAGTGCTTTTTCGTAGAATTAAACAGCATTTATCATTATGTATAATCGTAGGAAGATTTAGGCAGACGTGCATATTATGCGAGGAAGAAAGTTAACGAGCAGGCGGCCGCGAATCAGTACCACGGCCTCGGAGTTTGGTGCGGTATAGAAATTCAAGGCAAGTGCTATTTATGTAATAAGTCGCTTCTAATCGTGCAATTAAAGGGTACTTACTGCATGGAAATTATAAACCAATGCATGTTAGGTGTGCCTGAATTAGTAGAATAAATTAAGTTAAATAATGAGAACAAAAAGCCGTATATTTGAGAATGATGATCATCATCTCTGGCAAGATGGATTGATGATTTGCGAAATGTTGCTTGCGGACGCTGAATGCGACAAGCCAAGGACAGGGTCAAATAGCGCACATTGGGTGAGGTCTACGTCCAGCAGTGGACTGTTATAGGTTGATGAGGATGATGATGTGATCATTTTTGGGTTGTAAGAAAGAGATGGTGTTATTTAATGTGTAGAGTGGCATCTCTCTCTCTCAATCGCAATAATACATCATGACATATAACTTTAATGGCTTCTGGATTCCCTAGTGATTACCTTGTGATGTCAGAAAGGAAACTTTAATTTCATTTAGAAATAGGTTATAATTAGATTCCATCTTTTCATCATCGCACCTCCTGATACAAGAGTTGAACCCATACTCACATTCTGAATACCCTGTATCCTGAAAAATGTTAGTGTCCCATTTTTCTCCCGCACACCTCTAGATGTCTCTTCTCTCATGTCTGGAAGGTCTCTTTTTCCTGAGGTTTCCCCTTACGCTAGAACCCACACGAGATTATTTAGCTATACAGCAATTCCTCTGGTGTTGTAGTTGTCCATGGGCAGCAATGACCAAGGAATTTTATAAGTGGCACGTCTGCTCGTTTCCCGACTGAAACTATAAAAAAATATTGTATTAGGTTCTTTGGTTAAGATTTAGACGATTCTGAGAAACCTCTAATATACTTTCACTTCGAATGTTAGTGATAATTTTGATTTATAAGGGAAAAAGGTGAGCTAATTTATCTAAACTTCTTCAAAGAACAGAGACAAAAGTGGAGACATCCTTACGACATTTTTTTCGGGAAAATTGTTTCGGGATTCGGGACATCACTAATGTACAAATTCACAAAACAATTGAATTCGTTTTCTAGCTTTTTCTCCCAAAATTAAGGAAAACAGGAAAGGAATTCAGTTATTTTCTATATTAATTACATTATTGTAGGTTATTGTAGGTACTTGAATGATGTCCCGAAACTCGGCACAATTTTCGTCCTAGAAAAAGTGTTGTCTTAAGGAAGTCTCCACTTCTTGGCTCTGTTCTTTGAAGTTTAGGTAATTTAGCTCACCTTCTTCCGATCACTGTGCATAAGCTTGCGCTTAGAATCCACTCTGAATCTAAGCCTTAATATTTTGTTTAAGTAAACACGCGATGTTTCATCATATTTTCATTTTAGGTTGCTGTCATTTTCTTCGACTACCGCATAAGGATGGGCCGAAGTACAAAGTAGGCAATCCATTGGCTAAGGACTTCTTGGAGATGTTCAGTCAGAACGTACTCTCAGCTCAAGGAAACGAAGCGGAGAAAGTAAGTAAGAATTCATTTCCATTCCTTTATCCAACAATTCGGGGTCCTGGTTACTTCAACGATCATTACCAAAGTTGTTACTTTTTTCCAGAGCTTGAAATATAATAAATGAGTCGTGGATTATGGATCCCGTCAAAGAAGTCGACTTACCATTATCGTCGTAACTAATTTCCCATACTTAAACGAAAAAAGTATAGAATAATTTGGTTTAGATATAGAGTGGAGCGTCTAAATCAACCACCGACCACGTCGTCTGTGGTTGAATTAGACGCGTTCCAACCAGACTGGTCTACAGTTGCAGGAAACCGACTGTCATGGAAAATGCAGGGGGAAGCCTGCTCGATTTCGGAATAATTCATGCTAAATAATAACAATTATTATTATTCAGCCGTTATCGTCCCAAAATTGCCCTAAAATAGCCTGGATTCGGACGGCAACGGCTAAATAATAATAACAGAGTAAAAAGCAGAATCGACTTTTTCAATGTTTCATACCATCCCGCCTGTATTCCCCGAAGGGTTAGGCAGAGGTGTACTTAATGTACACCCACAGTTCGCCGGTATGTTTAGGTCCCATGTTATAGAGGGCGAGCCTATAGCCATTAACCGGACACACATCCTCCGACTCCGAGCTGCTAATGAGAATTTCATAGAAAAACCCAATAACACTTTGCTCGACCTGGGGATCGAACCCAGGACCTCTAGTTTAGCAGTCTCACTTGGGACCGCTAGACTAATGAGGCAGTCTTTTTCAATGTTTCCTGGTCATTAAATACAGTTTTACGCAAATATTTGACTTCTGGTATAAAGTTGTAAACACCTCATTAGCCTAGTGGTCCTGTGAGTGACTGTTTGAGGTCCTGGAATCAATTATCTGGTCGAACTAAGTGTTAGTGGTTTTTCTATAAAATTCTCACTAGCAGCTCGGAATTTCGGATTTGTGCCCAGTTAATGCCAATAGGCTCGCCCCCTATTTCATAGGACTTAAACATACCGGGGAACTGTGGGTGTACAATTATACATTACGTAGTTATGTTACGTTAGTACGCCTCGCTTAATCCTTCGGGGAATATAGGCGTCATGGTATGTTATAAACATAGACATATATTCTACACACCTTTACTATGTAGGTGCTAACATTTGGCCGTATGATGTCGTACTGGCGCAACAACCGGGAACGCATCCTGAGTCAGCAGGTAGTGTGGCTACCGCCTGAACTGCTACCGCCAGAGCTACGCGGGCGGCAGTACGGCGCCATCGTGCCGCAAGTTGTCGTCTGCGGTACACTCACGAGGCGGTAAGACGACGTATCTAAAATGTATATTATATCATACTGGCAACATTATAAAAAAAAAACATAAAATACAGCATATTTGTAGGCCAAACATAAATGCTCTGCGGTTAGATTCCTGAACCCAAGATAAGTCGGTCGTCGACGCCAATCGCAGATTTCAGGTTGGTTAATTTAGCTCAAAAATATACTGGTTGTTAGAATTTTCTTAATAATGAACACCATGGTAGTAAACTGGTAACCACCAGTTTTATTAAAATTAACAGGATTAGTGCAAGAAATATAGTTCGTATTTTGAAAAGAATGATATTCAAATCGGTGTATAAATTTCGAAGAAATGAAAAGACATACTCTGTCCCTTTCCCACAATACGTAGTAGTAAAAAACAAACCGTTTGCTTCAACTCTAAGTAATGTACCTGGGTCTTCCCTGATAGATATAATCTGGGTGTATTTAAATTACGAGTGAATCGGTTTCTAGGCAAGCGTGCTCCATCGTAGATCGCAGTATCGAACAGCAGCCGTATTAACATCAGGCGAACTGGCGGTCAAGCGTAAGCCTATCACGAATTAAAAAAAAACTGTCGATAATTAGCGAGAACGAAGCTTTATATTATTTACTACTGTGTGCTGCTGCATACTACTAACAGAATGATCGAAATAATTATGCACGTCTGAAGTTAGCCGCAAGTTATTTTGCACTGGTAAATTTTTATAAGACAAACGGGGCGTTTAATGTTTTGCAATCGTGATTATTGTCGTTTCTAACTTGGATACTTTTGCACATACACCACCATACACACCACAAACTTACTACCTTCATCAAACTAAACATACACACACATCATTATTATTTTATGGAATAGGGGGCAAACGAGCAGACGGATCGCCTGATGGTAAGCAATTACCGCCGCCCATGGACACCCGCAACACCAGAGGAGTTACAAGTGCGTTGACGGCCTTTAAATAGGGGAGTACGCTCTTTTCTTGAAGGTTTGAAGGTCGTATTGGTCCGGAAATACTGCAGGCGAAAGTTCATTCCAAATTTATAAATATACATTACAAATACAATATTATTAATATTGCCATATTATAATGTGCCATAAAGTTAAATAGTGCCATAAGGTTTAACGTGGGAGAGCCATGCTTCGGCACGAATGGGCCGGCTCGACCGGAGTGATACCACGGCCTCACAGAAAACCGACGTTAAACAACGCTTACGTTGTGTTTCGCCGGGTGAGTGAGGATAGAGGAGGCCCAGTCCCCTTTTAAAAGGTCGGCAACGCACTCGTGACTTCTCTGGTGTTGCGGGTGTCCATGGGCGGCGGTAATCACTTACCATCAGGCGATCCGTCTGCTCGTTTGCCCTCCTATCCCATAAAAAAAAATACACTGAAGCGATCACATTAGACTTATGACATCATATTGTATGTAGATAATTAATAGCGAAAGCCATACACATACTACAAGTTGAATCTTACTTTAGGTACAAGAGTTCAACTAAATCGTAGAATTTAATTTTAAGTCTACCTGTTTTGTGTATTTATTTCCAGTGTGTATTAATTTTTAAATGGCAATAAATGACTGCCTCATTAGTCTAGTGGTCCCAAGCGCGATTACTACGCTAGAAGTCCTGGGTTCCATCCCCAGGTCGAGCAAAGCGTTATTAAGTTTTTCTATGAAATTCTCAGTAGCAGCTCGGAGTCTGGATTTGTGCCCGGTTAATGACAATAGGCTCGCCCCCTATTACATGGGATCTAAACATACCAGGCGAACTGTGGATGTACATTAGTACGCCTCTGCCTAACCCTTCGGGGAGTACAGGCGTGATGGTATGTTGTGTTATGGCAATAAATATATATATTTTTTATAACTTCATACTCCCACAGTTAGTTCGACTTTTCTTATCTTTTGGCTGAATGGAATGTTGAGCAAGATTATTTCGGTCATTAGTGCGAGTGAACCAACGTGGATGACGGCCAGCAACGCTCACAAGGAGCGCGTGGGCTCAGAGCTGCGGGCCATGGTGCAAGCGCCGCCTGGACACAAGTTTGTTGGCGCCGACGTTGACTCACAGGTGACTACGAACTGAATAAATGGCCACTTTTGGTTAATCACAATATGATAATTGTAATGAAACATTGACTTAGGTACATAATTACTGTGGAAATCAATGTAACGAAATCACAAAATTTAACCACCTACAATTTTTGTCATTTACCACATCTTTTCTTTACCTAGTATAAAACAAAGTCGCTGTCGCTGTCTGTCCGTCCCTATGTATGCTTAAATCTTTAAAACTACGCAACGGATTTTGATACAGTTTTTTTTAATAGATAGAGTGATTCACGCTACGACTCTTAGGAATGGGGCAACGCGGGTGAAACCGCGGGCGGGTCGCTAGTAAAATATAAATCGGAATTATATTTTTGAACATAGATAAATTCAAGGCTGAACTGAATTACAATGTACCCTTTTTCTTCTCGGCCCTATTCTTGACAATCAGTATTTAAATTCCAGGAGCTTTGGATAGCAGCATTACTAGGGGACAGTACTCTAGGTTTGTGTGGGGGAAGCGCGTTTGGTTGGGCAGTGTTAGCAGGAGATAAGAGCCGCAAGACTGATCTACACTCACTTACTGCCACTGCCGCAGCTGTGTCCAGGGACCACGCAAAAGTTATCAACTACGCTAGGATATATGGTAAGATGCTTTTTTATTTAATCCTTTAGAAGCGGCGGTAGCCTAACGGCTAGTGCGTCGGACTTGTGATCATGTGGTTGCCGGTTCGAAACTCACCCATTGCACTACCGACGTGAACCCACTCGTAATACAAGTATTTTAGCTTAGCACGAGGGGTTAACAAGAATACTAGTAATGTGCGACCCACATTGCTAGTAAGCTTTTAAAAAAAATATTTAAAAAAGTTCCCATCAGTCTAGTGGTCCTGAGTGCGACTGCTACGCTAGAGGTCCTGGTTCGATTTCCAAGTCGAGCAAAGTGTTATTGGGTTTTTATATGAAATTCTCAGTAATAGCTCGGGAGTTTGAGATCTGTGCCCGGTTAACGGCAATAGCCTCGCCCCCTATGACATGGGACCTAAGCATACTGGTGTTGTGGGTTACATTAGTGCACCTCTGCCTAACCCTTCGAGGAATACAGGCGTGATGGTATGTCGTGTCCTTGTTTTGGTAATGACTCGAAATTATTTATGTTTTTTTTTTAGTTAAATAACGATAATTCATGCCTAAACACAAAACCTTAGTTTGCACCATCTAAGATAAAACATTTTTTACAGTTTAGAATCTAAATGGTAACAAATGTGATGTGATGATCTAAAATCCTTACGAATATTATAAACGCGATAGTTTGTATGTATGGATATTTGTTACTCTTTCACGCCAGAACGGCTGAACGGATCTGGATAAAACTTGGCACACAGATAGATTATAGCCTGGAATAACACATAGGCTACTTTTTATCGAGGTCGGACCCAATCCTGAAGTCCACACAGACAATGTCCCGGACAGAAGCTAATTTTATAATACAATTGAAATAACATTTGACACTGAACACAGAACCTCTCATTTTGATTTGTCGTAAGTTTAAAGTCACCCTGTATTTCTTTATTTCATATAGGTGCTGGTCAGAACTTTGCAGAGCGTCTGCTAAAGCAGTTCAACCCCACCATGACGATATCAGAAGCGAAAAGCAAGGCGGCAAAGATGTTCACTTCCACGAAAGGCCGGCGGGTGTACCAACTCAAGAAGCAGTACATGGAAGGGTTCATGGAAGAAGACCTCGATGAACAGGTTAATAAAGTAAAACATAATTTAACTGCCTCATTAGCAGTGATCGAAATCGCTAGTGTTCAATTTACCTAAACTTTGGTAAGTGGAGACTTCCTTACGATAACATTTTTTTTGAGACGAAAATTATATCGAATTTCTGGATACCACGTATATTAATAATTTAATATTATTAATACAGTAAAATAATTAATTTAGGTTTTTGAAAAATCAAAATAAAAAATCGATCGATGGGCTGTTAAAGTGGATCGAACTTTCTTTAATTCAGCAACGCCCGTAATGACCCCCCGGAGACCAAAACAATAGATTTTCCATTGTGTCAAATACGACACATCGCATTTTACCAAAACGATTATAAGAATTTGTTTAAACGAGAAGACGAGACATCTGCAACACCAGAGGAGTTGCGTTGCAGCGCCTTACAAGCCCCTACACATACACCTGTGATTGTAGACTGCCACAGCCGCAGCAACCAAGAGGGAACTGGCTCTCACGCGCAAAAGTCGAAACACACAACTTTACATCAGACTCAGTCGGAGTCGGTCGGTCGGTCTTACCACCGAGCAAGCATTATCCCTAAATACAAATAATTATCGTGCTTTGTTCTGATAATCAATTTATTGCGTTTCTTGTTTCAGGTGGTGGAAATGACAGGATACCAAGCGATGCGCTTAGCGAAAATGAGCGGCAAGAGGGTTGAGGATATGTTCGAAAAACCCAAGTGGATCGGAGGCACCGAGTCAGACATGTTCAATAAGTTGGAAGAAATCGCTGGTACAGTAAACAACTTTTGTTCCGTGACTTTTCTTAAAAGCCAATACATTTGTATATATATTTTGTTTTTTAAAAAAAAGCTTTCTAGCAATTTGGGTCGCCCATTACTAGTATTCTTGTTAACCCCTTGTGCTAAGCTAAATGCTTGTGTTACGAGTAGGTTCACGTCGATAGTGCAATGGGTGGGGTACGAACCAGCATTCACATGATTGCAAGTCCGACGCCCTAGCCATTAGGCTACCGCCACTTATATTGAAGGTCTGCCAGTACTCTCTGATATTTCTTTGCTCTAGACGCGGGGCTCGGTGCGGGCGGTACGTTGTCCACTGAGTCGTACCATAGATAAGATAATATTATTGAGTAGATTTTTTATTTTTGTATAGGAAAAAATATGAATGAACAAGCTTTTGCCCACAGTTTCACTCACGTCCCAAAAAGATTAACTTACTATAAGTCCGATTCTAGGCGGCGTATCAAGATGAAACATGCACCAGATTTTAAGTTAGACCTCTAGCAATGCATCGGTGAAAACTGCATTCAATTCCATGCAGAGAGAGGTAGGGAATACTGGAATCGAATAATTCCACTCACAATTGGAGCTGCTCGACTGGGGAAGTACCTACACCTTGCAGAAAATCGTAGCCATATAACATAGCTCCGTGCTATGTTGTGTTCCTAACGGTGAGCAAGGTCGCCAGAGCTTAGCGGAGGAAGCGTTGTGTTGGCAGTGTGGGGGACCGGTTGTGTTTTGTTACCGCCGCTGTCATGTATGGCAGCATGTCTCCTATGCTGCCAGCTCAACTACTCCTCCTTAACTTACAGGGTCGGCAACGCGTGAGTTGTACCCCTGGTGTTGCAAGCGTCTATAGGCTAAGGTAACCGCTTACCATCAGGCGGGCCGTACGCTTGTTTGCCACCTTAATGGTATAAAAAAAATGCAGAAGTTCTTGCGTGATGCGCGTACAAACACGCAGACAGACAAAAATTCTAAAAATTGTTATTTTTGCTTCTGTTGCTCTAATAAAGACTGCCCATATTAGTTTTTTTAATATCTATAATGTACAGACATCGGCCTGTTACAATTTTATTATAGGTATAGATTATAAAAAGTCGTAGAACAAAAGTAGTTCAAAAAGGTGTAGAGAAGTAGCCATTTTGAATTTTACGATTGATTACTAATAACCCTGTATAGAATGATGGTGATAATTACATGATTATTTATATCTTACGTGGGAGAGCCATTCTTCGGTACGAATGGGCGGGCTCGACCGCAGTGATACCACGGCCTCACAGAAAACCGGCGTCAAACAACGCTTACGTTGTGTTTCGTCGAGTGAGTGAGGTTACCGGAGGCTCAATCCCCTTTTAAAAGGTCGACAACGCACTTGTGACTCCTATGGTGTTGCGGGTGTCCATGGGCGGCGGTAATCGCTTACCATCAGGCGATCCGTCTGCTCGTTTTCCCTCCTATCCTATAAAAAAAACTTGAATTTGTCTTCCCCAGACTCGGAGGGGCCGTCTACAGCATTCCTATCGGGTAGGTTGTCTCGCGCGCTGGAACATTCTCAAGGTCGCTGGGGCGGTACCAGGCTCAACTGGGCCGTACAGAGCGCGGCCGCCGACTTTCTGCACCTCATGCTCGCTAGCATGGCTCATCTAGCTCCTCAAGCCAGGTACTCTATTGAAGAAATGTTATTTCAAATTTCTACTAACTTATATGTATATTTTATACTTTATTTATTTAGTGCAACATCAGTAACAAAAGACTATTTATTTGAATAGTCAAGAGTATATTATATCTCAATGTTGACAAAATACCTTATAAACTGATTTTAGTGACGGAAAAATTCGACCGCGGGCAGGATTCGAACCGGCGTCTTCTGGTTAGATACACCGAATGCTCCTACCTACCTCTAACGGCGGGTCCCTATAAAAAATCCGTTGATAGATTTACTTACTAGAGATAGGATTTTGACATAAGGTCCATACAAGTAATGTCAAAATCCTACCTCTGGTAAGCAAATCTATCAATTGATTTGTTATAGGGACCGGCCGTTAGCCGACGCGTTTTAAGGTGACGTTAGCCTGCGGTCGATTTTTTCCTTCACTTAAATAACTTTATAATCTTAGCATGGAAAATGCAAAAAAACAACAAAGAAAATACCTTATAATTTATTTTGCTATCTATATGCTTACCTATCCCATGGAACCTAAATATACCGACGAACTAAGGACTACAGGCGTGATGGTACGTTATTTTGCTAAGGTATAATTTAAAAACTTGAATCTTCCATCCGGGAAAGTAACAAATTAAGAAATCAAATTAAAACATCGGTCAATGAGAAATAGATTTCCAAATGGTCCTGTTTCCTACATTTTATTAGCGTAATTAAGATTTTGATATTTTTTTATACCTACATTGTCTCTCCACAGGTTTTGTCTCAGTTTCCACGATGAAGTCAGATATCTTGTATCGGATGAATACAAATACGAGACCGCGTTAGCTCTTCAAATTACCAACTTACTCACAAGAGCCTTTTGTTCCCAAAGGTAATTTGTTTATCACCTTTTTTTTATGGGATAGGAGGCAAGTGAGCAGACGAATCGCCTGATGGTAAGCGATTACCGCCGCCCATGCAAACACGCAACACCAGAGGAGTCACAAGTGCGTTGCCGGCCTTTTAAAAGGGGATTGGGCCTCCGGTATCCTCGCTCACTCAGCAAAACACAACGTAAGCGTTGTTTGACGCCGGTTTTCGATGAGGCCGGACGAGCCGGCCCATTCGTGCCAAAGCATATAAATTGCAATTGCTTACATTTATTTCCAGTGTAGTATTTTGGACGAAATGGTTGAGTAAGAAAGTAGTAAATTAACGGTATCGGAAGCCGAATAATAACAGAATTTGATTTATTTGTGTTTGCGATTTGTTTCGGTATTATGATTGTAAGAGAATTTCGGTACGCCGCATACTTAATTATGTGTTCTTATGAAGATCGAAATCAGTAATGACAATATTGACGGATTCAAAACAATTACGACCCCAACACTTTTTATATTAAAATTTACCACGACTAAACCACTTGCGGATAACTTCAGACGCGCATTGTTATCTCGGGGTACTATACGCCAGAGGTTCGGGGTTTGATTCCCAAGTCGAGTAAAGTGTTATTGGGTATATCTATGAAATTCTTAGTAGCAGCCGCAGCAGCGATTAATGACAATATCCTCGCCCCCTATTATATGGCACCTAAACATATCGATGAACTGTGGGTGTACATTAGTACACCTCTGCCTAACCCTTCGGGGAATACAGGCGTGATGGCACCAAACCTATTGATCTTTTTCGTTTCAGGGTTGGTATAAATGATTTACCACTATCTGTGGCCTTCTTCACATCAGTGGAGGTGGATCAAGTATTAAGAAAAGAATCGAACCTAGATTGTACGACACCATCAAACCCTCACGGCTTGGAGAAGGGCTATGGAATCCCCAACGGAGAATCATTGAACATATTTGATGTCTTAGACAAGTGTAAATTAAATAAATAAAATCATTAAAAAGTATTGATTTGAATTGGTCTGTTACTGACTACCTGGAATTGGTAGCTGTATGTGCCGTAGATACATAGATTGATGGGCAACCATTTTCTACAAATAAGTAATTATAGAATCTTCATATCAATATAATATCCAAAGATATTTCAATGTTAACAAATTCATATAGGCACTAGCTTCTGCCCGCGACCTTGTCTGCGTGGACTTCAGAATTGGGTCCAACCTGGATAAAAAGTAGCTTATGTGTTATTCCAGACTATAATCTATCTCTGTGTCAAATTTCTATCCAGATTCGTTCAGCCGTTCTGGCGTGAAAGTGTAACTAACATCCATACATACAAACTTTCACGTTTATAATATGAGTAAGGATTCTATTTCATAAAGGCCGTCAAATTATGAACTTTAACAATGTTAATGAGTCAATGACAAACAGTTTTTCATGAGATAAATTGACTGTGTAATATTATTATTGTGGATCAGACGACGAAAGTCAGAAACTCGTGAACTAATCTAATCATCTTTAAAAAGACACCTCTCGCACTAGAGAATAGGGAACAAGAACAAATAGTTTATATTTTTAATATATTTTATTATTAAGTTATTTATGAAATTAAATAGTGTTCCATAATACACAAATATCCGTCACAAATATTTGCCTCGGGTGGGAATCAAATGCACGACACAAGGTGCGACGGTAGCAGTAAGGTCAACACCCACCGTGTAATCTAATCTTATGAAACAAGGCTAAGTCCGACCCCAAAAGTTTTTAGTAAAAGCCAGGCAGTCGGAAAGATTAATATTAAATTCCACTGGGCACAGGCTGATCGGGAGGAAAAAGTAGTCCCGGGAGGCGCTGTTCTATGTACTCAATTTATAATAATTCTAACCATTATCTGTTCCATTATCCTACCCTGACATCCTACCTACCCCCGTCCCATCTGAGGCATACATGCCACTAACCCTGACCACATAGTCCAGAAATGAATAAATAATGCGTAAAAAGCAACGCATTAAATGTCATTGTCAATAATGACATTTGGTACGTTCCAACTCCCAAGTTTTAATATCATTTCAGCATGAACCATAATTTTATTTTCCAATTTAGATTTATTTCTTTCCATGAAACGTTTTCTCGAAGCACCTTTAGCTATCAGTAATTTAATTCTGATTGTTTAAAGTGTAGAGATCTGCAACATTACTGTACTTGTTGTGTATAAAAACAAAAATTAATGTTTCATGCTTAGGTCCAAGTTTAAGTTTAATTCATGTATTTGTGTACTGAACCGCTTATAACCTAGTGTCTAGTGTGATGTGAACGCGTAATCCGAAAATATAAAATAGAAAATTAATTCAAAGTTTATTTAGAACTGACTCTTGTTCGACTTGCATAATTGTAAAATTCATGTTTTAATCAAGCAAACATGTCTAAAGTTACTAAAAGGAAACATGTAATGAACGAAGCTTTGTGGGACGACTATGAGTTGCCCAAAGAGAACCAAAGTATTGTAAAAGTTTTGAAAAGTAAAGGAAATAACTTACACGAGGTAAGAATTCTTAGTCTTAGTTGAAGTTAGCTGTAGTCAGTAGATGTTTAAAACATTTAACTACATTGGTAGTTTCCATATTTAAAAGTGGCTCTCTAACCCTAGCTAAATACCTATATTCAGAAGATTTACCACTAAGTTACGACTAAGATAGTACTTTGTTTAGGTAAGTACTCTCATTTTAACATAACTATATTGTTTCTTTCATACATATTTAAAACTTTCATCTAGTAAACTGAACAAATGTCTGAATTGTTTTATAAGAAAATTCACTCAGAGAATTGCCTTATGGGCAGAAAATCTCAGCAGCAGCTCAGTTTGCATTTGTACCTGGTTACTGGCATTGGGTAATATACTCAATAGTATAATACCAGTTACCTACTTACTTTAAAAAATAGTGAATTCCAACAGTAAACAGTGGTTGTACAGTCAAAACCAAAATATTTAAGTACAGTTAGCAAAATTCAAACATGATGGTGGTCAAGCATAAGTCTATCTCGAATAAAAAAAAAATGTTTGAACAATTTCTGCAATGATATTGATGTTATATCAACATTGTGTCAATGCTCATTTTATGAAAAAGTCACTTCATCACACTAAAAATTTTGTTAATAAAAATAAACTATAAATAGTCTTGATTGTACATAACTAAACCTATGATGATGGTGAACTGTAACATATCCTCTTTTCTTTTTTCCAGGTTACTACACCAACAGGTGAAGAGTACTTGGTATCTATGCCAACAAAATTTAGAAAAAATATATGGGTGAAAAGAGGTGATTATGTTCTTGTGGAACCAATAGAGGAAGGTGATAAAGTTAAAGCTGAAATTGTGAAAATAATGAACAAAGACTCTATTAAATATTATAAAGAAAATAATGTATGGCCTAAAGAGTTTGAAGATATTAAGAAAGGCAATAATGGTGATGATGGTGATGATGATGACTTATTTGTGAACACTAATAGAAAACCAGTGATGACTTATAGTGATAGTGATTCAGACGATAGTGATAGTGATGGAGAGTGATAAATAATTATCATTTATTGTAATCTATATTTTTATACAACTGTCCTGACCTTCTATATTGTGATTACATAGTACAATGTTAAGAATATTGTGCTTCATATTACAAGCTACATGAAATTAATTGTTCCATTGTGTAACTGCAAAATGGCAACTTGTTTTAACTTTATGTAATAAAATGTTTGGATGTTTCTTCCTTAATATTTATTTATTTAAATGTACATAAAATTACTTTGCTTTTATTAGACTGGGATCATCCTGTTAGAATGGAACTTTTAAAAAGAGAATGAAACAAATAAGTGGTTTTATATTATTATTTCAGTACAACTGCAACAAGAATTAACCAAAATAAAATATAATAAAGTACTTAACTTAATTTTAATTTATAACAGGTAGTAATAGGAATAATAAATAAGGATTCATTAACTTTATGATTAGCATGGCATGAGGTTTTTAGAATTTTGCATAATGGAATAGTTATAGGTTATCACAGTATTTAAATGTGTTTGAATGATCGAAATTTAAACTTAAAATGTGTCAGCAGTAAGTCGCACAATCTACATTCATATTTATTAAAATGCAACAAGTATATGTATAAGAGGTTTGTATTATGAATTTAATACAATTTCCATTACTTCAAAAAGTGGAAAAGATTATCCATTTACAAAATGCTTTAACATTACATTTTTCTACTCTCTCCAACTTTGTTCTTTAAAAACATTTACAATTGGTAGGTAGTTTATTGGTTCATCAAATTGCATTAGGGCCCTGGGGCATAAGGACAATATATTTTGCATTGTCTGTAATTTGTTACTTCATGGATTAAATTTATTATGCATGTAATGCATTTAGAATTTTATAGATTACATTAATTTATTTTCTATTCTTATTTTGATGGCAATTTTTATTTGATGTCTGCATCTATGTCATCAGCCATTATGTATTCATAAATTCTTTTAATCAGTTCTACAGATTTCACTTTAGCCCATCCATCAGTTTTTGTAATTAATTTGGCTTGACCATCCTTGATAAACTCTAAGGTTAATTGTTTTAAAGCATTGGCAGAGTGGAGATCGGCCAGTTGTAATGTTTCAATTGCATTTTCAACAGTCAATTTCTTGTGTAAAGCTTCTTCACAGAGATTCTTCAGTCTGCTGAGTTGGTAATAATCTGCTGCAGCTAGCAACTTCTCTGGGATCTCATCAACCCTTGGAGCCTTGTCGCTGTATATGAATGTCAAGACTTCTCTTAAGACCTCGGATTCAAGTGGAGATTCAACAACATTAGTTATGCATTCAGTAGTATTATGCTCAAAATGAGCCTTAAGCACAGCACTTCGACTAGCTAAAACTGCTTTGTGGACCTTATATTCAATTTGCTCGGCTGATTTCATTGTTACATCAGAAAACAAACCATTGTTCAGTAAATTCTCAAAATCATTACTTAGTTGAGCTTCAGGGACGTTAGCGCGATCAACTTTTATGTCATTAGTCACCATAAATTGGAATTTCAATCTGAGACTACCATCACTCAACAAGAAGATATCTCTACCGTCGTAACTAGCAATGTCACGTTTAAACAATGTAGCCAAGTACTGCCATTTATTCGCCTGGACGGTATGATACTCCTTTATAACAATCGATCGCTCTTCGAATCGTTTCAAACATATGGTTAAGATAGATTTTAAAAACACAGGTGTTGGAGATAAATAATAGATTTCAATAATGTCATTATCTCTTCCTAGGAATTGCATTTTCAATTGGAATCGTGATTCAGACAAATTTGTATTCGGATCTTTTGGTTTTTCAGTTCGAAATTCCCGAGTAGTTTTATTTTCTAATAATATAATAAAATTCGGTACAGTCCATATTATAGTGTTTATTTTAGTCTGGCCCTCGGTACGGGTTGTGTAATTTATACTGGACATATTTGTTACAAAAATGATCGCCGGAGAACTTATTTGTTTATGAGCCACTAACAACACGAAATCAAAACACAAAATAAATTCGAAGTTCGAAGTATTGATGATTTGACTGGCAATAGTGTAGTACGTGTAGTGACAATAAAATTAGTCTTGTATGAACCGATTTCCGAATCGATACTTTGCAGTACCTACCTTAAGCTACATAGCGATATAATATCATATATTCTTCAATTGAAATTGATACTAATTACTAACGAATACGATGCATGCCTCGATACACAGGCACCGGTATCAAAATTAATGGATCGTATCACATATTCATAAAACTATGATAAGTTTTTTAATAATTATCATTGTTGTTTATTACATATTAAGAATCCTATGATTATAAGAATATATAATAAACTACCGGAAAATATGAGAAGTCTCCCACTAAAAATACTTAAGCGTAAATTGCATACATGGCTGGTAAATAAATGTTACTATTCTGTTAAGGATTACCTAACGGACCGTAAAATAAAATAACATGAACATAATGTGATGATGTTTATAGTACTATATTCTGTTATATTGTAATCGATTGTTATTTAGTTTAAATTACTTATTCCTATTGTGTATTTTTTCTTTGCACACCATTGTATGGTATAATATGTGGCAACTATTTGGACTTAGCGATTTAGCAATAAGAACTGTCTGTACCCATATTTATTGCAAATAAAGTTATCTTAACTTATCTATCTTTAATCGACTAAAAATTGAATTGCGTCGACTAATAATTTGACAAACGACGTACATTGTAGTTTGCAAGGTCTGTTACAGATGCATAAATAAAAAAGAGGCCTCATACACGAATCATTGTAATCACTATTAAACCATGAAATAATTAACTTACTATGCTCGTGGTGTGTATTTGTGATTTTATGGAATCCTATAGGTATTGCTTTTCGTCTGATAAAAATACCTTATTTCGGGAGATGTCAAATCAAATCATGTATTACCATTTAATTTAATAGTACACAACGTTCTTGGTAAACGAGACCAATATTTTTTGCTCGCTCGACGTCGATATTTGTGCTCTTGGAGTTTTCTTTCCCATTGTTTTGGATAAAGTAGTGATTTGACAATAAGATTGTGCTATCTAATCTTTAAAATAGACTTGTGATCGTAAAATAATCGTGTTGATAAAGTATCAGTGAGATATCGTAATGGAATATACGTTCGATTCATGAAAGCGTAACAGTGAGAGGTGAAGATTAAATAAAAAAGCAATAATTTTCTTGCGACAAATGTGATTTGGTGCTCGATATGGAGGATTATAAATTTCTATTCAAAGTAGTGTTGGTTGGTAATGCAGGGGTTGGGAAAACATGTTTGGTGCGTCGATTTACTCAAGGCCTCTTCCCACCTGGACAGGGTGCTACAATTGGTGTAGATTTCATGATCAAAACTGTGGAAGTTGACGGTGAGAAAGTGAAGGTGAGTTTGATTCACACTTGTATGTATTTGGAATAAGTATTGCATCATTTTTCATACTTAATCTTGTACTTTTTGACCGGGTACCTTGTAAATGCCTTGTATGGTGTAGTTAAAAACTTAAAGAGATCTGCATACATTATATTCATGATAATACAATAATTTGATACCTACTGTAATGTCAAGTCTTGATTTAGTCCTAATATAAAATTTAATATTTTTCCCTAATACTGAACTTGGTGAAAGTTACTAAGATTTATTTACTTGATACCCAGTATGAACATAAGATATTTACAAGGTTTACTAAATTACATAAGCATAACATTTCGAGCAGTCATTATATGGTTTTAATTAACTTCTCATTTCAATGGAAATTGATCTCTAGATCTGCTGTATAAATATAATTGATTGTAATAATATTATTAACATAAAAATATATGCTAAAAATATTAATGGTAAGGTTTCATTATTAGACCACATCTCTATCCATCAATCAGTCTATGCAATTTTATCAGAAACCAATACAAAACACAAAAAAAGGTGAAACCATAAATCTAAAAACATTTTCATTCAAAAACACAAAAAAAGATGAAACCATAAATCTAAATACTTTTTCATTAATTTTTTTCAGTTGCAAATATGGGACACAGCAGGTCAAGAGAGGTTCCGCTCAATAACACAAAGTTATTATAGATCTGCCCATGCTCTGATACTGGTGTATGACATATCTTGCCAGCCAACATTTGACTGTCTACCAGACTGGTTCAGGGAAATTGAGGAGTATGCCAACAATAAGGTTCTTAGGATATTAGTGGGTAAGTAGATTAACATTTGACCACAAAAACACAACAAAGGAATAAAATCAATATACTCCTACTAATACTCATGTTCACAGTATTATTTATTTGAAAAAGGAATAGAATAGGTGAAATCCCATCTATCTCAATCTCATAGCATTTTGATTCAGTCTACCTAACAAATGCCAAGGTCATCAATTTATTTTTGTTATGGAATTATTTTGTTGTAAAGTATTTTTTTTATTGCAACATCCTACACTTTCATTCCTTACATAGTCTGGTGACTATACATAATGTGATACATAATGGACATAATTATTATAGTGATTGAAAAGAGAAAGTACTTTACCTTGCCAGGTCTTATGTCCACACAGCAAATTGAGGACATGACCTTATATGGGAACTTGTTATACTCATTGATAAATTTGACCCTAATTCAAGTACCAAAGCTGGAACTGATCAATGCCATGGGACTAATAAAGATTCAGGACATAAAATATTAAAGTGGCATTTAAAAACTTATTTATGCTGATTCTAGAATGCTTAAATTTTAATCACCATTTTTCCTTTGCCATTTACATATGCTTAGAAACAAAGATATATATTGTATAAGTGGCTGGTTTAAAGGTCAAACGAAACATAATTATAAATTTGTTTGATATTTCCTGTATGAAACAAAAGAACTACAGCATTCATTATGCTTGTAAAACACACTATTGTTTGGATCATTTCGGAATCTGGTCATTAATGTTTTAACTAAAATACTTTTGAGTTTAAGTAACAATTGCACCATTTTTTTTGCAATGGGTGACTTAGGAGCAGAGATGTAGCATGCATGGACTAATATAGACATGGGCAAAGTTGTATCAGTGAGGCCCATTTTCTTTTGTTTCCTGTAAAAGTGATCAAATTAATTAGTCGTCTGTGGCATCGCATTTAAAGGGGCTTCGCGAGACCCCTTTATGTGCAGGGCGTGGGCGAGGGGCCATATCACCGACGCCTAGTTACGTCACTGCTTAGGAGTATTGTTTGTCGCGACCAGTAAGTTGACAATACCTGTGGCATGGCACGCCTAATATGCGCGCCATGAAATAATTTTGTCGCCGGAACGAGAAAATGTCTAAAAAACTCTATTCATAAATCATGTTTACAGGTAATAAAACAGACAGAGAAGACAGGGAGATACCGAGGCACATTGGCGAGGACTTTGCTCAGCGTCACGGCATGTATTTCCTCGAGACATCTGCCAAGGAGGCCGAAAATGTAGAGCGATTGTTTATGGAGATTGCTGTTGAACTGATGGAGGTAAGTGTAAGCGGAAAACAAAGGTCATAAATGTCTCAACGGCCCATTGCGACGATCATAAGCATATAGACTGAGGAGGAAGAACATCGCGTAGTTGTGGATTGTGGTGGCCATGAGGATTTTCACAAGTTAATCAAAAGTTAAGTTAGTTAAGCTTCTCGCAAATTGTAGGCCTTTAATGTAATACGTTGTGTTAAAAATGATAGATATTGCGCTAACAACTACGCCATATTTAAAATGTGCTGGAATGTTAGTGTATAAATATTGAATCTAGAATCAGCATAACGTTCGTAGCTAAAAAACTAAAGCTAAGACTATTATTATGATTGCCAAACCATTTTGTCATAATAACTACAAATTATGGAACAGTTTTCCTTATAGCCTCAGCTTTGTGTGTGTTTTTTTCATACATTCATAATAAATATAAACACGGAAATTGACTATTGTAAAGAACTCGAGTCTTCGACCTATATAAACGGACTCGGTGATGAATTACGGGACTCGACTCATTACAAAAGCTCGACGTCCGTCATGCTTGCTTCTTCCAAACACACTAGCATACTCGAAAGCGTGTTGATATCGCTGTTTGGATCACCTGATTTATCCAAGCGTTTGTATAGGTTTGTAGTTTGTGGCATGTGGCAAACATATGGATACAGCATTGAATGTGACACGAGAGCTCGAGTCTCTTTTTGTGTGCTCGTGTCCTTTTTATGTCGACGACGAGTCGTACTCAAGTCCTCTTCGTATATGAGTCTAACAAGTAAATTGTTACATTTACAGGAAGGAGAGAAAGGTTCCGATAAAAAATGTTGACATTCATAGTATGATGTATTTTTCTTGTTATGTCTCACATTGTATAGCTTTCCATACAATGATAGGTCAGACAAAACTGGATAATAAACCCATTATACTGTCCCACTGCTGGGCACGGGTCTCCTCTCAGAATGAGAGGGATTAGGCTATAGTCCACCACGCTGGCGAAGTCCGTGTTGGCAGACTTCACACGCCATCGAGAAAATCTCTCAGGCATGCAGGTTTCCTCACGATGTTTTCCTTCACCGTTTAAGCGCGTCATAATTAACTATTTAATACGCACATGACTCCAAAAAGTCAGAGGTGCCTTGGGTTCGAACTCGAGACCTTTGACTTGGCAGTCCAACGGTCATACAACTAGGCTATCACGGCTTTCTTTTTTAAATCTTTTAGACAAAACTGGATATGCGGACCTATTTTGTTGTGACGGGTTTTATCGAGGTCATAGATTCGTGATCCTGACCACATTCATGAACCCTACTTGCTTCAGTTAGTAGCTGGTGACGTGGCGCCTCTCAGCTAAACCTCCATAACTGGCCTTACGATACTGTAATAACGTGCCAGTACTCGTTAACCCTCTAAGAAACAACTTAATTCATTAATTCTGCCATTGTTTAACGTCCCTGACACTTCGCTGAATTATTTCCGTTACCGGAAAATACAGCATCGTTTCATAATTGTTATTTTAACAAAGGATTTTTGTTCATTCTGTTTTTGAATATTAAAGAAACTGATAAATTATTTGTGATCCAACGATGAATACGAAATAAATAATATAATACAGAATCGAAAGGCCTATTATGTTAGACTGTGACAGTATGTGCACAATTGTACAATACTTGACAAATAAAAACTGTATTAGATATTCTTTCTTCGATAATACGTATTGTTGTATAAAACATCTGTGATATGGAAACAAAAGATATATTTTTACGTAAAGTAAAATAGTATGCGGCGTCTTTCTACTTTTGATAATTATAATTATTTCTTTATTTGTTTCAAAATTTTAATGACATAAAAATATATTATAAACGTCACCCTAAGATAGACAATGGAAGATTTTGATATGACGTTAAAAGTGATCCCAGTACTTTAATTGGCTAAAAAGCGTCTGATGGACGGAAGGTCTAATCCTGTTTCAGGGGAAAAATCCTCGCACTAAAATTTTTATCTGATAATAAGTAAATATCTAAAGGTAAAGGTCGCTGGGAGTCGTTGGATACAGGCGGCATGTTAGATAAACTAAAACTGGTTGGGTGACCTGAGATACCATTATTTTCGTTTGATGCCCTGGAACAATCTGCTGGTCCAGCAGACTTTTTTTTTTATGGAATAGGGGGCAAACGAGCAGACGGATCGCCTGATGGTAAGCGATTGCGGCGGTAATCCTTGGACACCCGCAACACCAGAGGAGTCACAAGTGCGTTGCGTCATTTTTAACTATATTTTAGCATAGTATTCAAAATCAACATAAGTATTTATTTATACTCACAACTAGAGATGGGTTTATGCCAGGGCAATTATTTTTTTCGCCCGAAATGCCTGGGCGGAAACCCATCTATATAGATGGGTTTATGCCAGGGCATTCCCATCTATAATCACAACTAAAATTAAAAAAAAAAAACTATCGTTAGTATCATTACTTATATAGTGTGTCTTGTTCAGTGTTATCAAACTGACCGCTCTAACCACGATACAATACCATGTACATTGCACACTCTTATGTCACTTTAGCACCCAATAAGTTTGGTGACATCTATAATAATTATCAACACCTAAGGGGCCGTATCATCATGCGAAGTAAGAAAGAGATGACTCTTTCGTGTAGACTGGCATCCCTCTCTCGAATTCAATAACACGTCATGGTACGGACTCTGAACAAAATAATGTTTTTGTTTTATTACATATCGTCTTTTTTTTCCCCATGAGATGAAGTCAGTTGCTAGTTGCTATATGTTTTGTAAAATTTAAACACACATTTATTTACATTCCAGCAAGCAAAGTGCAAGGAGTTGCCGAAATACGATGGCAGCTTAGGACCGATCAACGGCAAGACGACGTCGGTAGGCGATAGTTCATGTTGCCTACGCTCGTAAACTTAACGAATTTATCTCATTGATATTAATTACTAGTTGTAAATGTGCTGCGGTGTTTTTGAAACGAGTTCTTTTTATTACAGTTGCGTTGGTATTTGGTTACGCACTTGCAGAGCCTAGGGCCAGGAGTCTCGAAACGCTATTGCAATGCAAAATAGAAAATTATGTATGTCAATTTAAAGCTACTTTGATGTTTTCGGTATTCATAATGTTTGGCCAAACCTTCGATGTTTGAAATGCTTATGTTGCGGCGTAGATTTTCGGTGACTTGTATCTCAATCAGGGGCCAATAATAATTGTAAGTGGCTTTAAATTCTACTTTAATTTAAGAAAGTACATAAATGGTATATCTAAGTCTAGTTACCACTGCTTACGATAATAACATAAAAGGAATTGAGATTTGTTGTTAACGAATTTTTATCGATTTTATTTAGTCGATTCTTAAGTTTTTTTTTTTAATTTATATTCTTGCCAACGAATGAAGGACTGATGAGAATATTTATTTGTATATTTTGTTTAATATAAATTGTGTATATTTTCAACCACACCGCATCACACCTATCATGTATTTTGTAGTACGGAGGTCATTCCACTCGCTTTTAAGTGCTGTGCCGTTGTCACAATGTCATGACATAATAGTGTCATTCGTCATGATCGTTAATTGTCATTCACTAATTCGTGTCAATTCGTAGATGTAGTGTGTCGGTACCATTATATTGCATATCAAATGTTAATAATTCTATTTATAGTCTAAAATTGAGACCAAACTTAGGTTTAGTCGTTTCAATGTACATAGGTACATATACATATTTTTTTATGTTTGACGGCTGAGAGCAGTAAAATCTTTGACAGAAACTAATAAATAATCACTATACCATACAATGCAAGATTTCGTTTCTGTATTTAATTATCTGGCGACTCAGACCCCGCGGTAGAAAATATTTAATAATTTTCTACTGTCTTAAAAAATAATGAAGTAATTACTGTAAAATACGACGACATAATATAATTATTTACCAATTAAGTACCACCCAACAAATTAAAGCAAAAACTATAAAAATAAATAACATCGCATAAATCATGGATATCGATTTTATAGACGATTAAAATCGATACATATCGACTACTTACTAATCATTACAAAAAAACGTATCTTCGTGTTAATAAAGGTAGCGTGATGTAAATTGAATTTTAGTAAAGGACATTGTGTTCATGTAAAATTGTAATAAGTGCTAATTACACATAATAAATCAATTTCTGCGCCACGTGTTGTGGGTTCGATCCCCATACGGAGCAAATATTTGTATGATCTACAGGTCGTTGTTCCGGGTCTGGGCGTTTGTGTATGTGAGAATTTGTGTTTGTAAACGCACCCACGACACAGGAGAAAATCCTAGTGTGGGGCGTTTTTAAAAAAAAAAAAAAATATTTGTCAAGATTGTCTCCTCTTCGCTGGTCACATAAAAACAGTCATGACATTGTCTCAATGTAATCAAGGTAAACAATTTTGCTGTTTGCAATTTGTGTTGTTATTATAAATGTTAGTGTATACTTTGAATATTATGTAAAAATGCTTAAATAATTATATCCCTTATATATTAGACTGTAGATATGAATATATATGGTGAAATCAAAAGAAAAATAGTTTAATAAGCACAACACAAGAAAAACAAAATCGCATCTAAAGATTTTTTGTCAAATCGAAAAGCTTGTATGCTCGATTCATCTGTTAAAATTTGTTCATTACTTAAACAGTATTTAAATTGTACTTAGTATACTGTATTTGGATTATTAGTTATATATATTTTTAAACATTTTTACATAACTTCAGGGCGTTTATTCGATCGACTTTCGGAATGGTTAACTAGATTATGTAGGTTAATCTTACTGAAATACTATTTTGTAGACAATTGACTAGAATTTAGTGTAGATACACTGATACAATGATATTAAAAATGAGAACCGAAATGTAATGGCGATACAGAATTCGAGACTGTTTTACGGTTTAAAGGTTAAGCATGTTGGAATGAAATTGAAGATAGGCGCAAGGGACTACTTCAAAATTAAAATTGCAGTCTTTCTGTAGCATTCGTATGTGTTCTTAACTGCTGTGAAGTATGATTGTAAGGCGCATGCGCAGAAGGGTAGCGCGGTGGTCGCGTTTTAAAGTTCGGCCAGTGCTTATGTCCCGCGTGTGTGTTGCAGATAGTCAGTGCCATAAATGTTGGGCATTAGTGATTATTTTCAGGTCATACAAAGTAATGCTTACTTATTAATGCGGTTGTACACACGGCTACACACACATTTCCAGTCAGCTGACCTCGCATTGTATATGCTTTCCGTACAATGGGAGGTTCATCTTATACTGGATTATATTGATTGATAAGTAGCCGAGTGTACCTGAGGGGCACAGTGACAGTACGCTTGTGTCACTAATTTCAATTCCATTTCACGAAATATAACGGCGTGGTACGGAGCGATTTTTATAACATCTGATACTTGGTAATATAACTATTTTGAAGTTTTAATTTTACTGTGTCCAAATAACCTGTACAGTGCCAAATATTTAACTGACCCAATGATGGCGATATGAACTAATATTGTTCGACCATGCCAACACCGCTTATAGATTTTGAACAAATATACAGTGTGTCCGGACATGGACTAACGATATTCTAAATACTTAAATATAAACTATTTTAAAGTACAATTACACTCTAGGCTTGGGTCCAATACACTTCCCCGCTATGTGGCAGCCATTTTGTTGAAATATGCTCAATGCGAGTACAAAAAATATGATATATCCCAAAGTTTTAGTCATACTGAGATAAAATAAGCTTATTCGAAAGGCAATAACATTGTCTACCATCTGCATTACAAAGCAATGTGTTCACAATTCCATAACTTCAACAATAACTCTTAAAGTATTAGACTTACAGTTGTGAATTGTTTATGTTGTATTGTAGCTTAGCTTAAAATCTGTCGATATAGTAAGAAAAATAAAAAAGTTGTCGGGTATGTTTTTGTAGTAATTAACAATTATTGGTTGAATTGCATAGTTTTTCTTTTTTTTTTCGACTCACATTTTTTTTCAAAAGTTATGGAATTGTAAACACATTGCTTTGTAATGCAGATGGTAGACAATATTATTGCCTTTCGAATAAGCCTATTTTTATATCAGTATGACTAAAACTTTGGGATATATCATATTTTTTGCACTCGCATAGAGCATATTTCAAGAAAATGGCTGCCACATAGCGGGGAAATGTATTGGACCCAAGCCTAGAGTGTAATTGTACTTTAAAATAGTTTATATTTAAGTATTTAGAATATAGCTAGTCCATGTCCGGACACACTGTATATAATACTGAAACAGGACCTTATAAGGCCGTATTTCATTCACCATGTGGCAGTAGCCGCTACTCCCCGACGAAATAGAAAAATGGAACGAATTCTGTATACACAATATTTTAACTCGAACTTACTCGGAGTTGGTGAAATGCGGCCTAAGTTAGACTAATTTTATTCCTGGAATTTGTGTGGTTCATTAATATAACATTGATTTAACTGAAACACTAAACTTGACTTGCGTCAATGTGTCAAAAGAGTTTGTGGCACTGTAGAGTTTCAAGAATGTACACATGTACATAATTATGTCAAGAATGAGGTATGCAGGTGTGGATACATAGTTGAACCTTAAAAGTTATAATGGTGGGTAGTAACTAATTGGTTAATAATTTCTTTTTAGTTAAATATAAGAATATTTGTAAATGCAGTATTTTTGGTTATTTTTTTATTTTCGTCTATAGTTAATTTATAACATTTTAATTGAATTTGCTACTTAGTTAAGCTACATAATAGTGTTTTAGTAAATTGTTAATTTTAACTTAGCGTTAAACAATAATATTTATTACTTTATTGTTGTAGGTGCCTATTTTGGAATTTTGTATATTAAGTATATTTTTTTTTACTAAACATCACACTAACTGTATAATGCACTATGTGAATTGTTTTTAGTAATTTTTAAATTAATAGTTAAATATTTCATGTTGTTTGTAATTTTGTGCAATATAAAGTTTATTTTGTCGGCCACACTTGCCTAGTTGAAGTGACGCAATGCTAAATTTTAGCACTAAATATATATTTTTAAACAATGTTATAAATAACATACCTTTTATAATGTTGAATGTGTCAGATTCAATTTAAAGTTGGTTCGTGGCTGATTGCACTATTATTATTGGATCTGAGGTATGTATCTAACTGAATAAAATTATCCCCATATTACATTACATTGATTATAACCACTAATTATATTGAAATTAATCTTCACCAAAGAAATTGAATTATTGTAATACTCGGATTATAATAAATGATCACTTTGGATATAATTTGCCTTTTTATTTGGCTCTATTGTGTAGAGCTTCAAGTATACCGCCCCAAACACATTACTACCCTATTCATAATCTACTGATATACCCATATCTAGAACTCAAATCAAAAATACCAATACTTACTAGGGTTTTTTTTCTAGTAAAAAACGTTTCCCTGCACTATGATTTTCTCTTGTATCATGGGTGCGTTTACAAATACAAATTCTCACATGCACGAACCGTCAGACCCGAAACGACTACCTGTAGGTCATACAAATATTTCCTCTGTTTTGGTATCGAACCCACAACATGTGGCGCAGAAGCCGATCGCTCAGTTGCTACGCCAAGTTTCGTCAAAAATATAAGAAATTGAAGAAATCTAGTAATGTAATACCTAATAGCTTGTCATACATATTTCTTGCTTTGCTCAATTTACTTAAATTACACAAGTTTTTTTGAATTTTGCAATTATAATTTTTTTACTATTATTTAGGTATAAAAATCAAAGACAAATGTTTTATTTTCAATTAGACCAGTAAAATTGGTACTTTTGAAAAGTCAAAACTACATGCACGGTTCCAAAAAGTGGGTCATATGGAGAAGAGCCGGCAAGAAACTCCATAGATACTCTTTTAAAAAAAAACATGATTACAGTGGTAGGTACCTATCTAACATCACGGTATGTGGTGTCCCCCGATTTGATCCTATAAATATACCTACCTACATAATTATAAGCTGGCCATGCATTTACAGTGTTCATAGGAAAAGGGTCAAGGAGCATAATATTATTTGATTGACAAGGTGTTTGTTGAATTTGATTTTTGAAATTTTTTTATCGAATTTTCCCTCCATTAGGATGAGAAATTGAGAAGATAACGTGAAACGAAAAGGGAAAGTAATCCAAACAAAGGCGCAGCTATAGTCCTCCTTCACCTAGAGTTAATAATTAATTTCATTTTATCCTCCTCCAGAGTTTTAATTCCTATTCTTTGCAGAAGTCCCTAAACTTATTTTTTATTACTTTGTTTATTTTACTTTTTTATAGTATATTTCTGTATATTTCTGCGCAATTTGGAATGCACTACAGATTAGAGATGGGTCTAAATTTAATAAGCTGCTAAATTAAGTGTTACATTTTTTTAGTGTCAACACCTGTTAAATAATTTCTAAGATAGGTGTTAAATTTAGCAGTCACAAAATAATTAATGAAAGTTGAAACAGCCTACCAGTGCAGTTGTTTCTTTCTTTCTAAGACAGACACACAATACGCAATAGACTGAACGGACGGATCTATGTTTGTCTCGCTTTATACTATGAACAAAACGTACCTAGCAAATATGAAAGAAAAGACACTGATGTTCCGTCTCAATTGCATTTTTTTCAATAAGTACTTAGCATTTAGCAACTGTTAATTTTGTGTTCAGTCTGACAGATTCAACAGATTGTTTTGTTATTTAATCGAGTTGATATATTTAACTGCGTTCCGATTCGGAGATGAATATTATAGCTACTTAGTGTTAAATAAAGACTGATCTTCTTAAGTTTAATTAAGTACTTTGTTCGTACGATCTTCGCTTCGTTACGAACTATATTTACGTTTTAGGGCTGTATGTGTCGAAATTTAGCAGTTGCTAAAAATAGCTATTAAATGTAAGTGTTTACGTTTTAGGGCTCTAAGTTAAGAATGTTAATAATCTGTATGTGTTGAAATTTAGCAGTTGCTAAAAATATCTATTAAAAAATAGCTATTAAATATTATTAGCATTAGCATTTAGCAGTGTTATTTTTTTTAACGTTTAAGCCCATCTCTACTACAGATAGTGTGTATCTACACTACTCAATCACAGAAAAGTGAAGTCGATTTTGTATATATTATTCATATCGATTATATAAATAAGACATAAAAAAATACTAGAGCTTCCAATTACAATTAATTGTATAAACGCGTATAAATTTAATTATCTATTTAAATACTCTAAGAGTTACAGAAAAGTAAATCGTGTCGTAATCGATTATAACTAGTCAGACTGTCATCAGATGACATCGACTATCATGTTTACCTATATTATTTTTTATCGATCCGCTCTAATGTCGCTTTGAAATGGCCGACGTTTAGGGGGAGTGTCTAGCGGAAATCGAATTTCTGAGTAATTTTTACCAGATAGGGTGAGTAGTTCAATATAAATTTTAATTATAATGATAACAAAATCGGTATTAAACATTAGTGAATCGCTAAACTAAGCCTTCATATTAGTTTTGCGCGTTTCCGGTGCGACAGCCGGCTGAGTTATTCAAAACAAAAGGTGTTTTTACGGTTTTCGCATTTTTCCATCCAGGTATTTATGGTGTTTAGTTACAACTTTGTGATTTAAGTAAACAAATAATTAGTGCTCTGTACAAAAAATCCATTTTCATTTATAATTCCTCTTTAGATTTTGGCACAAAGAAAATGTACTTACTGTGTTTATTGTAGCCTGTTTTTTTCTAATTAGGAATGCAATTAGTGTATGTGTGATGTTTATTGTTAGTTTAAAAATACCGTAATACATTATACTAACCATTTTTGGTGTTGTAAAAGGACTTAGAAAAAAAAAAAAATTAAAATTGTTTCAGAGTAAGACAGCACCACACACAGGTACATTCCAAATTTAAAAGACTGAGAAACATTTTTTTAAAAGTGGATAAACATGGCTTGGCGTTTCAAAGCCTCTAAGTATAAGAATGCGGCACCAATTGTGCCTAAACCGGAGGCATGTATTAGAGACATTTGTGTTGGATCATATCAGACATATGGGAATAACATTTGTGCATCTGCTGCCTTCATGGCGTTTAACTGGGAGCATGTTGGGTCGAGCATGGCAGTGCTGCCACTGGATGACTGTGGGAGGAAGAGTAAGACCATGCCTTTGCTTCATGCACATTCAGACACTATAACAGATATGGAGTTTTCTCCGTTTCATGATGGATTGTTACTGACAGGATCACAGGATTCCTTGGTAAGTTTCCTTTAAGTTCATTTTTATTCAAGTATTTATACTTCTGCTTTGTAAACATGCATTTAATAAAATTATTGTTAAAGCTAAATTAATGAAATTAAATAATTCATGAAGAGTAATGGATGTTGATCATAAGTATTGTATCATAATAGTTTTAAATGCTTGGCAATCATGTTGATATTACGGGGTGCCTCATATTCAAGGAGGAATTTTAATGGCATTATTGGCCAATTATCTTTGCTAAGAAGGGTGTGAACCTGTTAAGTAATGTTGACAAATGTTGTTTTTTTTTTAAATGATCCTAATACTATTCTGGAATATATATAATGATATCAAACCCTTAATATTGCGCAATATTCAGATCCAGTTGTTTCCTCTAGAATATCCCTCTTATATAAATTTCTTAAAAAAACATTTCATTTATTAAAACTGGTGGTCTAGTGTAAGCCTATCAGAAAAAAAAAACACCTGCAATGATGCGAAGACAATTGATTTGTATTGTGTCTGTGATGGGTTACTGCAAATGCTACTCTGTCAGTTTGTTACTTTTATGATCCTAAAATGCTAAATCAATTTTAATGAATTTTGGTGTTGAGATAGATTGGATTTTGGAAAAGGATATAGACTATCTTTAAAGTCCTTTAGGATGCATCTAGTATTATTTATAAAGTAAATCATAGGTTTACTGTATACTAGCTTATGCCCGCGAGTTTGTCCGCGCGGACTTATATCTATATATGTATATATCTCTGTGTCAAATTTATAATATTAGTACGGATTATACCTAAATAATGAGCTATCAACTCAAATAGTAGGGTAGCTAAGGAGTTAAATCCTAAAACTGGCAAGCAATCAACAAATATTATTACTTAATCAGTAGGTAGTAAGTGGTAAAGGATATCAAATCAAATTCAATGTTTTATTAATATTAGAGCATTAATGAAAGTACTTTTGTAATGTCAAAAACTTGTTGCATGGTTCAAATAGTGGAACTTATGGACAATATCTATCTTATGGGTAAGAAACTCGACACTCCTTTAACTTTTGACCACAACAGTCATGTATATACGACAAACCAAAATGAGCCCAGCTCGGCACACACTGAGTGACAGATTTCTATAGGAAATTTTGAAACATGGCACAGAGGGCACACTTTTTCTGTTTTGATGTAACGGTTAAAGGGTTAAATATACCAATGAAATATGATCACTTATTTAGATTAAATTCCATACTATGCCCATAATATTTGTCATCATAAACATAACATTCCATTGTGCTTGTATTCCCTGAAGGGTTAGGCAGAGGTGTACTAATGTACACCCATAGTTTCTATAGCCATTAACCAGGTACAAATCCAAAACTTAAGCTGCTACTGAGAATTTCATATAAAAAATCTATTGACACTGCTCGACCTGGGGATCAAACCCAATCACCTCTAGCATAGCAGTTGCTCACAACCACTAGACTAATGATGCAGTTTATATTACTTCAATTATGAATTTAGATAAAAATTCGGTTCTAGATGGTACATTGCACTGTGCATACACACATTAACACAGACCTCCTTACCCACTCATGTGTGGAAACTAGATTCTGACTTTCCACTGGCAATATTTTAGCTGTTATTACTTGAGATTTCTATTAATATGTATAATCTGTTGTATGATGTATTACAATGATTATTACCTGTAATGGTGGGTAAGCAGATAGATACAATTTTAAATACAGTATACAGATAATGCAACACTTGAGAACTCTGCTCGTTGAATAATTTGTATATTAAATTGGTTTGTTGACTGCCTCATTAGTCTAGTGGTCCCAAGCGCGACTGCTACGCTAGAGGTCCTGGGTTCGATCCCCAGGTAGAGCAAAGTGTTATTGGGTTTTTCTATGAAATTCTCAGTAGCAGCTCGGAGTCTGGATTTGTGCCCGGTTAATGGCAATAGGCTCGCCCCCTATTACATGGGACCTAAACATACCGGCGAACTGTGGATGTACATTAGTACGCCTCTGCCTAACCTTTCGGGGAATACAGGCGTAATGGTATGTTATGTTAAATTGGTTTGTTTTGGAGATAATAAACAATTGTTATTCTAATGCATACTCCACTATTTTAATGGCTCACCCTCCATTAAATTAAATAGAATATAAAAATAACACTGTGTGTGTATATTAGTGTACCTATGCATCATTTAAATTATTCATACCGCATTCAATAAGTCAGCATCAACAATAAAATCATTGCACTCTCCTAATAAAGCAGTATGTCATGGTAAAAAATGATAAAATAGTGCAAGTAGATAAAACAACACTTATCATTATGGAACTTGTACTAAGAGATAAAGTGTGTTGTCATGTTACTATGAATATTTCTACAACCAAACAATTGCAGCACCTAAAATACGAATAGTTTATCACATCATATCCCGAAATTTACAGAAGCCAAGAGGAATGCCATTTACATCTCTTCTCTAAATGGGATTTAGCAGTCAATGTTTTTGTCTGTCTGTTTCTCTGCTAATTACTTCTAAACCATGCAATGGATTTTAATATGGTTTTTAGTATCATTTAGAGATTTTTTCCCATAAGGTTTATATGTATAATACATGCATATTATAGGAGAAAAAGGCGAGAATTTCAACACATGCTGCAAAGCCAGGATGGGTTGCTAGTACGTGTATATAATAGGATATACACAATATTTGACATCAATTTAATTGTATAAAAAAGACTAAATAACAATTTATCTGTTGCATATTCCAGATTATCCTAATTATGTGTATCATTTTGTAAATATAATTTGTATTGTGTACAAACTGTGACATAATGAGTCACCATTATACTTTATGATTATTTACTTAGGCATTTACAGGAAAACAACAATAGTACATGTCTTAATTAATTGTGATAGGCAGATATTTTAATGGTTATTAATTATTTTTGTAGTTGGTTGATTGGTGAGGTTGTTTTATTACAAAATAATCTACTGTGGTCTCCACAGGATATTGAGTTCTTTATTCCAGATTTATATCCTAAAATAAATTATTCAATTTCAATAAACACAATTAAATATAATAAATTTAAACTTTGTTTACACAATATTAATAATCTAGTAGATAATAGAATTAGTAGAAAAAAAACTGATGCCAGTACCCAGTAGGGGAAAGTGGAGGAAGTGGATGTTTCTCTTCATGCACACAGTGCACATCCCTTTGGCATATGCCTTCTATTCTATATCTTTGCCTTATATTCAAAATCATGTATAGGGTACTTACACTATACATAGTTTCGAATAGGTGGCAATAATAATAGAGGCGTGAAAGTGTATAAGGTTTATGGCTACAATTGGCCACTTCCATATAAAAGAAAAAGATACTTGTGCATTATGTGCTTTAAAAAAACAAGAAGTCTAGTAAATGCCCTATAATGCTACATTATGGAGGGTCTTGTTGACCTCTCCAGGTCGGAACCATTATAATGTCTATATCTTATCTGTCACACTTATTTCATTTACCACCTATTTTGGGAATATATTATTTTTTAGCACCCCCCAAAATCTTAAACCGCATCGACATCCCTAATTATCTCCGGGTTACTGCCCCACTGTAGGTTTCCACAGCAACAATAAGCGGCCATAATCGCCCACTTTGAGAAAGACTGTTCTAGCCTATTCTTTTATAACTCTTCAATGTCTATTTCTGGTCTTTTAGGTGAAAATATGGCACATCCCACCAGAAGGTTTAAAGGAGTCGCTATCCACTCCGGAATGCACACTGTCGCAGAAACAGCGGCGCGTAGAGAATGTCGGCTTTCATCCAGTGGCCGATGGACTGATACATGTAGCGTCGGGCCATGAGCTCGCTCTGTGGGACCTTACCAAGCAGAAGGAAGCTTTTGGTAAGACATTATCCATGAAAATAGCTGTGACGGTATTTATTTATATTTTATAGAATATAAAAATCACACAAGTAATCTGCAGGAATTAAACTCGGACCCATACATAGTCAATCATTTAGGAAATACTAAGCCCCCAAATTCGTGGATAAAGGATTGATTTTTATTTGAGAAACATTGTGTTAAAAATAACCGTCTGTTGTTACTGCAAATGTTAAGCAGTTGTAACTATTAGTTTAATTGCTAAGCTTGCTTGTAATTATGACATCAAAGTGATAACCCCTTTCTTCCACAGTAAATAGGGATCATGGCGACGTGATACAGTCTACCTCTTGGAAGAAAGACGGCAAACTTCTCGCAACTTCGTGTAAAGACAAGAAGGTCCGCATCGTCGATCCCAGAGCCTCCAATGCTGTGGTGGACGTTGCTAACAGTCACCAGAATATAAAGGACAGCAGGATTGTCTGGCTTGGAGATCAGGATAGGATATTGACTACAGGTAAGGGCTTTCCCTGCTTTATTTAGTTTATGTTGTTAAAGGATTTGTTGGCTAAACAATACACGCACACACATTTTCTCTCTCTCTCTCTCTCACACACACATACACTCTCTCTCACAAATAAACATGTTTTAAATACTTTCTTTTTGTTCTGGCATTTGAATATAAAACGAAGGGTATGAAATTAAGTTACCACATGACATGCCACACCAAATGTGGAGTCAAAAAGTAGTTTCCTATTGACCATGTCTTGGAATTAATTAGTCACTATTGTGAAGCAATGTATGTATATTGTACTTTTTCTCTAAGGCTTCGACTCAGCCCGTCTCCGTCAAATAATGATCCGCGATATTCGTAACCTGTCGCAAACGCAGAAGACGTTGGAGCTAGACTGTTCCACCGGCATCCTCATGCCGCTCTTCGACCCTGACACCAACATGCTGTTCCTGGCCGGGAAGGGAGACACTACCATACTGTATATGGAGCTAACTGACAGGGAACCTTATCTTATTGAGGGATTGAGGCATTCTGGTGAGTATATTCTATTTCATTTTACCTTACATACATTTCTTTGACCTTCCTTACATAATAATCAACCCATTATAATGTCCCACTGCTGGGCACGGGTCTCCTCTCAGAATGAGAGGGATTAGGCAATAGTCCACCACGCTGGCCTAGTGCGGGTTGGCAGACTTCACACGCCATCGAGAAAATCTCTCAGGCATGCAGGTTTCCTCACGATGTTTTTCCTTCACCGTTTAAGCGCGTGATAATTAACTATTTAATACGCACATCGAAAAGTCAGAGGAGCATGCCTTGGGTTCGAACTCGAGATCTTTGATTTGGCAGTCCAATGATCATACCACTAGGCTATCATTGCTTACATACATCCTTACATACATTGTCTAAATTTAAAATTATTTATTAATCAAAGTAATATTAAAACTAATATACCACCAGCATTGTCAACCCATTTCTGTCCCAACGCTGGGTATGGGTCTCCTCTCAAGATGAGAGGAGTAGTCCACCATGCTGGGCTAGTAATAATCTAATCTATAATTAATATACTGTAATTAATATACTGTGGATGGAAATGCAGCTCTTAGTATTGGTATGATTGAAGCAGTCGATGAAGTTGTGATGATGATTATAATGAAATTATGAAATTCTTACATACCAGGTGAGCAAACGAAGGGTGCGTGCTTGGTCCCCAAACGAGCACTCCGTGTGATGGAAGGTGAAGTGAACAGAGTGCTGCAGCTCGCCGGCTCTTCAGTTATACCCATTATGTACCAAGTGCCGCGGAAGGTACGTCATTAACACTAATATATATCTTGCTGTCTTTTGATTCTATGTACATTTTATTTACCTATTTCTTAGAAACCGACTTATGACCGAATTATGACGACACGATTGGCGCAGCGGTTGAGCGATTGGCTTCTGCTCCAAGTGTTGTGGGTTCGATCCCCACACGGAGCAAATATTTGTATGATCTGCAGATAGTTGTTCTGGGTCTGGGCGTTTGTGCATGTGAGAATTTGTGTTTGGAAACGCACCCACGATACAGGAGAAAATCCTAGTGTGGGGCAAGGTTAAAAAAAAAAACAGAAAACGTTCGTAACATTTTTGCTTCATCCACATTGCAATAATAATTATGAAGTCATTATCCTCCTGCCTTTATATTATTCTGCCTCTATATTTTAGGGTCGGGGCCGATTTTAAATAGTCTTAAATTTCCTATGACCCTGTCAGTCAAAACTTATTTCTTTTCATACTAGATTATGGTATGGTAACATGTTGTTCATCTCTGCACATCACATGTCCTTACCATATTAAATGGTTACTATACTACACAATTTTTCAGTAACTGGTGCTTCTTTTAAACTGCCTTTTATATACTCAGTCCTTATCGTGTCCATGTTTGTAAAAAAATATATATCTAAAATTAATATTTAAAAAAATATTGATTGATGTGAAATGTTTCTCTGGCAGAGTTACCGCGACTACCACGCAGACTTGTATCCAGACACGGCGGGTTCGGTCACATACCTCAGCGCTCCGATGTGGCTCGACAATCAAGATCACCCGGTGCCTAACATCTCTTTACACCCGGACGCTAATAACGGCATACAGGTACCTACGTTCAATCCATGGTTAAAGTACGTGATGACTCATATTAGTTTTTGTATGTCCTATGGTTACAATCTTTGAATAGATTGTTTTTATTGTAAAAAAAAACCGGACAAGTGCGAGTCGGACTCGCCCACCGAGGATTCCGTACAAATTTGTAGGTACATATTATAATTACATACAAATGTATAGTTTTCAGATTCCCCCTATACTTGTAGTATAAGACAAATTTCATATTTCAACTCCATACCTCTACGCGTTACCGAGATAAAGGGTCTTGATAGATACACGGACGGACGGACAAGAAAGTGATTCTATAAGGGTTCCGTTTTTCCTTTTGAGGTACGGAAACATAAAAATGATTTAAATTCTTGCAACCTCATAGAGTTTGCAACGCGTGACTTCTAATATTCAAATCGACGAATTAATAAAAAAAAAATTCATATGGAAAGACATAAGCTGTCGGCAATTACAACTTGTCTAGGTATAAGGTTTACATTTAAATATTCATGTACGCTTCTAAAATACAAGAAATTTACTGATGTTGGTAATAAACTAATATGGGTCATTGTGTTGAGATGAACAATTATTTTTTATTGTCAGGAGCAATTATTATTTGAAAGGTTTAATTTTGCTTTTTTAAAGAATTGGGTCTAATAGCGTTTTTTTTGCATGTGGTCATCATCAAAAGATTTTAGTCTCTCAAACCTCAAAAGTAACTGACCTAAATAGATCAAAAATTTTAGAAAAGGGATGATCCTAATCCCATACCATACGTCCCTGTATTAGTCAATAGTCTGGGATACCCTTTAGCGCTACATATTTAGGGGGCGGATTGGGGATTGTATCGTGATAATATTAACAATATTATTAATTATATATTATGTAATTGTTTTTATTCCATTGAGGAAGAGTTCATATCATTTTGTCCCTAAACCAATTTGGATCTTGAAAAATCTTTAATCTGATGGAGTATTATTCCGATATGGTCCCATATACATTTAGTTGTTATTAGACCAGCAGTTGTCAATATATGCCACAAAATGCAGCTTCCTTTTTGTTAATAAGAGATTATGATACGTAAAATTTTAGAAAGTTAAAAATTAATTATAAATTCCAATGCTGCCCAGTTTCCCATAGAAGGCTTCCTAGGATATTATAATATACTTTGTAGGGGAAACCTTAGCTGACTCCAATAGAATTTAATTAAATTACAATGGGCTATTTTATATTTATTTTTATACCTGCATGGTATTTTAATTTTTAAGTTATTTGGTATACCTAGTTATATTTTCCTTTATATCCTAAAATGTCCTACTTTGCGTATTTTTAAATGGTTTACATGGAATATTAACCCATGGTTTTGTTTTTTTTGTGATGTGAATGAGTGGTTTAAGTTTATTTATTTTTGTAGATAAAGGTGAGTAATTTAGACGCTTGTTATTCAGTGAGAAATGGTGTTATTTTCAGTTTATTATTTATTTTTGTGTGGTGCTTGTATGTTTTAACATTTGCGGGTGTACAGGGCTAACGTAAGTACTGCATTTTTTTCTTTTTAATCTATTTAATATTCTCGGTAAATTCATTGGTAATAATTGTCCTTTTAGATCCACCGCGGTAATTTAGAAGAAATGGCAAAGGCTATATTAGCAATGCCTCCACTAAAAAAGACCGACTCGAAAAAACCTACTCCAGTTCAAATCGAAGAACCTGTGAATCAAGTAACAAAACCACAGACGCAGCCAGAGCCGAAAGACGAAGATCGTATAGACTTTGTCAACGTGAAAGACTTAATCAAAGGCATGGAAAGACAGAAAACCAACAAAGTAGACTACCAGAAAGAAACCAACGGCTTCCCCAAGAAGATCACTGATAATGGTCACGACAATTGTCACGAGAAGAAGACGGATTCGGAACCAGAGAAGAATGAACCTGACGTTGTACCGCAGAAGACTGAGAAGACCGCGGAAAACACCGAAAAGACTGAAAAGACCATTGAGAAAACTGATAGTACTGAGTCAACGGAATCCTCTTTGTCCAGAAGTAATAGTCTTATCAACGGTGTTCCAGTTCAGGTGCCGAAACCTATGCCTAGGTCGTCGATCTCGGAGCCAGGATCAATGGACGAGCACCCAGAAGCCCCTAAACCTAAGCCCAGGACCACAACCGTCCCTGGGTCCGGTTATAAGGTACATGAGGTTTGTGGTTTGAAGTGTAGACAAGTAGAATTGATTCATGTTTTTGTTTATTTTGCATTTCAACAATTTTGAACAAACATTGTCGTTTTTCGGTCTGCGGGCTTCGTCTTTGGTTAACAAATGTTGCAGTAACGCGTACAGTTGTACGTCGAAATAAATACGCGTCTTAAGTGGTTTTGCAGTGGTAAATGTTAATTATAAAAATTTGGTGTAAAGGCAATTGACAACATTTTATTTTTTTGACACCCATAAATTATAATTTTATTTCAAACTAGATTGAGAAATAGGATATCAGGAAAAGAAGGAATTTATTTTCCCGATGTTCAATCATTATCATACTTATTTTCGACTTTGAAGTTCTATAAATTCTAAACAGACGTAAGTGTGAAATGACATCATTTGTACGGTTAAACGGTGACATAACGTCATTTTTCTTCTCTCTCTCCTTCTCGACCCTATCATAATTATTAATAACCTCACACCTATACTCCATTTGGTTAGGTACTTAACTAAAGGTAAACAAATCATAAAAAAGGTTCTTTTATAGGGCCATTTTTCCTTTAAATATAAAACGTAAGAAAATAAATTATTTAATAATATAAAACCACATTTTCCTTATAAATGCTAGCATATCACCAATTAAATTAAAAATATTAAATATTCATAAAAGTATGTCACCTATCAATGAACTTTAAAATTTTCAAAATTCAAGGTCATCGTGTCCAAATAGCCACAATTACCCCAAAATCCGGCAATTTTTTTAATAGTTGTTTTTTCGGCGACTTTTTTTCTTGTAAGTGTATTGAAAATAAGTAATTATATAAATACAACCGGATCTCGTTACCTAACAATACCTTCACGGGTCGGATAGGGCTTTCTTAACACATTGTATATCTATCACGTTATTTTTTTGAGCTATTGCGTGTTTATTTTTAAGAGCACAGTCTGGTGACGCTTTTTAATTTTTCGTGTGGTATTCTGTATTTGTTTTGGTTGTTAACAGTAATGTTTCGAATGTTGCTGCAATATTAATTAATTATTATTATTATTTATAAAAATATAAAACGTCTTATAAACTTCTTATAGCTATAATAATTATGCTGACCACTTTTCAACTGTTGAAACTACAAGAACTTCTCTTATAAAGTTGTTACAAATCAATGTTGTATTCATTAGCCTCGTCTCGGGCCGAAGCCGTTCTCAGCAGCGACGGGCAATGAGGATTTCTCCTTTGATAAAGTGTTCTCCGTGCCGGCTGTGCCTGGATTGACTAAATCTGATTCAGGTAAACTAGTCATAGTTATTTTGTTATGCTTTTTATTACTTACATTTTTTAATTTAAAACGAAGCGGCGGTAGCCCAATGGCTGGGTCGTCGGACTTGCGATCATGTGGTTGCCGGTTCGAAACACACCCATTGCACTACCGACGTGAACCCACTCGTAACTCATGCATTTTAGCTTAGCACGCCCTCGTGCTAATAACAAGTATACTAGTAATGTGCGATCCAAATTGATAGTAAGCTTAAAAAAAATGTTAATTATTACTTATCTTCGTATTTAACTCGATTGTATATTCTGGTTACTGACACTTACGCGAATATTAGACATTGAGATAAAATTACTTTTTACAGATTTATTCGGATCCTTTACAGCATCCATGGTCTCGGGTAGATTAAGTTGTTGGACGTTTTAATTTCTTAATAATTAACAAAAATGTAAGGTAGCTGTTAGTAATTGCAACATTAAGACGTCCAACAACTTAGTCTACCCGTGACCATGAATGCTGTAAACTTAACGGATCCGAAACCTCGGGAATTAAATAATTTCAATACAATGCTATAAAATCCGTAAAAAATAGTTTTATTTCATTTTTATTCTGAGTTTTGTTTAGACTGCGGTTTTAATTGACTATAATTATCTGATAAATAATTCAACAATTAAGCATAACTTAGTGATTGTGATATATTGACATGAAAATCTCATGTTAACATTACTTTTGATTTCTAGATACTAGACTAACTACTACTGGATTATTTATGTTAAGATTACTGAAAAACGTTTATGTCAGCCACAGGTAGACAACGTGTAACTAAATAAGCGCAAGACCCCAAACACGTCAATGCTAAACTTGTGGCCCTACTACAGTCATACCCACAACAACTACGATATCGACGCGCACACGCACACAATAACAATTTGTGCAAATAGGTTTCAGTTTTCCATAACTCGACCCACTGATGTATCAGGGGGCTATTATTCCAGGTATTGTAATTATCTTTTCGGGAAAAATTAACACATATTAAAAACCACTGTAATCGATTCAGTCGATTCTGAACGAACTACTGTCAGGTCTTGTGCTTATTCTGTTATAGGTTGTATAGATAGACAGAAGATATATCGACATGAGTACTATGTGGATGATTACAACTAGAAATAAAACGGATAGTGGTTTGGCCGGATACCGGATACCGGATATTCGCCAAGCTACGAGGCCGGAGCGCCGAATATTCAAAAGTCAAAAAAGTCAAAATTATTTATTTCAATTAGATCATTAAAAAGGTACTTTTGAAAAGTCAAACTAATGGCACGGTTCCAAAAAGTGGGTCTTATGGAAAAGAGCCACTTTCGTTCGGCCCTTAATCGCGTTACATGTCGCGATCAGTTTGATTTGAATATTGGCGCCATGAACGAGATCGGAAATATTCGGGTGCGTTCGGGTATTATGCACGTAAGCTGAGATCGGGACGACTCGGGGGCGTTATCGCGGGTCAGTACTAAGCTGATGAATAAAACAAACATTTTTGTCGTGCGATTATAAAAATAAACGGTGTCCATAACCTATTTTTTTTTTAATTTATTTGTGTAACAAACAATATCACAATAAGTTTTGTACAATATAATATTACATACAATATTGATAATTGTGATATCCACTTCGTCTACCACTAATTAACAGATATATTGACAATAGTACAGTGTTGAGAGTATGTAAAATGCAAGGCTTGTTGTAGTAATATTGAAACCTATCGTGGTATGATTTAGCTTCTGTAAAATAATGAGATTTTTTAAAATTGTACATCCGGAATCCGGCCGGATACTGAATTACTATTACTACCGGATAATGAAAATAAGGCTGGGTAGGCCGGATACCGGATAGTTACCGGATATCCGTTTCATCTCTAGTTACAACAATGTATGATATTTTATAGCAACATCACCAGTATCCGCTCAGGCGACAACTCCTACCGCTACTTCGACGCCCATCGTTAAAGAAGGCAGCGAAGAGAAAGACAAGTCGCTCTCACCGACAAGTGATGTTGAGGTCGCGCCTAATAAAGGTAATATACAATTTTGGTATATATGTATATTATACGAATCTATGGTACATGTATGATCGCCTGATTTATCCAAAGCTTATCTCGTTTCCACACATTGTTTCTAGTTGTTCGACGTTTTTAACTCTCCAGGGGTCGTTCTTTTGACAAACTAAAACAGCCCACTCCCAATTTAGTTTGTTGACCTTGCAAGCAATATCGTTAACTTCGGGATGAATACATTATAATAAAAATATTAAAATATTTCTTACCTTGTCCAATATTTTGCGTACAGAAGAGTACACGAACGGCAAATCGGACACAAGCTTAGAGGAGGAAGTGAACTCGTCCGACTCTGGATACCGGCCGAAGACACCCAGCACAGCCGAACGAAGAAAGATGTTTGAGAACACTGAGTAAGCTAAAATTGTCATTAGTCATCTTTATAATCTTACTAAAACATTAACTTTTTCACATTAAAATAGCTACTCTTCAATTGATATAGATGATGCGAGATTTGCGATCACAAGGTTTCTATGTATGGCCAAGGTTTTTTACGGGATAAATCCAAAAATGAGTTTGCAATATTTGATTGTTCATGCTTACTACGGAACGTATTTTGATGAAATTTTGGCACCTATTTGTAGCTTGAGGAAGTAAAAATACATTTTCTTCTATAAAGAACGCAGTTTTTTTCCAGAGTGGAAACTAATGTTTATTTTATGTCAAATTATATAAAGGGCATCCTATAGATCTAAGATCTAAGTCTGCAGATCTCTTTTTATAATTGTCTACAGTGAGGTGTCGTGGTAAATGAAAGGCATCAGCTTTGGATAACGTCTGCATTTATTCTGTCTTTACAAAGTTAGAGCGTACATGATCTTAATATATTGCTTACTTGGCTAATTCTAAATAAGGTGTGGTTACACACATACATACAGAATACTACTAATGATACTTACCTTACTTACATACACTACACCTCCGGGGGTAAAAGAAAAAAAAAGAAATATCCAGTGTGACCAGTCATAGCCGTTATTGCCTGAATAAGTCCTTAGAAAAGCGCCTAAATGCTTATGAGCATTTTCGAGAGACCCGATTGATTGATGGTGGTATGCGGTGGACGTAATTTTTTCTATTTTTAATAATTTGCAAACTTCTACCATAGTGCTTGAAATAAATTCTGAACCTCTATCAGTAGCTATAACTTTAGGTATACCGAACCGTAAGACAAAATTTTGTATAAGTGATCTTGCCACAGTTATGGTTTCTTTATTTTGTATAGGATAGGCTTCAATAAATTTTGTAAGTTCACATTGTATCGTTACAAGGTAACAATTTCCATTCTCGTCTTTATCTAAAGGTAGGTCCTTTAGATAAAGTCTAAAAATATTTTTTCAAAACCTGACGACGCGGTCGTTGTGATCGTCATCGGCTGTTTTGTGTACCTACTATATTTAGTCTTCTGACAAGTGGAAAACTTTCTTACATAATCAAGAACATCTTTATCGATACCTGGCCAGAAATATCGTCTTTTGATGTTGTTAGTCATTCTGCGCACACCAGCATGTCCACTGGTTGGCAGCAAATGATAGTCATTTAGAATATATTGTTTTTGATTGTCGTTTTCTATTCTTTCTATTCCTCTTAGTATGCATACTCTAGGACCGGTCCAATCTTTTAATGTTTGTATTTCACTACACAAACCTTTTATAAACTCTTCATTTTCTTTATTTTTAACTATGCATACTTCTTTTACTTTTATAATATTGCTAAACTTCTCTAACTTAGTCACAAATTCGGCTCGCGAGAATTGTGCTCCGAAGTTGAGGTTAACACATAACAACATTTTACTAGGTACGTAAGCGAGACACTCGTCTTCAGCGCTTATCAAATTATCTCTTCTATATTTATCCACTTTATTTTTCTCTAGCAATATCATCTCCACGACCTCACTCGGCTTCCTCAGTAACTCCACGACTCTAGGCTGATCAGACCCTTCGTCGGTAGATTTACTAATTGGCGGTGATAAATTTTTACTCTTCTCAACCATTCTTCTTTTTTGCGCTCTAGTCATCACATTTATTTCCGAAATTTTCTCATTCATACTCTTTAATTCACTGGAAGTCACATTTACTCTGGATAATGCATCCGCGACTACATTATCCTTTCCTTGCACATACACTATTTTAAAATCATACTCCTCAAGGACTAAGCGAAATTTCAACAGCCTGCTAGAAGGATCTTTCATGCTAAACAAATAAATAAGGGGTTTATGGTCTGTCATTATAGTAAAATGTCTGCCGAATAAATACGGTCTAAAATATTTTACTGCCCAGACAATAGCAGTAAGTTCTTTTTGTATTGTGGGGTAGTTTAACTCTGCTTTATTCAAAGGTCTACTAGTATATGCTACGGGTCTTAGGTCATTATTACATAAAACTGCACCAATAGCTACACCTGATGCGTCAGTCTGTAAAATAAATTCGTTAGATTCTGAGAAATTTGGGTACTGAAGTATGGGTGGGCTAATTAACTTTTGCTTCAAGATCTCGAAAGAATGTTGACATTCCGCTGTCCAATTGAAAACAATATTCTTTCTGCACAATCTATTTAAGGGTAATGTTATCTCAGCAAACGATGGTACAAATTTACGATAGTAATTGCAGAAAGCTACAAATCGTTTCACTTCATCTACGTTTTTGGGTACTGGGTAATTTTGTAAAACTGTTGTTTTCCCCGGATCCGGTAATACTCCATCAGCAGAAACTAAATGTCCAAGATACAAAATTTCCTTTTTTAAAAATTGGCATTTATCGGGATTTAGTTTTAAATTTACTTTTCGTAACCTTTCGAGTACATCTATAACATTTTTATTATGAGAATTTAGATTTCGCCCAAAAATAATCAGATCATCGAGATAAATAAAACATTTGTCATACGTCAGACCAGACATAGCTATTGACATGACTCTACTGAAATTACTACAGGAAGTTTTAAGTCCCATAGGAAGACGCTTTAATTGATACTGACCCGAGCTAGTGGAAAAAGCAGTATATTTACGGCTTTTAGGGCATAAATTTTCGTAGAGAATTTCGTAGAGAACCGTCAAATATCAATTAATAGCATTTTTAGAGGGAAAGAAAATGAATAGTTGTTTCTTTGATTATTAAGTTAGGATAAATAAAGGTTCATTATTATTGCAGCGGTGCCCAGTCGATAGCGGATCGTCGTCGCGCGTACGAGTCGCGATCTGTCAGCGTCGCCGTAGAGTCGGACACGCCGCCATCACCGGCGCCACTCAGGTAATATAATCATTAACTTACTAATGTACAGTGTCACAGCATAGACTATCCAAAGAAATGTTTTTATACTCACTATAACATACATAACATAACAAACCATCATGCCTGTATTCCCCGAAGGGTTATACAGAGGCGTATTAATGTACACCCACAGTTCTGTTTAGGTCCCATGTAATAGGGGGCGAGTCTATTGCCGTTAATCGGACACAAATCCAGACTCCGAGCTGCTACTGAGAATTTCATATAAAAACCCAATAACACTTTGCTCGACCTGGGGAAAGAACCCAGAACCTCTAGCGTAGCAGTCGCTCTTGTGACCACTAGACTAATGAGGCAGTCTCAGGCAGTACTCACTATAATTAGAAAGGAAAGATGCCATTAATTTGTTAGAATGCAGTACGGGTGCTATTCAGATATATATCTCGTAAGAGGCGAGAAAATTTCATCATTCATTTTGTGGTCTGGTTGGTTGGCGAATCACCCTTACGTCAGACTCTGTGGTAAAGCACCTTGGTGTGTATTAGCTTTTACCTTTAGCCCGACAGCCAGTTCTCCCTCGGTTGCTACGGCAACGCATCAGCGACTCCTATGGTGTTGCAGGTTTCCACTTATTACCAATACACCACTTCTGCATTAAAACATTTGTTTCAGACGTCGAGACTCACTCAAGTCACGTAAAAGTCCAGATCGCGAAGACAAACGAGCTTCAGTACCCAATGTGACTACAAAAAGGACCTCTACAGTATTCGGTAAGATTTAGAATGCCATAAGTTTAGTGTTGATGAGAGATATTACTCGGAGCTAAATGACGTCAGTCGTAGTAGTAAAAAAATCTACTGGATTGGATTACTGTTGACCTATTTTCTCTATACCTCATTAAAGAATAATATTAGCAATAACGATTATCATAGCAACATGAAGCAATCGTAAAGCTTTTCATTCTTTTCGTTTTCTTTCGTTGCCCCACACTAGGATTTTCTCCTGTATTGTGGGTGCGTTTACAAACACAAATTCTCACATGCACAAACGCCCAGACCCGGAACAACTACCTGTAGATCATACAAATATTTGCTCCGTGTGGGGATCGAACCCACAACACGTGGCGCAGAAGCCGATCACTCAACCGCTACGCCAATCGTGTTGTCAATAATAATTTGTTCATAGGCAAGGTTTCGAAGTTCCGTCATCTAAAAGGAACTCCGGGCCACAAGTCGACTCAGGTGGAGAATATCAAGAACATAAGCAGACAGATATCAGGCGAATGCAATGGTTTCTATGGTGAGTGTTGTATATTGAAAGAAAAACCAGCATTTTTAATTCATTTTTGTAAGTAATATGCTATTGTTATATATATGTCTATCTAAATATTGCTTAATTTAAATGATTAAATTGTATTTTGTTGGCAATTTGTGGTATTATATTGTATGTACTTTCGTATTTTTTTCTTTTCCTAAGAAAAAGAATAATATTCCCCAACACTTGCAGTTAACAGTACACTCTATTACAAAATAAAAATCTGTTGATTTTAGAAGGGGCGAGCAGGTGAATTTGTCACGAAAGCATCATAATTATGTATTATTCAAATCAACAATTTCCAATAGAAAAGAGTGGCCTATGCCTTACAATGGGACACTGTGGGCTAAAATAGTAATCATTTACGTTCCCCAGCCAACGGTGTCCGGTGCGCCGTCCCGCTGAGTGGGGGCGGCGGGCGCGTGGGCATCGTGGAGCTGCCGGTGGGGGCCAGCCGCGCCGCGGGGGCGGCCCCCACGCATCCCAGCAGCACGCGCGTGCCGGCCCTGCTGCACCCCGCGCCGCTGCAGGACTGGGCCTGGGACCCCTTCCGCACGGACCGCCTGCTCGTGGCCTGCGACGACGGACAGGTGCGCGAGTGGATCATACCTGAAGGAGGTCAGTTATCAACATTTTCGCTATTGTAACTTACAGGACAAAGAAGCAACAGCCTACAGACGCCAGCAATATTAGTGGTAAATAATATCAATACGACGCGATACAATATGTAAAAAGTAGTTTTATTTCAATATCGGCTGTATCACTGGTAAGATGTCGTCGTGTCTCTCATTTTCCCAGTAATTTCACTAGATACATTACTGGCGGAATATTTGGCAATATTGTGGTATCACCACAGACAAACTCGGCAACAAAGTTCATACACTTCATTATCGTTATCTCATTTCATAGCATGCAATAGTAACACTTTAACTATTAGATATTGATGACAAAAGTATTTACTGACTTAGTGAAAGTCCTGTCAAAATATGTTCCGCTATTTCGCCGGAACAGAGACAATAAATTCAAGAATAGTTTTTGTATTATACTTTCATATATACCTATTTAGTAAAAAGCTGGTATTTTGACATTAGAAACAGACACTTAAAGTGTATTTGTTTAGAAATAAATTGACGTATTATATTCCTTCTACCTACTTAAATGCAATCCACAGGTCTCCAAGAATCAACAAACGAGCCCCTTCGCACATTCTCAGCGCATCCCGACAAAATCTACATAATCCGCTTTCACCCGACTGCCTCCGATGTTCTGACTACGGCTGCCCACGATCTTAGCGTCAAAATATGGGACCTCAGTCCAGAGACCCCGGTAGCGTGTATCGTCCTGACTGGACACACAGATCAGATATTTGCACTGGATTGGTCCCCTTGCGGAGAATATCTGGCTACTGTGTGCAAAGATGGACTTATTAGGGTGAGTTAACCAGCTATATGGTTACATTAATTTACAAACTTCTTTTAGGAACAGGCATGCCTACAAATATATTTTAGAAATTATATATTAAAAATGTTCCATCCGGGAATTAATCGGGGCAAACCTAGATCACTACTAAAAGTTACGTTATAAAAAAAAACAGTCATTTTACATTCTCACAATAGAAGAAAACTGCCTCATTAGTCTAGGGGTCCCAAGCGCGACTGCGACGCTAGAGGTCCTGGGTTCGATCCCCAGGACCTCTTTTCGCCTCGGCGTGCGTTAAGAGGTGTTTGGTAAGAATGGTTTGCGTTTTTTGGTGACTATATTATTTGATTTTTGGATGATTATAAAAAAATATTTGTCCAGGTATACAAACCGCGTTCTTCGACGGAGCCGACAGCGAGCGGCCCGGGCCCGGCCGGTTCCCGCGGCGCTCGCATTGTATGGGCTCTGAATGGCACTCATCTAGTCGTCACCGGATTTGACAAGTGAGCTCATATTTTTCATTACTTCCATATTTTCTGGAATGTAGGTATAAATAAGGAGAATAATATTGCTTCAAATCCTTGTTGTATTTAGATCTATCGCCGATATTTCAATTCACTAATGCATTGTTTGTTTGCATCTGATGGTTCGAACTTATCGGGTCAAATTGATGGTTATTTGTTCCATCAATCACCTATTCCAGCAAGCCAGTCAAATAACATGTCATGTGACTAGTTGTCGTAAAAGTATGTCATCATTATTGATAACATGCATAAATATTCTAGTGGTCTTAAGCGCGACTGCTAAGGTAGAGGTCTTGGGTTCGATTCCCAGGGCCAGCAGTGTTATTGAGGTTTTCTATGAAATTCTCAGTAGCAGCTCGTAGTTTGGATTTGTGCCAGGTTAATGGCAATAGGCTCAGTCCCCCAGTCCCCCTGTTACATGGGATCTCAAACAATCCGGCATACCGTGGGTGTATATTAGTATATTTCTGCCTAACCCTTCAGGGAATACAGGCGTGATGGTATGTCATGTGATAATTGATTTAATATGTTTTCTCAGAGTATCAGAACGTCAGATTCTGCTGTACAAGGCCACTGACCTGTCCGCGCCGGTCTGCACTGTGGGGCTGGACGTGTCACCTGCTATATTACAGACGCATCTCGACCACGATTCGGGCACGCTGTTCCTTACGGGACGGGTGAGTATCACTGATATTTATATTCATATGTCTCTAGACAAGTCTTACTTACTAATTCCCCGCCGCCATCTTGGGCGTGTGTTTTGTGATATCAGTTTCCGTAAAAACAGTCCAATATTTTAAGTTTTTGGTGGAGATTGAGGGGGACGCTTTGTCCCTTTGTCACAAAACGAGTGTTAGTATAAGATTTGTATGAGGCAGTGAGTATTGTGACTTCACAACGTCACATTTCTTTATAGTATGTTCTCTGTCTAGCACAAAATTAAAATGCTTTTAACTTATCTTATATATATATTTTATCCGATTTTAAATTTGCTTTTGTCGATTGGGTCTATTTTTGGTAAACAAGCCATAGCCAATTAAAAACTATCGGCCGATTAGGTCTGTCGTCTTCGTGGGCTCTGATTAGTATTATTTTTTCTGTGCAGGGTGATTCAACAATCTATTGCTACGAGGTGACGAGCGAGGCGCCTCACTTATGCGCGTTGTCGCACCACCGCTCACCCACGCTTCATCAGGGAATCGCTTACCTGCAGAAGAATCTAGTTGCTGTTGAAAAGGTAACACTTATACACAAAATAAGTTAAACATCTCAATCAACATTTGTTTTTGGAAATTTTAAGAAGAATTCCAAAAAACTGTAATACTATGTATGATAACGATGTGGATGAATGATGATGTTATTGGTTTTGAAGTTGGGTTATAATAAAAGTGAACAGAATTTATAAAACTAGGCGAAGTAAAAAATAGATTTCGTAAGGTTTGGTTCGATATTATTCACGGTTTGCATTATGTACTTAACACATTTTTTTATACTTTTAGGTGGAATTCGCGCGAGCCCTTCGGCTCACTAATGGTACCATCGAGCCACTATCCTTCACAGTACCCAGAATAAAGGTATATTGACATATAATATAATATAGTTGTCGCAGTTTACAAGTATCCGTGTAAGTGTGACTTCTAATGACCTCTAATGACCTTAATAAAAAGTTCAAATTAAAATTATTTACACACTAACTTACAATGATTACTATAATTATAGTTCGATTATCCATACACATTCTAACGGTTATAGAGTATATAATAGGCAATATGCATTTGAAACAGATGAGGGTAATATTTTTTTTTGGGGTACTATTTTGAATCCTCATTACGTCTCTATCAATATTTCCTGATTTTATTTCTTTTTCGATGTGAAAATAATTATTGAAAAGTTTATATATACGATGACCGACGATATGGCAATTATAGAAAAATTGCCATATCGTCGGCAATCGATTTTATACATATACTCGTATCGTTGGTCCAGACTGGATGAACAGGGTATTAACTCAAAAAGGCCTGTTTTTCAGGAGAGGGTTTTCAAATTAATATATTTACATTTCTATAAATAATTGTTAATGAAGAAATTACCCCGCACCCGCGAATCTGACGTCATATCGTTATGCAACCCTGTTTATATAAAGTGTACTTCTTTACTCGTGCTTGGTTGTGGAAGTAGGTATACGAAAAATGGTCTTATCGATAAAATATGAGAAGGTAGGTAGACAGAATCCACTAGAATGATCTCATAGCTTTTAGTAGAACTGTATTTTAAATATGCGTAATTTGTAAATTTTGGTTAATACCATGTTCATTCAAATGAACGATATATTAACTTACGTTACCTAATAATAATGTGTGCAGAGCGAGTTGTTCCAAGACGACCTGTTCCCGCCGACGCTGGTGACGTGGGAGCCGTGGGTCCGCGGCGCCGCGTGGCTGGCGGGCGCCGAGGTCTCGCCGCGCTCCGTCAGCCTGCAGCCCCCCGGCATGGAACCGCGTCAGTACATCCACATATTATGCATAAGATTTGCTTTACGTCCAGGTATTCCCTTCCCGAAAATGGCTCGCAGCGACGTCACAATTTCATGATCAGTGTTGCCGTTGATTGACAGTTTCTATACCAATAAGATTTTTTTTTAATTCATCATGAATATGAAATAAATTGCTAACTAGCTCAAATATTTTTATCTCGTGTTATTAGTCTATTTGGTTAAAAGTAAACTATAAAATTACTAATTGAAAATTCCACTAATAAAGAAGCAAGAAAGTGAAAAATGCATCTTGCTTGGCTAATTTATTTACACATAGTGGTATCATTTAAAACAATGACGTCGACGCGAGCCAACCATTTGACCTAGCTGTCATGGGAATAGAATACCTGGTGTCCTTGTACTATGCACAAATTGTACACCCACAGTTCGGCGGTATGTTTAGGTCCCAAGTAATAGGGGGCGAGCCTATTGTTATTAAACGGACACAAATCCAGACTCCTAGCTGCTGCTGAGAATTTCATAGAAAAACCCAATAACAACTGCTCGATCTCGGGATCGAAACCCTCTAGCGTAGCAGTTGTGCTTGGGACCAGTAGACTAAAGAGGCAGTTAGCGTAATGTAAGATTACGTGTATTTAGCATCACATGATGTGGACAGCACGTGTAATCAACGTGAATCGTGTGCGCGAATCTTGTTCGTAGGCGCAAGCGCAAGCGACGGCACTACCGAACCATACATGCAATGTAAGGTTCGGTAGTGCCGTCTACACGTAGGATTCGTGTTTAATTACACGATAGATTACATTACGCGTTACACTCGTCTGGACCCTGTGAACGTACAACACCTGCTTGTCAGTTAGATATTGTACGTTTTGGAATAAGAGGGTACCATCTTTTCAATATCTGGGGCACTTTTATTTTCTTAACCTACAGTAAACTTTGTTTTTGTTGTACCAGTATCAGCTCACACGGCGGCATCGCCCGTGACGCGCGAGGCACGCGACAAGGCGGCACAGAAGCCGAAGCCTGACCTCATCAAGTCGCACGTGCCGCAGGATGCACGCGCCAAGGAAGACAGTGTGAGCATACACATATTTCCATCTTGTTTATCTTACCTAGAAGATATGATGAATACAAAGTTAACTTGCTTATTTTGTGTGGGAAGGTTTTTATATAATGTGGATATTCCGCGGTTTTAAAAAAAACATTCAATTTATTATGCCAGTTTAATATTAGTATCATTTAGAATATTACATTGTGGAATATGAATAATAACATATTACAACTGTGCTATGTGAATAAAATCAAAATTAAGTTGAGGACACACTAGCGCAATGTTATAGTTGTCAGTCGCTCGTTTACTGTATAGCATTGTCACACAGAATATCTACAAAAAAAATGTTTGTTCACAGATAATGAAATCCATAAGCGCCAAAGTGCAGATGAACTTGAAACTGGAACAAGACAGCATGGAAGGTGTGGATGAAGCCGAATGGGAACAGTGAGAGGTAACCCGACTAAATCAAGTGCAATTGAACAACCTTAGCTTGTAGTGTTATTTAGAGGCTCCCGAACTCGGTCGCGGTATATGTACTGATTGACCGCCCGTAGTTGGGTTTCGGCGGTACGAATAAAATCGCCGATGAGAAAATATTGCAAATATTCTTGTAATTTATATATGCACACGTTTTATTATTCCTGAAAAGGAAAATTTTATCAATTCTAATGGACTTTAATATTTACTGGAAATTACGCTCTTTAGAGATTATAATGCCGGCTGTACACGCTTATCCTCTCCTGCCTCTCGTCGCGTAGAGGCTCGGCACGATAGCATACCATGTACACACTCGTACTCGGCCTGTCTTGTAGTGTTTCGACGAGTGTGTAGAGCCAGCATAATGATTATTATTGCAACCTTTGTGGGCTTATAATTGGAAGCTATAGGTTTTTAAAAGAGCAAATATTACCTGGTAGGTAATCATCGGTGTCATTACCAAAGAACCTACTGTCAAGTGTATCATTACCACTACCAAAAAGACATTTTCTATCCATGAAATAGTTATGTCGACATAGCTTCTCGTGTATGATTGTCATGCTACGCTTGCAGTTCTTACTTTCACGTTTTCTCTAAAGACATTTAAAATAAAATTATTGAAACTTGGATTTTTACATAGAACGATATTTTACTAAAACTGGATTCTGCTAAACTTCATTAAAATTTTGAATCCGAAAATGGGCATTTTCGGGTCTTGTGATTTCGGTTGTAATTTTAAAGTTTTGTGAAATCTGTTACTATATTTTTTGTCATCTTTATTCGTACAGCCGAAACCGTTACCAGGTTTAGCCCCCTCGCAGAATAAAAAATAACTTTTTATACCTAACAATAACTAGGGATTTCTAAATATTTTATAGAAATTTTCCTGTCGATCCCGTTTTTACATTTTAATCTTAGATATCAAATAGTCGTGGTAATGTAGAGTACTAGAATAAAAAGTCGGCATATAAGTCCAATAATATGTACTGATTTACTGAATATAGTTTAAGTCCATTGGAGAAATATACCGTGGAGTTTGAAAATAAGGATCGTAAAGACATTTTAATTCCCACCTATAGCACAATGCATTTTTTCATGATGTCCAAAATCATTTGCTGTTAAAACCTATTTGTACAAAAACAATAACGAACGGTCGAATGTGTTAAACTCATAATTGCTAATCATTCTGCTAGCTTCTGTGGCGTTTCCCCAAAAATATGGAGGTCGGGTACTAATCTAAACCAACAAAGGAATTGTGTTTTTGGATTCTCATAAAAAGGTCCACAGTATTTTAATTATTTTTAGAAGGTCAAATATACGTGTCCGTTAGCAATTCTCCTTGCAGTGAATACTGCTTTCAAATCCACGTGGTGAAGTTCTTCAAAATGCTAAATTACCTACGTACGAACCTTATTTCCAAATTCAAACGTTTTTAAAATATCAAAAGCAATGCTCACGGCCAGTAACATTTTCATCGCCGCACTGCTAAATAAATTATTTGCTGTCAAACGCTAACTTCGTGATCTCATTGATGTTAGACCAAAACCAAACCAATCATGCTCATAGAATGCTCACTATATCGCGTTTTTATGACCCTATTTTTGTTATAATAGGAACTTTGCGAAAAGCAGCATTGGCTGAAAAAAAACTTGCAAGCTCAAAATTCCATTTTTAATTATTTGAATAATTATTGTCTATATACTCAAATCCTTACTATATTGTATCGATTAACATCCCGTTTCGATTTTTTACGAGTATCGCAAGTTTTTATTAAACAAATGGGTGTCAGCGCAACATTCCTACATTTTGCCATAAAAATGCATTTATTTATATTGCGTATACTTTATATATGAAATAACAAGAAATATTAATAAATATACGTATGATTTGTATCTAATACTTGTATGTAAGGATGTGTAGGGTATTCATACTTATTAGGGAATTGACATTTTATGATGTAACCGATGTTATTCTATAGACACCAATAATATTTCTAGAACCTTTTACTCGTAGTCATTGCAATACAAAATTTTATATTATAGTTAGAACTTTTCTACTATTTTGTTTTTGATAAATACAGATGTGTAGTAACAGTTTAAATTAATACTATTTTTCTTTTAAACGAAATACACTCTTTTGTATAAAATTTGCAATGATTACAAAGTTAGCATAGAAATATATTGAAGTTGGGGTAATTTATAATTTTACGTAATTATTGTTACGATCAAAATATTAAAATAAAATAAACTTTTTATGGATTTTATTGCTGTATTTTTTTATGGGATAGGGGGGCAAACGAACAGACGGATCGCCTGATGGTAAGCGATTACTGCCGCCCATGGACACCCGCAACACCAGGGGAGTCACAAGTGCGGTGCGGCCTTTTAAAAGGGGATTGGGCCTCCGGTATCCTCACTCACTAGTCGAAACATAACGTAGTATTTTTTGTGTCTCACGCTGGCTTTCTGTGAGGCCGTGGTATCACTCCGGTCCCATTCGTGCCGAAGCATGGCTTTCCCACGGTAAAAAAGTATATTGATAATACATACATACACTTACGCCTTTCTCCCACAGGGGTTGGCAGAAACTATAGACTTATGCATCACATTGATAATATTTACCAATATGATGCATAAGATCCGAAACGTCCAGTTTAAAACAATATACTACGATAAAATCAGTAAAATGTCTAAAAATTCGCGTTAGTATCTGAATTTATAATTTAAATATTACAAATCATTTAGTAAAGTACCCCATCTTCGATGTGTTCCTACTTTTCGTCTTTGTATATGAAAAAAAAACCGTAACGAATGGAAGCGCGACTTAGTACCGCTAGTTGATGCCATAAACACAAATCACGTTTTGCTCAAAACGCCAAAGACTACGTTTTTCTTGTCAATGTGTTGAAATGTATTAGTTTATTATCTTTTAGTTTTTTTTTGAGATGTGAATAATAAACTGCAGCTTGACGGTTGAATATTCAAAAGGCAATATATTTTGAGGGCACTCCAAATTTGAGTTTATGACATAAATAATTATTTTGAAAGAAATATAACACCACTTACGTTCTAATTCTTTTCTTATTCACTTAAGTATATCAATAGATTTTGTTTTTTGTCGTCTCACTTCATAGATATGAAAATGACAAAAACAGGTAATAAAGCCATTGATTGTTCAAGCTCTTAAAAATAATTGGCGTTTCAGTATTCGGCCGTGATACAGCTGAATTGAATGAGTCTTCAGTCACAACTAGTAAAAGTGAAATTAACGATTTGCGAAGCTTAGAAGTCTTACCATAACGTGTTATTGCGATCGTGAGAGAGGGATGCTGCTCTGCTGATGTATTAAATAGTCTCATCTCTTTCTGATTACCTAAACGTGATCACGTTAACCTTATAAAAAGTAAAGTTGCTATAATAAAATCACATCTCATTCCTGTCTATATTATTGTAAAAACTGTCTTTACTACAAATGACAGAGAAATCTAGCTAGCTAGATAATACTTAGTATTAAAATGGAATCTCATTTTATAATTATGTAAAAATATTCCCATTCAAAATTTTAAATTAAATTAAAGCGCATCAATAGGCCTACAAGAGCGAGTATGAAGCTCTCTCTCGCTCCCACGTACTAAGTGTGCGAGCGAGATGAGAGGCCGGGAGTGTCATACGTAAGCTTTCGTATTTTACTTAAATATTAACGAATAGGTGTAATTTTATTCGCTAGTCAAAAAATATATACTTTAAATGGGAAGATTCTTAAAAATATATTCAAAATGTATTACTTTATGATTAATTTATAATTAAGATTTCTATGTATATTTTTAGTTTAGTTTCAAGCGGTTATTTTGTCGGTGGGCTTTTGATATTGGCAACCCTCTATTCTAACACTAGGGCTCACTTGCAACAACTTGAAGAAGTTGGTGCAAGTGGCCCTAAATAGCAAAGAATGTACTCGAAGAGACACGAGTATAAAACTTGAGTCTATAAAAGTTGAAACAGTTCCGTAAAAAAGGAAAGCTTCTCGTGCGCTTCTCAATACTAATAAGGATAGATATTATTGAGAGGCAGTAGAAAAGATCTTATGATATGTAATTCTCCATTTGATTTTGGTGTGCGATAAATAATAATTATATATTTATATAATTATATATATAATATTCTATTATTCTTTATCATATTCTACCCAGATGAGATCTCAAGAAAAATTTTGCACCAATTAACTCATCTCTTATGTGTGTCTAAGAGGAGGGTGGGTATTTTTCCAACTACCTACCTGTTTTCGTGGTTCAGGAGTCACTCATGGTACCAAATAACCCTATAACATCTGTGTAAGCATCACCGACAGCAAATAAACGCTTCATACTATTGCACTTTGTATTCATATCAAATAAAGTAAATCACCATAAAATATATCGTTTGTTTATAAGAACGCACCTTTGGTAACCCAAGTATAACATAGCACAATATAGCAAGAGAAAAAATGTAATCACTATAGAGAAGGGTGTGGTCGTAGTTATAGAGGGCACAAACGAAGCGGTTAGTGTTGTGGAGTTATATAGTCTTCTCGATGCGCAGCAGCATCTAAGCTTTGGCAATATTCTCTGAGATAAATGTGGACGTATGAATTTTAATTAGTGATGCAATAGCTGCTAAGAAAATAATGGTAATATGCTACACTTTTTAGTGAGCATTTCTGGCTCACAAAAATATCAAGTAATTATAAGTTGCTTAAAAATGAAGTATTTAGAAAAATACTGAATATAAATTTGACGCAGTGATATTACAGTGTTTAATAATCTACATTTATATAATTTATTATATGGTTTTGTCCTCGTCTCTTAATTTCAATTGTGATTTCGCTTGTATACAGACCACACCTTATCTATTCAAACAATTTTATTACTTCTTCATTGTTTGAGGGATTTAAATCAAACGTTTATTTGACGGTTTCTTATTATTAAAATTTCTGTGTACTCAGTAATACTTATTCATTTATAAAGTTAGACTTAAATTATTTGTCAACTTTTAAGCTCTTATTTGTTTTTTGTGATAGATGACTGTAATTTCATTATAAAAGTTGGGAACAATACCAATGATATTAATAGAGAATATTATTTTATTTGTCTGTTCGGAGATATTATAAGAATGATTATTTAGAAACGTGGTAAGAAATCGTCAAATGTATTAATTTAAAATGCACAAAATATTAGCAGCATTTTGCTCTCTACATCATTTCCTTACCAAAGTTGTGAAATGACAATAAATTTAATTTGAAACTTGAAATTTTTCAAATTGTTTCGTCCAAATCTATGTATTTAAGACGTAAAATTGCTACAAAATTGGGAATTTAGTGCCAACATTTCCACATATTTATTATTATTATGAAATCGGCGTTAGAATTCTTAATCTTTTCCCTAATCCTTCTTCGATAAAGTTGAGTAAGTGAATAGTGTTGCGTTAACTTTTTACTTGGGCGCCCTAACATATGACACAGTTAAATTGGCGGTAAAATATCTCAATTTTATCGAAGGAGGTTACGTGTAATGTAATATAATGATCACAGACGATACCCTCATTGTGTGAGTGCGTGTAATTTTTGTATTTTTGGATGTTGTAAACCTACAGATATCCTAGCGTTAAGGCTCAATATTTGGAGATATTTTTATTATTTTGCATTTTTTTATTAAACTCTTGCTAAATTATGGAGTGTTTTATTTTTGGCCACGTATTTGATTTTTTGCACAATTTATTTTAGGAAAAAACGTGAATTCTCTAAATCTAAAAATGAGTATTCTTTGAACATAATACAGTAATAAAACAAGTTGTACATAAAACTTCAGAGAGCAGAAAAGCAAAGTGAACTTTATACACAACATGGGTTGAAGCGACATCAACACTTCGTATTCTTTAACTTTGAACGTGTTTACTTCGTATAGTAAACAATCAAAGTGTATGTCTTGTGAGAGTTGGTGAACGGTGTTTGTACAATAATTTTGCGTCTTCCAAGATTGTCTTTCAATATCTCCCAACTGGAAGAGAACATCTTTTCCTGTTATTTCTTCTTAGCACTACATCCTCTTCAATCATTCCACATTATTCGGTTCAGGAAAGCACAACGAGGGCATCTGCAGCTTGAGAGATTTCGATGGGATGTGAAGTCTGCGAACCTGCAATAGGCTAGCGTGTTGTGTTGGAACTATTAGGTTAACCCCTCTCATTTTGAGAGTAAACCTATGCCTAGAGGGGAGGGTACAGTTAAGCGTTAGTGTTAGATTTTACGCATTGATTTCAAAAATTCAAATTGAACTTGGCAGTCCATAGTCGGTTTACTAGCTATTATTATTATTGCATTTATCTTGGAAAAAATAACCCAGTATATGTAGGTAAGGTATACATATTTTTTTTTTTGGCTCCACGTCCGTAGTGCAATGGGTGGGTTTCGAACCGGCAACCACATGATTGCAAGTCCGACGCCCTAGCCATTAAACAACCGCCGCTTTTTTGTTCTATATGTAAGCTGCAGCTTTGGCCCCAAGATGTAAAGTTCAAATGTTTTTTTTGTGTGTAATACTGTCAACAGCGTTAATTTTAACTAGCTGATGACTCTTTAAACTGGGTTTATGTATCTCAAGCACCCATAAATACTCAAAAACGACGATACGTCGTAGGTAGTAGTGTGTCATTCCTACACGTGTCCACTAACATGAGAAACGCGGAAACTTGAGAAATCTATTATAGTTACAAACACGACCTTCATCAATTTATTTGTAGGTACTTGTACACACGAAGAGACATAAACACCACACGCAATCTAGTTCTAGGAATCAATCTTATGGCGGCGAATGGATCAAATTGAACTAGCTAGAGTGTAGTATAAACGATGTCATGTGTGACTAACTAATTACAAACGTGTGCGTCACCACAGCAAAATCTTTTATTTATATAACATAACATACCATCACGCCTGTATTCCCCGAAGGGTTAGGCAGACGCGTACTAATGTACACCCCCAGTTCGCCGGTATGTTTAGGTCCCATGTAATAGGGGGCGAGCCTATTGCCATTAACCGGGCACAAATCCAGACTCCGAGCTGCTACTGAGAATTTCATAGAAAACCCAATAACACTTTGCTCGACCTGGGGATCGAACCCAGGACCTCTAGCGTAGCAGTCGTGCTTGGGACCACTAGACTAATGAGGCAGTCAAATCTTTTATTTATATACCTCCTATCGAGGTTTTGTTTATTGGTACCAATAATTAGTGCCCCAACTGTATACCGAAATGAGTCTGTTGCGGCTTTTACCGGGAAAAGGATGCAACGCCCATACATTGTATTATCTATATTAGGTATTATTAGTCTATATTCGTGCACTATGGAACGCTAAGTCAACGCCATAAAGCCCATTCTTCGACTCTTCTCGTCCAGTCGCTATCAGCCGCCATTTACAAAACGTAACTCCAAATCTGTCTCTACTTACCTACACGTCAGTCTTCTGCACATGCGGAGCGTCCTCCCTTATATTATTTTCGTTACCAACTTTAGACCTCGAGCTCAAATAGTGCACCGTAGCTAAAGGTATAGAAACAACAATCTTATCAGGTAGCGCTAGCAAGTTTCCCGCGATATTAATTCACTGTATTGTCGCCTCTCTCTAACGTTTCTTTCAGTACGGGATATCCTAGCTGATCTTGCAATATTTTAAACTAGACTGGTACCTTAGCTCTAACTTAAGCGTATTTTTTGAAAAAAGCGCCTTAGAGTCAGATCACAACAAAGTGATTCTATAGGGGTCCTTTTTTCACCTTAGAAGTATCTACCTACATCTCGTTGACATCAGAATACCGACATAGCAACTAACAATATTTATAAGGAAAGTCCAAAGTCACGCCCCGAACATAGTCGGTACACGAGACTGTATTGTCAACCCGTGTCGTGCGGCCTCGATTGATGGACTGTGTTAATCCCAGGGGCGAGGGGGTCACAGGAGCAATCGGGCCGGCCTTGTCACTCAATCTGATGAACATGTGTGTTACGTGACATATGAGTATAGGAAGTGATGGTTAAATTGCTAAGAAGATATCAAAGGCTGGTCAATATCATCGCCCGCATGTTCACCCACTGTATATGAGCTCAAGCTGTAAAAGGACATTCTGCCAATCGATTTATTTTAATTGCCTGTGGGTGAACTAAGCAAAGGCTTCACAACCAAAACTATCAAAGAGCACATTTTAACATTTTTTTACTACAAACAAAATCGCTCTTACCTTTTTTTTAAGGGGATTGGGCCTCCGTTAACCTCACTCACTCGGCGAAACCCAACATAAGCGTTGTTTGACGCCGGTTTTCTGTGAGGCCGTGGTATCACAGCGGTCGAGCCGGCCCATTCGTGCCGAAGCATGGCTCTCCCACGTAAAAAAATCCCAATAGGTACAACATAACAATAATCTACAATAACCTTTCCAATAGGTACAAAAATGTTACGGGTCTGACTGGTTGGCGACCATCCTTACGTCGAAATCTGTCGTAAGGCTTTACACACCAAGGAATGGTATGTGTTTCGACTATTGCGCGTAAGAGCTAGTTTCTCCTCGGTTGCTGCGGCACTGGCCGCCTGCAATTCATAGGGGTTCCTAAGGCTCTGCAACACATCAGCTCAGCTCTCAGCTCTGCATCTCATTTGAGAGGAGACCTGGGACAATATAATGGGTTGGTTATGTAAACAATGAAAAACAAACTACTTACTTTATGCTAGAATATGGGTAAAATCTATAGATTTTATTTCAAATAAAGGGTTCAGAAACAAATACGACAGAAAAATCTAGCACAAACAAAACCGTGATGAAACGCCACTTCGCATCCATGTAATTCAAAGGTGGGTAACTTATCTTAAGAATGCGGTGAAAGAAGGTCTCGTAAAAAGGGGTTTCAAGGAACTGTTAGTTGATAGATGTTGGCAATCTATTGGGTAGGCTTGAGTGGCGGTTGATCGCGACACGATTTTTCAGCTTCAGTACTTATCTTTAAGCATTTCAAAGGAAGGGCGAGGAGAATGTAAAGTGAATATAACCTCGATAAAATAGTTACGTTTGTGAAAAAATAAAGAGTGGAATAGAAATACCTTTAAGAACGTTTATATAAAGTTAAAGTTTAGAGAGGTAGGTAAATAAGTTTTTAAAAGTATCTAGGTAAATTCGAGTGGTCATGAATCGTCATAATATATTTGTTTCCTTGTTTGTCTTCACGTTCTTAAGGTATGGTCAACTGCACATCATGGTATCTATCCAAAATTGACAAATTTCTTCAATCGATTTTCAATTTAATCTCCAAATAATAGAGTTTATTATCGGTTGGGGAACTTTGACAGTTTGATGTGCTGTTGACTGTTACCCGATTAAGTATGTTGAAACTTTGGCGAGTTGCATAGTACGCGCCCGCGAAGCTTTCTGACGAAAATGTATACCTAGAAGAAAAAGGAGCATTAGTAACACAAATTTGGTTTTGTATAGATACTAAATCTAAATCTATTCCTGTTATGGGAAGACATATTATATAAATTCACCCAATTTATCAATATTTCAAAGGGAAGTGAGAGTTATTTTTGTAAAGTCCATGGCGATTGTCTTTTCTTACTCTACAAAGATAAATAATTACCCTATCTTTTTCCGTAGTCGGATAAAAACACTTCTAAGTTGTATTACTAGATGATTTAAAATTGAAATATGTAAACAGGGAACTGCTTCATTAATCTAGTGGCTCTAAGCGCGACTGCTACGCTATAGATCCCGGGTTCGATTCCTAGGTCGAGCAGTGTTATTAGATTTTTCGATAAATTTCTCAGTAGTATCTCTGAGTCTGGTTTCGTGCCTGGTTAATGAAAATAGGCTTGTGACCTAAACATTCCGGCCAACTGTGGGTGTACATTAGTACACCTCTGCCTAACTTTCGGGGAATACAGGCATGGTGGTATGTATGATTGTAAAGGTAGCGTTATCTAGGGTTAAACGAAACATACGCACGGTGTTGACGTACTTGAGCTTTTTTCAATCCTTTACTTCGATGTCTAAAATGCTAACACTTGTGAAGCTTTTCCTAAGCTTCACAAGCAAAATTTGAGTGGAACAAACGTCATTAATTGTGATTCTCCTCCTTTACGAGACAGATATTGCCTCCGTTAGTATCCAAGTTATTTAATCTAAGTAACGTACGCCGTAACTTTCCTGCCCAACTTATTTGTTACGGGTCGTACGTGAGCAACGTAGGTAGCGGAGAACAGGTTAAGGTTTGTTGAAATACTCTAACACATGATGGTTTGGGAGCAACAGTAATAATACCTACAATGAATTTGGTTGTCGTCAAGACAGTGTAAGCGAAATTAAAGTTGTGTAAACCCACTCGGTAGACTAATATAATTTTATGCGTTTGTCTGATTATTTATTGCGTGGTAACTGAAAATCCAACCTAGAAAGGTTTAGTTTTGCGTTTGTTCTGCAGTATTGAGTTATATATATCATTGGTGATATATGAATCTAAACAGTCTGGTCTAGAATTCGAATCCAAGGCACGTGCCTACCTTAGATTTTGCGGTCATAGATGTTGATGCAGGAGAAATCCAAGTTTAGCATATTATATATTTTTTTTAAGTACTGTAGGTACTTATTGTACGTTGAAGTCTCATAAAGACATAATCAAACATTAGCAAGATGTGGAATGAAAAATGCAAAATTCTTGGAACTAGGTCGCGTGTCAAAGGTTTTTAAAAGGCCTACTAGAAGGCACTGAGCTTTTTGGGTTGGGCTGCTAGATACGCGATTACCTACCCAGGTTTTGAGATTATAGGGCTGTTGATGATGATTATAGAATAGAGCTATAGGTTTTTTTTAAAGCTTACTAGCTATTTGGGTCGTACATTACTAGTATTCTCGTTAACCCCTCGTGCTAAGCTAAATGCTTGTGTTATGAAGGTTTTGAATCGGCATGGTTGCCGGTGATCGCAGGTCCGACGCCCTAGCCATTAGGATACCGCCGCTTAAACGTTCGCTTAAAATTCCGTACCTATTTGATTCCTCCTGAATAATGTAATAACGTATTTCAGCTTGAATACAATCCACGGATCAGTAAAGTTACGCTAAGCATACCTAGGAGGAGTTTTTGGATGGAGTTCTCATTTCACCAGTGTTCATTTTGCCAGTGCTGATCTGAGAGGCTAAAATGGCTCCTTTTAATGAATCATATTATGATTCACAGACACAACATGCTGTACATTCCAGTATACGTTGACCTCGCTTGTATATAGGCTTTTTGAACTATTAGATACCAGCTAGTATAGCATGATGTGTACCTACCTGTGTATGCCTTAATCATATTATGATTATTTAATGGCTATTTTAGCCCCCGGGGGCCTTATGTCTAATAAAAATTGAAATTTGACTGCCTCATTTGCTTAGTGGTTCTGAGCGCGACTGGTACGCTAGAGGTCTTGGGTTCGATTCCCAGGTCGAGTAAAGTGTTATTGGGTTTTTCTATAAAATTCTCAGTAGCAGCTCAGAGTTTGGAATCTGTGTCCAGTTAATGGCAATAGGCTCGCTCTCTATTACACGGGACCTAAACATACTGGCGAACTGTGGGTGTACAGCTCTGCCTGCCTTTCGGGGAATACAGGCGTGATGGTATGGTTTGTTATCAAATAAAAATATCTATTGTATCCATGACTATCGTTATATTTTAGAGGGCTTTCAGATCATTCTGTCTCTGTCAACACATTTACTCAAGTCCTAATATCTCTCCGCTTATTTAGTAACCCGTAAACGTCTGGATTTCATTAGCCGCGTGTTTTCTTCAAACAAAATATGTTGTGTTATTAAAACAAGTATGTGTTGTGTTATTAATAAGTGTTTCGGCATGTTATGGTCGTGTTCAACAATAAGAATATTTTAAAACATTTTCATATATATCGCTTTTTGTGCGTAATTTTAAAGAAACTGCTGTTTTGTTTCTTCTTTATTGAGATCAAATGCTTCCGATGCTTGTAAAGTAATCGGTTGCAATCGTCATCCGTCGCGTTGAAAATGATCAATCGTTTTTGGATATCTCATGATTCTCTATTTGATTGACAATTAGTTAAGAATATTTCCACGAAATACATAATTATGTATACAAGTAAATAAATTCATGAAGTGAAGTAATCGTTAAAGTTAATAGTCAGAGAGCATATATTTTTATTTTTTTTATTATTATTATTATTTGTATCTCCTTTTTGGATATCACGGCATGCCTCCCGTGAGGAAGACATCCGGTCCTTTGGAAGGCTTGTGGGGGGACGCAGGTACAACGCGAAGAGGTCTTTTGGAGAACTTTGATCTAATATGGGATGGGGCATACACTCGGGATACTCCACAACTGCAACTATGGGAGTAAAACCATGAAGTATTCTAGGCGGGTGAAGAACTATTGTAAAATATGGAAATAAAAATGGGATTATGGATATGGATGTTAGGTGGACCGATAACTTCTATTGCCGGCAGAAAACGGCGTCTGCCTTGAGCCTCGAATAAACATCCTTAGGGATGGCATACAGTGACTTGCCACCTCACTAGCTGGGCTCCCCGAACAGCAGCCAGTATAGGCAGAAGGCGGCAACAGCGGTGTGAGCGGCTCAGGGTGTAGAGAGGTTATTATTATTATTATTTAAAAAAGCTAGCTACTAGCAATGTGGGTCGCATATTACTAGTATTCTTGTTAACCCCTCGTGCTAAGCTAAATGCTTGTGTTACGAGTGGGTTCACGTCGGTAGTGTAATGGGTGAGTTTCGAATCGACAACCATAATGATCGCAAGTCCGACGCCCTAACCATTAGGCTACCGCCGCTTAATTTTAAGACTGAAAGAGGTTTTAATTAAATTCTTAGTAGCAACTCGGACATTATGCAATGGCAATAGGTCAAAGTCAAAGTCAAAATGTTTTATTTCAATTAGACTTTATTGTTTGTTATATACAATTATTCACCGGAAAACGCAGTGTAAGACGACCTCCAACGAGATGGACGGACGACCTGGTGAAGGTAGCTGGGAGTCGTTGGATGCAGGCAGCATATAGCCGGTCCTTGTGGAAGTCTTTGGGGGAGGCTTTTGTTCAGCAGTGGAGCTCTTTTGGCTGATATGAATATGATGATGATTTTTATCAACACCTCCCGCACTAGGGATCCCCTGTGTTGATGGGCTTAGTACACCCCGACTCGAAAGTTTGAAACGTAAGTCCATTACCTATTTAGAATGAGCTTATCGGAGCGCAATCACCTTAAAATTGATGTGTACGTAAAGTGCTATTTCATGATGCCCTTTTGATTGCACGTGCCGTGATGGTAAATTGTGTTGAGGCATGGCACACAATAATTAATACCAATCTACTCTCACCGATGCCCACGCTTTGTTTAGCTCGACGTGTGCAGTTAGCGTATCGCTCTATTATTCGTAACCATGCGCTGCGTCCGAGGGTGGACGGAACACGAGTGGGGTAGAGCCGAAAATAGAAATATTTCTGTTAGAAAGTATTATCGCATCGTGAGATTTCTGGGTCTTCATCATTATTTCATAGATGGAATCGGATCATAGGTGTGTCATCGATTCTTGATACCGCTTAATTTTAGGTTCTTCTTGTTAGGGTATCAATAGCAATAATAATAGGCTCATGTTTAGGTTAATAACTTGATACACACCAGTATCAGTTGACTTCTTAATATCATAACTCTCTTACCCTCTCCCTTAAAATTCGACTTCATAATATTCTTGACTTACTTGATCTCATTTCTTGTGCCAATCTCCTTTTTATAAGTGAGGACCTAGCCTCGGGATTATATATAATGGGCTAAATGACTTAAATGACATATTATATTATATTCTTGGGCGCTCACCCACGAAAAATTCTATGAAACAAGTAGCTAAATGTTTATTTATAGATCTCTTCAGTCTACGAATTAGTTTAGGCCAATAAAATTTGTTGTGGACTTCAATGAGTGCTTGGAAAACTAATAATTAACGTCTAGCAAGAAAAAGTCAGTGTCATGTTCTCTAGGTATGTGAGTAGGACATTGATACCACATAAAAAGGAAGTTAAGAAGGGCCACTATGTTATGAATATGCAATTTATGACAGACTTTTTCAAAGTTTTTAATTAAGTATAACAAATTGAATTATTCTAAAAATATTTTTAAATAAAAAATTTGAACAGTTTACGGTATTAAGTATAAATATTTTGTAAGGTTTTGTGATAATGATTGGAATCTGTTGTCGTTTGAAGAAAGTTGTAGAACAAAAATTATTATCATAGATTATGTATTTCTTTAAGCCACATAATCAACAAAAAAGGTGAGGTGAACGGCCAGTCCACTAGGAAGACGTGGGTTGCCAGGGACCTTTAAGAGTTGATTTGTGACAGTCAAAATCTATAGGGCTTACAGAGAATGAAAGAAAAATGGGCCAATGTATGTAGTATAATAATTATGTATTTAAACTTTTTTTCTTGTCTTTGGTAAGAAAAAGAGCTTCACTTTTATTGGCTTTAATTTTAAATGCCGTCACCTTTTCTTCATGAACCATATTTGAATCCGTGCGAGGCGTTTCAGCGTATGCACGCTTCTTCGGTAGCGTTTTTCTAGCGTACCTTCTGCATTTCCTTTTTTGTGGAAATATATGTGGTAATTTGGTATTTAAAAGGTAAACTGTTGGTAGCGATACACATTGTGACTCCTGATTGTATAGAGAGCACGCGTTGTTTTATTGTTTGTTTTATTTGTGTTTGTTTTTTTTTCGTTTGAATCCTGTATGGCTATGTGAAAATGTGACATTGAATATTGGATTTGTGTTTCGAACTCAAAGGTGAGAGCTCATTGAATGCAAGAAAAAGTAAAAAAAATAATATTGAACGTTATATTTTCAAAGCAGTTATTTCAGCATTATTTATTTATTTTTTTTTATTTTTATTTATTGAATTTTTATGAGGTACATATTAGGTCTTACGAAGTAATACAAAGCCCCACAAAACTGTACAAACAGTTTGACTGTGGGATCAATTTTAGTCTTAATAACATGTAGGTAGGTACATAATTAGTAATGGAGTGCACAATTAATGTTTTATGGTAGGGTATCTATAAGGTATGTTCTTAAATTTCTTTTAAATTTATTTTTATTAGGTTCGATTCTGATGTCGGCGGGTAAACTGTTGAGTATATACGGTATACGTTTTCTTAAAGTCCTATCTCCATACACGTTTGTAACTCTGGGAACAACGAATTTACCCGAAGTCATCATCCTCGTGTTATAACTATTATTTATTTTGATTTTTAATGAAGTGTTATGCTCTTGTTTGCCATGGTTATTAGTTGCTAGAAGGTATTTATGTTTTAAACTGACCGGTAATATTTTACATATTTTAAAAAGTTTGTAGTAATCATTTTTGTATTTATTTTTAGTTTTTTTATCTACAAGCAGTTTTATAAATCTTATTTGGATATTCTCCAGTTTATCTATATAGGTTTTAAATGTGAGGCCGTAGCAATCAAGAGCATAATCCAAAATAGATTCCACTAAAGAAGTATAAAGTAGTTTTAGTGTACCAATAGGAATTCTATAACTTAAGTGGTAAAATTTACCAAGTATCGCTCTAAGTTTATTACATATGAGATCTATGTGTTCAGCCCAGGAGAAATGCTCGTCAACTTTAAGTCCTAAATATGTTACACACTTTACTCTTTGTACAGGTTTACACCTACATTTAACATGGTTATTGTGAAAGCAATCGTAAGAATGAGTATACAATGGACAAAGAATTTCTTGCAAGGGTAAATAGGGAGAATGTATAATTAAAAGTTTTGTTTTATCGGAATTTAGTACTATGCCATTGTCATGTGACCATTTGACGACGGAGTCCACGTCTTGTTGAACAAGTCGACAAGTTTCGACTAAGTCTGTGCCAGCACGCATCACGCACAGATCGTCCGCAAACATGTACGTCGAGCAATGTTGCACCACTCTACACAGGCTATTAACATGCATCAAATAGCACACAGGGCCACATCCTGAGCCCTGTGGCACCCCACACTGAACCATTTTCTTATCACTTAGCGCGTTACCAACCTTCACTCGGTAAGACCGTGAAGTGAGGTAGTCTCTAAACCATTCGTTTAGGGGCTTCCCCACTCCACACTCTTCTATTGCATTCAATAATGTGTGCGTTTCTAAAGTATCGAACGCTTTTTTAAAATCGAAAAATATAGTAACAACAAATTGTTTATCGTTCAAATAGGTGTTAATCTCATCTGTAAAGTTAGTCAGTAACGTGTTAGTGCTTTTCCCTTTTTGAAAACCGTGCTGTGATATATTTAAAATATTATTTCTTTTTAAGTATTTACCAAGTTGATCTGTTATGCATTTTTCTATGACTTTGTCCACGCTGGATAATATAGCTATTGGCCTATAATTAGCATATACCTTGCGTTCGCCTTTTTTGTAAATAGGACGTATTATTGCCTCCTTAAGCTTTTCCGGAAATGTATGCTGTTTAATAGATAAATTAACCAACTTGGACACTACAGGGCTTATTTTGTCACTGATCAATTTTAAATCCGACATTCGTATCAGATCGCTGCCAGGTGATTTTTTTACGTTCATGTTTTTAATAATCTTCTCGACATAATTATCGCTGACAGGCTGCCATCTCATACTCATATCTGATTTTTCAACATAGTTCTCTCTGTTTAGCCATTTTTCGTTACATACATGTTTAATTTGTTCAATTTCCTCGCTAAAAGTAGTCGCAAACTGGTTAGATACGTGTTGGGCATTTCCCTGCGTATTCATATTAGTTAGTATCACATTATCTAAGGATTTGTTATTTTTCCCTAATAATATATTTATTCTATCCCATAACTTCTTTATATTTTTATTACAATTAATAATACTCTGTCTATCATATTCATTACTACATTTAGATATTGTTTTACTACATTTATTCCTATATTTAGTATATTCTAGTCTTTTAATCATATTCTTTGGATCTTTGCACCATGCCGAAAACAGCCGGTCTCTCTCTTTTATTATATTTTTTAATTTATCCGTTACCCAACCTTTGTTTCTAGAATTACAACGTACAGTTACAGTCTTATAACAGTCATTATAAATGTTAAGAAATAGTTGACTGAGGGTATTATACAATCTTATAGGACATTCAATAGAAGTTAATTTATTAAAATCAGCACTTAATAATCGTTCTCTGACCATTCGATTGTCGAGCACACGACGTACGGTAGGTATATTAGTCCGCTTACATTTCGCGGCGCGCGCATCGTCAGCTGATCGGCCGAGCGATGCACTTGGTGCACCTGTGCCTACGCGGCAACAAGACGCGCGATTCCATTGCACTACTGCCGACACGGGATAGTGGTCCGATATTTTATGTTGAATTACTGCAGAGTTAATTTGTGCTAGGGGCGCTCTAATATATATGTGATCAATGCATGATTCAACAATATTTCCCATTACTATTTCTTTGCGTGTTATTTTATTTATGCATTTGACCAATCCGAATTCGGATAAAAGAGTTTCGTATTCAACAACTCTAGGATCTTGATTTTTTAATAAATTTATGTTTATATCGCCACAAAAAAATATTTTGCTATCATATGGCAAACTTTCTAATATATTACGCAATTCTTTCAAAAATTGTACTATTTTGTTATTTTTGTTTATTCGCGGAGGTCTGTATACAGCTAATAAATATATCGGATCATTCCCATTTTCGTCGAGCACAATGGAAACACACTCCGCGGACCGCATATCGCATGTATGCGATGTCTCACTCACTCGAGCTGCCCATGATACGCGCGTATAAACTAATACACCTCCCCCGGTTCGCTCGGTACGAGTGAAACTGTGTACATTAAAACCCCTGATTCCGTAAAATTCTATCATTGAAAAGTTAATGTTTGGTTCTGTTATTATTATTACATCAATGTCTTTTAAATTGTTATCCAAGGTGACTATTAATTCTTGAAAGTTCTTCTTCAATGATCGAATGTTTACGTGTAATATACAAAAGTCATATTTATTCCGTGACGATAACCATAAGTTTAGACTTCCGATCTCAACCGCATTAATTGTATCATCATCCGTAATAGTTACAATACTGTCTAATACCGTGAATTTTGGTTCTTAAATTAAACAAAATAAAATCAAGGTGGTGTAGTGAGGATTATTCTTTCGATTTGAGTTCATTAATGTCATTTACTGATCTTACCCAAATTGCTTTATCTCCATCGTTTTTCTTTATTAATATTTTACCATTTGCCACCCAGATGTACTTAAAAAATCCATGCAGCTCATTCTTAGTATTCCACAGTAAGGTTCGGGTTGTCTTGGTTAAGTCTTCGTTGATGTATACTTTGTTGGTACTTGCACCGCCAGTTATTTTGTCACTCGTTATGTTAGCCAGTTTCCGTCGTTCCGAGAGCCATGCGTCGCGACGTTCGGTGCCCGAGTTCTTAAATCCGACGATAATAGAGGCAGCTTTAATTCCTTGTTTTCGTGGTTGATTTCGCCTTACCCAATCAATGTCCTCGCTGCTTACTTTAATCATTGTCCCGATTTTGTTGACAATTTCACTAACATTTTCGTCGGGCATCTGTTCAATACCCACAATCTCAATATTATGTTTACGGGTTGATTGCTCATAATCGTGCAGTCTCTGTTCTAACGCAGTGTTACATTTTTCCATATAGATGCATTTATTATTTATGTGTTCTACCGTCTTTTCAAGCTTATGAATTTTATCTTTCGACTTTTCGTGTTCCGCTAATAACGTTGTTTGAATTCATTTTTACCATCGTCATCAGTCCATTTGTGTTCAAGAGCTAGCCCAGTGGGAGCATTATTATGCTGTTTTAGTAACATAAAAACCCTTTTGTTGTATAAAATTTATAAATATAAAAATCTTTGTCCCAATCAATCTTTTCTGAAATACTAATAAATATTCTCATTAAACATTCATTAGTTAGAGATGCTATTGTTTCATTGATAGCACAGGAAAATTGCTCTGCATTTCACATTATAACAAAAAATATCGCAGTGATTTAAAAAATAATGGCGGTCGCACGCGTCGCTTTATGGTTCACGGAATAACAACAAAAGTTTTTCATTGAGCGGTGCTTTCATTGACACAGTATTCAAATGTACTTAAATTACTATACATGTCATATACCTACTAATAGGTTAACTTAAATCCGGCGATTAGCGTGAGTTTAGCTTAACCGCCAATGACAATCGTTAGTGGTCGTTAGAAGACTAAAACGTCTGACAACTAATCTATAATATCGGTATTACCTAGAAATTGTGTTGCAGAGGTCGGATGATAATCGCTTCGTATACACCATCTCCAATTTACAATTAATTTGCTACCTATATTACATAATATTATATTATTTAAATCTAAAAAGCCATGTTTGTACGTAGAACATATTCTTCTTTTTATGGATTATGTCGGCAAACGAGCTGACGAGCCACCTGGTGGTAAGTAGTTATCGTCGCCCATGGACACCTGTAACATCAGAGGAGTTGCTGCTGGGGCTCTTCAGCAGTCCATAGGGACTGCAGACTGCCAGAGCTATAGCAACCGAGGGGAACTGGCTCTTACGTGCAAAGGCCGAAACATACATCAAGGTGCTTTATGACAGTCTCCAAGTCTGTCATAGACTGTCCGCCATCCAGTTAGACCCCAACAGGTCCTACAAGCAAAATTCATGGTTCGACAAATAAATTAAGGGTAACGGAATTCAAGACAATGTATGTCTATATGCTACTAAAAAGGAAATTACTAAAAAGTTGTATTGTAGATAGCAGATACTTTAGAATAGAATAGAATAGAATAGAATAATCTTTATTGCACACCATATGAAAAAATAAATTAAAGAATTTTTAAAAACTAAGGGTACAATGGCGGTCTTATCGCTAATAGCGATATCTACCAGACAACCTTTGGATGGACAGGAATGATATGAAAAAACGGGAGGTTTAGGGTAGTCCATGGTGTACCAACCAGAAAAAATCATAACGATTAAAAGTAAATAAACTACATAAATTTTATTCCGGAAAATGGAAAAGTTACTCGAAATAGAGGAAGGTACCTTGAGGGAATCACAGCGTTTTTCGAGCTTTGTTATTCTGGTTTTTATAGACCAGTGAAGCACAGAAAAATAGTACATAGTACATTTAATAGTTTAACATGACGTAATGTTGTGAGCATGACACAAAATTTAGTTTAAAAGGTTGCATTTCAAAGCTGTCACTTCCGTCAGCCGGAACAGTGCTCAGGACAAGAGCATTTCCTTTCTACTTGAAACGTCGAAAAGCAGACAATATAAAATAGTTATAACATTATTTTGAACTGAATATGAGAAAGGTCCATGTGAACGTATTTACAGGAAAGAACTGTGTCTGTCCGGTCAGTCTCTGGATGGGTGATCCGTCATAAGAGGATTATTGTTATAGAAGAGCAGAGATAGTCTAGTGATAGGACCGTTGGACTGCCAAGTCAAAGGTTTCGAGTTCGATTCCAAGAAACGCACCTTTGACTTTTCGGAATCATGTGTGTATTATTGATTAATTAATTACTTATCACTCGCATACCTAAATGGTGAAGGAAAACATCGTGAGAAAATCTGTACGCCTGAGAGATTTTCTCAACGGTGTGTGAAATCTGCTGACCTGCAATAAGGTAGCGAAAGTGGACTATAACCTAATCCTCTCGCTCGTGCCCAGCAGTGGGATAGGATATATACATTTTTTTTAAAATCTTGCTAGCAATGTGGTTTGCACATTACTAGTATTCTTGTTAACTCCTCGTGCTAAGCTAAATGCTTGTGTTACGAGTGGGTTCACGTTGGTAGTGCAATGGGTGGGGTTCGAACCGGCAACCACATGATCGCAAGTCCGACTACCTAGCATTAGGTTATCGTTGCTTTAAGTCCCGTCCGTAAGATGTAAGTACCGTCGCTTGCATCAACCCATATATGGGTTGAACCCCATAATTCATTCATAATATCATTCATAATGATGAATTTATTCATTTTACGTAACTACCATCTAGTTGTATGAGTATAATAAATGATGATAGAGTTTCTTTTGCACAATTATAATTTTGCAAAACAAAAAGCATTATTTTTTATTTAATACTTACGATAGAACCTCATTGCTCTCAGTCTCACTAAGATAAACAAAGATATGAAAACTAACAAAACATAAATCCTAAAGATAAAGAAAAACTATTATCAACAAACTTATACCGAGATTGTGTTTCACAAGATTGTTTCCTTAAGATTTACTATGTAATATCCTCGCTGTACATAAAAAAACCGGTTAAGTGCGAGTCGGATTCGCGCACCGAGGGTTCCGTACAAAGTAGGTATAGTTTTTTTCTTTTCTTTCTTTGAGAGGGTCAAAATAGGAAGACCATAAATGGCCGTATCTTTTCAATGCGTTGACTTTAAGTTTGATTTTTTCACAGCTTCAAGGGATTTCAAACCTGAGTATTTAATATTATATAATTTCAGCTTGATATCTGCACGCATTTCTAAGAAAAAGGGTGTTGACAGACGGACAACAAAGTGATCCTATAAGGGCTCCGTTTCTTCTTTTGAAGTACGGAACCCTAAAAAGAAAAGCTAGTAGATGGTGATGATCCGTGTTTCTTTTATTAGACGCAATGTTGGTAATCGTGGCCTTAATATCCAGTTGCTATAAATTATAGCTATTAAATACTCTTTGGAATTCTTAATTTCATGTTTTATGTAGCTGTTACCCTCGGTAACTGACTCATCATTAGTCTAGGGGTCCTAAGTGCGACTGCTACAATCGATTCCTAATACATAGTAGGTATACGGGAATTCCACGGGTTCTAAACACCAATAGCTGAATATGGTCATCCCACACACACCACACACACAGAAAAACACACCCATACACACCCACACACACACACACACACACACAACTGCACAAACATTAGTCTCTTTCATCTCACTCTACTATGCTTTCATTATTATTAGGTGTAAGGTATAGGTATATCTATGGGCCATAGATACCTGAGACTAAATGATAAAGAAAATAAATAAATAGTTCCGGGTTAGATTCCTAGGTCGAGCAAAATATTATTGGGTTTTTCTACGAATTTCTCAGTAGCAGTTGGAGGTTGAATTTGTGCCCGGTTAAATGTGTTAGAGACCAACTCTAACACCAATGCAGACTACATTTTCTTCTTATTTTCAAGTGTTTCATATAGATGTCGTAATAGGTTGCAGCTAGGTTTGCCAGAAGATATTTTGAGACAAAATGTAACCTATATCCTTCTCAAAGGTTAAATCTATCTCTATTCTAAAATTCATTAAAATCTTGCGGCCTGCTTAAAATATAATAAATTTCGCTATGTAGGTATTTTTCAACATGAATATAGTATCTTTAACTAAAATATAGTAGGATACTAATTATGTAACATAATATTCTATATTTGGCAACATTGGTCCAAGCTTTCAAGTAGACATGGATAGGTTGAATGATTTCTACAAAAAAAGAAAGAAAAAAATCGATTCGTTGTTTCTTTCAGCGGCAGTTTTTAATGCGCTAAGTGCACCTCTAATTCCACTGATAGCGTTCAATATTTAATGAGTGTACGTCGCGTGACATTATCGATCTTACTACAAACGCGCCCTAGTTTCGCTCATAAGCTTTCCGATATTCGAGCCTTGGCCCGTATTTACCCAACTTTTTTTCCTTTCGTAACTTTATTTTAAATCTGGAACGATGTGACGTGTTCGATATTTTAAAATGAATACAGTGTATGTCTATATCGATAAATGTGTTCGATTTGTTCCAGTTTTTACTCGCATTTGGCGAAGTGAGCAGGTATATCGAGCAAAATAATATTTTTGCATTAGTTTTTGGGTCCGAAATGAAAGTGTAAAATGTAGCTTTGTTTTCCCGCGCTCAGCGTTCGTTGTGATTTTAGTGAACGGGATGAATATGAAGCTACGAAATGCTATATTTTCTTTGAATTTTTTGTTATACTACTTGCAGTTGTAAATGTGATTCAAGACAGTACATGATGAAATAATTAAGTTAGTGTTTTTCCTATGTATGTACAATTACAAAGTACAAGTACAAAAACAAACAAAAAACACGAAACTGATTCATAGAACCAAACTTAAACAACTTATAAAGTATTCTTTGGTGATTGTAAATAACACAATGGCTCGAATAATTTGTAAAGTCGATACACTATATTTTCATTTAAAATTCTTTCCTTTGTTCCCAGAAATAAGGTATTACAGAATTTAAAAATAAATAAAATAACATAAACAATGCAGATATAGAAAAATTCTTATTTTTTGCTACATCTGCAACTTTCAGTAAATACAGTAGAAAATTTATTTTCCCATGTAATGATGGGATATTGTTGTTGTATTAATTATTTCAATTGTATTGAACAGGAGCCAAGAAGTTGGGCTATTGTTTAAATGGTTTTGTATATTTAACAATATAACCTGCAATTCTGAATCTGTGCTATACAATGAAATTCTGTGCAGTATTCTAATTCTACTATCCATATTGCGAAAGACGCTTAGCAATAAGGTATCAATCAACTCGTTAAAAATCGGACCGAAATATTTTTGAGACAGCAGAGAGATATTTAGAGACACATTGAACAATGCATATACATAAATATACAGTGATTGTAAGCACGACTACTACGCTATAAGTACTGGGTTCGATTTGCACGTCGAGCGAAATGTTTTTGGTTTTTTCTAATATTCTTCTAAGCAGCTCCGAGTTGGCATTTGTGATCGGTTAATGACAAAAGTTTCGCCCCTTATTACATGGTACCTAAAGTTATCGGGAAACTGTGAGTATACATAAGTACACCTCTGTCTAACCCTTTAGAGAATACAGGCGTGATGGTATGTTATGTCAAAGCCGGTTTAAATTATTCAGCCTTAGATTTATTTTCTACTGTATCTCCTTACTTTATTAAACTTATCTTTGTTTCAGATACCGTCATGTTCCTTCTTATCGGTCTTCTCGCTGTCACTGCGGCATCTGTGGTTGATATGGGGGTACGCCATCACTGTCCATCATGTATCCTTATGAACACAACATGCTACAACATCTCCTACCGCTTCGATCTTGAAGCTCCCTTCAGAAAACAAATAATCATCCCCGAAATTGACGTTTTGCGAACCAAGAACTACCTATTCTACAGTTTCGAACCTGCGATCGAAGACGACGAGTATTATAAGATTGGCTTCGTGAATCTAGAAGATCCCAGTCAAGCTGGAATCATTAGTGGCGTTTCCATACTAAATTTAGGTACTTTTGACATAGATCAGGTTAATGAAATTATTTACTTTGGTGGTGTTGATGGAATATTCGTTTTGGATACAAATGCTAATAAAATGTCTTCATATAGCAGCAGAGGAGATATTATTACGAATATATTTTACAAAAACTACGTATATTTCGTCAGGTATCAAGATAAAGGGATAATTGTTAAAAAAGGTGATTATTTTCAAACTATACTGGAATATTGGCCGATTAAAAAATTCGTAATAGCTGAAAAAGATAAGACAAATTATATTGTTTTCTTAACTAACTTGGGTTTGTATGTAAATAAAGGTAATCTTGTTAATCGTGTTTCTAAAAATGCGTATTTTAGAGGTCTAACACTTGATTTGGAAGGTACTGTGTACGCATGGTGGATAGATGGTATATACAAAGTTGTTTTGTCAAAGAATTTGATCGATTCTAAGGTGGTAAGAGTAGCTAAACTACCGGACATAGGCGCTATGGCTTTTGACCATACAAACAGTATTATCTTCACTTCTGACAAATCTTTGTATAAAATGGAAAAAGTGGAACAAGGATGTGGTTAACATTTAGAAATAATTACTGTCATTACAATTTTTGTGTAATGATTTATGAATTTTTCGAATTATGGAAATCTCTTCGTGTATAATGTGCTTACAATATTTCAACTTAAAAAAGTAAAACAATTCTCTATATCTTCTTTCACTTTTTTTTTAACTCTGCCTCGGAATTATTGTAAATGTTTCCTGAGGATAAAAATGGCCACTTTTGACAAATCAAAATATAATTCATGACACATGGATTTACTTTGTGCTATAATATGACAGCGTTAGTTGACCCTTATTGTATAAGGCTTTTTTTTCAATAAGAGGTCAGCTTATGTTAGATAGTTATGATGATGCCATGTCTGTGAATCATATTTTGACTCTTATTCATATCCCCAGACTTGCTTGATTTAGTTAATCAATATTTTGTTTAATCAAATCCCACCGCAAAACCTGTTCATAATATCTGTAGATTAAGTACCAATTTACTTACGGCCAGTTCCAATAACAAATCTGTCAATAGATTTGCTTACTATAACTATAAAACTATATAACTATATACTATAGAACTATAAAATAAAATCTACTGACTGATTTGATCTGTGGACTGGTCGTTATTCTATGAAATCAAGGTTATTGTAACTGTAAGTACTTTTTCAATTTGTGATAAGAGGCTTTACAAAAAACATATATCTTAAATAAAGTTTATGTACATTAACAAAACATTTAAGATATTAAGACAATTTTAATTAAGATTACCTTGAAAGCAATCTATTAGAACTTTATTTGTCGATATAGTCATTTAAGGTATTTAGTTGTACTACTACTATAGTATATAATATCCGTGGTTGTACCTAGCTCATAGGTATCACAATCATTGTATACATCTTAGTTGATTACTGCTACATTTCCTTCATCTATCTATATAAATAATAAATTTGTGTACATGGCACTTAAGTAATTAAACGGAAAATCGCCTTTTTGTTATTACGGGTCTTCTCTTAGAATAAGAATAAGAGGAGCTGTTCCATTTTCTGTCGCTCATCTTAAAATATCTATTGAAAATGTTATTTTTAACGTTTATTACGATTATGAAGATAATGTAGTGACACGTATTGAGAAGAATATGCTGAGATTGTTTGGACATGTTGAATGAATGAATGAAAGATGATTAACGAAAAAAATTTATAAGGTTAATGTCAGCGGCGGTGTCGGTAGAGGTCGCCCTAGAAGGACATACGCCGATCTAAGAGCGAAGTCCTTCTAAAAAGGTCAGGTGCGTAGCACTCGCAACCAGCGCGTATATATGAGAATATGTATGAATGATGAAGAAGCAAAAAAAGTAGGTACTTACCTATGCAAGAATCGTAGTAAGTGGCGGTCTATAGTTTCTGCATACCCATGTGGGAGAAAGGCGTGAGTGTATGTATGTATGCACTATTATACGTAGATAATTCCCTGACTTAGGGGAGTTATCGTCCGCTTTGAGAAAATCTGATTCGAGAAAGGCAGTCACTATACACGTCTTTTATTAATATGTACGAGTATAAACCCAATAGATTCTAATTTTCTTTTAGGGATACTGTAAGTACTCCTATGCTTGTAATGTATACATGTAGATAACCATAACAGTACTTAAATCCTCATCTAATCCAGACGGGGTATCCGTTACGCGCGTGAGCTGGCGACCTCACATGCGCATTCTCGGGTAATTCCTACAATTGCTGAGGTCAGGGTGAGCCTCGAGTTATCGTAAGCCACTATAATAAGAACGATGCCGTCAATACGGCGGGCGAAACAATTAAAGATAATTAAGCTGCGGCCAAGGATAAAGCTGATAACAATGGATGGGGATACCCGAAATATAGTAATGAAATGATATTTATTTCTGTAAAGACATTTTTACAAGTCAATGTTTTAATTTTTTTTAAGTACTAGAAGTTGCACGATATTTCTTAGCTGACGACCTCTGAGAATAAACACCGAGACAAACTTAGAGAATCATGGTCTCTTTTAAAGTCCAGACATAACAGTATAGTAATGTGAGTGACACAATGCTCCGAGTCTGAAGTCTGAGTATAAGCTTACAACGTTCCTCAATAAATGGACCATATTTATTGAGGAACGTTGTAAGCTTATAACATCACGCTACGCCCCTTAGGAACGGAGCAACGCGGGTGAAACCGCGGGCGGGCCGCTAGTTTAAATAAGCTTTTTTGCTTTATATATCACTGTAATAAAAGGATTAGGGGCTCGCGGGTGGGTAATAATCTCAAAGTGAGGAGGCCCATGGAACAGGAATAAGCAATCCTTTTTTAGATATAGGTAGTTACACAGAAGGACGTAATAATATATCTACCTATTATTATCACCAACTACATCCATCCATTTGTACTATGAATCAACTAACGGAAATATATAGTTGTGGCCTAGTAGGCGTCGGTAGTAACATGCCCTAAGGATTACGTCATGCCCTAAGGATTGGTCTATGAATGGAGGAACTGTGTAGGATTTATCAGCTGGATCCCGTGCGTATTAGGAGGCAATTGGGTACAACTGTCTAGCTGTTTTCAACAAACTGGTATTACTTAATGGAAAACTTTGTTCTTCAGGCGTAATGGAGACACATGATAAGCACGGCTGCTGAGAGTGAAGTCTTCAGGTCAAAGGTTCAAATTTTAAGTAGTTTTAGCTTTAGTTCAGACCCTTGCTCTGCAGTCATAAATAACCAAAGAAAGACACGATTCAATTTAAAAATATGTAATATTAAACAATCATATAACTAAATTAATTAAATATTTAAATTGGTAAAGAAAGTCCAATTCAATTAACCATCCATTTTAAACTATTTTGCATGAGTAAATAATATAATTTCCGGTTGAATATCTTGTTTATTCTTTCTTAAGCGGCGTAACTTCCTAAGTCTTTTGAGCGAAACTTTAGCGAAAATTATTTTGATAAAATAATATATTTTGCAAAAAGGTTAAGGTCCAATTAATTTGAAGGCTTGTTATTTTACTTCTGATTGGCTTTTGGGGTAAGTAAGCTTCATTAAAGCCGGTATTTTCCGAGTATTATAAGGTTTTATTTAATATTAAGAGGGAAATAACAGTACGGATCGATTTATCAGCGAGGTTAAGCTAAGAGAAGTCCACAGAATTACCTCAGCAAGAGGTAATTCTGTGGAGAGAGAGAATTCTCGGGCGAGGTGACCCATTGATATCCTTTGCTGCGAGGGTTTAGTACTTTTCGCCTTCAATCGCGGGTTTAATTTCCGCATGTGAAAACGGAATAGATAATAATGGATGATTTTTTTTTCAATGTCGGACGCAGAACCTACATACATACATACTTACACTCTCGCCTTTTTTTTCCTACAGGGGTAGGCAAAAACTATAGACCGCCACTTGCTACGATTCTTACATACTTTTTTTGCTTCTTCCACATTCATACATATTCTGATACATACACACCAGTTGCGAGTGCTACGCACCTGACCTTTTTCTAGTTTTAAATAATTAAAATCTTGCTGGAAAAGCGATTATGTAAAAAAAATATGTCATGCACTACCTTCTTTAGCAATAAAGATTACAAAAAAAAATATTTTACTCAAATTGGAATCATATGCATATTCCTTATTCAAAAGTACCTACGTACTTAAAAGTGCAGTGAGCTCGAAAGTCAATAACCAATTAACAAGCGAATATCTAAACTCGTTATGCGCACAACATTTTTCATCAATCTCACGTGTTATCGTGTCGTCCGACGAACTGTAACAGTCGTTCCTATTTTCGACTTCCTAACTCCAATTTATTTAAAAAATGCCAATATTTTTCGAGAGTAACAAAAAGTAACGGTTGATGGCTTTAACAGTATTGGAAAACGAGAACATGTGTTATTTTTCATACAGTATTGGAACTAAACTAGTGAAGAGTAGTTGCCGATATATTTTTTAATTGATTATGTCGGCAAACGTACAGACGAGCCTGATGGTTAGTAGTCATCGCCGCCTATGGACACCTGCTACACCGAAGGAGTTGCTGATGTATTGCCGAGCCGCGACAACCCCTACGGACTGCAGACTGCCAGAGCCACAGCTACCAAGGGGAATGGCTCTCACGCGCAAAAGTCGAAACACACACCACACTTTAGGACAGACTTCGAGGTAAGGGTGGTCGCCTGCCATATAAGAGGTCCCACCACCGAGCAAATCTTTATTTGATTATACTAGGTAACTCATCAACACACTGACCGCATCGATCGCAGCTTTACCTTGCAGATCAGTTGATGGGCTTAATTATTACTTAGCCACGATGTTATGGAGTAGTAGTGATAGCTTATTATGACCAATGGACTGCCAAGTCATAGGTAGATATTCGTAGGTACCAATTACAATGAAATTATAATCAAGTGTGTTTAATCATGTGCCCAGTGGTTTTACCCACATTGACCTCATTTTAGGCAACCCCTTTTGACATTTTCACAATTCCTATTCCTATAGGAATCTATCCTATTCTATCCTATCTTCCTATTCTACATTTCATAAGCAACCTACTTGCCAATTCTAAGTTTGTCGGCTTTACATATATTTTGATGTTTCGAGCGAATGAGTGATTTATACTTCTTTTAACTTAAAATTTCCACATTATTTTTCACATGATATACAAAGCTAATATACGCCTGTATTCACCCTTATGTAGCAGTGATAGCCTAGAGTATGACCGTTGGACTGCCAAGTCGAAGGTCTCGAATTCGAACACAAGGCACGCACCTCTGACTTTTCGAAGTCATGTGCGTATTAAATAGTTAATTATCACGCGCATAAACGGTAAAGGAGAACATCGTGAGGAAAACTGCATGCCTGAGAGATTTTCTCGATGGCGTATGAAATCTGCCAACCCGCACTAGGCCAGCGTGGTGGACTATAGCCTAATCCCTCTCATTCTAAGAGGAGAACCGTGCCCAGCAGTGGGACAGTATAATGGGTTGATTATGTTAGGTTATGTTATTCACCCTTAAAGTCTATGCCATCGAACTAATAACGTGCAAAATAGCTTCACATTACGGAATTTCTATTTCACAGATCTTCATAGAAGAACGTTCATTATTTCTTTGCTTTTTAAGACTAAAATCGCGTGTATTAAATTCGACTCACACAATACGGTGCTAAGGGTCCAACTACACATTGTCGGAGTATGCCACAATAGCGTATTTACTGGTTCATGCAAGTCACGTGCCACTGCGAAAGGAATTCATTTGTAACGAAAAAGTTGTGCGATTGTACGACGCGGAGGTATGGCAGCTGTTTTGTGATGTGTTTGGTTCTTAAACAGCACTCAACTCTAGCGTTTTCATTGTACTGAAGGACATTTATGAGCCAGTCTGTAGTATTTAATTTCCATTGTGATTTTGGTGTCAATTTATTAAGGACATTCATTTAGCTCCAGTGTGTGTTCAGTGAACATATGTTTGCACTTAAATTATCAAAGCAAATTTACTAGTCACCCGTTTAAAATACTGGTCATTCAATGATGATCACGCATTTTTCATTGCATGCCGGTAGTATAAAACAGACCCACGATTAGCAGTGCAGTTGTAATAATGGCAGAGATCAATATTTAACAACAGGGGAGTCGTTCTGTAAGTTTGGTAATTTAGGCGAACAACTTCTTCAGTTTTTTTTATTCGTGATAGGCTTACGCTTGACCGCTCAGATTTTTTACATCGACTTCTGTGAGAGTAAAATATTATTTTACTGGAAACGACACCATTTACAGATTCATTATCATATATATCCGTAGCCCGTTCAATTACAATACAGGTAATCCGTGCACTAATTTGAAACCGCAAAACACTATGTAGACTACCTCATTAGTTTAGTGGTCCCAAGCGCAACTTCTACGCTAAAGGTCCTGGGTTCGATCCCCAGGTCGAGCAAAGTGTTATTGGGTTTTTTATTAAATTCTCAGTAACAGCTCCGAGTCTGGATTTGTGACCGGTTAATGGCTATAGGCTCGCCCTCTATAACATGAGACCTAAACATACCAGGCGAACTGTAGGTGTACATTAAGTACGCCTCTGCCTAACCCTTCAGGGAATTCAAGCGTGATAGTAAGTAAAACACTATGTTTGATGCTTTTTGGCCACCTTATTGTCCAATCAAAACCTTTCATTTTCATACACAATATAATAAAAGAAAATGTATGCCTCTCACTTCATTTTCAGTGACTGAAAACACAATTTTTCAGAGTTATATACTCCGGGTTCAGTGGGGTGAACAAATTTATGGTTTCTGCGTGCATATTGTGTGAAGCTAGCTGTTTATGGCCCCGTTAAGGGGAAGTGAAGGTCGCACAGTACATAAAGAGAAACTCGAGTTTAGTTTTACACAGAACGATTTTGATTCCAGTAGATTATTTTGACTCTTGAGGCAGACCAAGACCTAGACTCAGGGTCGCGAAATACTGAAGAATCCAGATTCTTCAGTATTTCTTCAATATGTCCAGACATATTGCAGGGTAGAGCATCATGTTATTCTATTCAGTAAAAATCAGACATATACGCCTTTGTAAGTGGCATGTATATTTACAATCGTGTTTATGCATTTAACTGTCTCATTAGTCTAGTGGTCCCAAACGCGACAGCTACACAGGAGCTCCTGGGTTCGATTCCAAGGTCGAGCAATGTGTTATTGGGTTTTTCTATGAATTCAGTAGCAGCTCGGAGTTTGAAATTTGTGCCCGGTTAATGGCAATAGGCTCGCTCCCTATCACTCCGGATCGGGACGTAAACTTATTTAGTACGCCTCTGCCTAACCCTTCGGGGAATACAGGCGTGGAATGAAAAATGTATAAATAATTTTTTAAATGGTGCTTTTCTGTTTTTGCCTGACGAGGTAAAAAATATAGATAACACTTGTGATTGTAATGTGTAAATCAGCCATTACATATTAAACACACGTTTTTCTTTTTACCAGTTTCGTTTTATGTTGGAATAAATTGACTCGTAAATCAGTTTATTTAAAAAATAGCTCTTTCCTGCAGGGTCACTGATTCCATTAAATCAAATTCCAAAGTTTATTTACCAACCGACTTAATGCCGTAACTAAGTAACCAAAGGAAAGTGAATTACTTGAATGAACTAGAAATTCTTGCTAAAGAAATCTAGAATAACAAATGATACCAATAGCCCCTAAGTAATTGCTCTTTCTAGATATAAATACCAGACATTTTAACTTTTAAGTCTTAATAAAGAAAATTAGTTATACATTCCTTTTGATATTGTTTCCAAAATGTAAATAATTAAGCTTAAAAGGTAAAGAAAAATGAAAAAAGAAGTAGGTGGGTATGAAAGAATTGTAGCAAGTGGCGGTCTATAGTTTCTGCCTGCTCATGTGGGAGAAAGGCGTGAGTGTATGTATGTATGTAAGCTAAAAAGATGACATTTGATGAACTCTACATATATCTAGTATATATTACTGGTTTCTGCCAGCTGCTTCGCTCACGTAGTATCTAAAAGTAACTAAGGGTTAAAACGCTAAAGAGTCAAGAAATGTCTATTCAAGACCAATAATGAGGTTAATTAAGAAAATATTTTTGGTAATTTAACATACTAACAAAAATAACAGAATTGTTTTATATTTTACGAATTGTCATAGCTTTCTTAAAAAGAAAAAAATAGTAAAGCAACAATTTACATTTCATATTTTGTTAAATATATCAAAAAAAGCAATTACATAATATAATATCTACTTTGTACAAATTAAAACAAGACATCAATACAATATATAAACTAGCTGCAACCCGCGTATCAAAATTGGTTCAGTGGTTTAGGCGTGAAAACGTTACAGACAGAGTAGACAGAGTTATCGCATTTATAATATTAGTATGGATACTCCGTGATCAGCACCTGTGTCAGAAACATTTAGATTTGCCTATTGCCTTTATTCTTTTTCGTGTACATAGGTAATGCGCTTTTTTCTCATTGTAAATTTGTTCGTTAAAGAATAATAACTCAATTTTAGAAATTTTAAACACATTTTAGGTTTCGCACCTAATTTTTCACTGACATTTCGAGCCACAGATAATTAATTAATTTATGTAGCGTTCCAAACCAGTGAAATGACAAATGACGTAACATGACGCGTTTATTACACGTTAATAATAATGTAAGGTAGACACACTTGACAAATTAGCACTATTGTTTACTGGAAACGAATTAATTACCGGCTTAATACATTACAGATCTTACTGATGTTCGTCCCATAAATTATAATTTAATTCGTGTAATTAAAATGGTGGTTGTGGTGATAAAATTAATTTTGCTTCAAATGTAAACGTAGGTATTTAATAAATGTAATGATTTTGTAGGTATTACAAACCTCCCAGGTATGAGTCCAAACGGGCGTTGCACGGGGGTTCTGGGGTGGTCTTTTAAGAGGGCACAGTGCGGCTACCGGCGGCGGGTGGCTACCGGGGTGGTTTTAGTGGGTAAAAATCCCACACTTTCTGATCTAATCCCCGAAGACCGGCCACCTTTTGAAGGTTTCCCTCCGTAAACAAAAAAAAGAAAGGTATTACAAACCTAAATATGTAGTATCTACAGTAGGTACATATTGCAACTGCTTCAATAGTCTAGTGGTTGTAAGCGCGAGTTTATAGATTTTGGGTTCGGTTCCCAGGTCAAAAAGTGTTGGATTTATCTATGAAAATCTCAGTAGAAGCTCGGACTTTTCATTTTTGCCTGGTTAATGACCATAGGCTTGGTTGGCTTGGCTTGGTGAACTGTGGATGCCCACCTCTGCCTAACCCTTTGGGGAATACCTACAGGCGTATGTGAAAAATTCAAACTCTTGAGGATAATTATTAAAAATACAGCCACCACCACTCTTTCTCACAGGTGATACCTACAAGGGAGAATCGTAGAATACTTTAAATAAATAGATTTGGACAACTTTACCTTTGCGTTCATTTCCCAGTCAGATTAAAAGACAATATTTGATGAAAGGATATACTTTGATTAATGGTTTTATTTGCAATGGTGCAAACTTGTTTGAAGTGAATGAAAGTGAATATACTCATAAAATAACATCAGATTTCCCTTGTATCGACCAGCAAAGAGTTCTAAAATCTTTCAAAAATGGACTTCGAAAATTCTAATTCGAATTTTCTTTTTCAAATTTGAATTTAACATTGGTATCGCTCTTTTTTGTTATTTTCTCTGCATACATTTTATGTGGCTTCGTTATACCTCGGCAATTCTTTGACTCGGAACTACATTGCTTCCCCGATACTTCCTGAACATGTCCGAACTTAGGCGTAGATTTCATTGCGTTTGTACAAGAATTCGTGAATCACGTAACAACGGGATTCGAGGGTAATTCCCGGGCCCCGGGCGCGGGACTGTCTGCCGCCGGGATTTAGCACAAGTAAAGTTAGATTAAATGGTCAGGGATTGTAGTTTAGTAACTTCTAATACAAGATACCTAATGCGAATATTTACATTGTTTCAATTGTGATGTTAAAATTTGGCGTTTTTAGAATTCGTAGATATCGTTTCGACTACCGTCTACTTTTTTCCCATGTTCCATTTTACATTTAACCATAAAAAGTTACGGGTTTAGATCGACACACTGACGCCTTTTTAATATACAGGGTTACATTTCAAAGACTGGCCAAATTTTATAATTTTTTTTTTGTAAAATCACTAGTTTGAAAATATTATCTGAAAAAATGTAAATGATAATATTGAATCGGATTTGTGGTCGTGCGCGTGCGCTATGAAACTTACTTATTAATGTTTGCTATCTCTGTTATCGAACTGAATTGTGTAACGGCAACTATATCCACGAGTTTTGTAATTTATTAAAACATATCATAATATAATAAATAAATATAATAAAATCATATAAAATGAGATAATAAGAATATAAACACCATAAATATATGTATACTATATGGGCAATCTAGTTGCCGAATGATGCTAAACCCTCTTCCTCTCTCCTAATCTTTGCTGTGCCCCACAACAGGATCCATAATGATTTAATTTATATATAGTCCACATTTGTAAAACATTATGGAATGCAATAAAATATTGAGTTTATATATTATTGATTTTTTTTTATTTAAAGGCGGATAGGATTAAAGTCATGTAAAAAAAAAACTTTTTTATTAGATCGAAAATATTATCGATTCTGAACATCCTCTGTTTGTTTCATATGTAGTCGCAACCACTTTCATTTACGGTTCCAGTATTGCTATGTGTTCATTTCAGTGAGTGATGCAGAAAATTGATGCAATTATTCACTACTAGTTCACAAGTCTCGGGAGATCTAAATTTATGCCTGCGTTTCAGTCTGACTGGCTCTCAACATGGTGCGAATAAATTCGACGGCTGGTTGTCCGTTGGGACTCACCTGTCACCTTTTAAACAGGTTGTATCATGAAAGCTGTGTTGTTTAAATTTAATAATAAACACTATTACAAATTAGTACAGTGTACGATCCATAAATCCATAAAATTATATCACTAAAATCTGCGCTAGTAAACAGAGGACTCCGATCTTCGAGATCCACATACCAAAGGAAGACTAAACGTCGCTCAAAGTATTGTATTGTTATAACTTTTAATGTCAATAAGATTGCTAGCCTGTAAGATTTTAATATTGCTACACCCGATTGGGTAGATTGTCGATGCCTCCAAAAATTGTCTAGTACCTATATGTACACAGTTATAAGCAACAGTAGCTGCGACAACCAAAACTATATTTTACAATTACACACGAGGCAGGCAGCAGGTTAAAAAACCATAATTTTAATGCCTTCCTCTACACGACTGCGCCTGATAAAGCAAATGTCACGCATATTGCAATAATGTATTTTTTTCAAGTGTAAATATAGTTTAGATATAGTGAATGTTGTTCAGTGATAGCAATAATGATGGCCAGGGTAGATGTGTCAACCTACCCCTACGTTGGATAAGAATATATCCCCTTTGTTCACAACCCAAAATTTTTCTTACATGCACATTATTTCTTAGCAACAGAATATTTGGCAATGGTGGTAGCAAGCGCCGAGTTATTAATAAAGGAATGAAAATTTATTTCTTTGATTTTGAATTGTGTGTGGTTTTAAATTAATTACTGCCTGGTTCTGTCTAGTTCTAAGCGGGACTGCTTCGCTAGAGGTCGTGGGTTCCATGAAATTGTCAGTAGTAGTTCGGAGTTTGAGCTCGCTCCCTTTTACATAGGACCTAAACATTTCGGCGAACTGTGGGTGTACTTTGGTGCATATCTTAGTTAGGTTTAGGCCTGAAGCACAGGTTTGAATAAACCTAGTTCAGCCAGGTCGCATGTTATACATTAAGTTAAGTCAATTTCCCATGCATCATTAATTTTACTGTTTTAGATATATACACAATGTTTATTAAAACTATTTATAAGATTTTTCCGTTGAATATATATATATGTATGTATGTGTACTCTGTAAAAGTTTTTGAAAAAGTACTTAATAAATTTATTTTTAAAAGGGCAACGCACTTGTGAATCCTCTGGTGTTGCGGGTGTCCATGGGCGGCGGTAATCGCTTACCATCAGGTGATCCGTCTGCTCGTATGTCCGCCTATCCCATAAAAAATATTCATCATTGCAACCTTCGTTGGGCTAAAAAGATGTACTTTCTTTATACATATATATATATATATATATATATATATATATATATAATATACCATCACGCCTGTATTCCCCGAAGGGTTAGGCAGAGGCGTACTAATGTACACCCACAGTTCGCCGGTATGTTTTTAGGTCCCATGTAATAGGGGGCGAGCCTATTGCCATTAACCGGGCACAAATCCAGACTCCGAGCTGCTACTGAGAATTTCATAGAAAAACCCAATAACACTTTGCTCGACCTGGGGATCGAACCCAGGAGCTCTAGCGTAGCAGTCGTATATAATATATATATATATATATTAATATATATATATATAGATAGATAGATAGATAGATATATATATTAATATATCTATCTATCTATATATATATATATATTAATATATATATATCTATCTATATATATATATATATTAATATATATATATCTATCTATATATATATATATATTAATATATATATATCTATCTATCTATATATATATATATCCGCCGCCCATGGACACCCGCAACACCAGAGGATTCACAAGTGCGTTGCCCGCCTTTTAAAAATAAAATTTATTAAGTACTTTTTCAAAAACTTTTACAGAGTACACATACATATATATATATGTTGCCTTTTAACGCCCCTGTTCTTTGACAAACCCATATATAATTTAACTACTGCATTGAATTGAATATCTCTGCGCACAAAAGCATATAAGTGTGAATAGTTAGTACATAATACCAGTATCAGGGGCCAGTGGCACGGCATTAAATTATCTCATACCATTATATACAAAGTTAGTAAGTTCACCCACTTACTTCGCTCACGACGAGCTACGAAATCCGGAAGGTGCTGATTTTGTTTGATAAGATGAGAGAACTAGCTATTGGCCGGGGTTTCTTTCGCATTCCAGAAGAGTTTTGTTCGTGTCCCATTGCCGTTGGACGAATAAGTAAACAATATTCTTTCGTCTTTTAAATTGAGAAAAAGTAACCTTCTTCGCCAGATCCTTACCAAATTCAATATTTTCAGCGGTTTTTATGCATGAAAAGATACAGACATTTGTATATCACAAATACCTTTATCTCATTATCGTAAATTTCAATTTATTTATCGGTCTTCATGAAATAGAAAATAATATAGTTATTTTAGTAAAAGAAAAATTCAATCGCGGGCAGGATTCGAACTTGCCTCTCCTGGTTGGATACACCAGACGCTCTGACCTCTAAGCCACCGCGAACCCCACCCGCCTGATTTTGCCTTCACATTCTGAATTTACGTCATAAGGTTACGTTGGCGACATCTATGAAAAGCAAGTTACCTTGCTTCTCAACCGACACGACTTACTTTATAGTTAGTTCCATATCGCACGATGCCAGCATACCTTTTAACTATCTTTTTGTGATGTTTTTGCATTTTGCATGCTAAGATTATAAAGTTATTCAGGATATTATACAGAATATATTCAGGATGTGATCCAGGAGACGTAGGTCCGAATCCTGCCCGCGACTGTTTTTCCTTTACTAAAATAACTAAATAGTTCACTGCGATAGAAAATATGTTGAAGATTTGAACCCTGCATGAGCTTCGGACTGACAATCTTTTGATACGCTTTTTGATATCCGTAACTATAACAATATTGTTTCAACTAATATTGCCATGAACGCTAGGTTTCACAATCTATCATATATTATGTTTGTATAGAATTAATCGCATTCCACAGATGTGGGTGGTAAACATAAGGTAAACCGCACGTCAGTAATATATTGTAGTTAGCAGCTCTGCACACGTTGGGTCTCTGAAAGACTGAAGAAAAAAAAAACTACAACTTTGATGTTAAAAAGACAGCTCCTGTACCTACTAGAAAATAAAATAACACTTGTTTCGCGTATTTGCCTCGGGTGGGAACTAAACCCACGGAGGTGCAACAGTAGTGGCGATATGCAATACTATATTTTTGAATTTCAGGCTGTTAAAATAATTCGTTCCTTACAAGGCATACCTATACGTAATATACCATATTAAGCTTTCCTTCTTTTTAAAAATAAATACCCATCACTTTTCTGTATCCAATACATGACTTAGTAATGATGACGTCATTTATTGTTTTACTAATGAAATGACGTCTTCATTCAGGTAGTCATAAAATCTCTTAAAAGAAATTCCTTAGCTGGTTAAATACGTACCTAACAATCCAAATCCACAGGATCGCTGTCAATATCAAGTACATATGTGCGGGAAAATTACGTAAATAGGTAATCTAAATTCCATATATTTAATAAAGAGTTTTTTGTCATAGATAACATGGCAATAACTTTTAATGGGACCAAGATGACACAGTATTAAGTTAAAGGAAGAATATTTTTAATTTATGGAGAAACTAAGCTGATGGTCCTTTTGAAGTCGGTACAGATGAACATATAATTTCATAAACCTAAATTCTGTACATAAAGCCTAAAGGTCACGACTACAATTTATTAATAAATTCACATTAATAATATTACAGATCCTAGCTCTTCGTAGTAACTCGTGGCGTGTGGGTTATAAATCAGTGCGCGTTGAAAGTGCCCGAATATTGCGGCTGGCCGTGATATGAGAACGTGGAGCTATCGCAGGGTAGGCACGGTTATAAGTACACAGTATCGGCAGAATGTACTGAAAATTACGGTTTTGGGAGCTTTTTCAGGTATAAGTTAACATAGGCGTACCTATACTGACATTTTGCAAGTACCTATATCTAGAAATCAGCTTAATTTTGTAATCTGCGGGCCTTGACATTTAGGCATCTACTAGGAAACATCAGGGCTTTGAGGCAAAATGTCACTGTCACTTATTGTCACAATATTGTCACTGACCATTCTGATAGTGGTTGTGGTGCTAACAATGGCTTACTTAGGGAGTAAAGCCGAAAAAGAAACTGATACTTTCCAAGTCAACCAATTAAATTTTCTGACATAATGGATCGTAGGTGCAAACGTGTGAAAAACACAGACTTCGCCAAGAACGGTGTTATAGACTGTTGACCTTATTCATTTGTTTGCAGGTTCTAAGACTACATAGATTTTAAGGGTGAATAACATAACATAATATAATCAACCCATTATACTGTCCCATTGCTGGGCACGGTTCTCCTCTCAGAATGAGAGGGATTAGGCTATAGTATATTAAGTTCGTAAATTTTCTGCCCACAAAGGAATGGAGTTATTACATTACCAACGTACATAAAATTATTCTCAAAGATATGCCTTAGGGATATCTGGAGTCTAGGTTTTGTTAGCGTATCTACCTTAATATTTTATTATTCTTATGGGTAACGCAATATAGAAGCAAGAATATAGTATGGTTATATAATGAGTTTTCGTCACATTTCGCCTATACATATTCCCGAAAAGGTTAGATAGGGCAGTATTTACAATAATAAGCAATAAATCTATTTCTTTTAGGCAATTCGGAAGCAGCGATAGCGGAATGGCGTCGCGTCGCTCGGACTGGCGATCATGTGGTTGCCGGTTCGAAACCCACCCATTACACTACCGACGTGAACCCACTCGTAACAAAAGCATTTAGCTTAGCACGAGGGGTTAACAAGAATACTAGTAATAAGCGACCCACATTGCTAGTAAGCTTTAAAAAAAGGAAGAGTATATAATAAAACACCCATGTCACAAAAAATGAATAAAATTTTAGTACAAAAACACCATCATGATACAACATACCATCACGCCTGTATTCCCCGAAGGGTTAGGCAGAGGCGTACTAATGTACACCCACAGTTCGCCGGTATGTTTAGGTCCTATGTAATAGGGGGCGAGCCTATTGCCATTAACCGGGCACAAATCCAGACTCCGAGCTGCTACTGAGAATTTCATAGAAAAACGTAATAACACTTTGCTCGACCTGGGTATCGAACCCAGGACCTCTAGCGTTGCAGTCGCGCTTGGGACCACTAGACTAATGAGGCACCATCATGATACCTACACCAAACAGACGATGCTTTGCACTAGTGCTTGCCATTAAAGCAAGTAACGCAAGATCGATACATTTCTTGAAGATCGTTATTAATAGATCATGATGATGTTTATTGATGCACATCATTCATTTTAACATATAAAGAAACATTGCCTCAACGAGGCAAGGAAATATGTTTCACATATAACAAATTGCGGCAGGATCAATCTCTAATGAAGGATCCATAGATAGTTATATGACAGAAACCTTAACGAATAATGTTTACTTAGCATTTCAAGTCTCCGAATGAAACATACCATCACGCCTGTATTCCCCAACAAATTAGACAGAGGTGTAGGTACTAAGGGACACTCACAGTTCGCTGGTATGTTTAGGTCCCATGAAATAGGGGACGATGGACTCTGTTGGGTTAGTCGATCAAAAGATGAATGATATATTATGTGATGAATTTAATTATCATTATCATAAGCGTCTGCCTTTAGCTAGACACTTCACTTGAGAAATCTTGAGAGATTCTTTCATAAAGATGTGTTTTTTCTGGTGGTACGTTATCAAGAAAGGCTTGATTAATATAAAAAAGAAACGAGTAATTATTTTATAAAATTATTATTATTATTACATTTATAAAAGTGACAGAGGTTACATTTCGATTCACTTCTACTTACATTTTCCCCTTACATAATTAATATAATTATTAAAATGATTGTATTGTAATATCCCTATTTACATTTGAAATCGCCATTATCGCAGAGCCGGATTTAGGCCCATTTTGTTCAATTAATCATTTTGATTTATTCGCTTCGCGTTTAAAATACAATTTATTTCTTCTATCATTATACTGTCTAAAATATGATATAACGATACATTCTAATGGATTTTGAACCCAAAAGACAAAGTATTTACGATTATAATTCGTAATTTATGTATTACTACTAGTCATGTGCATCGCATAATATATTGACTGCCTCATTAGTCTAGTGGTCCCAAGCGCGACTGCTACGCTAGAGGTCCTGGGTTTGATCCTCAGGTTGAGCAAAGTGTTATTGGGTTTTTCTATGAAATTCTCAGTAGCAGCCCGGAGTCTGGATTTGTGCCCGGTGAATGGCAACAGGCTCGCCCCCTATTACATGGGAACTAAACATACCGGCGAACTGTGGGTGTACATTAGCACGCCTCTGTCTAACCCTTCGGGGAATACAGGCGTGATGGTATTTTATGTTAAAATTTATATATTTCTAAAATCCCATTATTATATTGTTTGATAAAAACTTGGCTTACAAAATACACTTATTTTCTGTTTATTTGACCTCAAAATCGCCATAAAACATTTCTTCTATAAAAGCAAAGCTTTGAGAGGAAGTTCTCGAACATTACGGCTTCGGCCACAATTCACTGAGGCTATTGAGGGCAGGGTCCGGCTATCCGTGGGTCTATAATAGCATCAACAAAACAATAACTTCATTCATTACTGGCATAACACTGTGCGTGGGGCGGTGATTATTTCGCTTTATTGTGCAGCCGCTACCGTTGGTCGCGGGTTAAGTTGATTTGTTTGCGAGACGCTGTGAGATGTGCGTTTGTGGTGACATTTAAAAAAAATATTAAAAAACCCAAGCCACATCAAGTCGTGGGTACCAAGTTCTTGCAATATCATTGAAGTAAAAGGATACCAAATTTCAAATCGATGCGACCTGTTGAAGTTGCTCAAATCTCTTCATTAAATAGAAAAGAGCTGATAATCTACAAACGACTCGCCAGGTTTTCTTAATTCATAGCTAAGAATACTCTCGATCAAGACACCTTTCAAACAAAAAAAAATAATTAAATTCGGCCCTTTCGTTTAGGAGCTCTGACGCCACAGACAGGCACATACATAGATACACAGATACATAGGTACGTTAAACTTACAAAACCCCTCTTTTTGTGTCGGAGTTTAAAAATACAAAGTACAGATGGATAAAAATTGTGATAGTATTTTTTTTTCAATCTTTGAAAATGTATTTGGTATTCCGTCCGTCACAACACAAGGTAGGTACATACATAAATTATAAAATAGAAAAAGAAATAGCTTTATTCATTACGTTATGCGTGGGAAGGTCGTTTATAAAGCTCCATTGTGGAGCGTCTCTACCGTTGGTTCAAGTTTTAGGTGATTTGTGAGCGAAATGTATTCGTGGTGTTATTAAAAGTTGATAAAAATAATCTATTACAGGAATAAATCCTACAAACGTTCTAAAATAATATAAATGAGTCCATCTCCCATATCGTAAAACTTTGAATGCAGTTATTTCTTTATTCGAGATCGTCATTATAATAAAAAATGTGTGTAATAGTCTCAGGCTTACCCTTACTGATTCATATCCATGGAACATCCTGTGTAGTTAGAGAAATATTTATAATTTCCTTTATGTAATCCGCCCCGTAATCGCTCAAATGTTCCTGCCAATGCGAATTCGTATTTACGAACACCCGACACCATTTTCCTGTTCCAATACTTTATATTTACATTATTCAGTAATTCTACCTACCCACATCAACTTAATAAGGTCGAGCAAATAGTAGCAGCCATCGTTTGTTCGCAAACCGCCCACATAATGCTGCATTAAAATCGCATTATGATGTCGATACTTTAAATCGATATTTGTTACAACACTATTGCGACACAACGAATATGTTCATTTGATTCCAATACATTTTTACTTTTATAGCAAATTGGTATCTGCAGCGGTGCGCGGTTGTAAAAACAAACTTTATTTTTCTGTACATTTGTGGAAATATATCCCGGTATTGTTAACCGAAGTGGCGGAAAATTTAAACTTCTCATCATTATTTATAGCTGAGTAGAAGAAATGATATTTATATCGTTCCTGCCCTAATGCTAATTACCCAGCATTATTATGGCAAATCCTCACATCCCTCAATTATTTTTTGCACGTATTTTGAGATGATCCTAGAAAGTTTCTACGTAGTCAATATCTCTACGGCTGAGGTGTACAGTAAACGCTCAAAAGTCCTTAAGCACGTTAAAGATTATATTTCTACGAACAGTACGAGCGAGCTCGATACAGCCAGTGCGTGAGTGCGTGTAGACGGTCGTAAGTCTAATTAAACGTCAAGCTATTGCGTTGTGAGATTGCCTATGGACTTTTGGTCGCCGCTGTAGATAAATTAGATACATACCTAGACGGTTAAAGGATTCATAATATCGGTAAAATATAAATATTAATTAGATTTCTTGTAATCTCCCTTTGTTATACTCCGATATAGACATAGAGTAGTACCGACTTAAAACCGCAGTTGCCTCGTGATCACATTCGTCACGACCCGGTAAGGTCTAATAGATTCTAAGAACATTAATAATATTGTAAACAGTACCACTTCTTGGTAACGAATAATTTTAATGTTCATAAAAAAGAATACCGAAGCTTATGCTCTTAGTGTAATTAACAAAACAAAACGAATCTAAATATACCTCCAGGACTATTAAGAACCACATTATACGGAAGAAAACAAACTGATTTAAAAAATACGAGACAGAGAAATCATTTCACGAAAAACAAGGAGAGATGAAGGGTGCATTGAATTATTCATAAATTCTAAACGAGAAATCAAAGAACGCCAATGAATATAATTTATCTTTTTCTAAATTCGTCTCTGCGATTACAAATTTCGAACTTTTGTGTTTACATTCCCGGATTATGTCAAATATTTGTTTGGACAAGTCTTTACACGTAGGTAGGGTTTTATTTTAATATCGAGTTTAGTGGTTTCAAAGAGATTTGTTACTGTATTATTTAACAATAATAGAGTTTTCCTTATATAGTAAACAGGTCGTATTATGGTTATTATAAGCAAGTTGAAATCTATAAGTTTGTGCGATTAATCAAACCTAATATTAAATTTCATTATGAAACTTTGATATAGCATAAACTGAATAACAAAATACACATTTTAATTTTAAGATTATAACATAATAAATAACATTAGCATGGCACATAATAATATATACATAGTATAGTTAATACCATTATTGAGGCTTAAAATGCGGTGGGTGAACAACAAATCTCAGCTTAGCAGCGCTTCTCTGGATAGCACCGAAAATCCCCACAAATTTGCACCCATTATGCCTGATACGGGATTTGCCGCAATACGAAATCCCAGCATTTCGGGATTATGAAACAACACATCTTGGGTGACGTAATATCTGTTGTTAATATTAAATGGATTGATTATGTTGTCGTGTCGTGAGGATGTTGTTGATCTGGAAAATGAATACAAAAATGTAAACTTATCATAATGCCTGTATATTTCCTGAACGAATAGGCAGATGTGTACTATTGTACGTCTTAACTATAAGGTACTAGTCCAACCTATAAAAATGGGAGTTGTGAGTGATACTAAATATTAAAGCAATATCTACGTCCATAAATTCAAACATGTGCAAATGAAACAAGCATTTTAATAACTCGGGGAAATATTTAATAACTTTCAATATTCGTTTTAAAACTCGTAAATTATTCTCCAATAAATTTAATATTCCTCCTAACCTATGTTTCGTAGTCGGAAGTTGGCGTTCGAAGTCGGCGAATCAATTAAAAGTTCAATTTCAAATAATTATAAAGTCTGTTTAATAATTCACAGTTTCGTGGTTATATTTCATCGGAATATTTTTGCATTTTCAATTTAATATGAAGACTGAAAGCTGAAGGTGTTTTATTTTATTTAGCCACTAGTTTTGCCGCATGGTGTTATCTGTGTTATTTTTCAATCTTTTGGGAATTTCCCCTAATTTCCCTTATGTTTGTGTGTGTATGTTTTTTTTCCCTTATGTGTCCTGTATGTTTCCCTTGTGTTTTAATAATTATATTCGATGTTATGTTTTTATAAGAGTCCGCCATAGGTAATCCTCCTTTCGAGATAATTATTATGCGATTAGATTATTTATTTATTTCAAAGACATGTCAGCGATAATTCGCAACGTTAATCACAAATATAAAAATTTTCCCCATATGGGTTAGAATACTGTTCCTCACTGCCTTTCAGATAGGCTTCCCGTAAGAGGCGTGAAAATATCTGACTTACTCGGTGGTAGGATTTCTTGGGGTCTGACTGGCTGGCGATCACCTTTACGTCGGAGTCTGTCGTAAAGCACCTTGGTGTGTGTTTCGACTTTTGCACATAAGCTAGTGTCGTTCAGTTGCTACGGCTCTGGCAGTCTGCAGTCCGTAGGGGCTCTTAAAGATCGGCAACTCATCAGCAAATCCTCTGGTGCTGCAGGTGTCCATGGGCGACGATGACTACTTTTTCTTTTTTAAAAAAAAAAAACGTTGCAACACACTAGGATTTTCTCCTGTGTCGTGGGTGCGTTTACAAACACAAATTCTCACATACACAAACACCCAGACCCGGAACAACTACCTGTAGATCATACAAATATTTGCTCCGTGTGGGGATCGAACCCACAACACGTGGCGCAGAAGCCGATCGCTCAGCCGCTACGCCAAACGTGTCGTCAAAAACTTACCACCAGGTGGCTCGTCAGCTCGTTTGCCGACATAATCCATAAAAATAACAATATACAAAAACTAACTAGGTAATTAAGAAATAATTAATTAAATTAAACAACACAAACTATACATAAAATTATCTGGGTTGGTCGATGTAAATATCGGAGCATTGGTTTAATCAAGATCTACAATTAAGCAACGAATATTGGAAGTTTTTTTTTATAATCTGATGGTAAGTGACCGGCGCCCATGGATATCAGCGACATTGTAGCTGATGTCGATGCCAATGCGTTGCCGGCCTTTTAAGTGTGTGTATGCCCTTTTCTTGAAGGCCCCTATGCCGTATTGATTCGGGAATACTGCAGCAGGGAGGTTATTCCATAGTTTACAATGATGTCAATGTCTTTGGAAATGTCGTTATAAGATTTTTATAAGCTATTTAATGGGGACACTAGTTTAGTATTATATTGTAAGGGTTGAAGAAAATGATTTAGAAATTGATTCTAAGGTCGTTTGGATATGAGAGATTGATTATTGGGCGATAAACAAGAGAAATGTTACTGGAAATATAGGGAAGTTAATACTTAGTACCTACTCGTAACCAGCGTGCATGTATGATATCATGTACTTATGTATTGTAGGTAAAAGGTGTATTTAGATATTATATGTGTTTATTTAAACGCGCCTAATAAATATGCGACAAAAACAAAAAAAAAATACATAAACCATAAACCACATTACATTCAGCCAGTTAAAGTTGACAGCCTTAAAAAAATAAAACACGCAAGAGCCAAAATCTCGGCGCGCGAAAAAAGAAATGTTGCCAAGCAAAAAACTCAGGTAAAGTAAAAAAAGGTGGTAAATTGCAACATAAATTACGCAAAGAAATCTGTAATACAGGCGAGGTCTGCCGTTCATCACAATTAGGAGTGTTGGAATCGTTGGAGCATTTGTGGAAACGGTACCTTTGTTAACGGGGTTTGATTGTATTAGGTATAAGTAAAGATTGGATGAATAATGAATATCCATATCCATATTGATTTTACGCGGGTACCGAGTACTCGTATATCTACAAATCCAACACAATAACACGCCCGACTTGATAATGGTACCTGATATCTATGTAAATCTTTTTCTATCGTGATAAACTAGATAGACAGTCAGATGGATAATAACAAGGCTGTCTGCCAAAGGGCACAGGTCGATCTTACAAAAAATCATATTTTTGTCGTCAATTTGTATCCGTAACACTCCCAAAGTAGTCGATGGATTAATTTGAATTTTTTACACAAGATTGCATTCATATATTATAATAGTGTTGGTATATCAACTCAAAGTTCTCAAAAATTTCTAACTAGAAAATAATATTAATTAAAAATAATTGACTAAGCACTGATAACATAGCCATTTCGGCAGCCATCCCTACAAAAATCGAATTCTTGAACTTAAGTTTCAGAACTAAACTTCGCACATCTGACTTCCTTAATAAAGCTACATGCCATTTGTATCCGCTGTACATCCTCTGCCAATTATCCCAGCTATCTCGAGTTGTAGTTGCATCTGCCCGCTCATGAATGAATAGATTCCGAATATTCTTGGCGCAGAGTGTGATGGAGGGGAGACTTGTAGTTTAACTATAAGTTATTGTGGCAAAGTTAGTGCTGAATATACTGAATTTAAGAACAGACAGAGTTATTAAAAAGATCGTAATTAATAATTACCTACGGTTGTCAGCTCCTTTTATCGAATTTAGCTCGTGTGACGAGTAATAACGTACATGTCATAATCAGCCAGTTTACCTGTATGCTTCAGACAGCGATCCTGGTGTTTACCGGAATTTAACCATGTGTCCCAAGATGACATGAAGTGGGAGTTAATTTTTGAACCAACAGGCACTCATTGTAGAGGCTCAGGCAGGCTGTTATGCCTAGAAGATGCAAATGAAACTCTATACAAGACGCCTTGCTCCTCTCTCCTACATTGCCGTGCCCGACTTGGGCCATAACTGATACTTTTATATTTATATTAATACGTGTTAATATTGTGGAGTGTAATAAATGAATTGAGTATTGTGTAATGTTTGTTATCCGTTTTTCTGACGATCTCTGGTCGTTCCTGTTCAGTATGTGATAGTGATAAATGTTTGACCAATTGGTTGGCAATATTAATCGCCTCTACATGGGCATTATTCGTAGTTCACATATACACATATCTCAGGCAGACGACTTAACGTACCTGCAGTGCAGAGACGGGACATTCGATGCAATTAATAAAACGGTCCCGTACATTTGGATTATCCTTCTCGCTTACGAGACCCGATTTATCGACACGAGTTTAGGACCAAATCCAGCTTGAAGTTTAGACATGACGCCCAGTAAAAGATGATATTGTTAGCCGGGAGGACGACATTACCTGGGAAATCATGAATCGTCGCCATATTTTGGCACGATTATCACATTACATATTTTCTTTGAGCGGGTTGTGAGACAGATCATTTGCCTGGGACACGTTGTGCTGCCTCGATAATTTTTTTTTTGTTGGTGATTGTAGATTTCGAGTTATTGAAGCTGCAGTGTATTGACAATACAGAGTATGTTTGAAAATGTGGCACAACCGTTTACAAACTCTTTGGACGCAATAAAAGAAATGCGTTCCTAAAAAATACATGTAACTATTTTCATCACCATATAGAAAAGAACGTAAAAATGTGCTAAATGTAAGTTCAATCTTCGCTTAAGACCAAAAGCAACCGCTAAATGGAGCCATCTCTTTGCATCAAGCTTCGCTCTATTCAGCGTGGCATTCTATAGACTGCCAGCTTTATACCGGTATGTGGGTCGAATCTACAGCTAAGGCCGTCGATACATTTACGACTAAACCTCGGCAGGTTATAAATCTTAACTTACTACCGATTTTAGGTTTCGTAGTAAAAGTCGTTCGGTGGGAAATAGTATTTCGGATTGGTGTTTTTAATATGTCTTTAGATATGTATATAGTTGAGATTGATACTTTATTTATATTACGCATTTCAGATATACCTAAAATTCATATTTACAAAAAAATACACTCGTTACTACTACCGGTATATATACTAATGTATGTGTAGTTTATATATAGTGTATTTGTTATTTGGCCCTGAGTTTTTTACTAAAAAATCCTTCTGTTATTTATTTTTAATGGAAGTCATACTAAAGAATACTCAAAAACTCATATGGCATATACATTTTTAGCATCTGCTAATAATGTGTTTGCAGTATGAGTGGGCTCTTAAAATACTGAGTCATACCTATATTGAAAATATTTGTACCCAGTTTGAAGTACTTAATGAGCTTTCACTTGCCAGTTTGATGCCTAAGCGTTAAAATTATTTGGCCAATTTGGACAAGAATTACTAAGTTAACCCTCAACCTGCTAAGTTATCATGCAACATGTTAAAAACACAATATATATATTTTTCTTAAGCGCCCCGTGTCTGTTTTAAAGACTTAAATAAAAAGGTTATCTTATCTTGGTGATTTACACGTTTTACATAAATTGCAAGTAGATACTTATACATAAAAATATCTAAAGAAACTAAATCTTCCTTTCTAAATCCAATAAGACTACAGTTTCCTGTGCAGGTGGCTATAAAAATTCTCTGTGTATTTATTACATCGCGGCTATTCGGCCATAAAATAGTGTTGTAACTAGGCCAAAGTGGTTCTAAGTCGTGCGCGTGTCGCTGGCCTAAATATATATGTAGGTACCTATTGGGAATTGGGAAACACCTTAGTTAGGTTTTAATGTGATTTCGGTTGAACAAGCTGGTTTAACTTATTCGTTAGCCAACTCCAGAATTAGAAAATTTGTTCGTAATGTAATAATGATGTTCTTTCATGCTTGCTAAGTATGAAAGAACATATAGGTTATAAAAAAAATATTTGTTTGTGTTAGGTTCTCACATGTACAGCTGCCGAGCTGAAAATACTCTGAATTCGATTTCCAGGGCGAGAAAATTGTAATGGTAGATTTGTAAGAAAATATTTAGAAGTTGCCCAGAGTTCGGCTGTGCTTAAAAAATATGCAATATTGTTAAGGTATGTCTAAGTTAATTTTGTTGGACTATTTTGTTGGATACATATATTTATGACTAGACTCGATACATAACCCACATTATCTAATCCATTGTTTGATATATTAAATTATGTATAAATATTAAATGAATAGTACTATAGTACCTGGTATTCGAGACTAAGACTTGGTTGGTTACATATTCCAGCCACTGTGACGTCAGTAAGCCAGGATCTGCAGCGGCCACTAATGGAAATGCCGGGCTACGGGTAAAGCCCATTATTGTATGCAGTATACAATGATAAACGCTTAAACGATAGAAGGTAAAGTGGCCTTTAATGTTCAAAACGAATTAATTTAAATTATATATTAGAAAAAATATAATTTTATACACACACTGTCTCATTAGCCTAGTGATCCTGAGCGTGACTGCTACACTTGAGTTTCTGGGATCGATTTGGAAATCGAATAACGGTATTACATTACGAATAACGGTTATTGGGTTTGGAAAACCCAATAACGTGGCAGCTCGGAATGTGAGATTTGTGTTCGGTTAATAGCAATAGGCTCGCCCCCTATTACATGGGATCTAAACATACCGGCGAACTGTTGGTGTACATTAATACGCCTCTGCCTTACCCTTCGGAGAATACAGGCGTGAAGGTATGGTACGAACACTGATACCGTCTTTAGTGGTCGTCAGAGGTCAGATGATTTTAGAGCTCTGGAGCCGTATTGTATAAACTCCGTAAGGAATATAGTTCATCATGAGAGCTCTCTTTTTCAAATGATTAATTATTAAAGAAATACGAATTCATATAGTACCTATAATATACTTTTACTTTTTTTTGATAGATATTTCAAACGTAAGCACCATTAAAAAAAAAATATGATGTATGATTGTGTACAAAACATACAAAGTATGCAAGTATTGTAGTAAGTGTAGTAAGTTCTGTGAGTTCTGCTTATCCCTAAGGGAAAAAGTCTAAGAAAAAAATAGAACAGCTTGTAAATGTCTGAACTTTGGCTACAAATATGCGTCAGAAGCAATATTTATCTTTCCAGGTGAATAATACAGTATAAGGAAAAATTTTGCTTTTTGTCAAAATACATGCACATATCGTTTATCTATTTATCCAAAAGATTAGGCAGAGATGTCATCATAGTGACGTACATGTTTAGGTTACATGCAATATATGGTGAGCTTAATGCCACTAAAGAAAAAACAAGTAGCATTTTTTTTTAATTGTTGCCCCTTTCTAGTACCTAGATCATCCGTATGGATGCTTTATCAAACACAAATTTCACAGACACATTGTGCAACTGTTTCTATATGTGCGTGTTCGTCTGACTGGACTGGAGATATATATTTATTATATAATATCAGGATTTAAAAAAAAAAAAAACGTTGCCCCACACTACCTGTAGATCATACAAATATTTGCTCCGTGTGGAGTTCGAACCCCCAACACATTGCACAGAAGCCGATCGCTCAGCTACTACGCCAAACGTGTCGTCAAATTTATTTAGATGAGATTATTATACTGTCTTCCAATGGGGCACCGTTTCTTATTAAAAAAAAATATATACATATATAAAATGCTTTGTCCTGAATGACTGACTGACGGATCAACGCACAGCCTAAACCGCTGCTCGTAGAGACCTGAAACTTGGAGGGTGTGTTCTTTGTATGACGTAGGAATCCGATAAGAAAGTATTTTCCGATATTCTACCCCTAAGGTTTTTTGAAAGTCCGTGATTTTTTTGCGGGTGAAACCGCACGGTATAGCTAGTCTACATACAAACATACCTTTTGTCTTAAAAGTCTTTTTGGGACGCAAGTGAACCGTGGAAAACCACTACTGTAAAATAATTCCAAGGCGATAAAATATTGAAACACGCACCAACAGAAACATTGTAACACGTGACTTGAAATAAATCTAATTAAACCATAAAATAAATCAAACTCACATTATGAAATTCTTACGTATAAAAAATGTAAGCTTGTAAGCCTATGTTTAATCAAGTAAATGAGCTTCACTTGGAGTTTATAATAAGCCTATAAACACGTTAAAAATATTCATACTCGTATATATGTTAAGAAGTTTTTTTACCCCGTCCTGATTTTATATATTTTTTATTTTATTTAAAAGATTACACAAAATAGTCCTTTCGGAACCTGAAAACAGTTGGTCAAAGTTTAATAATAAATTATTATTTTCAAGCTCAGCCTTTTGAGACGGTTCCTATCATTATCTCCAGCATTTCAACATTTTCCTTATTACAGAGGAGCGTTGAAAGTAAATTGTTGGAAGAACACCTCGTTACAGTATTTATTGTACTTAGTTATTTCTTGAAGCAGTAGAATTACTTCATGAATTCTTTTCCTTAAAGCATCTATTAGTACTTGTCCTCATTAAAATGCACGTCAATTATCTGATTTTAGTTATCTTTTTTCGTTTAATAAAAAGTTTTCTTTATCTCCTACTTAAATTTTTGTCATTAATTGAATTAAAATTAAACCGACGATCATGCATAAGGAGATTAATGAACGTATATGAAGCGAAAGTGGTGTGCCAGGATCGTAGCAAGTGGAAGTCTATAGTCTCTGCCTACCCCAATTTGAGACAGGCGTGAAAATATGTATGTATTAATTGAATATTTATTGTCTTGGTTTGTGTTTTAAACAAAAATAATTGAATTGACCGAACTGTCTTATTGTTTCTAATAAAATTCTTTAGTCCGTATCCTTCTGGAATCTTCGCATGGGTTATTATTAAATATGCTCACCACATACAAACTTCTTGGGAATGGCTACCTTTTTAATTAAAAAATCATTCTTCAGAATCAGCAGAACAGACAATTGCTACATATATGGATCTAAGTAACTCAGTCGTTCACAAATTCCGAAGCATCAGTAAAAATAACAGTAGCAACTATAATTTTCAAACTTTCATATTACATATATTCTTAAATGTAGGTATTTTACCTTTGGGATGAATAAAAAGGAAGATTAAGAGGTAACAATACGCATATACATAAGGGTACTATTAGTGTCTTTCATGGCAGGTCTTAGACCATACATCACTCGTTCTATCTCCACTAAATTCAGCGGAGGTGGCGAGAGGGAATAGAACTAAGGATACGTACTAAACAAATACCCACCGGTGAAGTACGGTGCGCGATAATGTACTAATGTTTTTCCTTCACGCTGAAATGTTTTGCTCATACAAATGGTAGACATTTAAGTCATTTACGCGGAATTTCTTTTACTTATGATTTTTATGTATTGTAGTGGCTCATTAGTCTAGTGGTCCTAAGCGCGATTGTTACGCTAGAGGTCCTGGGTACGATTCCCAGGTCCAGCGAAGTGTTAGATATTATATGAAATTCACAGTTGCAGGTTAATGGCAAAAGACTTGCCCTCTATTATATGAAACCGAAAACATATCGGTGAACTGTTGGTGTACATTTAATACACCTCAATCTATCCCTTCGGGGAATACAGGCGTGATGTTATGTTAAGTCACTTTTCAAATTCGTTTTTCCACTATCTTTTGTACATGGACAACACTAGTCGTATTGGTCCGTAGAGGAAAGCTGTGGCGATTCTTTCCACGAATCTCGATAAATATTTATTAAAGAACACCAAGTAGGCAATCCTAAGGGTAAACAATAGCACAGACGGGAAACTAATGAGCGTTCAAAGTGTAATTCTACCTTAGTTCAGTCGAATGCGGACGAACGCCGATTGGCAATGAGCCGGTTCTCGCGGGGTTCAGCGATGTATGGTATTTCCCAGCCTTCGCCACTGTGTGCACGCTATGGGCCATGATCTAGGAAGGGTTTGGGATTTGCTATATCCAATGATAATATTTATATATATAGCTTCTTTTTACGTTCATGTATTTTATGTAAATAGTGTAGGTATAGATATTAATAGGTTTATTTTCAAAATAAAATTATATATTATACAAAAAAAAAGATAAATTAGATTGTGTAGTGACTATAACATGTTTCTTTTATCGGATAACGACGAGACGAAGTAAACGAGCAGACGGATCGCCTGTTGGTAAGCGATTACCGCCACCCATGGACACCCGCAACACCAGAGTAGTCACAAGTACGTTGCCGGTTGCTTTTAAAACGGAGTACGCTCTTTTCTAATGAAGGTTTGAAGGTCGTATTGGTCCGGAAATAATAAATATAATAATCTAATTTAATCTTGTCTAATATATGTAATGCCTTATTTGATGATAAAATTTAATAATAATGAGTATGACAAGAAAATGGTAGGTCAGCGTGAAAGGTTCAAAGCACGGTGGAATTCTGATGTTACAATTTAATATATATTTTTTTTTTAATATTTTTTTTCATTTGTCAGGTTCTTACAATCGCGTACACCCAGGTTTTGTGTACCCCTTTATCTAAATTTGTATGTACGCGTAATTATCATTACTAAGATTACACTAAGATATCCAAGATTACAGAGTAAAAAATTAATAATTTTGGCACATTTAGAATAGTTTGGGCCATCTAGGCCCATATGGCAGTGTCGAGAATTAATTAGGCATGAAACAATAAAAAAATTAATCAATTAAATTTGAAGTAATTTTAATTTCAATTAAATTAATTAAATTATTATATTATTGCAATTAAAATAAAACTACTTTTTACTGTTGGTTAGACTGTTGTTGGACAACATAATGTTGCGATTACTAACAGCTACCTTACATTTGCAAGATTAAGACGTCCAACAACAGTCTACCCGTGACCATGGATGCTGTAAAGGATCCGAAATATCAATACAACGCTGGAAAAACCGTAATTGTTTTATTTCAATTTCTGACACTTACGCGAATATTAAATATTCGCGTAAGTGTCAGAAACCAGTATATTGCAATTAAGTAATTAATTCATTGCAATTTTAATTGTTTACTGCCTAACACGGCCATATGGAGGCCATATAAAGTTTGTGCTTTAAAATAAATGAGTTACAGTCACCCTACATATTGGTTACACAAGCGATGCATCCACTCGCAGGATAAAACATTCAAATGTATGGAGAGCGAACGCCCTGGCACATGTGATAGTACACGGAGTAAGGAGATAAGGGAGTGATCATTAATTTATGCTCCTCATCGGTATCTGCCCCGATTTTGCCTTCGAAAGCTATCAGGAGGTTGTAGAAAGAGATGACAGTAGCATGTTCCCCTTGTGCTAATAATTATAATTTGTTTTGTAGTGGGATGATCAGGGCTGAAAATAACAATAATAAATAGTAATGTTTTATATTTTATTCTCTGCCTACCCCAACGGGAGACAGGCGTGAAAATATGTATGTATGTATTATATTTTATATTAACTATAACTATTAACGAATGTTCTATTGAATGTTATTATAATAAATAAAATACGCTGTACTATAGTGAAAGGCTTAAGATGAGGCGTAGACATGCACCCCCTGCGCGTACATCATGGATGATTCTAGAATTTCAATGCCAAAATTTTATAAAACAAACGACTTAGCGACTTTCCCTATGAAGGCTGGACCCTCACAACTTCTGGTCAAAGTAAGCTGTTCTTTCTGACTACAAATAAAGAAGGTTATATTGCAACTTAACTACAATATTAAACTTTTTGAACTTCTGATTCGTCCTCAAGTCACACGTGTATTAATTAGTACTCCATTTACTATACTCTCCGTGTTCTTACACAATCGGTATCACGTGTATGGGATACGTGCACAGTCCGAGCAAATAGTTGCTACTGTACGACGAGAAGTTCGATTCCCGTGAGATCTTAGCTTGATTAGTAATGTGGTTTGCTTTGAGCTGATTGGTGTTTATGGGAAGCGAGTTAGAGTAAGTTAGTTCGTTGGACGTTATAGGTACTGTAGATTTATCATACGGATATATCAGATACATAAACAATCAGATTTTTTTAACAAGGCCTAATACAATGCATATATCAGATTTTTATTCTTAGAGTTTCTGAGAGAATAACTTTATTTATAACTAGCTTTTGCCAGCGACTTTGTCCGCGTGGAATAGTTACTTTGTTCCCTAGTTCTTCGCCCACGGTTTCACCTGCGTTGCCCCGTTCCTAAGGGTTGTAGCGTGATGTTTTATAGCTTGAAACCTTTCTCATGAATCACTATTTTCCCAACATTTCCCTTCACTGCTCTGCTCCTATTGATCGTAGCGTGATGAAAAGTATACTATAACCTGCCCAGGAGTATGAAGAACAATTGTACCAAGTTTCGTTGAAATCCGTCGAGTGGTTTTTGTTTCTATAACGAACATACAGACAGACAGACAGACAGACAGACAGACAGACAAAAATTTTACTGATTGCATTTTTGGCGTCAGTATCGATCACTAATCACCCGCTGATAGTTATTTTGGAAATATATTTCATGTACAGAATTGACCTCTCTACAGATTTATTATTAGTATAGATTTACAAAATACTGACAGAGACAATAGTCACTCAATAGTAAAAATGAGTACGGCTATGTAATGGGGTCCCCAGACGGTCAAGCATTTTTGACCGTTTAGAACGATGCTTGACGTGCTTGGCCGGCAAACTACGTGCGATAATGTTTGACAGAATGTTTATATTTTTGCAATAGTTGTCAAACATGCTTGATTGTCTAGAGGCCCCTTTGTTTGTAACAGGACAGTAGAAAATCGTGCTATGACGTTTTTTCGTAGAGAAACAGAAATAATAAGCGTTATCCACTCGATAGTTTTGTTGTCACAGTCGATATAAAGTGAGAATCAAAAGGATTTGTTCGGAGTTACACGATGCAGTGTGCCAGGCACGTATATGAAATAAAATTCAATCTCTTCTCTACGTGAATTTTATCACTGGATTTTGTAGGATTTTTTCCACAGATTTAAAAGATATAAACCTTATTATGTAACTTATATGAAATGTTTAGTCAGTGTTTTCTGACGTGTAATGAGAAGTTTTCATTATAGATTCTCAAAAAAAAGTTTATATTATTTGAATGACTTATTAGATACGAAATGCTGTATACGAAAATTACTAACATGACTTGGTGTGGGGGAGCAGACTTGTCACACCTTAAATAATTACCGATTATTACCGTTACCTTTACCATTACCGTTACCCTTATTACCGTTTCTAAGAAAGAGCTAAATATGGTTAAACTCTATGATACCTATATTTTAATCATATTTGATTGTATATGGAAATTAAAAATGTCGTACTTTCTCATTAGTCTAGTGGCCGCAAGCGTGGCTGAGTCGGCCGGACCGAATTTTCCATAGAGACGTAATACTAAAATTAATCGTAAATTAAACACAACTTAATCAAACTGTGGTATTATTCGGATTCAGATACATTTAATCTAGGTTCCTAACCTAACCTAACCATTTCTTTCAAAATACTTCACTGTAAATAAATATAAGCAAATTTAATTAATGATAACTTTTACCAAGTTTGCAACGAATTTCCGACCATATATTTCCAGTGAAGTAGCAGTAGACAAATTGGTACGGTAGCAACCTAAATTCAATTCTAATTCAAAAATATCAAATCAAATCAATACAAATACAGGCTAAACCTTTCACCGCCTCGTCAAAACAACCGTGTCCTCAACCCTAAGTTTCCTAATTTCCTATAGAAATCTGTTGCCCAGTCGTGATCGTGGCATATTGAGCACATTACATGACTGTGGCTGTGTGTTCAAAAGGTGATGTACTATGTTTAAAATGTGTACAGATGCCAACACTGTAGCTCGTATATTTTTAGTTAATACCTAGGCCACAGCTGATATAAGCTGATACGTATAAAGAAAAATTGTTTAAGTATTTTTCATTTTATTATAATTTTTCCACCATCTTACACAAGTGTTGAAAGTATTAAGTATGATAGATATGAGTACGTGCCGGCGACGTCTCGCCTCTGACGGATATTGAACACTGCGTCAAATTACTTCGCCTTAAATAAATTCTTGTCTTGTATTTCATAATACCATGAATAGTCGTTCTTTTCTTCTTAAGTACGGCCTTGATGAAAAGTGACACTGGTATTACATACATACACTCACGCCTTTCTCCTACTGGGGTAGGCAGAAACTATAGACCGTCACTTGCTACGATTCTTGTATACTTATTTTGGTTCTTCCACATTCATACATCTTCATACACGCCGGTTCCGAGTACTATGCATCTGACCTTTTTGAAGGTCTTCAAAAAGGTCAGATGCTAATAAGATCGGCGTATGTCCTTTTTGGGTGACCTCTACCGACGCTGCCACTTACATTCGCCTTATAAATTCCTTTCGTTAATCGTCTTTCGTTCATTCTTCCAACATGTCCAAACCATCTCAGCTTATTCTTTAAAGGCATTATTTTTGTAATTCTTGTTTAATCTATAATGTTATTCATACATTGCATTGTGTGCTTCTGAAGTATTTGGTTCTGTTACAAATTTGCTTCCTACACAGTAAAAAATTAAACTCCTGCGATCTAATCTTAGCTCCTATTTCGATCATACTCGTACAAAACTAGTCGAACGCATTCAAGCCAACAATAAAAAAGCAACATTGTATTCTTTTTTATTACTATTTACCAATGCCACTATTGGTAATACTTACATTATTATAAGAACAGTTGTTAGCTCCTCAAAGTAAGCTTAACAGGATTGAATAGGAACAGATTCGCGTCAATCATCGGTCGAGTTGGGTTCAAAATCTTGACCTTTCAATAGATCGACAGATGCTTGATCGTATTATAACGTCTTAACGTCATCATTTTTAGGTTGTGTGAAAGAGATGCCGCCCTACATATTAAATAGCCTCATCTCTTTCTTACAAGCTAAAAATAATAGCGTTAACACGTTATAATACGGCCCCTTACTTCTTATTCTAAAACACTCACTAGGGACAGCTCAATGGGAATTCTCTTTAGTGCCGTTTCTTTATTAATATCAAAATGACATACCTATATATTTTAAAGTTATTATAATTAACAGAAATTTTGTGTTTTGAATCTGCCTTTGTGCTAACATAGTTAATAACAGTCTTGTTCGCTAGTAAAACTAAATTTCACTATCAAAATACTCATGCAAACTTAGTCACTAAATCAAACTGATAATTCTATTTCATAGGCAATGAATTCATGAAGTATACCACACATTAAAGTGGTACGCATCGTAGCTTCGTAGAGGGACTACGCCGCTACGGTTACGTCTACGAGCCACGCCGTAGCCCGTGAGGTTATAAATTAACCCATCCTCTATTCGGCAGATAAAGCACCCCGTATAATACATCCCCCGAAGATATATTTAAGCGTTGAGAGAAAAACGTTTCTCGCTTTATAGCGGAATAAGCCTTTTTGTGAAAATACCGATTAATTTTCAATTTCAGTCTCTTGTTCGCGAATTTTCGTAGGTTTTTGTAAATTATTCGTGCATTGTTTGTTATATTATAATTTTGATGAATGATTCTGGCATAGCTACAGTTGTGATCTCTGGAAAGAAGAACCAATTGGGTGGAAGAATTAAGTCAGATTTGTAGTTCCTGGCAATATGGAAATAAAAATACTTTTTATTAATAACATAAATAGATATTATTAAAACCAATGATATTATTAAATACCGATATTTCGGAGAAATACTAATATATAATGAATCTGCATCACCATGCATGGCAAAAATCGTTCTAATTACTAGCTTTTGCTGTTATGACATAAAATCTAAACAAATCTTTTATTTAATATGACGTCAAGTAGTAGATATCGATATGAGTATGTCGGATACAGTAGACATTTCGGCACAACAGTAAAATTTACGATCAACTCTAAAACAATCATTAATACTGTTTTTATTGCGGAACACGGCACGCGGCTGTATTCTGTAGCACGCGGAATGACGTCACCGCTTATTGGCGTGTTAAATTATTGAAGAAATGTAAAAATGCCGAAATAGAGCTCCTGTGTATTGGAGCTATTTGGAGTTGTACAAAGTGTAGCACGTGGAAGACGTCACCGCTTATAATAACGTTAGAGAAATGTTAAATTACAGAAAAATTGCCTCGATTGTTCCACACATGCACGTGTAAAACAAATGCCGGTGCACGAGTACTTCTTCGTCGTCTTGTTGATGCTTACAACATTCTTTTTATTGATTTAGACATATTTTCTCTTACCAGGCAAACATTAAAAAAATGGCCATTGGTCTTTTATCTCTACGCAATTGATTTGAAGATTCATACTCACATAAGTCATAACTAAGATGTATAAACCTGTGTCAAACATAATTAAGTCATGTATTTAAAACTTATTATGTCCGTTTCCTTTTTCTTTTTTATGTTAAGTTGTGGACAATGGTGTGGGTTACGTGTTTATATAATTTTACATTTAAGAATATTAATGTAACATCTCAAAATGTAACTGTTTTTTTGTCCTTATTAAATAAATAAATAAAAACAAAAACGGAGCTCCTGTGTTTTGGAGCAAAAAGACCTTAGTAGAAGACCATCTGAATTTTCAATAAATACATTATCCTCTTTTGCGTCGCGCAATCGGGTAAAAAGGAGATGCAAATGATGGTAATTTTAGGACTGTATTTTGTCTACGGAGCAGTTCGAGTGTCTATCCGGAAGAGAGTTTTTATTTGTTTTTTGCGTTTATCAATCCCGCCCATACTGTTTTGTTCATACACATTGTCAGTCATACGAATTTGAACTAAAACAAAATAACTTACATACAATACATTATGTATTAGAGTTAGACCTATAGTATTTCTTTATGGTTTCTGTTTTTTTAGCACTGCATCGTACGGAATACTATCGTTGTTACATAACATAGATTTTTCCATCCACCTAGAGTTATGAGGTTTATTAATAATAATCACGACCCCCGGCATTGTATATAATTATAGGTACCTACGTGTCTATAAATACCTCTGAAACATTATTTACCCTCATGGGCGTACCAGTGCTAAGCAAATGAGGGTATACTTCTTTGTTTGTTTTTAAGGGGTTCCTGCATAAACGGCTTATCTAATTTATATGTAAAATCGTTAATTCCATTATAAGGACAATGTTTATTTTTTCCCAATTGCATTAAGTTATGGTTTTAGCTGCTACATAAGGAAAAATACTATGCGATGATTTCCAAATCGGTCTTAACCAGCGCCAGCGCAGTAATGCCCTCTCTCTCTCCTTTCTTTGCCATAATAATGTCCCAGGTCGGGTGAGAGTAATGAGAGAGTGCGTATGCTGCGATGCCGTAGCCGCCTATTCATCATCATCAGCCTGTATTCGTCACTGCTGGACGTAGGTCTCTTCTAGGGAACGCCACAGAGCCCGATGTTCGGCTTTCCTCATCCAGTCACTGCCAGCTGCATTCCGCAAGTCGTCACTCCACCTGGCCGGCGCCGCCGCCTATTGCAAGTAAATAATGTATCCAAAGGAGGAGTGAAATAGCAGTTTCTCTCCCGATCCACAGTAGCACCAACATCAGCCACCTGTAGACGATAAATGATATCTTGCCTTCATGAGCAAGCATAAGCATACATAACTTCAAACGAAAACGACACGTATACTAAAAACTGCACATTAATATCTAAAATGAGTTCGTGTTTAATTTCGCACTGTTGTGTTCGCGGTCGATTAACAGAGAAACGAATGGGCCGCGTATTATAAATGTTTATTTTTAATTAAATTCCCTTCAAGCACGGACGCGTGTGCGGGTACCCACTGCGGGGAGATACATATGTTGTCTGTAGGCTTTTAGTATTTTAATGTAACAGTGTTTTTCTTTTAACAATATTTGGAAAGCCCCATGTAGTAAGAAATGTAGAAGTCCTGGAGAAATTGTTGAAATGTTTAATAACCATTAGATAAAGACGGTTTAAACCGAAATAGAAAAAACTTATTTAATTGTCTAGTAAGAGTAGTTTTTAGAATAGTTTCAGTTTTCAATTATGCTTTTCGCTATAGCTTGCGAGTTTAAAGAGACTAAAATGCTACTTTTTATGAATCATCATAGGATTCATATTACAATGTTGTTCAAGAATTCTATGGATTCTGAATACAAATTGATTTTGATGTATTGCTGAATGTAGCCACTTTAACTCCCAGGCCAGACTTAATAATTCCTCTAAATTAATTCATATTTAGAATCCTTAAAGTTCCTTAGCAACTTTATAAAATGAATACTATTAAGATTCATAAAAAGTACCTACCTAACAATTTTATCCAACAATTTTACCCCTGTCGTCGCAATCTATAGCGAAAAGCCCAATTGAACTTTCCTAATAATCATATTATCTATACTTCTAATAAATCTGTAGAGAGGTCAATTCTGTACATGAAATATATTTCCAAAATAACTATCAGCGGGTGATTAGTGATCGATACAGACGCCAAAAATGCAATCAGTAAATTTTTTGTCTGTCTGTCTGTCTGTCTGTCTGTCTGTATGTTCGTTATAGAAACAAAAACCACTCGACGGATTTCAACGAAACTTGGTACAATTGTTCTTCATACTCCTGAGCAGGTTATAGTATACTTTTCATCACGCTACGATCAATAGGAGCAGAGCAGTGAAGGGAAATGTTGGGAAAATGAGTGATTCATGAGAAAGAAGAACTGAAGAACTAGGGAAAAAAGTAACTATTCCACGCGGACGAAGTCGCTGGCAAAAGCTAGTGATACATAAAAAGTTCAGTAGAATATTTTTATGGGATAGGAGGGCAAACGAGCAGACGGATCGCCTGATGGTAAGCGATTCCCGCCGCCCATGGACACCCGCAACACCATAGGAGTCACAAGTGCGTTGCCGACCTTTTAAAAGGTGATTGGGCCTCCGGCAAGCTCACTCACTCGGCGAAACACAACGTAAGCGTTGTTTGACGCCGGTTTTCTGTGAGGCCGTGGTATCACTCCGGTCGAGCCGGCCCATTCGTGCCGAAGCATGGCTCTCCCACGCAAAATCTTACTAAACTACTACTACTAACTTAAACTAGATTACACTCGTTTTAAAAAAAACACTTAATCACCCGTGATAAAATAAAAAATGTAGAAGTTAATAAATTGTATACACAATAACACCATTGCGGACGTACGTTGCTCGACACGTCAATCTTGGCAGGATCAGGCCAGTCAAATTTTATTGCCTTTCGCTTTTAATGGAGGCTCAGCGTTTTATGGTTCAATTATAAGATCGAGACGTTTTTGTTTACCCACTTAATTGGACTTTCTATAAATAAAGTGTTTCTTGGGTACTTTGATTTCTTGGCAAGGAATAGGCCATTTTCGATGGGTGTTGCTATTCCAGTAAAAGTAAAAAGGATTCTTCTTGTTGAGTTTTAAAATATAAATATTTGGATATTTTTTAATGCGTATACAGCGTTAGAAAATATCCAAATTTGTTTATAGCGAGGCCGACTTTTACAAGGTACGCAGGACGATTATTTATATACGCAGGATGATAGATATAATCTGGGTGTCTTTAAATCACGAGTAAGTCGGTTTCTTTTAGTCAAGTGCGCTCATCATAGATCGCAATATCGCTTAACATCAGCCGAACTGGCGGTGAAGCGTAAGCTTATCAATAATAAAAAAAACATTATAAAAAAAAATTCAAGATAGTCTATGTTGAATAAATATGATTTTGACTGGGTATAACTTACATTTTAATCGTAATTTTTACATATCTTTTTGTGATTTTTTTGTATTGTACATGCTAACTTTAATTGCTAAGATTAATTAAGTTATTTTAGTGAAGGAAAAAATCGACAGCGGGGAGAATTCTGGCGGATGGGACTCGCGGTGGCTTAGAGGTCATAACGTCTGATGTATTTAAGCTAAGGATACGGTTAGCTCTTTGTGCGTGAATCGGATCGTCAATAAATACCTAACAAAAATGATAGGTAGCTGTTAGTAATTGCAACATTAAGACGTCCAACAACATAGTCTACCCGTGACCATGGATGCTGTAAAGGATCCGAAACGTCGGGAATTAAATAATATTAATACAACGCGATAAAATCCGTAAAAAGTAGTTTTATTTCAATAACTGTAATTTTTAATCTCTGAAACGCTCTTCACCCCCTCCTAATGTTTTTGTTGGGAAGAAGAAGCGGCAAACTCCGGCAATGCATTTTATATATCATCAGGTGTGGAAGCTCTTTTAATGCAACCGGATTATGCACTAATGTAGGTAATATGGGTAAGCGCACAGACTGTTGAAATAAGGAATATGTATGAATATTTTATGATATCTAATCTAAATATATATAAAACTCAAAGGTGACTGACTGACAGTGATCTATCAACGCACAGCCCAAACCACTGGAGGGATCGGGTTGAAATTTGGCATGCAGGTAGATGTTATGACGTAGGCATCCGCTAAGAAAGGATTTTGATAAATTCTACCCCCAAGGGGATAAAATAGAGGATGAAAGTTTGTATGAAACTTTGTCAATTTTAAACCGATCGGGTTGAGACTTTGCATGCATATAGCTACTATGATGTAGGCATCCCCTAAGAAAGGATATTGATAAATTTCGATCTATGTAGGGGTGAAATAGGGGATGAAAGTTCATATGGAACAAAGTAACTATTCCACGCGGACGAAGTTGCGGGCAAAAAAATAGTTATTTATAAATATGTTGGAATAAAGGTTGTTCTAAGTTATTTATTAGTATTTGTGTAAACTTATATTTACGTATGAAACTTAAACTTTGAAGCATACCCGCGATATGCGATTTTGCCTAAAACAATGCATACCTACAAATTTTATTTCCAGTCTAAATTCCGTCACTGGGTCAACCAATGTGAGACAAATTTAAACAGTTTCCCATGAAAAAGTACTAAGCGTTTCCTTTTAATTTAATAATTATCTATCATCAAGACAACAAACCGTTTCAAAAGCGAGTCCTCTTTTTCATGTGAAAAATGGCGCTGGCACATAAAAAATAGTGCTCCTGATAAATTGAATAAAAAGTGTATGACAGGAGGAGCTCCCTCGGCAGGTGACGCGACGGTAGAACGGTTAATTACTATGAAAATTATCCACCCCGGCAGGAGAGGGTGGAAAGTGGGTGGACGTAATTTGGCTATTAAATTTTAGGTCCTATGAAGTGTTTAGTTAAGAAGAGTTTATGTTAGCTCAACTACCAGCTTATTACGGGCTCGTGGCTAAACGAAAATGGGTTCAGTTGATCGCTGTAAAGGTCGTAAAGCACTTTGAGGTGTTTCGACTTTTGCTTTTTCTTCTTAAGTTCACGCCGTCTTACACGGGCTATGAACCAATGAACGTATACTTCCTATGATACTGCCTCCCAAGAGACAGGCTTTTGCCTAGTTTGGGAGACAGCTGGCTATGCACTTATGTTAAATTAATTGTCCTTGTTCTAGCTATTAAGACACTGACACAATGGTTGTGTTCCAAATAAAAACGATTACTTACTTCTGGTGTTGCAGATGTCCATGGGCAACGATGATAACTTGCCACCAGCTGGCTCGTCAGCTCGTTTGTCTCACTCGGGTCTATCAGTTTCCTAGATTAATGGCTATTTAAGATGGATAGCCTATGACAGTCCATACGAGAAATCTGATAGCAGGAATTAGCCAGAAGATATTTTATTTTTTCCCCCATCTATAAAACAAAATACAATTATTGTTTTCTTTACTAATAGGTTACCAAGAGTGCTGTTGGTATTGCTTAGACTAGCAGTTGAGTCCAATATATTCGGGAAACTAGCTTAATTTAAACACTCGGGGCAATTTTTTTTATTGTCACTCATTGTAGAAATGTAGATTTTCCTGGTTATAAGTGTTTCAGCGACAGAATTTATGTGGCGGGTTTTCCTTAAGACTAAGCTAGTCTCATTTAGCTACAAGTGTAATGCCAGTCCTCATACCATAAGGTAATGAGCTATTACCTATATCTACGGCAGAAAGCTCGATCAGTTTTATTTTAAAGGCTTACTAGCAATGTGAGTCGCACATTACTAGTATTCTTGATAACTCCTCGAGTTAAGCTAAATGCTTGTATTCCGACCGAGTTCACGTCGGTAGTGCAATAGGTGGGTTTGGAACCGGAAACCACATATTTTTTTATTCGTGATAGTCTTACGCTGCGATCTACAATGGAGCGCGCTTGCCTAGGAGAAACCGATTCCACACGTGATAAAGTCCAAATCTTTACGTTGATCCATAAACATATTCTAGTTATTCAATTAATCCTTTTTTCTAAATTAACTTTCTACAATTAATTTCGTTAAGGTAGTTAAGACTTCCGTATGAAGACGAAGTGTTACTGCTAGCGGAACGTAACAATTATTTTAAAAGGACATTTTATGAGAAAAATATTGGTTATCCACACTTGATAAGACATCATAATATACCATCACGTCTGTGTTGCCCGAAGGGTTAGGCCGAGGTGTACCATGTACACCAACAGTTCGCCAGTATGTGTAGGTCTCACGTAATAGAGGGCGAGCCTATTGCCATTAATCGAAAAAAATATTGCCATTAATCGATAATAAAAATTACAACTACCTACATTCTCATAAACCTTAATGTGATTACAATAACATACTTTTCAAATTCTACTAATAACCACATAAGGCGCGCAAGATCACATAATTTCGTCAAAAGTTATGATTGATCACGTAATACGTCATTTGTCTTCGTTCCGTTGCCTAACGAGTTCAGAAACAAAAGTATTAACAGAATATAATTCAGGCACATTGAATTAATCGAACCTGCTGGACTCCAGAAAATTCCTAAAGTGTGGGAAGTCTATTAACTTACATTATAGATCAGCTTTTACTAAGAGAGGTAGGGTACAGTGGAATTGAATGGTTCCAATGGTGAAATGATGTGTGTACCACATAGTTCATTTATTTTCTTAAAATGACATCAAGTTCTCAGATACTGAGAAACTTCTTGTAATTATCGACTTTGGTCCAACTTTGACATTCAATGTTCACACATCGTGATATCGCAATATTGTACCAGTGAAGATTGGTATATTTTAAAAGAGTGTCCATGGAGTTTCTTGCCGGATTCTTCTCCATAGGATCAACCTTTTGGAACCATGCAATTACAATATATATAGTAAAAGCTTATTTGAAATAAAAACATTTGAAATGTACTTGAACCACTCACAATTGGAGCTGCCCGACTGGAGAACTACCTCCACCTTGCAAAAAATCGTAGCCAAATAACATAGCTCCGTGCCATGTTGTGTTCCTAATGGTGAGCAAAGTCGTCAGAGTTTCGCGAGGAAGCGTTGTGTTGGCAGTGGGGGGGGGGGGGGGATCGGTGATGTTTTGTTACCACAGCTGTCATGCATGGGCGCGGTGTGTTGGCGCGGTGGGCAGAGGGAACCGGTGAAACGGTTAACCGCTGGCCGCTCGCAGACTCAAGCATCACACTATTGTCTTCTATGCTGCCAGCCTAACTATTCCTCCGTAATTTACAGGGTCGGCAACGCCCGAGTGATTCCCCTGTAGCAAGCGTCCATAGGCTACGGTAACCGCTTACCATCAGGAGGGCCGTATGCTTGTTTGCCACCTTAGTGGTATAAAAAAAAATACCATCACACATGTATTCCTGTATAGATTGTAGGAGTCTGCTTCTGAATTTCGTCTAGAGTGATACCCACCACCACATTAACAAGTATTCTGCCGCTAAACAATAATGTGCTTAGGTACGTTACTTTGTTCCGGTTTGAAGAGCAATGTAGCCAATGAAATTACGATTGAGACCGACCGTTAAGAGCTAAGGTCTCAAGATGGGAACGTACTAATATTATAGGTGTTGCTAGGTCTATAGGCTGCAGTTGCCGGTTACCACTGCACACAAATATCTTATATTATTATCACACAATCTTAATCCTAGGGGAAAGGGGGAACGGCACCAATAAAATATATTTGTAAATCGCTTTCAGTCGCACACAAGCCCTAGCCTCTAGCCATTTTTTGTGTCGTCCCTTATTATTGAATTAAGATTCAGCGAGGTCGTATAATCCTTAGTAATTAACGAAGATTTTTTACGACTTTTTTTTGCTATCCTTTAATCAACGAAGCGGATTTTGGGTTATCTGATGAAGTTACGCAAAGGTTGCTTTAAGGAATAGTCCGTTTTTACAAAAAAAAAATAAGATTTTTTTGTATATTCTCGTATAACTTTGTTGCTTTTATCGGCTTATACGATTCTCTTTAAAAGTTGCAGTGTGGAAATTTCATTTTATATTCGGTTCTGAGAAATGGTTTTGTTTTCGGGTTATTAAAGGAAGAATTCTTAAAATTAACCAGCCAGGATATTCGATCATAATAATTTTGGCAACTGCAACCATTTTTTAATGTTGGGATTTACTGATACGTTCTCAAATGGCCTAATATCTGTTATATATTTTTAAAATATAATTAATTACCTACACAATATTGTTTTAGAAGACAGGATTATTACCAAAACAACTATTTTGACCAGTGTTGTCAACAGTTCAATAAAATATATCAACTTTTTCTAGAAATAAATAAAACCAGATCTAACAGTATCCAATTAGAGTGAATACCTATTAAAAAGTTTTGTATTAATCTTTTTCTAAACACAGTCGTAATTGATGTTCAAGTAACTTTCTGTTAATTATTCACATGTGTTGGCAAAAACAGACTAATGTATTTAATCAGCGTGGCATACTCTGATGGGTGATTTATGTATTTAGAACAAGCTAGCGAATTATCGCAGTCAGAGTAATTATCGTAAATGACTATTTTTTTGTTTCGGGGGAACCCTGCCACATTAACCGGGCAAGGTAAAGAGATTTAAAAAAGTTATAGAGCGGAGGTTGAGTACATTTTCATATTAAAACTTTGATTCTCTTTTGATTTCACTGCTGACGTTATGACAGTTAGATAAAGCGGTGTACATTACAATTTTTTGTCAGTAATATCCCATCCCATGGGCCAAACTGACAACCCAATGGGTTCCACTTAATAGCAGACGCCAACGCGGCAGGCCCAGACGGAGATGGCGGGATGAGCTGGACTCTTTTCAAAAAGACTGGTCCTTAAAAGCAATAGACAGAGAGAAGTGGAAGGAGAGTGGGGAGGTCTTTGCCTTGCAGTGGGACACTACGGGCTTTTAGTAATAATAATAATATCCCATCAGTGTGTGATATTCAATTTTTTTTTGTTTAAAATTATAAATGCTTTTTGTCACGTCTCTATGTCTTAGAAAAAGATGTCTCTTTGATAGAAATACTTCGAAGTGATTTTGTTTTATCAATTATTGTATGAAAAATTAAAATCAACAAAAAGTTTTATCATCAATTATAAAGTTTCTCCTCTTACGATCATAAAATATCGGTTACCGAACTTAAAGACTTCTTGGATCTGACAACTTCTCAAATATCTTAATTTTTGGGGAGCAAATTAATTCCAAGTACCAGGATAACATAAAACGTATATACATACAGATAGCTGTATCACATAGTTTACTGACATATTGATCACGTACGCTTGTAATGGCGCGTTAAGATCGCGAATGATTCCCGCTCTCATGCTATTGCCTTTTATGTTATAACACTATATATAAACATAAGTATCGACTAGTGATAAGATTTGCACAGAAGAACTAAGCTAGAATATATATTATTGAGCTTTAAAATATATCATGTTAACTATACCTATAGAACAAATAGAGAGGTGGCAGGGTTGTGGTAGTTTTTGCAGTTACTGTCCACCGTCGTACCCTTAATCTGTGTTGCTGTTATCGTCCCCATAAGGCTTCTTACTGGTGAACAATATTGATATCTATCCATTTATTACTAACAACTTTACTCAAACATGTATCGACAATCGGTAGAAAACTGTCGAAGTTAGTATTTATTTATGTGACATTTCGAAAGTCGCTGTAAGAAGTTTTAATCAGCCTCTTTATCCTGTGGTTGTTCCGTATTGCGCCCGCTGCGCCCGCTCTTCCTGTTTCCTCGTTGATCGCAAATAAATGTGTGTCATATTTTGCAGTAAACTACTTTTATTGACTTAAACAAATATATTCTTCATTTTCGAGCGTCGGGACTCCAATTATCCGTCTAACTCAGCGGAAACCTTTTTTTGACCAGGAACTACTTTGATTTAATTGTTGTTAGCAGGGACCACAAAGTTTATGTAAAATAAAATGTGTCAATCTTAAATTAAAGTTTAATCAAAACTTTTAACATGTGTACAAGATTTTTAGACCTTTCGCGGACCATGTTTTAGGTCTTGACTAGCGGTCTACGCGACACTAGCGGTCCGCGGACTACTGGTTGGGATCCCCTGGTCTAACTGGTACCTATAAAGTTATAGAAGATAACGCTCAATATGTAAGCAAAATATACAGTTTAATTTTCAATGACCGGCCTCCACAGAGGCTGTTCAGAATGGATAATATATCCGATCTACGAAATAAAAAAGTTAAAAGTTTTTTCTCATGATTTTATTCCTGTCCGCCTCTAAATTATAGAACGCGTGAATATAGTTAGCATTACACTATTCAGTTCAATAACTTAGACAGTAAATATTAATAAAAAAGTTTGACAGCGCACGCACACGACTACAAATCCGCACTATTCATGAATTTAGATTATTTCAGACATTTTCAAATGAATGTTTATACAATATATTGTGTTGATTTGACAATAATGTTTAAAACGCACTTTGGGTATGACCTTACAGTCGTGATTTTAAAATTTGGGCGGTTTTTGAAATATAACCCTGTCTATATATTCAATTATATTTAAGAAATAACATAAATTGTATAAAAAGTATGTACGTACGTTATTATAAATTATTCCATGGCACGGATAGTTAATCAACCGTAAACGAATTACTAACTCTACGAAGTTTACCACTCCCTCACTCTCAGGGTTCATTTTAATGTTCCAGGGAACAATTTAATCAAATAAATGCAAAAAATACAGAACCAATTAAATTTTATTGTATGACCACTTAAAACATTAACTGGCTGCATTTTCTAAAGAAATACATTTTTTAAATTACAGCTACAAACTTCATGCCTACATTTAATTAAAAGAAATATTGTTTAGGCAAGCACAGGTCTTGTAATTAATAAAAGTTAATTTGCATTTCTAGGTCAAGGGAATACTTAAATAAAACAATTTTGCTTGCCGCCTCTCGGCTGCACACCGCTTCAACATTTCGTCGACGGTGAGCACGTAAATAAAATTAAAATACGTTAACTTTCATCAAGGTACACACGGGGAAGTAGTTAGGTATGCAAGCTCATAAGTGTCATATAATGCATTCAATTCCATTAAAGTAGGTACACCTGGAAAACGAGTGTATGTCCTATTTATTATTTTTCCGTTGAATTTGTGGTGTTTTCTTGTGTATTGTATTCTTTTTTTTTAAGTAAAACTCTTTAATTTTGATATCTCGAAGTGAAAGGATGACTTATTATTTTGACTTTGCTGACTACTCATTTTTTTTATGGGTTAGAAGGGCAAACGAGCAGACGGATCGCCTGATGGTAAGCGATTACCGCCGCCCATGGACACCTGTAGTACTATAGGAGTCACAAGTGCGTTGCCGAACTTTTAAAAGGGGATTGGGACCCCGGTAACCTCACTCACTCGGCGAAACACAACGTAAGCGTTGTTTAACGCTGGTTTTCTGTGAGGCCGTGGTATCACTCCGGTGCAGCCGGCCCATTCGTGCCGAAGCATGGCTATTAAAATCCTTGCTGATAACTCTTTAATCGTGCACTAAAATATACATATTACTGGTAAATAAAGATAAAAAAAATTACTGGTAATATTTAGCCTGCATACTTAATTATTTAGCTTTTTTGTACATACATTATTTGGTTGTACACGCCTTTTTCATGTTTGATTGTGGTACAAAGAACAGTAAATGTTTCAGGGCGGGTCAGTCTGAACGTTTTAAGTTGATTTATCAATTTTTTGTATGGTGGGAAATAATCAGATACAGACCCATGGGCTATACACCTACGTAGAACTACAAATCAAGCTATTATATTTTCAGTATAATCTGAGCTCTTATTTTTTGAAAAGCTTACACACCGTCATATATAGCCGTATGTATGTCACGATATAACTTAGTGGTCGCATATCTCGTGCTTCGAGAATACCTAATTAAAATTGTAATAATAATCAAAATCTAGGTCATCGATGGATATAAACCGACGATCCAGTTACTCGTATTTTTTAAAATAAGCTACACAATATTTAAGAATTAAGGTGGCTAGGACGTCGGATTTGTGATCATGTGATTGCCGGTTCGAAACCCATCCATTGCACTACCGACGTGAACCCAGTCCTACCACAAGCATTTAGCTTAGCACGAGTGGTTAACAAGAATACCAGTAATGTGCGACCCACATTGCTAGCACGCTTTTTTTTAAAAGAAAATTATTTCACAAAAAACACCAACAGGCAAATGTTAATCTAAAAATAAATTCATATTCCGCTTCCAACGAAAATATTCCATAATTATGCCGCGATATTTTGTCCATATTTCGCTTACGATAAAGGGAGAAATGGTAGGTCCTGTATACAAGCCACTCCATTGCAGAAAGGTTTTTAAACACCAACAAATGCACGGGGGGTTGATTATGTCGAATGTTTATGTTTAATACCACGGGGAAAACAAGATAAAAATATCTATTTAATTTAATCTTTCGTCAGAGTAAGCTGGCTCGGGGTGAATTGAGATCTCATTTATACGGATGTAGGTACTGAATTATACCAGTTAATTTTTTTTTGTTTATGTACACTTTTTTATGTTGTGTAAATTTTATATTAAAGGTTTGACTGCCTCAGTCTAGTCGTCCGAAACGCGACTGCTACGATAGAGGTCCTGGATTTGATCCCCAGGTCAAGTAAAGTGTTATTGGGTTTTCTATAAATTCTCAGTAGCAGCTCGCAGTTTGGAATTGTGACCGAGTAAATGGAAATAGGCTCGCCTGCTATTACCATTTTATTATAATTATGCTGTACCAAATAAATCATTTTTCTTTCTTTCTTCTTACTTATGGGACCTAAACATACCAGCGAACTGTGGGTTTACGCCTCTGCCTAACTCCTCGGGGATCATGTAATAGGGGGCGAGCCATTGCCATTAACCGGGCACAAATCCGGACTCCAAGCTGCTACTGAGAATTTCACAGAAAATCCCAATAACACTTTGCTCGACCTGGGGATCGAACCCAGGACCTCTAGCGTAGCAGTTGCGCTTGTGACAACTAGACTAATGAGGCAGTCTGCAACAAATATAATTATTAAAAAAAACTGTTTCAAGCCCATAAAAACCATACATATGGCGTATTTCAATATTTTGTTAGTAAAAACAACATGACAATAGCAATAAACGTGCATAATGGTGCGGAATCCAAATACGTATTCAAAATAGATTTTGATACAGTTTCCGGAAATCACATAACATACCATCACGCGTGTATTCTCCGAAGGGTTACGCAGACGTACACTCAATGTAACATCCATAGTTCGCTGGTATGTTTAGGCCCCATTTATTGTAATAGTGGGAGAGCCTATAGTTTATTTTCAGCATAAATATACTCAGCATAAATAGGCTTTAATGTCGCTGAATAAATTGTGTCTGCCATTAAATGGGCACCAATCCAGATTCCAAGCTACAACTGGAAATTTCATAGAAAAACCTTGATATCACTGTTTTTTATACTATATTAAAAGTAAAATAAACCCTGGTACAGAAGCCGGAGATCAACGAACGACGGGTAAGGGAAGCAGTCGCGGTTCGCACTGCTGCACAATTATAATAATATAAATAAATAAAAATTAAATATTCTTTATTATTTAAAAAAATGTATAGTAATCTACAGACCTACACTAGAATTCCCTGTGTCGTGGGAATTTGTCTCAATCCAATACGAGATAATTAGTATCATCAATTAAATTTGAATATTCAATTAATTATTTATTTATTTCGCTGCATAATCACATACATTCTGCGTAGCCGCTTTGTAAGTTCTGCGTAGCTGCCGTGTATCTTTTCTGTAGCTGATATAGCCGCTGTGCATGTTCTGCGTAGCTGTTGTGCAACTTATCCGTAGCCGGCGTAGCGTCCTTGTAATTTCTGGATCGTTGTTGTGTACATAAATAAGTTATCTTAGGTGGCTAGCGTAGCCGCCGTGTAAGTTCTTCGTAACCGCAACGAATTAAAAGCACGCTTCCACGTTTCCTTAGCTCGTGCAAATAAAAACTTTCCATGTATCATTTTAACGTTTGCCCCGTCATTCGATCATTCTGACATAATATTTATATAATATTGTTTTAAAGTGCCACTTTTTTGTCTTACTTTTATATATCTACTATTTTAAAATGTTATAAATTTTACTTTACATTTTCTAAGCAATTTAAAGCGTATTTAACATCATGTATGTTAAATACGCTTTAAATATATACGCTTATATATATACTTTAAATATATATTTAAATAATACGCTTTATATAAAATTGCTTAGATTATTATTGCGTGTTTCAAAACTTAATGTTTCAAGAGCCATATTGAGCCATTTCTGCAATTATGAACCACTTGCTGTTTGTCTCCTTACTTAGTTAGCAAATCTTGTGACACTACAAGACGTACGCGTTAGTTTCTCTAATGTAAATCAACATTGAACAGTGCAAGCATTAGCAGCAGCTGCCTTGCATCTCGAAATACAAGTATGTCAGCCATTTTGTCAACGTTAATATATAAAGTGGGAATATTCATATTTAAATTTGTAGTAACGCATAACGTACATTTGAATTATTAATTTATATTTTTTTTTATAGATTACGTCTGCAAACGATCTGACGAGCCACCTGGTGGTAAGTAGTCATCGTCGCCCTTGGACACCTGCAACACCAGAGGAGTTGCTGATGCTTTGCCGATCTTTAAGCGCACCTACGGACTGCAGACTGCCAGAGCCGTAGCAACCAAGGGAACTGGCTCTTAAGTGTAAAAGTCGATACACACACGAATGTGCTTTACGGCGGACTCCGACGTAAGGATGGTCGCCAGCCAGTCAGACCCCAAGAGGTCCTACCACCGAGCAAGTCAGATATTTTCACGCCTATTATGGGATGCCTATCTGAAAGGCAGTGAAGAACAGTATTAATATGATTGTAATGTTTCTGTATAAATGTTCTCTAGAACATAAATGACATATTACAAAGCATTTTTTACAAAGATGTGCGATTGACAACTTTGAACTTTTTTTGCTTCATAAATAATATGTATATCCAACAATAGAAAATAAAGCCAATTGTTATCAAAGTCATAGTAATGACCAGCATTCAAAAACTTTAATAATTAATTCTGCTACATTCAGAATCATTTTTGCATTCGGCTCGGCCATTACCGAAACTTTGGTTATAACAAAAGATATAAACAATACAGCCAATTAATTGAGCGGTGGCCGTTAAAAAAACTTGGCTAAGTATTGAATGGGGGTATTGTGTCCGAGGCATTGAAAGGCGGTTTTTGTAAGGCGTTACAAGGGAAAGCACTTGGTACTCGGCTGTTGTTCGCTCGACTATCGATTGAGTCATGAATGCATTATACAAAATTACAATCATGGTTTGTCATGTTGTTACGTTTTGATATACTTGTCAGCTTACGTCAAATGAAACTACTTTTAGGCCTCATTGTAAAACTATTTTATTTAAAAAGCTTACTAGCAATGTAGGTCTTACATTACTAGTATTCTTGTTAACCCCTCGTGCTAAGCTAAATGGTTGTGTTACGAGTGAGTTCACGTCGGTAGTGGAATGGGTGGGTTTCGAACCGGCAACCACATGATCGCAAGTCCCTAGCCATTAGGGCACCACAGCTTTTTAAAGAAGATCAATTTATTATATAGTGTGTGTCTTTTTAAATAGAAAATATTGTTTTGCGCATATGTTTCTTGTAGCGCCCTTCGTCGAGTTACTGACCCAGTAACAAAAATCACTTATTTTTTTGAGATTCGACGTGAACGGTGTATATTATAGTATTAATCCCATTCATACTTAATATATGTATATCTCGAAAGGGGACTTCGTGAGGATATTTCATGCAGGAACTGTAAACTATTACCCCACATGACTTCTAAATAAGGGCCAAAGTCAGCTATTGTACAAAATGTTGACATCAATTTCCATATTAAAAAGACATTTCAATCTTTGGGAATTATTGGGACTTTATATAAAATAAGACCAGTTGATTGTTAGGTTGTAAAATTATTTATTATTTTTCTAATTAAAATTAAAAAATCCTTATTTACACCTTCAAGTTTTAGTACTATTACAAAATACTGGTCGATTTTAAATTTAGAGCAGAAAGGTAGTTATTGTAACATATTTAGAGTTGAAGCTGATACCTAAACTAAGATAAATTAATATCTTGTACTATAGGCATCAGCGCCCACCCCCAAAATTAACATTCATATTTTAATTAAAAAACTAGGATCTAATTTAAGTATTTGTAAGGAAAGGGTAAGTATTTTTAAGTTAAAGTATTTTTAATTTTTAGTATTTCTAATATTTCGGGACTAACGCTCTCCTACAAAAGATGGGTCTGACAGAGACATCAGTCTGCAGGGCATGCAAAAGGGAATTTGAGAGTATGGAACACCTTCTGTGTATATGTGATGCAATAGCTAGAAAGTGAATGCGGCTCTTGGGGCAGGGTTATCCAAGACCAGAGGACTACAGACTCAAACCCCCAGGCTTCATTATAAAGTTCATGGAAGAGCTGTTTGAAGAACTGGGTGAGGATGAGGAATAGGTATCTAGGGGAAGCACAAAAGATCCCATTGGGTCGAAGGTCTTGCTGCCTAGGCTCCACATAAGATAAGATAGGTTATAAAACGCCTCTCACTGCATCGTTCAACTTTTAATTTAAATCATTAAGCTTCGTCGTCGTTTCAAGTAGCGCCTGACCACTAATTATAACTTTGTTATATCCGTGAGACTCACATAGTATGCATTGTGTACATTAATTGCTCCTAGCTATTTTCTAACTATGTTGGTCGGACTTACAGTCTAACTTTACTGTATTATCCCACTGTATCCAATCGCAGTGGGAACTAATCATGAACAACAACTTTGAGCGAAACAATACTCCAACGTACTAACACAATAAAAAAAAAAAAAAAAAAACTTTACTGTATTTACAACTTCAAACACAGTGACTGCCCAAGGGCTAACCTAGGCTATGCGGGCTAGTAGACTGGCTGTCAGATTCTTTACGCTTTTGCCTGTCCTTAAGACATTTTCGAAGAATTCTGACGTCACACACATTTACGAAGTACGGAAAAATGTCTTATTTAGTGCAAAATTTCACCAAACAATAGTCTGACTGTTACGCTAAGGATGGTTTCTTAGCGTAACAGTCAGACTATTGTGACCATCCATAGAGTGACCTTAACAATCTTGTATGGAGAAGTTACCAGAACGTTCTTTTGTTCGTTCATCTTCTCCAAGTTTGGTCTCAAAATCAAATATTAATTTAAAGACTTAAATGGTTATTGTTAGTAAAATAGAATGCTTTATCACTAGTTCACAGTTCTCGTAAGTCTCTACGTTTACAATCGCGTTAGTCGCCGGTTTGCGAAGTGACTCGATAAAGTACGGCTGCCCATTTATGGTGCCACAATTTAGTGTGATATTTTGGTGGCTGAGATGTTTTGAACAAACTTTGATAATGACAATATTTGCCCATATTTTCATCTTCTCATTAAGATGGTTACTTTGAAGATAAAAATCTTATCACTTATATTTGAACAACTTTGTGTAGGCCATGCTAAAAGTTCTATATGATTTGTAGTGCTTAACACTGTCATTCAGTCATTGGCACCTAAGTTGATATGAAATTTAGCAAACTGGTAAAAGGCGGGAAATCAAAGATTATCGGGTTTTATTAAAAAAGCTCAAAAAATATCACGTGCCCAGTGTTTCGAAAAAGTCTTAAAAACAAGTTTACCCTCATCGAATCGTTCTGTGAGCGGTTGATGTATATTTATTACCTCGAGAAACGGTTGGCCAACGTTGGATAAAAGCAGCCAACATTACCAAATGAATTTATTTTCACTCAAACATTCTTCATTGATAGTCAAATACTATTTGAATTAGGTCTAAAGTTTTTTGAAATTCAAGCGTAAAGGTAAAAACTTTATATTTAATTACGTTTTGTGTGAAATGTGAATCTTTTTAATTGTATCTGTAAAATGTGAGTTAAATTAAATAAATCAGCCTGTACGGTTGTTAGTCCTTAGTGCTGAGTCGGTATGGCGCCTGGTATATTTAACCGTATTTATCTTTCTGTGTTTTTTTTTGCATTTTCCATGCTAAGATTATTAAGTTATTTTTTAGTAAAGGAAAAAATTCAATCGCGGGCAGGATTCGAACCTGCATCTTCTGGTTTGATATACCAGACGCTGGTATATCAAACCAGATAATTAATCTTATAATAACTTAATAATCTTAGCATGGAAAATGCAAAAACATCACAAAAAGATAGATAAAAGGTAAGGTTGCATCGTACGACACTGAACTAACTGTAAAGTAAGTCGTGTCGGTTGAGAAGTAAGGTAACTTGCCTCTCATAGATGTCACCAACGTCACCTTATGACGTAAATTCAGAATGTGAAGGCAAAATTTCAATCATGCGGGTAAGGTTCGCGGTGGCTTAGAGGTCAGAGCGTCTGGTATATCAAACCAGAAGACGCAGGTTCGAATCCTGCACGCGATAGATTTTTTTCCTTTACAAAAAATAATTTAACCGTATTTTTTAAATTTATGGGATATTAAACTATAGATACCTAAACTTTATAAGGTCAAGACGTACGAAACGTAAACAAGATTTAAACATTCTGTTTTTTTGTGTTATAGGGTCAGAAACATACTTAAAATTTAAACGTATTTAATGCATACGTTGCATTCGTGGAACTAGTCCGTGTACGTTTAAAATTTCCTTGTACCAAAATATAAAGATTGTGAAGCTTAAAGTTCCACACGTAACACCGAGGTACCGTTAAAATAAAATTGAAGATAAGACAGAACATAAATATACTAACATTGCCACCAAGATAACAATATTTACATTTCTCTTTTACAATATAATATTATTTTGAACAAGGCAACATAAAAATAAATAAGAGAGAATACGTCCCGCGATATTTTGGTCGGGACAAATTCAGTACAAATATTCCCATTACGATTTAACGTATGCGAAATGGAATATGCGGCCTTAGATTTTTTTATTTATACCGCGAAGGAACTCCTTAAGGAGGCCGTACAATAAATTTTGTAAAAAGGGTTCCACTAGGGGTTCTATTGGTTAGCAACGCCGTCCGCTTGTTGCCAGCCATTGATAAATTGCCGCAAAAATTGGTACCTCGCCATTATATTTTTTTCGACGGCGTCTTGGGGTTAAGCTGAATTTTGATGGAATTTTTATGAGCGTTATTTTGCCGATTTTTAGGGAAAGAAATATTTTTTCGAGCAATTTACGTCATTTTTATGGCCAATTTGGGACATAGATCAATTGAAAAGGTCGTTTTGAATCTTTCGTCGTTTTTAGTACTACCTATTAGTTTAGATAAGATTCTAACCAGTTTATTTTAGACAATATAAATAGAACTAACGTTAAATGTTGGTTTTGAATAATGACCATTTTAATTAGTGGTCGTGAACGCAACTAGGTTCACTTCCCAGGTCGAGCTGGTTTTTCTATGAAATCGTCGCAGCTACGAGTTTGGAAAATTTATGCACGGTTGATGGCAAAAGGCTCGCCCCCTATTACATGGGACCTAAACTTATCGGCAAACTGTGGGTGTACAATGTATATTAGTACGCCTCTATCTAATCCTTTGGGGAATACAGGCGTGATGGTATGTTTATAATAATATTAATAATCAGCCGCTCAACCGACATACAGAGAAATTTGCATCTCCCAAAGTGTCAAATATCCCTATAATTAAGGTTGTAAAAAACAATAATCCCCGATTCACTCGTACACAGCACTTTATAGGTTAATTTAGGCAAAAATCCAATTTCGCTGGCAACCCCACGGACAAATAAATATTAAATACTGTTTAAATGAGGGGTCTAAATGACCGCCACCATCGAAGAGACATTTGTAACGCATAAAACTGTCGTTTTTTCATGGAAATATTATATCGTACACGTCCTATCCACGTTTAGGGATGAGATATAAGTTTTTTTGTCTTCTCATCAAGGAAAATAAAAAATGTATACACCCAAAAGTTGATGTTATTAGTAAAAAAATTGAACAAGAAGAACGTTGTAGCATTGAGCTAAACTAAGGCTTAACACATGTCATGCAAGCATCAATAATATCGTTTAGCGTCTAAAAATTTACGAAATTTTATTGAAAGAGAGCTCTATTCCCTGCCGAATTATGCCTTCAATGCGTATTAACACTTAAAGGTTGTTAGAGGTGACTTTAATAGCCAAATGAATATAACGAGAAATAACTTGACTTTGTTTAACATTTTCTTTGACTGCCTTATTAGTCTAGTGGTCCCAAGCGCGACTGCTACACTAGAGGTCCTGGAATCCCCAGGTCGAGCAGTGTTTATTATTGGGTTTTTCTATGAAATTCTCAGTAGCAGGTCGGAGTCTGGATTTGTGCCCGGTTAATGGCTATAGGTTCGCCCGCGAACTGTGGGTGTACATTAAGTACGCCTCTGAATAACCCTTCGGGGAATACAGGCGTAATGGTATGTTATGTTATGTTATGTTTGTCTAGCATTAAGACATGTAGACACTGAAAAACATTTGGAGGGTCACGTGTCCATAATGATGAATTCCCGGGCTAATGTTCCCGGGATTTACAAATTCCCGCGCTCTGTATTGTTTGCTTTGGCCGGGACTGCGTGAACCCTCGTCAGGGCATTTCTTGACGTCCGTAAGCAAGATTAGGGGTAGTTTACAATAGTTTGATGAACTGTTATTGTGTTTATTTCAAGTGGAAGGAAATTTTATATTTTCCTCCTACTGCCTCATTAGCCTAGTGCTCCCAAGCGCGGTTGCTACGCTAGACATCCTAGGTTTAATTCCCAGGTCGAGCAGTGTTATTAAGTTTTTCTATGAAATTCTCATTAACAGCTCGGAGTTTGGATTTGTCTGGTCGGTGGCAATTAGCTGGCCCCCTATTACATGGGACCTAAACATTAATTTTTTTTTTTTTTTTATTATTTGCATTTATTTCAGGCAACAAGGCCCATATAAAAATATATAATACTATACATAAAAGTTTACAAAATATAAAACATAAAATACTATAACATACATATAACAATAAAACTATAACTATTTTTTCACACTTAAAGTCGGTGTGTGTTGTACGGTGCTAGGTATCCGGCCTCGGAAGCGCCGGAAAATTACACCTTTCGGCCAATACTCCTCCCTCATGCAGGACGACAGATGTTCAGTCGGTACTCTAACCACAAAGGACTTGAAGTTCACGTTGTGCCTAGAGTCTAACTGCTCGACCCTCAGAGTAACATTGCTCTTAACTGCAATATACTCTACGACCTCTTCGGCCTTCGTGGAGTAATGCAGTCTGGACTCGTAGAGCGGCGTCACTGGTACTGCAGGACGTAAACATACCAGCGAACTGTGGGTGTACATAAGTACACCTCTGCCTAACTCTTTAGGGAATACTGACGTGATGGTCTGTATATCTTCTTTTTAGTCAATGTAACTCGTCTTTATACAGCATATTAAAATTATTTTTATATAATAAATGTAACCTTTTACGTAGAACACTCAGTCAGGAGGTTTAAAATAAGCTTGGGATTTTCAGCGCGGCATTACGAGTATCGCCTTGGAATGTACTTGCGATGAGCAGGACTCCTTAATTTATGCTTTTTAATGCTCATCTAGGCATAGTCCTGTGATAACAGTTGCTTTTAGCTTCAAACTCATAAAATTTACTGTCAGACGTTAAAATATGGAACTTTTTCTTATTCTATATCCTATAGCATGTTAGAATTTTCTCGTCGGTGGTAAGTCATTCAATGCCAAGAATAGTGTTGTGTAAACAAAACAAACTAACATAACAAAACAGAAAACTTATCTAGGCATTGATAGCGATGTTATCTATCCAAGATTCATCAGAAAACAGTATTAACTATATAATATGTATTATATTATAAACTTGTGCGAATTCGAATAATTGTTTCAAGCCTTTATCACTCGTTTATGCCGTCTTCTTGGTATTTAACAAGAAGAATAGAATCAGAAGAGAGTATGTACAAATGCTTAAAAACCGCAATAAAAAATTAGTTTGTGGTAAATTTTTAAAGTCGTGTGACCTGCGAAGGAGGTTTCCCTGAGTATGCTTGGCGGACTGTGGACACTTGGATAAAAAATACATGTCTAGAGATGGGATATAATAGGGATGATGACTGAATAAAAAAAAAATATCATTACATTTTTTTTATGGAATAGGAGGGCAAACGCAACACCTTAAGAGTTACAAGTGCGTTGCCGACCTTTTAAAAGAGGATGGGCCTTCGGTAACCTCACTCACTCGGTGAAACACAACGTAAGCGTTGTTTAACGCCGGTTTTCTGTGAGGCCGTGGTATCACTCCGGTCGACCCGGCCGATTCGTGATAATTGCATAATTCGGTCCGTCAGTTAGATTATCCAAAAATATTGGACACGTATTTTTTGCTTTATCAAAATAATAAGAATTGACAAACTTATTAGAGCATCAAAGTGGGAGGTTGTAACGTCACTATTTTGTAAAAATTGTACGAAACCATGACGTCACGCCAAACTCAAATGCCGTCATTTTTTGTTTATTAAACAAAATAAAAAATACGTGTACATTAATTTTTTATAATCTAACTGACGTATCAAACAATTTTTTTTAGTCATCTAGGAAAACAACTAGGAATATTAAACTTGCAATACAATTAGTACACGCTATAAAAGTCGCAAGCAACTAATGTAAAGATTTACGAGGTGTCAAGTGTCGGATAAGTTTAATTCTCCGAGTGCAGTACACCATTTAACTTGGCCCTAACTTGATAGTCTCGTAATTCTGGCTGCTACTATTGTGTACAGACTAGAATCTTGTATTGTATCGTATGCGATATTTTCTTACTTTACTGGTTAAAATTACATAGTATCTAGTAAAATAAACACATCTATTCTTTTTTATCTGTTAACTTCCCAAAGATACGAATATCAGCGCGCCTCTTTGGTGCTGGGAAGGGATACCAGCTAAAAAAAATGCGCACTCTTCTTAATTTTAAGTATGGCAGTAGATATTTAGCTTTACATACCACATGCGTTGGACCATATTGTCTAGCCATATCGTTAGAAACAGAAAATTTCAACCCCTATGGTTACCAATAGGATTAGGATGTATGAAACATTATGCTTTTACGTGCTGTTATCAACAATATGTAAGGTGTACTTTTTTGGAGTACCAATAAAATAAAACAAAGACCTATCATCAAGTGTGACACATTTCACTACAGCTTACAAACCACAAAACCGCTCGACATTCCCATAAACATGAGAATAGGGTCCATTGCTAACGAATTCAAGCCACGTGGCAATATAGTTAATTGAAACTGCGGGTGAAGCCGGGTGAGCAACAAGTGCGTAAATTTAACCCTGGCTATAAATGCTTATCTTGCTCGCCTTGAAGTATGTAAGAGGATTAAGATATCGTAATGGCCTTTGTTTGTGGCGTATCTACATAAGTTTAAAGGTACCTAGTTAAAGCTATAAGCTATTAAATTATTTATCAATGTGGCTGACAGATTGCGGTGTCTGAGGGAAAAGTGTCGCGGGCTCGTCCCAAACCAATCTAAACTAAGTCAAAATCCTATCTCTAGTAAGTAAATCTACTGACTGATTTGTTATAGGGACCGGCGGTTACTGTACTGTCTACCCGTGACCATGGATGTTGTAATGGATCCGAAACGTCGGAAATTACTTATCAATACAACGTGATAAAATCCGTAAAAAGTAGTTTTATTTCAATCTGACTGCTGGTTTAGGGATATATACCACCTGATGGTTGAGCCCAAATCAGACAAAGTGCTTTTGGGTTTTTCAGTTTGGAAAATCTCAATAAGCTTTTCCCTATTACAGAACTCTTCAAAATATTGACTCGAATCTATGTATGACATCGCTAGCGAATGGTTTGACTGTAAGATTACGCCTCAAGAAATACTGGCGCGTTGGTACCTATAATAGGTACCTGTATTGTGCTATGTCAACATTTACTACTACTTAATTGAATAACAAAGTTAGATGTTCGCTTCGCTGATGGACCCTTATTTCTAGGCATAGGGCTACTAGCACCTAACTAGTTTATCTTAGTTAAGTATACGCTGCTCTTTTCGCTAGGTATGTTCATTTGTAGGGCGATGTAAAGTGCTTTGAGCTTTCCAAGACAGAGCGTTAGATGTTAAGTTTTCCTAGCAGCTTTGTTCTGACTTTGAAGAAGGTCTTAATATTATTTAATGGAACTCATTGCAGATGTTCCATCTAAGACACTGAGGTATAGAACTAGATTTTAATAAAGAGAGAAAGTTGTTCGTTAATACCTATAGTGTAATATTTAATGGATTGAGTACTGTAGGGTGATATCTACAGTACTCAATTATTTTTTTGTTTTAACATATAATGCGGATGACTGATAAACTAATGGCGCTACTTACGTTCGGCTCATTTTACAAAAATCTTTTTGATATAATGCTAATGCGAATTTTTGATATAACTTGTTTTCATTGGGATTGGGATAACAATAATTTAACTATGGTAGCTATATTATAACCTAAAATTCTAAATTATGCAATTTATAATTTGTGTTTTGCCTCATAATACATTTATTAACGAATCCTTTCAATTACCAATGTTTTGTTCGCGTTAAAATATTCAGCCTTGTAATCAGACGCGAAACGTATTAAAATTTCAGCGTTTCAGCGGAGGGTAATAGAACACTGTGGTTTGACGTCAGAGTAGTTTGTTGTACTTATACAGAATGATGCAGATGAAAAATATATTTTTTAATCATAAAAATCTGCATAGTAGTTTACTCAAACTTACTCATTATAAACGCGGCGGCGCATACGTCAATAAATTTGTGATTCGTGACGCACACATAGCCCTGTATCATGTAGTAGTGTGTATTGTATCATAATGCGATTTAATACCTAATTTAGCTTGGCCTCTGTGTGATAACTACTCATGCATATTTCTAACAGCTTTTACCAAAAGCACATCTACGTTTAAGTCTATTCATTACATTATTAAATAAAGCCTTATCTATATAGACCAAAATTAAAACCAGCCAAAATGTTCATTATTTTGTCTAATTTTACTTTCTTTATCGAGCAGTCCCCAAGGAAATTAGTTGAGACTGACAGAGGCGGAGTATTACGTGAATTCAGTTATTTTCATTTCTACACCAGACATTTAAATATTCCATTCTGTTTTCTGTCTCCGTTCTAGCATTTTCTGTGCCAAGTTATGTTTCTGACACTGTTTGGAAGCTTTCTGTGTACATCGCCGGACCTTGCTACTCTTATTAATATAACAGTCTGATTTATCTGACTTTCTCACTAGTTTAACGATCGCAAACAAGGCTGCTGAGAGTGAGGTTAGCTGCCCGGAGGCCCGCACCTTCTACAGCAAATTGGCTGTACATTTCTACCTAACCTTTTGAGGAATACATGCTCAATGATATAGGTTGTATATAATATGTTCACACAATTATTATCACAGGATATAATGACAATTTGCAGTCAGTGAAAGAAAGATAAAAAAGTATTTATTCGGCCCACGCCTATGAATAATTAGAAGTAAGGAGGACAAACAAAATGATCTATCACGAATTTAGTTGAATACTAATGTAATGCATGTAGTGCTGAATTCTGTGTCGCTATTTAGATATGAGCAAGCAACGACAGTAACATGGCCGAGGGTTGAGTATAGTGTTGTGAGAATAACATTGTACGTACGCTGCTCCATAAGTCCTGCAATACAGGTTTTTTTGTTTGCTGAAAGAGGTTTTATAGAAAGAGTGGTCTTGGATTCTCAGAAGACTGTCACCTCTGCATGGTACACATGAAAATATTTTTTTCGCAAGTTATAAAGAAGCTGAAAGAATAACGATCGAAATCTCGTTTTTTTATGGGATAGGAGGGTAAACGAGCAGACGGACCTGATGGTAAGCGATTACCGCCGCCCATGGACACCCGCAACACCAGAGGAGTCACAAGTGTGTTGCCGACCTTTAAAAGAGGATTGGGCCTCCGGTAACCTCACTCACTCGGCGAAACACAACGTAAGCGTTGTTTAACGCCGGTTTTCTGTGAGGCCGTGGTATCACTCCGGTCGAGCCGGCCCATTCGAGCAATTTTAACTCAAGAGTTTTTGAGCCAGTAAGAACTCTATTGGAAAACCCTCCCTACTACCCGGACCTTGCGCCTTGTGATTTTGGACTCTTCCCTATTATGAAGATTCAGTTAAAAGGGCAAAAAATTACAACTGAGGAAGAATTATTGAGTGCTTGGGATTGGGAGAACGTGTGCTTGTTAAAGATAAATGAGAAGAAATAAATATTTACTAATTAGTTTGTTCGTATGTAAAGGTTTGTTAATTTAATGGCATGTATTTTGAAAAATATTGTTATATACTTTTGGAGCAGCTTACGTATGTATTCACAGCGCTTAGAAGTGTGTACACGTGTACTTTATAGAACTTTCTTTATGAACTATTCTAAGGGCGTGTATCGCGATCTAGCATATAGTAGGTACTTTCGCTGTACTGAGTCAACTTAGAATGGCCATTTTATACATTTAAGTTTTGTCCACGGACTTTTTTATAGAACGGAAAATTCTTATGGATTCTATCGCCTCCCCAAGCGGCAGAATAATCATGTTGGACTCGTACCGACTTAAAACCGTACTTGCCTTTCCTTGTCCTATAATTACGCCCATGGGATTTGTGACATTCGCCACGGACTATACCTGCATGCATAGAAAATTAACCACCAGATCTTGTAAAATGTAACGGCAAAAAAACACTTTATATTGCCAAAAATAGTAAATGATAACATAACATACATGACGCCTGTATTCCCCGAAGGGTTAGGCAGAGACGTACTAATGTACACCCACAGTTCGCCGGTATGCTTAAGTCCCATGTAATAGGGGGCGAGCCTATTGCCATTAACCAGGCACAAATCCAGACTCCGAGCTACTACGAATAACAATTTGCTCGACCTGGGGATCGAACCCAGGACCTCTAGCGTAGCAGTAGCCCTTGGGACCACTAGAGTAATGATGCAGTCAAATATTAAATTATCACCGACATAATTCCACATTTTAGCGTAAAATTAGAACAAAAAATTTTACAACTTGCGATCATACTTATAGCAACCAACTCCAAAATATGATTGCCTAATCCAAAAATTAATTAAATAAATTCACCAACCAAGGAGATAATATACATATAATAGGTAGAATTCGGCTCTGTCAGCTTTGGCGGTTTCGGTTGTGGTCGCAGTTCTAACCTAACCTAAACCTAGTATTTGGTGACCATTTATCCATTTTGGTAAGCATTTTCGTGATCAATTTACTACATTTGGTGGTCATTATATTTATCTCCATTGAGAAAGTCTCCGCCTCTTTGAAGTCGAAATTTAAGATAGGTAGGGCATAGTGGATTCGAATAATTCCACTCACAATTGAAGCTGCTCGACTGGGGAAGCACCTCCATCTTGCCGAAAATCTTAGCCAAATAACATAGCTCCGTGCTATGTTGTGTTCCTAATTAGCGGTGAGCAAGGTCACCAGAGCTCCGCTAGGAAGCGTTGGACCGGGGGACCGGTGGTGTTTTGTTACCGCCGCTGTCATGCATGGCAACATGTCTCCTATGCTGCCAGCCCAACTATTTCTCCTTAATTTAAAGGTTCGGCAACGCGCGAGTGATTCCCTTGGTGTTGCAAGCGTCTATCTATAGGCTACGGTAACCGCTTACTATCAGGCGGGCCGTATGCTTGTTTGCCATCTTAGTGGTATAAAAAAAAAACGTTTAAAAAATCTTTAAAACAGCATAAGTAATCACTTTTCAATTACGTAGTAACGCGTTATTGCCAGTTTTAAATCGTTTAAGGTTCAGCGTGCCTTTGTTTAGTTTCTCTTCATTAGACACCGAATCCAATTTGCTCTCGCTGCTCCGATTGTTATTTTTAATTAAAGCCAATTATGCCCGTGCGGTTTTCTTCAGGTGTTAAAGAAATTGTTTTGTCGGTTTGTAAGGATAGCTGTTCTGTTAAACATATTAGATTTTTCTTTATCAAGACTTAATAAGTAAGGACACAAATGCAACGAGTAGATGGATTATATGGGCTTTGTCCTTTGTAATAAATAATAGGCATAGACCTGAGATACTCTCCAACTGCATTAATTAACATTAGGTATATCACAGTATTATATCACAGAAAAGCGAAAGTGGTTGCAGAAAAACTTAAATATAGGCTTCGGTTGCTGCTTACTATCAGGCGACCCATTTAGCCCTGAAAAAATTGTACTAAATTAATGTAATGTACAAAGAAAGTACCAACAATAAAAAAACGAACAGTCACCATCGACACAATCAAGGCTAATATAAAAGATTATTATCTTAAAACTTTCAAACTATTCAAAAACAGGATATAAACATAGATATCCTGTTTTTGAATAGATGTTTGGCACTAATTGCTTTTGAAACTGGTTTAGGCATAATTTAATTGTAACTGAAGTATATACTGCCAACTTTAACAACCTGTTTGAAAAAAATATCAGTGCTAAATGATTCTAATCTTACTAGAATCTGCTATGTTTCGGATTCTATCAATTTTATCACACAATGAACCCATTACATTGTCCCACTGCTAGGCACGGGTCTCCGCTCGGATTAAGAGGGATTAGGCTATAGTCCTCCAAGCTGGCCCAGTGCGGGTCGGCAGACTTCCACAGGTTTCCTCACGATGTTTTCCTTCACCGTTTAAGCACGTGATAATTAACTATTAATACGCACATGACATCGAAAAGTCAGAGGTGCGTGCATATTAAAAACCACTTAAAACCTTAGAGGTGTAACTTCTAAATAACTTACGCAACGAAAACGCAGAAATTATACAGCAAAAACATTCACAAGCTTTTAACTTCTTTTTGAGCTAACAACACTTAAATCATCAATGAAGTAGGAAAGACTTAGATTTTTAAAACGGCCTCGAGGTTGGATGGAAACCATAAATATGGTGCCTTCAGTTTTGTCGTATCGTAATTAATCTTGTTTGAGAAATGAGCCCAAGGATGCAGGCCGATACTTTGATAAATAGATTTTTGCTTCTTACCAACTCGTTCGTATGGATTAACGAGGATCGAGACTACTGGAAGTGATCAGTGCTTCGAAATAAAATTGTAGTTACCTAATTTGTAACATATTTTTATAGTGAGATGTTTAAATTTGAAAAACTTATCAACTGTCAACAAAGTATACAGATTACTGATTATTTAGATTGAGTTGATTTATAAAAGAAGAACCTGACTGACTGACTGATGTATCAATGCACAGCTGCAGGATCTAGATCCCTGAAAGTTTGCATGCTATTTCCTTTAGCACTGAAGACGAGCTCCAAGAAAGGATTTTTGGAATTTCAATCCCTAAGGTGGTGAAAAGGGGGGTGTACTTTGTATGAAAGTCCGCACACACTAACATGCTTTTGACACACGATGACATCGTCAAGATATGTACAGGTGTCATTCACTGCTGACATTTTGAATTTTTATACCACTAAGGTGGCAAACAAGCGTACTGCCCGCCTGATGGTAAGCGGTTACCGTAGCCTATGGACGCTTGCAACACCAGATATCATTCGCGCGTTGCCGACCCTTTTTTGTTTTCTCCGTTATAGACTTACCATATTTTGTGATATGAAACCTCCATGGTGTAGGTACAATAAGCAATTGGGCACAGTATATTTTAGAAACGAAAATTATCTATATACGCAGGCGCAGCACGCTGAAGGGGAGTCACGTAGTATAATGTTTATTGTTCCAGTTCGATTGTTGTCATTTCTATAAACATTATGGAAATGACACTGAACTAATGACATCTCAAAGTGGTAATAAAATGGAAATGTGGAATTTTTTTTTCCGCTAATACCCGCTGCTATTGCTAGCCTCCGTAAGCTAGGTTTACTATCAGATGAGCACTATGCCTGTTTGCAGCCCTTGTATAAAAAATTGCTAGCGTTTTCATATTACTTGTACATCTTTGTATTTTCCAATTTTGCCCTAAGTATGCGGGTCGCGGCGAAAAAAGCGGCGAGGCCAATTTCTGTGAATGATTACAGTTATTTTGGGCCACACTATGAGTGCGTAGAAATATCGCTACTTTAGTTCCTATCGACAGAGTATGAATGTGGCTTTTTATTTCGTCGCCTTGCCCTACGATTTATTAAGAGTGAGGCTGTGAAGCATTTCAATTTGCTGGTTGTGTTTTGTACCGGGTTTTGGGAAAAAATAACTAAAATCATGCTCCTTTTTCAAAAGACTAATTTAAGCGTTGCTTAAAATTAATGAACAGATTACTTACTGTACTTACCATTCATAGCTGGTCTGGGCTTTAGGAGACCTTGAGCTACACTCAGTGCCGAAAATTAAAATAATCTTGATAAAAAAGCGACAGAATTACAAATGGAGGCAACACGACTTGTCAGCATAAATAAAAAAATAAAATAACATAGATACCTTCACGCCTGTATCACTGATGGGTTAAACAGAGTTGTACTGATACTCACAATGAGCCGGTATATTTTAGGTTCCATGTAATAGGGGCGAGCCTATTGGCATTAAACGGCCACAAATGTGAACTTCGAACTGTTACTGAAAAGGCGGTTTTCTTTTTGTTATTTTATTTTAACATTTTCAGTGACGAGTAAAATTTTACATATCTCGATGATCTCATAATTTATTCGGTCGGTACGCGTTATTGTCAATTTCTTCTAAATTTTGTCATCAGATCTTCACCAAATTTGAATGGGATCATCTCGAGAGTATACTCTTTTATACAAAAAAAGAGTTATTTAAATCGTTACACAACTGACGAAAATATCGGTGAACATACATAGAAAATTAAAATAATTGAAACATCCGAAACGAGATTCTCCTTCTTAAATAAAGTGATTTTTCTTTTACAAAATCCATTTGCATTAACATTTCTTTAAAATTGTTTGGTCAATTTTTGACGTTGATACGAACAATCTTAATTTGAAAATGTTTTCTTAGAGTTAGGACTGAATTCTTTTCAATTTAATTATGAATAGTTAATTTGGTTTTTAGATGTATGTGCCCGCCGCCAATACATTTTTTTCCAGTGCGCTGCTTTGAGTACAGACATAAGATAAATATGTCTGAAAACATTTAATATATATATAACTAGCGGGCCCGGCAAACGTTGTCTTGCCCTGTATCATCATCTTCCTGCCCTTTATTTGTCGTCGGCGCAGCATGTCCTTTTCTTCAAAATCAAAATCACACCAGCAGCTTATGAGAAGTTCGGACAATGCACAGAACGCCATCTACTTACTGGCCTTGCCGAAACAGAAATCGACATCATGTTCATTCATGTCCGTGTTTTATTTCTGTCAAATCTGTCAATCCGTTCCCGAAACAATGTAGGTATGAGAAAATAAATTTTCATCATAATGTTTTTTTTTTCGATGTTTTAATAGTTATTCTGCTATTCGGGGAGGAGACAAATTCAACAAACCAAATATCATAAAAATCGGTTCACCCGTTCTCGAGTTATACGTGTTGTAACAAACCCGACTTTGTTTTATATATAGATGATGACCCGGTGTACTTCGTATCACCCGTCGTAACGATTTGAAAAAAATGGCTGAAAATTTTGATTTTCTACTCTGTATCGTTCTGACTGCAAGTCTATTTTCCATGTTATGGTTCATGCAGTTATTCTATTACAGACTCGAATGTCAACAAATAAGGTGCCTATTTTTTTCGGTTTGCACCGGTTGCGCCATACCTATTAAAAAAAATTCAAATCTAAAAAAGTCTAGCAACACAAAATGTCATCAAATGTCTTTGAAAGGCTATCTTGAGTCGTTTGAAAAATACTCAAAACAGTTTTTTCTATGAAATAGCTATCATGTTCTTGACTACTGACTCCAGTCTGAATCCATTCTTCTAGGTTGCACCAAATAGACGATTGACATCAATAATTTTTTTTCTGCATTCCAGCAAAATAGTTTAAACACATTAAATACTCTTTATGCACGATTTCAAACAATGACAACCATCATACTATGTGGCAACTATGACAACTATCAAAATAACAGTTTATATGGGTTTAGGGGGTTTAGGAGTATGAAGCACAGAGAGTAAAGCGCTCCATGCACCGTAGAAAAAGGAGGATCCTCCGACCGGACGGGTGTTTTGTCCGGTGGGCTACTGCCCGACAGTTCTTGTCGGATTTTACTATTTTGTCTTAAGTCGCGGAGAAATCTGTTTGCGCGATGTAGGACTCGCGACTTAGTTCTTTCTTAATCGAGTAGATGGCGCTGTACTTGTAATGCCGCTACATGGGTAAAAATGTAAAATAAAATTATCCTATGTCCTTCTCCTGGTTTTAAGCTACCTCCCTACCAATTTTCAGCCAAATCAGTTCAGCCGTTCTTGAGTTATAAATAGTGTAACTAACACAACTTTCTTTTATATATATAGATAATAATAGAGTAATAGATAAAGCGAGTCTTAATACACTGATTACAAATGAACATCTTATCTTGTTTCTAAACTATTTAAGATTTTCCGAGCCGAATTTGAGTGCTCCATGTTGAATAGTCTCTTCACAATGGCATAAATTCAACTAAAAAACGTAAAGTTTTTTTAAAATGGTAATAATTTCTGTACTACAGAGGATAGCCCAATAATACCTATTATTGAATAGATAATATGACTTCCTTTAAAACCACTCGGTCTGGGACATCCTGTAGATTAACATGTACCTATTTAAACATGTCCGGTGCAAATAAAATAGGTCTCAAATCTGGGGTATACAGCCAAGTTGTCACAGTATACCATTAGTACTACTGGCAAGGAACTCTCGTAATATAACATTATTAAAAAGTACCAAATAATCATACTATTTGAAATAAATCCCAGCAAAACAGAATTCAATATGTAACCAAACATTGTTACATTGCAAAACTAAAATTAAAAAAAGCGATTGGTAATTCAATTCAAACAATCATGTCATACAAATATGTACAATATTCACGGATGGTTGTCCACTAGACATTGCTTTGTGCTCCCTCTACACCCGTCAATGGAGGTCAAAAATAACTAAAATCATGCTCCTTTTTCAAAAGACTAATTTAAGCGTTGCCTAAAATTAATGAACAGATTACTTACTGTACTTACCATTCATAGCTGGTCTGGGCTTTAGGAGACCTTGAGCTACACTCAGTGCCGAAAATTAAAATAATCCTGATAAAAAAGCGACAGAATTACAAATGGAGGCAAGACTTGTCAGCATAAAAAAAAAATATATAGATACCTTCACGCCTGTATCACTGATGGGTTAAACAGAGTTGTACTGATACTCACAATGAGCCGGTATATTTTAGGTTCCATGTAATAGGGGCGAGCCTATTGGCATTAAACGGCCACAAATGTAAACTTCGAACGCTACTGAAAAGGCGGTTTTCTTTTTGTTAAGTTATTTTATTTTAACATTTTCAGTGACGAGTAAAATTTTACATATCTCGATGATCTCATAATTTATTCGATCGGTACGCGTTATTGTCAATTTTTTCTAAATTTTGTCATCAGATCTTCACCAAATTTCAATGGGATCATCTCGAGAGTATACTCTTTTATATAAAAAAATAGTTATTTAAATCGTTACACAACTGACGAAAATATCGGTGAACATACATAAAAAATTAAAATAATTGAAACATCCGAAATGAGATTCTCCTTCTTAAATAAAGTGATTTTTCTTTTACAAAATCCATTTGCATTAACATTTCTTTAAAAATGTTTGGTAAATTTTTGATGTTGATACGAACAATCTTAATTTGAAAATGTTTTCTTAGAGTTAGGACTGAATTCTTTCCAATTTAATTATGAATAGTCAATTTTGTTTTTAGATGTATGTGCACAAACCCGCCGCCAATACATTTTTTTCCAGTGCGCTGCTTTGAGTATACGCATAAGATAAAAATGTCTGAAAACATTTAATATACTATATACCTAATAATAGAGTAATAGATAAAGCGAGTCTTAATACACTGATTACAAATGAACATCTTATCTTGTTTCTAAACTATTTAAGATTCTCCGAGCCGAATTTGAGTGCTCCCTGTTGAATAGTCTCTTCACAATGGCATAAATTCAACTAAAAAACGTAAAGTTTTTTTAAATGGTAATAATTTCTGTACTACAGAGGATAGCCCAATAATACCTATTATTGAATAGATATTATGACTTCCTTTAAAATCACTCGGTCTGGGACATCCTGTAGATTAACATGTACCTATTTAAATATGTCCGGTGCAAATCAAATAGGTCTCAAATCTGGGGTATACAGCCAAATTGTCACAGTATACCATTAGTACTACTGGCAAGGTACTCTCATAATATAACATTATTAAAAAGTACCAAATAATCATACTATTTGAAATAAATCCCAGCAAAACAGAATTCAATATGTAACCAAACATTGTTACATTGCAAAACTAAAATTAAAAAAAGCGATTGGTAATTCAATTCAAACAATCATGTCATACAAATATGTACAATATTCACGGATGGTTGTCCACTAGACATTGCTTTGTGCTCCCTCTACACCCGTCAATGGAGGTCGTTTCAATAGACCGAATAGGTTTGATTTACGTATGTCAATACCTGTTGTGTCGGACACGGTCCTGTGGGGTTGGGTAGATGGGAACATAATTCCAGAACATGTTGGACGTGTAGTGGAATAATGCAGCTTTAAAGTGACGTAAATATGGCAAATTAATTCCTTCTCTATTTAATGTATCCTAAATAGGAAAGAGAAGATATATGAATGTGCAAGAAACATGCAAGAATTGTAGCAAGTAGCGGTCTATAGTTTCTGCCTACCCCTGTGGGAGAAAGGAGTAAGTGTATTTTTTTTATACCACTAAGGTGGCAAACAAGCATACGGCCCGCCTGATGGCAAACGGTTACCGTAGCTTATGGACGCTTGCAACAACCAGGGGTATCACTCGCGCGTAGTTGACCCTATAAATCAAGGAGGAATAGTTGGGCTGGCAGCAAAGAAGACAATGCGTGATGCTTATCCTATTTGCCAACACAACGCGTCGCGGAGCTCTGGCGTCCTTGCTCACAGTTAGGAACACGACATAGCACGGAGCTATGTTATTTGGCTACGATTTTCTGCAAAGTGAAGGTGCTTCCCCAGTTGAGCAGCTCCAATTATGAGTGGAATTATTCGATTCCACTATGCCCTACCTCTCTCTAAATGTATGTAAATAGGAAAGAAATCACTCTTTCACTGTGCCACTGCTGGGCTATAGACTTTATCTCAGATATCTATGCCATAACATTGTCCTCTATGCTAGACAAGGCGGATTGGCAAACTTCACTTATAAAAACATTAGGGAGTTCTGTTAGAATGGTACCCGGTGTGCTCATTATGATTTTACTTAAATTAAAATAGGTATTCATTTTTATATTAAACAAATTATTCAAAAGGATAAACTCATTCTTACGATTTGAATGCAGATCTGCGCTTTCATACATGGACTTAAGGGTAGAAAGTGACTGACTCGTATCATCTCTAAATATAAGGTAAAAGTGTCCTGTAATGTAATAAAATGAGAACTACAGTAGTGAATATCGGGAACTACTGCGAGCAGCTGCGAGTTCTAGCTGATTATTGGACAATTCCATTTGAGCGTTGTTTCATCACAGGTCCATCCAATGCCAACGCCAAAAATTACAAGCGTAATTAGCGTAATTTCACATAAATGTGAACTGTCAAAATAGCGCTAGGAGTTGCGGCAGTTCCTCTCAGAAGTACTTTTAAGGATGCTGGCTGGCTGATACTGCTGGTCAAACATATTAAAAAAAGCGGAGCACTATCGAATATTATGCTCAAAATGTCATTTTTTAAACAAAAGTAATGATGATATGAATCAAAACTATTTCGCTCTGGTCAGCCGCTACCTTTAAGAACTTCTAACAATGTTTGCTCCCAGTTGGAGTTAGCTCTTACGTAAAGCAATCTTAAGCCGAGTCTTAGCCAGGACAAAAGCGGCACGGATGTGGTCCGGTCCGAGCCGGACTTCCGGTAAAATGGCCGCCCTATTGTGTAAGACAAACTTGGTATTGAGATGTTTGGATTACGTAATTGTAGTTAAGACCTTTGATTATAAATGCAAATAAGATAGTGGTATAATTTATAGTATCTGTATAATTTGCCAAACATACATTGATCCTAGAGTAAAAATTGTTAGAAATATATTCAATTTATTTAAAGATTTTGCCGTTCCAAGAGTAAAGTATTATGTTCTGAATTTGGACTCTAAGTACTGCGCAAAACAGGTGTGCTCTCTACGACCTGGGCTGTTATTGACCTGATGCTATGCCGTCATTTGTTAAATTTTATTTGTTGTTCAGCTTCCTGCTAGCTCCTGTTTAACTTCGTGACTAAGTGCAAAACAAGTGCATCTCAGTCTTATTTTCTTTGAACAAATACGAGTACAATTGCAGAAAGTAGTCAGCAGGTGACAGTGCAATAAGTTGGAAAGGCATATCACGTGGCACTTCCGATATTTGACTCAAAATGGACTTAAGAAACACTTCAATGAATTGGCAAAAGGTCTGGAAGGTATTGGCTTTGGTCATACGCTACAAGTCCTTCTTACTAAATAAATGTGATCGATCCATGTTACATGGTTTTAGAGGGTACATATGTACATATATATAATAAATGTATGTACTTTGGTGATTTACCATTAAGTGTCTAGGTTTTATCATGACGTTCTTTTTACAGTATTTTTAATGAAAAAAAAATCTTCCTCGCATTGGATTTTCTCCCACGTTTCACGTTGAACCCACGATGGGTCGTGGTCGATGGTCGTCAGTTAAAAGATATCATTATTTTTGATCCGCTCATTTAATGGAAAGTCTAACATACCAAGCCTGTGTTCCCCGAAGGGTCTGGCAGAGGTGTACTAATTTACACTCACAGTTCGCCGGTATGTTTTGTCATTATCGGGAGCATGTAGTTACAGGTTTAAGAGATGCGTAGGTACTTGGAATTATATATCGGACCACACTAAACAAGCATTTTATTTATTGTCTCACTCACCCACAGAAAAATGAAATCAGTATTACATCATTCACTATATTCCACACATATTCTCAAGTTGAAATCAAAATTTAAACCACACTTATCATACAACAAAGTTATATTGTAAACGTTCCCCACCTTTACATGCAACTTTGGATGTCTAAAGTTGCCGTCGGTCTGCTCATAAAAAGTCTAGACGGGCTACAAAGTGTATCTATTTAAATTCAAATCGCCAAGTACTTGCGTTAGGGGGCCGCTACTGTTAAATATTGTGATAACTGCGCAACCATCGCTTTGGAAACATACGATCGAATGAAAGCATCTGACAATAGCGCCGTATATTACTTTGCATGACTACTCGTGCGCGATAATGTGAGAGTCGCGTGGAATGCAACTCTCCTACCGCATTCCCTTCCACTTCCCCTCCGGCGCCCATTTTGTACTGTCGCCAACGAAATTATTAGTAGCGTAATAGTAATTAGTGAAACATTATTATATCGTCCTTTTCTAATTCAACAAGTAAAACAGAATCACACTGTAAAACATTGCAGTGTATAAAGATAAATAAAAAGCTGCGCTGTTCCCGTGTACAACATGGGCAAAATTTTAAAAAATAGCGCATACCAAATCATGGGCGGACGTTTATTGTGATATTTTTTTGTGGACTGTACAAGCACGCGTCTGTGACGTCACTGCGCTGAGGTTTCAACTTATCGCGCTGGGTAATAGTTTTTGATGTGCAATAAAAAAACTATCTATATGTATAATGTTTGCCACGGACTTCGAGTTCTCTTCACCAGATAAAGCTGGTGCAGTGCTAGAGGTAAGCTGATCTGCTACTGCCAGTTTAAACTTACGACGATTCAGTTTACAGACCACAGCAGTCTAATGTGAACCGTTCTACTTTCAGTTCCTAGAACTGTTTAAATTATTCCATTTTGTGTCCCAAAACATTTTTGTCGTTCTCCATCCAAGTGACCACATAAATGATGAGAGTGATTTCTGATTTTAATGTCGTTTATGCCAGTTTCGGCGGGATAGTACGCAAAAAGTATCCGTATGTAACTTTCATGCTATCGTCCGGACGGTCGCGTGGTAATAAAAAGTAACCGGCGCGATAAGTGCGATCCCCTCGCTCCTTGCGCTCAATATTTTGTAAAGAGCGGTATCAACCTGTTGTGGACTTTTTTATGAATAAAATATGTGTGGTAAGCTTTGTTGTGATAGCCCAGAGATTTAGTCCTAAACACCCAAGTATCTATACCTACCAAGGTTCTCAAAAGTATTCGTGTTCCTGGATTCAATGAGCGGCTCTAGTTATTTTTCATAAATCCTCATTTATAAACTAACCGCGACATTTTCCTAACTAAGTAAACAATAATTCAGCATGGCAGTTAATTTAAAAATTAGCTGGTGCTAAGCAGGCAATGTGCGCATTATCTAAGCCCAGCGTTGGCTTTACATAACGAGTTAGCTCGCAGTCCATTCTGTTGACGATGTCCCCTCGAGTCGGCACATGAAATAATAATTATATCTCTGCACTGCGAATAGACAAGGACTTGAAATTTTAGTGCTGGATATGCTAAAAATAAATCATTCTAAGTTTTCACGGGACGTTTTTAGTCATAAGTAAACAATTCCATATATTTACATATATTTTCATACTTCCGTTACCCATTTTTGCTATTTAACATGGCATGTGTAGAGTAGTAAAATAGGTCAGGAGGATTCAAACGTTACGTTTTTATAATATTTTTGATACTTTATTTAATAACAATTATAGTTGTATTCTTTAGATCTACAAGTCTCCTATCGTTAGGAGAGATAGAATAAACTAAGAACTGTTGTCGTTTCTTGCAGCTTTTAGTCAGTTCGATCAAACCTTACCCCTAGGATTGATTAGATGATCCGATGCCTGCTTAACTGCCAGATGAGCCGATAACATTGAAACCATAACATAATAGACATGGGTAGATATGATATATAGATAACAAAAGGCTTATTAAGTTCACGGTTAGATGTTGTTCGTTAATTGAAGTCGTAGAATACTAGTAATGTGCAATCCACATTTCTAATAAGCTTTTTTTTTTAAAAAAAAGAAGAATAGGTACCATTTGAAATGCATGAATACTGATTGGAAATAGATCGGAATTCTAACTTTTGAACACTCATTTTGATTATGAGAATTGGCCTTCTGATTGACCGTCAGAGTTCCTTTTAAAGTCAAAGTCAAAGTATTTATTGCTTCCATGTGTACATTTCAGTGTTATAAACTAGTTTTGATTCAACATGAAACCCTGTTAGAGCACAGCACAGAATACATAATTATAATATGAAGTTACATAATAAAACTAACTTAAGTACTTACTAATAGGATTATATCATGGTAGTAAATTTATAATTTAGAAAAAGCGGCTACAGGAAGCTTAATGAATTTGAAGAAATCCAAGTCATTTCCATGTCTCTAGTTGCATGATCGTTCGTGTTTGCACCAGTGTAGTCGCACCAGGCGTAATGCATGTAATTCTAACGCGTGTCCAACATTTGCATGCAAATAAGATGTTTGCCCACTTTTCGCCTGCACAGTGCACACCGTCGCATTTAATTAGTTACAGCTTGCAGGACAGGTTACATTTCTGTGAACATTTCTCTAAAACAGAAATACTCGTATCGCTCATAGTCGCTTGTTAAAATGCATCAGTATTTAATAATAACTTGTGTTTTGTATGTATATGCGGTGAAATACAGATAATTTAAGACACCATTTTTACTAATTGTTTCAGCAATTCCACTTGCGCCCGAAAATGACTATTTATTTCTGTACACAAAAGGTAGTCAAAAGATATGTTCTCTCATCGGACTCTGTTTAGCGGGTTACGCGTGACAAGCTAACGAACAGACAAACAGAATCACGAATTCATTTATACATAATATTAGTATGGACGTATAGAGTTTTGTATCTATTTCTTTATTTCTTTTTGTATATTTTCTTGAATTTGAATTTTTTGTTCCAAGATATAATATGCGCACTGGCTATTCTAAAATTATAATGGGTTTTGCAAGTAAGTTGAGTTAAGCATGTAATTTAATGTAATACCTCATACGTTTAGAATATCTAAGAACAGTGCCATTAGATTTAATGTGGCTAGTATAAAAAATATTGGTTATTCGGTTCAGTTAAATTAAGTTCAATAATTAAATACTTGCCTAGTTAGTTAATGGGTAAAAATGTGAGGGCACTTCTGAGTGCTGCGATGTCATTAAATATAATAAAAAATATATAAATATCTTCTAGCGTTTTGAATAGGTAATTAGACTTTTTCATGACGATTTTCAAATGGTATTTCTCCCTTTACCTACCCATTTTCTATAACCTTGGAATTTTTAGTCTCCCATTTTGAAATGAGCTAAATTATTATGTAGTTCTATACTTCCACCTTATTTACATTGCAAGCAGCAATATCAACATGGCTTCCACATTTTATGCAGGAAAATTGATACTACATATAACAATCCTATTATATACATATCTTATAATGTTCATTTGCCAGTATTTTCATAATGCAATATTCGTCAATTTATGTCACTGAAGCAGGGTTGCCACCTGGAAACATTAATTTCCTGTTACCCGATCGCTGTGACATGTTGCGACTACACTACGTTTATACCTACAGGAGGGAAAATTATGTGGTTATGTTGGTATTCTCTGAATATTTATAGGGTTTAGGGTTAGTGGCACCAAAGTAGTTTTTCTTTATCCCCTCTATGCTTCATTTCTGTCAGTTTTTTACAAATTAACAAAGTATAATATTTTATATAGTCCTATACAGGGTTATTTTTCAATGACCGGCCAAATTTACAGAGGCTTTTCAGAATCAATAATATTTTTAATCTACGAAATAAAAAAGTTTAAATTATACATTTTTTTCACATGATTTTATTCCTGTCCACCTTAACGCGTAGATATAGTTACCCCTACACTATTGAGACCAAAATGTATTAATGTTTGCCATCTAGGTTAGATGGCAAACATTAATACATTTTGGTTTTTTTTAATCATGATAGGCTTATGCTTGATCGCCAGCTCGCCTGATGTTAAGCGACACTGTGATCTACGATGGAGCGCGCTTACCTAGAAGAAACCGATTCACTCGTGATATTTCATTTACATACACACAAATTAACCTTAATATCTTAATTTTAATATTTAGTAATCCTACTGTGGGGCAACGTTTTTCTTAAAAAAACGATCCATATGTATTTAACTGTTTAAGTGTTTATCAATGAATACTCAAAGCATAGCATCTAATAAAGCTACCTCATTAGTCTTAGTGCCTAAGCGCGACTGCTGTGCTAGAGGTCATCATCAGGCTCAATTCCTAGGACGAGAAAAGTGTTATTTTGGGGTTTTTTTATGAAATTGTCAGCAACAACTCAAAATTAAGATGTGTGCCTGGTTAATGCCAATAGGCTGGCCTCATACTAGTTGGTTCCTCAATATACCGGCGAACTTTTGGTGTACATTAGTACACCTCTGCATAAACCTTCGGTAAATACAGGCGTGATGGTATGTTATGTAAAAAAGTATGATTTCGACTTTTAGATAAACTCCAGGGGTTTGAGGGGAGAACCCGAAACACTTCCACTCTGTAGATTACCTTTTTAAGTTCCCTGTATTTCAGTAAACTTGAAAATAAAATGTTAATACTCTTCAGTCTCCATTAAAATAAATCGAACCACTCTCAATCGATGGGGTACAAATTGACCCCGATGAAAGGTCGCAACTGGAAGGGTTAACAATGAGGCGCCATTCTTTCGTGTGAATTGAATTGGCATAGACGATTTAACTTGCTTAAGTTACGCGGATTTGTCGCTCCAATGATCCCAGGTCGATTCGGCCCTCGGCAACCAAAAGCCGACTAGAATTTGTATAGCCTTTATGAGGGTTAAATGATTTTTCTGTCAAATAAAAATGGGTAAACCTTTGTTCTGCGGGACAGGTTTATTTTTTGTTGAAAATCAATACTGTTTTTTTTTTTTCAAATAAAATCAATCAAGAGGACCACTTATATCGCCTGAAAAGTACGTACTATTATGCCTGTATTCCCCGAAGGGTAAGGCAGAGGCGTTGGTGTACTAATGTACACCCTCAGTTTGCCGGTCTAGAATAGGTCCCATGTAATAGGGGGCGAGTCTATTGTTATTAACCGGGCACAAATTCCAAACTCCGAGCTGCTACTGAGAGTTTCATAGAAAAACTCAATAACACTTTGCTCAACCTGGAAATCGAACTCAGAAACTAGCATGGCAGTTGCGCCCAGGACGACTAGGCTAATGAGGCAGTTTGGATAAGAGGGAGTATACTTTCGATGAGATCTAACACGGTACTAACAATAAACGTCTTAGGTTTGCAACGTGCGTGTAATACCCCTGGTATTGTTAACGTTCATATGTTATGGTTACAAGTAACCATCAGGTGAGACGACTGCTTGATAGTGACCTTGTCCTAGCCGAGAGGTAGAAAAAGTACTAGTACTTACTTAAATTACGTATTTCACCTTAAATCCTATTTGTATGTACTTTCCGCCAGGCAAGACTATGTACACTGAAATGCCTTCAAGTTAACATTAAAAGAATAAACATAATTATGTATTAACTAGGGAAATACACCAAAATCAATAATCGTAATCATTCCTAACAACCAACCTGTTACTCCGACAGAAATAATAGAAAAAAAGTAAAATTATGATAACTCCGGGATTCTTGAACCGCCATTTATCAGGAAGGCTGTCAAAAATATCACCGTGCAAGTTTCCCTCAGTGGTTGGGAGGGCCTCTAAGATTTATGCGTTGGCCCTCCGCGTCGGCCTACATACTCCGTGGGGAGGAGTGACGAATTTATCTGGCAGACTTCAATTGTCTGGCCGAAAGCTGTTGTAATTGGTGTTTTGATAGTTTTTGGGTTTTCTCATTTCTTCAGTGGTAAGTATTTATTATCTTTTGTCATCACAATGATTTCTGTCTTTATTGTCAATAGTTCTGTGATGTTAGATGTGTGTGTCACGCCTGTATTCCCCGAAGGGTTAAGATGTACACCCACAGTTCGCCGGTGTATTTAGGTCCCATGTAATAGGGGGCGAGCTTATTGCCATTAACCGGGCACAAATCTCAAACTCCGATCTGCTACTGAGAATTTCATAGGAAAACCCAATAACACGTTGCTCGACCTGGGAATCGAACCTAGGAACTCTGGCGTAGCAGTCGCGCTTGGGACCACTAGACAAAATCAACCTATTTTTCGCAATAGTGACCGGAGATTCAGATTTACATTAAAAGTACGGTCGCACACAATGAAGTCAAGAAGTGCTTTGGATGTCTGTGGTGTCATTGTGGTGGCACCGCGGTTAGCTATCGATTAACTAAGCCGTGGTTAAAGAGTTAATCAGAGCAATAGAAACAGGCCAATTAACGGCTAATCAAATTGATGTTTAGTTAATGTGTCGTTTTCGTTTCGTCGGGCACTTGATCCAGCTTTTCGGTAATAAACGCATGAAATGCTGGTGGCTTACGCTATCGTGGTACAAGCCGAGCTGAACACCCCTTTGGTACGGTTCAGCATTTGACTGACATTTCCTATTTATTCGTAATTCTAAATTGCTATTGTGTGTTTTTTTCGTACCAAATAAATGCTTTTTCTTTCTTTCTATTAAATCTTTCTCCAACGCGATTATTGGCATAACGAAAATAGTTACAGTATTGTTTAAAATTTCTCAAGTCTGCATATATTCTCTTCCACTTCCACAATTGACTTACGTCTTACAAACAAACGCCAGATACTTCCAACCATTTCAATATATTCCGTATTGCCCCAGAGACCAAACAACTTGTGAGAATAAACTACAAAATGTTTCGGTATTCTATACATTTTTCGGCTTGAGTCATTGTTTCCTTGCATGGTAGCATATTCGATATCAATTTGGCAAGAAAACAGCGTCATCTGTGTTGCGATGCCGCAGTTGTAAATCAAACGCATTATTTATCTTTTAAAGGGCGCCCCAGGAAGTGGGTGGTTCAAGTTATGAACGTATATCGGTACTGCTAAGCGCTTACCTTGTGGTGAACGTGGTGACGTGTCCTATAGCTCCTACTTTATGACAAAGGAAGATAGAACGATTTTAATAGTAATTTCAGGACTAAAAACCATTCAAAATGTAATTCCAATCTGGTCTCAATCCTTACTAATATTATAAACCTGAATGTTTGTGAGTATGGATGTATGGATGTTTCCTTTTTCTCTTTCACGCCGGAACGCCTGATCGGATCTGGATGAAATTTGGTGCAGAGATAGATGGAATAGCACTTAGGCTAGGCTTTTTGTCCAGGTCGGATCCAATTCTAAAGTTCACGCGGACGAAGTCGCAGGCAGAAGCTAGTGTATCATAAATCTCGAATGATAGTTGTCTAGATTACCAATCAAAGGGTGACGTGAAAAATTTCATATATGTACGAGTATCTTGTATATTGTGATGAAATCACAACATTTAACCACTATTAAATCACAAATGTTGACGTTTACGGCATTGAAGTACCAGAATTATCTAGTGATATATACGTCATCTCAGTTTTAACGAATTTAGAAATTCTTTGTATAAATTGTAATAAATTTATTAACTACTCCATTTTATTTAATGTATAATGACCAAACTTGAACTGTCTTAATAAATTTAACCTTAACTGTTACTAATGAAGCATATTGGACATTGAACGCTGTGTAAAGTAATAATTGGACTTCAGATTTATGTATTGTATATTGTTGTAGCACTTGTAGCTGTGCTGAATTGTTTTAGTCTGTTGTCTCTCACTACTGATTGAAATAAAATAAAATAAAAATAAATCGTCTCCTCTAGGCATCGTGAGGATTGTGATCTGCACAGATTACTTCGTCCACTTCAGCTTTATCAGCTACAAGGTTCAAACCCCTCTCACGCGGTCTCTTTCTACTTAAACTTCTCCAAAAAGGGACGAAACACCTAAATCTTCCGGACAATAATGTTTCCAGATAAAAACGGGCCTGATAACGAGTGTTATACGGGCGTACTAATGTACACAGAAGGCCGTTTTACAAACGTTTTGAATATTCACAATAGGTCCAGTTTTCTTAGGATTTTTTGTTGAAAATTGACTAAATTTATTAGATCATTTTCTTGCTACTTACTCCAGTTTCGTTATGGAATCGGTAAGTAAAGTTGAGCTACCCTTATTTCTATTCATCATTAGATTAGCTTCTGTTCAATGTATCATGTGCCAAATTTTGTTCGAAGGTTCCAATGGTGTATTAGCTTCGGTATAAAGGCCATTAATCTAAGTGTAAGGATTAAAAATAGCCACTTGGAACCCTCGTTTTATTTCAGATTCTATTCAACCATACTTACTTTATTTTCGCAAGAGCTGAAATATTTATTTAAAAAGGTTCCCATTTTTCTTTGAAACGTTTAAAAGATTTATGTCTGCAAGCTTATCTAACAAAACATAGCATTTTATTTTCCATGTTATCTTAAATGCATTTTTAAGTATTTTAATGGTAGCAAGAAGCTAGGTACACGTGATTTTTAGAAACAATTTGGTTTTTTGTGTGATAAGAACACTATTTTATAGCCTAGATAACAACTAATAGTTATACAGTTTAAACTGTGTAGCTGTAGACAACACAATACATTTATGTATTTTTTTATTGATAAGTGCTAACTTATTATTAATGTCCATTGTCTGTTTTCTTCACATTGGCAGAGGAACGAAATTACTGCAGAACTTGACACACTCAGCAATTTTAAAGATAGAACAATTATCCTTCGGATGGCGGGAATTATGACAGGCTGTTATCGATTTAATATCTACATGACAAACTACAACTACGAGAAGCCAGGACAAGATATCTAGAGGGTCTGGAGGGGACGATTATTATTAGTACCTAAAAGGTACTCAATACTCAATACTTTATTGCATTCCATAATGTGTACAGATGTATGGCTTAAAATTAAAGAATTAATCAATCAAAATTAAATGATCAAAATGCTAGTTGACTGATATTTTATAAAGGTCCCAGAAAAAAGTTGACCATAAACAGAGCCAAGCAACAAAAACAAAGTCTAAATCGGTTAAAAACTAAGGTAGTCAGTTCATGTTCATTTTATGCTAGACAGAGAGCGTACCATAGCACGTTGTGACGTCAAACCGTGCGTGCGCCATACAAATTCTATAGGTACTGACATTCGTTCTACGGGGAAAGGACAGAGAATCCCCACCAAAAACTTTACAAGCTTATATATTAGATCTTTATGACACGATTTAAATATTTTTTTCAGTCTGTCGGACACAGAAATTTTATACAGTTTAGTAGAAGAGAAGAGCGGTTTAAAAAAAAAAATAATAATATGTTGAAAATTTTTCGTTATACTTGTATCACATAATAATAATAAATAAAAAAATTATGATATTTAATTTACTAATTATATTAATTAATTTATTTATTATTATTATTCTTTATTAATTTATTGTTATTATTCTCTAATTAACTGGAATTACATAAATATAATAACTGCCTCATTAGTCAAGTGGTCCCAAGCGCGACTGCTACGCTAGAGGTCCTGGGTTCGATCCCCAGGTCGGGCAAAGTGTTATTGGGTTTTTCTATGAAATTCTCAGTAGCAGCTCGGAGTCTGGATTTGTGCCTGGTTAATGGAAATAAGCTCGCCCCCTATTACATGGGACCTAAACATACTGATGAACTGTGGGTGTACATTGCACCTCTGCCCCTGCCTAACCCTTCGGGGAGTATTCCCCGAAGGGTTAGGCAGAGGTGTAACATACATATACATACATACCATCACGCCTGTATAGGCGTGATGGTATGTTATGTTAATAATTAAAAATAAATTGAAATCAAATTAGCAGACAATTATGTCGCACCGTGTCATTAAACATTAATTACAAAACAGATGTGTTTTTTGTCAAATTAGTTTAGTGTGGCTATCTTTTACAAAACTAATAAAAGGCTCTACGTAGAAAAAAACACGACTGTGTTTCACACATTCGTTACCAAAAAGATGATCGCATAAATTGGATTCCCATCCCATATCCCCATACCTATTCATTCACACGAAGTTAGCGCATTCAACCTTTCGATAACAGCGGCAAATCATCATCTGTGAATACTAATCAGCGAGCATCCCACGACAGATGTAACAAAATTAATATGTATCGCGGTTGGTGGATTTCCCCAGTGATAGCGTGTCAAATGTATCTTATTAGACTCATGGGTTGGGACGCCGCCGCCATGTTGTCGAATATTATAGGCTAATATTATGCTGTTTATTGATAATAGTAATCGACTAAATAAAAATCTACCTTATGTTAAGTAATACAAAAGTGACTAACTGTCAAGGTTTTATCCAAAATATTATTTATCATACAATACTGAAGGAGAGTACTCGTTACTTGTTTCTCGTTATTATCTATACTAATATTATAAAGAGGAAAGATTTGTATGTAAGTATATTTGTAAAGATTTGGCTTAAAAAGTACTGGACCGATTTCAAAAATTCTTTTGCCGTTAGAAAGCTACATTATCACTGAGTAACATAGGGATATCAAGTATCCAGAAGGAGGAAACACACCGACACGGATTCCGAAGATGAAGAAGCGCTACGAGGGTTCAAGAGCCGAGGAAATTAAGGACAACAGAGACAGTAGTTAGATAAATGATACTTTGTATTGATTCTATAAGATAAAAAAAATTTGGTACTTAATTTTTGACCAAATTTCCCTATATATTGGAGTCCTTGGAGTAAACAATAACTCAGTACTTAATCTGTGTTGATAGACCAGCACGTGCGTCCGCGCTAATTCCATGCGTGAAGTAATTAATTACATAGCTGTCGGTTAAGTTTACTTAGTAGCCGAATTATATTTATTTTTAATGTTATTTATTTTCATCATCATCACCTATGAAGATTATCGTTAGTGACTCACCAGTCAGCCTGAGTCTCTGCCTGTCTGTTTGTTTGTAACGATATCAGGAGTAAACCGCTGAACAGATTAGCAGAAAATTAGTAAAGAATTAGATTACATCGAAGAAGGACATCGAATGAGTCTTCTCCGGTAGATATAATCTGGGTGTCTTTAAATTATGAGTGAATCGGTTTCTTCTCGGCAAGCACACTCCATCGTAGATCGCAGTATTGTATAACATCAGGCGTCCTGGCGGTCAAGCGTAAGCCTACCACGAATAATAAAAAAGAGCTACCTTGTCAGACCTTTGGAATACGCGTGACTGCAAAAATTAGGAAATATAATATAGCAGATGAAATAAATTTAATTAATTTTGAGTTAAATAATACGATATTACTTATTTTATTTATTTTTCATTTAATTAGCTGAACATAATAAGAATTTTACGTGGGAGAGCCATGCTTCGGCACGAATGGGCCAGGTCGACCGGAGTGATACCACGGCCTCAGAGAAAACCGGCGTTAAACAACGCTTACGTTGTGTTTCGCCGAGTGAGTGAGGTTACCGGAGGCCCAATCCCCTTTTATAAGGTTTGCAACGCACTTGTGACTCCTATGGTGTTGCGGGTGTCCATGGGCGGCGGTAATCGCTTACCATCAGGTGATCCGTCTGTTCGTTTGCCCTCCTATTCTATAAAAAAAAATATAATATACATTTTAACACATTATTGGTAATCAACTCAATTGTTTAGTTTAGTCGGACTAAACAATTCAGAAACTAGAAAAGTAATAACTATTTATTGATATGTTTACTTGTCCATTTTCTAAATCAATTTATAAAAGATATTGTAAACTAAATTTCTCTAGAGGCGATGCGACAAACTAGACATAAATAACTTTATTAGGCTGGCAGGAATGCTGTGTTGGCTGTCACTCGCGTAATGGCCAGCTGTTAGTCGACTAATGAAAGTAAATCGCGGTCCCCTAAGAGGTGGAGACTGTGATACTATACACCAAAAATGCACCTTCGATGATATTGCATTTTATTGTAAACTACCGGCGTCTCATTTAATATACGAGTACTTATGGTACTCACAAACCTGAAAATCTGAGACAAGCTTGAAGACAAAAGAATCTGAGTACCATTTTCGGAGGTCAGACGAAGCCTTGGGGTCAAATATATAAAACGTGTAGTGTAGACTGTAGTGATGTACAACCGTTACTGGGATCTGAACCTGGTGTAGTAGGAAAATTGATAGGTGTCGAGGTAATAGAAGAAATGCATTTCAAGGAGAAGGTAGAGGCTTTCTACGTTACCCTTGCTTATTGGAAAATGTTATTAACCTTTGCCACGTACCGCATAATATATATTAAACCGCAGGCTTATATGGAGATTCTAATATGTAAATTAAACTTTTTTAATGATGGATAAATAACATACTTCATTTTATATAAAACTAGCTGCTCTTGCCCGCAGTTTCACTCACGTCCCTAAAAGCTGAACATACTATAAGTCCGATTCTAGGCAGCGTGTCAAGATGAAACATGCACCAGATTTTAAGATAGACCTCTAGCAATACATCGGTGAAAACTGCATTCAATTCCATGCAGTAGTTTTGTATGATGCGCGTACAAACATACTGACAAAAATTGTTATTTTGGCTTCTGTTGCTCTATAGACCCCTCATATTAGTTTTCTTTAATATCTATAATGTACAGATATCGGTCTGTTACAATTTTATTATACGAGTAGGTATAGATTTGGCACTGTGATAGGACTGTCGACAATGAGAAAGACATTTAGTCAGTGAAAAAGAGTACAAGAATTGAAATAAAAGAAAAAGGGCTTGTACCAGTTTATAAGTTTTTTCTATTCTTTCTTTACTTCTATTATGAGTAACAAATATCGGTATCATTGACCTTACCTTACCTTTTACAATATACAGTGTATTATTAGTAAGCCAGAGTTTATCCTCGAAACTGTCCCGAATATCTTTATACTATTTTATCACACTAGCTTTATGTATTAGAGACTCTATTCATATAAGATTTACTTCGTCTTAGGTTTACTGGTAAATAAACAACTAACTTTCCTCACAAAAAAGATTACTTACACCTTAAGAAAAGAAGATATTTTGTGTTTTGTTATTGCTTTAGTAAACTTGTCTCTTCTGATATAATCTTACTACCCTGTGTCATTATAATGTGCTGACCCTAATAATTCATGTAAAGTAGGTCAACATTTCGACATTGCACTGACTGATTAACGACATACATAAGACAATCATCCCATTATACTGTCCCACTGCTGGGCACGGGTCTCCTCCCAGAATGAGAGGTATTAGGCTATACTCCACCACGTTGGCCTAGTGCGGGATGACAGACTTCACACGCCATCGAGAAAATCTCTCAGGCATGCAGGTTTCCTCACGATGTTTTCCTTCACCGTTTATGCGCGTGATAATTAACTATTTAATACGCACATGACTTTGAAAAGTCAGAGGTACGTGCCTTGGGATCGAACTCGAGGCCTTTGACTTGGCAGTCCAACGGTCATACCACTAGGCTCACTGCTTATTGATTAATAACGACATTTTGTAATAATTACAATTTTGCTACTATTAATAAACTTACTCAATTCTACTAAACTGCTAATAAGCTCGGTAAATTAGTAAGTCACATCTTAAAATCGAATAAATTGATTGTTAGTTCCAATCGAATAAATCGACTATTTGATCGAGTTACATCACTAGACACATGTCCGGGTACAGTTAACTGAACAGGGGTATGGCGATGAACCAAAACCCTTTGAATGCCGAACGGTGTCAAAATTAATTTGTTCGCATTTAAATACGTACAGCGGAGGGTTAGGTTACACACAATTTTGTATATTAATTCAATTGTATGGAAATTATTCACGTGAAAATATTTGAACGGAACATTTGCGATGGATATATTACATTTATTTTATTTTCCGAAAATAATGTTAAATCCTTTTTTTTTATTTTTACATCCACTGACATTATTATGTTATATTATAATTCATGAAATTTAATTTTGGAATTTCTTGTTAATTGTAATTCTAAATTAATTTCAATACAAACAAATAAACAAAGCATGGAAACAAATTAAATTACTGTGGAGATTTATTTTTCTTTTCTTATTTTTTATAGGTCATAGGTACGATATAACTTAATTAGCAAGCACTAGTGAATTTTTATAGAGTGTACTGTAAGTTACATTTTACAAGTATATATAAGTCTGCTTCTTCTTCTTATGTCGTTTAAGTAGTGACTTGTGATTTTTTCGTTGAATAAAAATATTATAAAAATTAAAGTAACAATGATTAAAGGAGCAATTTTCAGTAATTTCGTTGAATTCAAACAGCAAACGCTTAATGCAGATAGGTTCCACACTTTTCAATAGTCTCACAAAATTGTTCTGTATATAAAAAAAGTCTAGAAAATCGCTTCAGACGCAAAACAATAACAAAAGAAAGATATTTTCTAAGGAACAATAATTTCTGCTGGAGTTGAACTGGGAACAATATCTAGGTATCGGCATTCCAAGGTAGCTGCAAGCTGAGAATCAATTGTAGGAAGTAGGTCACCGCGGTTCTAGTAAGCGGTTATTCACTATAGCGATAGGTAACATCTCGAAATGTATCTCGTAATGCCATGATTATGAATTACAGTTTTAAATACCTACGGTTATTTATTGTAATTCAATTTTTAGTTTCCCAAAATGGACTTGCGGATCCTTAAGACGATTTTGGAATCATTGGGATTTTTATTAGGTATAGAGAGGTAGTAAGTGTATCAGTATACCTTCGTAATAGATTTTTTGTATTTGGAACAGATCGATAATTTTTAGGGTAAACTACGATAAAAAGCTTCAGCGGGGTAGTTGAAGAAAGTAGAATACAGGTAAAAATCTATTTCTATATTTTTTCACTTTGTGAAATGCTGAAACCTTCTTATAATTATAACGTAGGATTTCAGTCGTTACAAATAATCCAGTAACTTTAGGACTTCCTTTCTTATAAAGAGTATTTTTCTGCTCTAACGTGAGTCTAGGTGGTATATAAAATGATGTTTACAGGATGAACTATTGAAATTTAGCAAACAAAAAAGCGTATTCAGATGAGATTTATTGTACTCGGTAGGCATAACACCAAATTCTAATGACCAGTCTACCATCTTACTGCGCATCAAAGTGTCAATTATTGTAACACATCTGGCATCCCCCCCTTGGGGCAGAGAGTGTACCTCGACACTAATTCAATCAATGGCAGATTAATACATCGTGTAACCTCTACCGTCATGATGCGGTTAGTCGCTACCCTTAGGGAAATTAACATTACAAATGTGACTATTCAATATACATAATATAGGGTTGTAACTAGCATTGTTGTGTTTGATGTCACCTTGAATTTCTCTGTAAGTACCGTTGTACTTTGGGGAATTTCCTTTAGGGTGTAGAAGCCTCCGGAAGGACGACTAACTTAACGTTGTTGTTTCATCTCGTATGTCAAAATATAGAAATTATTCCAATCTTACCATGAGATACGCAATTCATAGAATTACAAGTACAAACAATCAAGTAATGCCTTTTTTAATAAATAATGGAATGAGAATACAAAATGGTATTAATAGAACCGAATCTTTTTTCATATACTCGTTGTGATTACGTCACCGGCGATCTCTATAAAAGCGGTCGAACGGAGGCATGGCACCCGTCCTGGCTGGAGGCATTCGGTGCCTCGCCACCAAGTCCGGTTACGCTGTAAAGATTCCCTGAATCAACAGCTATCACCATTCAAAAAAAAAAAAATCATGGCGCCCATTTCGCCAGTTGACGTTCGAGCGGTAAGATCGTCGGTGCACGTGACTTAATTTAATTTGTTGGTTTTTCTGATGGTTGATTGTTTCTTTGTTTTTGTCGTTATTCTATTAAAATTGTAAAACGTGTACAAGTTATATAAAAAGTGATTATTCTGAGTAAACTGTGTTGAGGGGTTGTTTATTTTTTTAATATACTCCACTTCTGATTCCTAAAAGTATATATCTTTAAGTCAGCAAACAGACCAGCCACCTGCTGGTAAGTAGTCATCGCTGGTCTATTTTATCGTCTCTTCCTAGATGCTTATCTGAATAGAAGTAAGGAATTTCATTACCCATCTCCGGACAAGATCGATTTTTTAATTATTTCTCTCATACTGTGTACGAAAACTTGTAAATAACAGTGGTCGATGCAAAGTTTTTCGAAAATTAATATCAGCGTCGATTCGAACCCTCGGCTACGCTTTGCCAGTGTCGCAAATTGTTGGATGGTGCAAGTTACGGTCGCCAAGCGGGTTAAATTTACATCAAATAAACTGCAGACAGTAAAAGTGAACCAAAACGTTATAATTATTATAATTCGTTCAGAGGACTCAATACCTACTATGAATTAGTCATATTAAGTATGGAAAATCTACATGGATCGTCTGCCACCTGGGGAAGCGGCGGGCTATTTTGTAAGTAAAAACCGTCTTACTTTCCTTTGCACTATAGTGGCATTCGTGATATTCACCACGATTATGACAGGAATATTTTGCTATCTGTCAAATATGTTTATGCATAAGGCAACTTTAGTTCCGATAATTTAACTTGATGGCGTTGACCGAAAAGAGTTGTTTTCAAAATATGGTTGCTATGGTTTTGTTATCGTCAGTAGTACAAGATTTTTATTCCAAATTTTTTTGTAATGAGCTTTACATGAGTGTCTGGAGAATTTAGTTGTTTGCTGATTATAGATGTGGAGGGGCGAGGAGTGTTACCCCTCACACCAAAGGGAGGATCCTCCGACCAGGCGGGTGTTTTGCCTGGCGGGCCACGGCCCAACGGTTGATGTCGGGCAGTTGTATATACGCAGGTCGCGATGCAAACTTCAATTGCGCGATTGTCCAGTTTGTATGTAGCGCGGTAGATGTCGCTACATAGATTTTAAACAATATTCCAGAATTTCATATGAGATCGGACCCCATAAGCTTCGTTCAGTATCAATAAAGATGAAAAAGATATTAAAATTGTGCTGCTATGACCTGCCAAATTGTCCTAATAATTATTTTTATTTATTAGAGTTATAGTGACGACCCTTATTTTGGTTTGGGTCTGTAGGTCTAGCGTTCGATGTCCGCTACGCCAAACGTGCAGTTATGTATGTATAGTACAATATGTAAGTGAAATGTTCTATCTAATTTTTAATTGTTTTTTAAGTGTTTTTTTTTTTTAATTTATTTTACAGAAGGCTTACAGACTAATAGACATATGATATAAAGAACATGTTATTAACAAATTGCTAATTACAAGCTTGTTAAAAAATGTATTACTTGCTCCACATATAGCAATTTTTTAACAACAACAATCTGTTTAGAATTTCTGCTGGAAGATTTAAGAATTACGTAGGTACTCAAAACTATATTCTCTCAGGATACTTTCAATTAAGTTATAAGAAAATGTATTTGGTTTAAATAAAAAAATATATATTTAATTAGTAATAAAATTACTATTTCACTTGTACGACGAAGTTTTTTAGATTTCCTACATGTTTCACATATTCTCTTTATCGTTCCTTATAAACTAAAATATTTTATGTCTTGTGCCGCGTCACAATTTGCAAGTTTCGTGGTAACTGCGAGCTGTACGTAACCCAGAGCCAGGGGCGTTGCTTTCTTTGTAGTGTTTATTTAGATCCAGTATTTTTCAAAATCTTTGCCGTTTCTTATTAGGTTTTCGAGAGACTTTCATGACAAGTTGTTTGCAAATGTTGATAAAGTAATAACTTTGTCGAGCAAATGCTTAGGTACTGTTTTAAATAAATTAAATTACTCTTCCATAAGGAATGAAACTAGAATTTTCTCCTGTATCGTGGGTGCGTTTACAAACACAAATTCTCACATACACAAACGCCCAGACCCGGAACAACTATCTGTAGATCATACAAATATTTGCTCCGTGTGGGGATCGAATCCACAACACGTGACGCAGAAGCCGATCGCTCAGCCGCTACGCCAAACGTGTCGTCAATTCGATGATGAGAGCAATTTGAATCGGTTCATTATAAAATAATAGTAGGTACTCCTTTTTATCATACCATGACCTCTTTCCCGAAGGGTTAGGCAGAGGCATATAATGTACACTCATAATTTGCCGGTATGTTTAGATCCCATGTAATAGCGGGCAAACCGATATATGTTATATGTTTGTTATGCTTTGCGTTTATGATACGTGCATCCAAATTGAAAGTCAACGTATTGTAATAAAACCTTTCAATTAAACTAATAAGTATGCTTTTGCAAGGATTAAGTTCACTTCAGTAGTGTTAAATTAGATTTGAATTACGACCTTTTGCTCGCCAGTACCTTAAGTAATTGGGTATAGCTATTACAATCAATATGTATATAATTTGATTTACTCCTACATAATACATAAGGACGATATAAGGGATATACAGTACTACAGTAAAGAGAGATGGACAGAGAGGGTGAGAAGGAGTTTCTTTATTTGGAGAAAGAATTGAATGTAATGTATTAGGGACATTAGTATGTATTTTAAATTACGGTTAAAATTATTATTTATATCTCTAAGATTTACAAAATCAGTTATTGAGAAACAAAGCAACTTATAACTACATAAAATAAGTAGCAATATTGTTAAGCCCAGAATAGCTAAGATTGATTTTTAAATTCATAACACATACCATCGCGTCTGTATTCCCCGAAAGGTTAGGCAGAGATGTACTAATGTACATCCACAGTAAGCCGGTATATTTAGGTCCTATGTGATAGGGGGAGCCTATTGCCATTACTCCGAGCTGCTACTGAGAAATTCAGGGTAAAACCCAATAACACTTTGCACGAACTAGGAATCGAACCCAGAAACTCTAGCATAACAGTCGCGCTTAGTAGGCTAATGAAGTAGCTTTTAAATTAAAATTCAAATAACTCGTTTTCAACGCTGTAGTGAAATGGATACATGCCTCGGTACATTATAAGCACGATTAAATTGAACCAAAAGGCTGTTTCTTTTAACTTTTTTTTATCGAAGGCTTACTTTACGCTATTTCACAATTTCCCGCGTGGTGTTATCAAGATGGCTTCTGTGGAGGTTTTTTCCTAGTTTGTGAACGAGACACTGAAGGTCCTATCTAAATTAGTTTTCTCCGCTTAGTACTAAAAAATAACTAAACTCCGTAGCGAAAATTAGGAAAAAAGTACTTGGGTTATTTTACCTTTATTATTACTTTTGTATGCTCAAGTTACTTCAAATAGGTTATTATTATAAATAATACTCTACCACAAATATTTTATACAGAGAAGTCTGTGGTTAGTAATAATGGTAGTTATAAATAACCTCATTAGTTTAATGATCATAATTAGGCAGCTAAATAACGATTGAATTGTTTTTTTTTTAAATTTAGATGGATTGGCGCTGAATAGTATTTACGTATATTTTGGATATATGAATAAAGTTAAGAAATTATAGTTTTTTTTCTGTATCTGTACTTAGATATTGATGGTGTATAGTTCGAAGCATGGAATTGGAGTAAAAATATTATAAATATAGTACGAAATCCAACCCTGCTAGTGATAGGCATTTGGATGTATGTCCCTTTAATTGCAATATGTTCCCTCTCGGTTGGTGCGGCTCTGGCAGTCTGCAGTTCGTAGGGGCTCTTAAAGCTCGGCAACGCATCAGCAGCGCATCAGCAACTCTTCAGGTGTTGCCGGTGTTCATGGGCGGCGATGACTACTTACCATCAGGTGGCTCGTCACATAGTTTGCCGACTTAATAAAAAAAAATTAACCAACTCCATATAGGGTACCTTATACGTACCAGCGAATCTTAATCAAATCTCTTCCTAACTTTATGGGAACTTAGGCAGATAATAAGCAGTATTGGAATACCATCAAGGACCTACCAACAGTAGCATATCATCATAAACACCATCACACCTATATTCCCCGAAGGGTTAGGCAGAGGTAATAGGGGGCAAGCCTATACTTCGAGCTGCTATTGGCAACTTCATAGATCACAAGCCTAATGAGGGAAAAAATCTTCATCTACTAAGGCAAAACTTGCTTGTTGTTGACTGTTTGAAATTATAATCAAGTTTTCAAGAAGCAGTCGTAAACAATGTCCATTCAGTGTGGACTCGGTGGAGCATTAAAGTGTTGGTTTACAGAAAACTGTGCTCACCGCAAATTGTTCCTGCATTAGGTGAAAACATATGGTAGTAAAGTAGGCACGGGACCGTCACGACAGATTGTCGTTACACAGATTGACAGATTTCTCATCGACCACAATAACTTTACATCGATTTAGACTTATTCTAGAAAATGTAGAATGTTTTTGTTCTATTTCGGAAAGGCCACTGTTCCACTTGATCACAGTTAAATTCCATACAACAATAAAAAACCAAATTTGTTATGGATGTCACTAGCGGTCAATTCAAGTTTTTTTTATTCGTGATAGGCTTACGCTTGACCGCCAGTTCGCATGCAAAAATAAAATCATTTATACTGCTTTTTGAGGATGTCATTTAAATATTCAATCATATACTTGTGATTGATGTGAACTGGCGGTCAAGCGTAAGCCTATCACGAATAAAAAAACTTGAATGTCGGAATATAAAAAAAAGAGATAGGTAGAATATTCTTTATTGCACACCAAAAACTAACGCTAAGTACATGCTTCCAAGTATAAGTTAATTGGTAAGTAAAATGGGCGGTCCTATCGCTAAAGGCAATCTCTTACAGAGGGAGAGTAAAAGAATAAGTATTAGATGCATGTGTTTGCATGGGGCCGCTCATAACATAATATCCCGTATATTTTAAAACGGGGCGCACCGACTTCTGTTTGTTGTCAGAAGACTAAAATTGAAGCTACTACGAGTGACCACCAGTAAACGCTACTGACCACATCCGCAATAATACTGAAATATAACAGCATATCTCGCTGCAAACATTACCGCTTATACCGTATTTCACACTTGAACGAGATTATAGGATTTCGATATTGTGTATTTAAACCCTGTTGTTAAAGGTAAAATATTTTAAATGTACAAATTGTTTATAATTTTAAATGATAAAGAATCTACTCCATTTTGAAAGTGTTTTTTTATGGGATATGAGGGCAAACGAGCAGACGGATTGCCTGATGGTAAGCGATTACCGCCGCCCATGGACACCCGCAACACCGGAAGAGTCACAAGGGCGTTTCCGACTTTTTAAAAAGAGATTGGGCCTCCGGTAACCTTATGCCGAAGCAGGACTCTCCCACGTATATGTGTCTACTGATGACTTGACTTTATTCTAAGCCTTAGAAGAAACTTAGAATCTAAGGTCTAGCAAAGTTTATTGGCTTTTGTATGAAAGTCTCAGTAGCAGCTCGGAGTTTGCATTTGTGCAATGTTAATGGTATTACGCTCGCCCCTTGTTACATATCTACTTGAAAACTGTGCCACGTTTGTGCCCAACGAGGTAGTTACTTTAACAATTACTGCGTAAGTGTACAATTAGGTATCTCATCATCATCATCAGCCATGGACGTAGGCCTCTCCTAGTGAACGCCACTGAGCCCGATCTTCGGCTTTCCTCATCCAGTCGCTGCCAGCTGCCTTAGGTATCTATTTGGTATAATCCAATAAAGGCAATTGCCACTAAACGCTGCTATTCTGAGCTTAATTGAAAATATTATAAGAGTAGACTATGCTTTTAAGAACGTCGAATGTTGTGCTTGCTTTAATAATATAAAACTAGCTTCTTTTGCGGACTCCGTAGTATCCTTTCTTCACTTCGTGTTGGCAATTTGCTTTTGAATTTTGGCTATATGCGGAACAGACAAAGCATAATGTTTAAATTAGGCTACCTTGGCCTATAGGTTTTTTTTAATGAAATTATAGACTATAACACTGCATAACCCACTGTACTGGCCTCCACGATGTTTTAGTCCCGTCCTAGGGTTAGCAATTTTACAATATATAACACATAAACATAACATAACATACCATCACGCCTGTATTCCCCGAAGGGTTAGGCAGAGGCGTACTTAATGTACACCCACAGATCGCCGGTATGCTTAGGTCCCATGTTATAGGGGGCGAGCCATTGCCATTCACCGGGCATAAATCAACAATATACATATATAGGTATATATTTTTTCTTGATATGCCAACGCTTGACCGCGACACTGCGATCTACGATGGAGCGCGCTTACCTAGAAGAAACAGATTCACTCGTGATTAACAGACACCCAGGTTATATCTATCGAGGAAGACCCATTCGGGAAGCTTTCTTCAATAATAAAATTTATAATTCGCACCTGACTAAATATTTATTATTTTATTTATTTTTTATATTTAGCCGTTATCGTCCCATTGCAAGGAAAATGCTTCCCTTTCCTACTTCCATTCTTCTCAATTAAGAGCTTGAACAAATAAAGTTTTTAAACTAGGAGAGTTCAGCAGGAACGTCCAGCAGTGGACGAATATAGGCTGATGGTGAAGATCTATACCAATGTGTCTAGTTACATATGTACTTATATGTAATCCCTAAAGTTGGATTCCAAATTACCAGCATTACTTAAGTGGTTTATTTGTCCCCCGTCAGCATAGACTGCAAGAAAAAGTTACTTTTACTTGAAAGTAGCTCTCAAATGATCTTTTGAAACTTTACACTTGTTGCTTTATTAAGACTAACATATCTCTGTACAACTGTTAGAAGTATATGCTATTTCTGGAAAAGATACAAAGCAAATAAAAGTAAAAATGTAGAGGTACCAACTTAATATAGAGTAAAATAATAAGGTTCTTGTAGCTTTAATATAAATAATGTAATAAGTACCGTGTACCTACTACATTATTTTTAATGACGTCATTATTTTATATTTGTACTATTTATTAACAATACATTTATACATTTTATACCAAATTAAAAAAGGTGTGTATCCTCGTAGGTATGTACTTGATCATTTTATATACTTCGACATAACCTAAAAAGTATATTACCATGCTATTGTTAGGTTATTCCTAAGTTTATAAAAAAAAACGCAGTAAAAATAATATTTACTTTGCCATATTAATATATGAAAAAAATCACAATGTAAAACAAGCAAAGGCAATCAGAACTCGACTCTGCTTTGTGACTACAACACAAAAAAAAAACACTTTTAAATGTAAATAGCTCGTACAAAAACGTACAAAAACGCACAAAACCCGAACATACAAAAACCCAAGGCACTTCTTAAGGAACTCGCACCCGCAGGCAAAAGCTAAGACTAAACAACAATACTAAAAATTATTACAGAAGTTCCAGAGATTAAAACATTAAAAATCTAGGGGACGCATCTCTATTATTAAGTTATAAGATGTTGCTTTAAGGAAGGCACGGAGGTTTAGTGACAAGGAAGACGTTTCAGAGGTCTTATACACTTAATCCCCTGGGGTTGTATCAAGGTAGTCACTTGAAACTCAGGTGCGTGAATCCTTTGTTATTCGATTATAATATGTATTTAATTGGATGTTTATTGTAAATAAAAGTACGTATTGTAGATAAAGCAGATCCTATATTTAAAAATCTTTGGTGACACCCAATCAACAAATGAGAAAATGCCTAGTAAAAGTGTGAACATGCTTATTTCGTCATTTGTCTTTTGGGTATACATCAACATCGCTTTGTCAGCATCAAAAACAGTGATACAGAGAGAGACTCAAAATTAAGAAGTGTGCATAAATATGGATAACAAGATGTGCCAATCTTCAGGTGAAATAGTCACTCTAAACATCCAAACATGCGGAGAACTGTTCTCAGTAACTAGCAAAGCTGACGCTAAAAATACTTGTGGGTATTTTTATAGACACCCCAAAGTCTGGAAATGCTTAGTAGCGAGACATCCCATCGAGGCCTTGAAAATATTCGGTCGAGACGGGGGGAAATTGAAGCTGAGCTCTCCTTTAAGAGTAAATCACTAGGTATAAAGCAAATGAGATCATAGTATTAACAGTTGGAATCATTGGGCTCATCCCATCAGTTTTTCTGAGGACTCGATTGTATAGAGGAGGTAGTGTGAAAGCTACTACGAGTATAATATCATTGATTGTACCTATTTTTTACTGTATCTCTTATATCATCAATAAATATCGTCGATCTTACAGACCCGTTTAGGAATCGGATGTATTTTTTCCATTAAAGATAGCTTGTAAGCATCACTAGTATTCTTGTTAACCCCTCGTGCTAAGCTAAATGCTTGTGTTACGAGTGGGTTCACGTTGGTAGTGCAATGGGTGGGTTTCGAATCGGCAACCACATCATGATCGCAAGTCCGACGCCCTAGCCATTAAGCTATTCTTTTCTATTATTCATTTCACATATGTATTATCAATTGTTTTTATTCGTATTGCCAATGTTCACTGCTCCTATATGTGTTGTTTTGAATATATTTAATTACTAGATAATTAAAAAGTGACATAGGAATGTTTACTTGTGCTTTCTGTTGATTTTCTCGTAGTTTGGTTTTAGTTTATTGTTGCTTCATAAATAAATAATAAACCTTCTGAACTTTCTTTCTTGGCATAAAAGTAGGAATAAGTGTAAAGCTAATGACTCGTTTGAGCATAGTGTCGTTCGTTTGTTACGGAAATGGATCGGGGTCTTGTTTCTGCCTTGCGTCTTGCTTTTGTTTCTGCCTTCACTTCGTTGCAAGACTGCAAGTTCGTTTGCAAATGTGTAACGGGATCCGGCTATTAAACTTGTTAGTTTGGAGCGGAGTTTTGTGTGCTTCCTGGAGAATGTTTTTGTGTATATTGTAATAACATTTAGATGATGTACGAGTAAATTATTGCTAAAGATGTAAAGCGTTGCAATAGCTGTCGTGACTCAGGAAAGGTTATATTGAACCTTCTATATTGCACAATATAGAACTTTTAGATCCTAATTTTTATTCAATTTTAATTAAAAAGGAAACGCCGTCCCTGGAAGATTTTCTCAAATGTTTCGCGTTTTAAACAAATTCCGCATACACGGAACAAGTATTTTTAGATCATGCAAATATTTGCTGCTTATGGGAATTGAACTCACTACTAGTGGCGCATAAGCCCATCGCTCAGCCGCTGTTCTCACTAGGCCGCCTGGACAGGGTTATAGTTAAAAAAGATCTGAAAAGATCACTCGATCACTGTTATGAACATAAACTATATTCTAAGCAATGAACCATTATTAGATATAATTATTAGTAATAGGAAAGGAACCTTCTTTTAATAATATCAATCCGGCCCAACCCTTCAATGTCGACACATCCTGTTCGCACTATTGTACTTGAAGAATGTAATACCACTTAATAATGTGCGCACCGAATTTCTTGCCGAATTCTTCTCCACAGGATCAACTTTTTGGAACCGTGCAACTAGACTCAATAACGTTTCATAAACATTTGTAAAAGCTTATTTGAACTAAAAACATTTGAACTTGGACTTGAATAATACATTAATTTGTAAATAAAAAACAGCTACTGAAGTTTTGTGCCTAATTGTGGATATTGTGTTTATATTCTTATTTTATTTTAAAATGTTGTGCATATCAGCTATTGATGTAAACACTAGTCTTTATCTCTGTCTTTTGTTTTTATCAGATTTCGTGTTTATGTTGTTGATTGGGCCCTAAACTTTCCGAACTCAAAAGAAATCATGGATGTCTATTTGTCTTACTGCATGTATACTTGTAAGCGTTGCTCTGTCATTTGTCTAGATAAGAGGGCAACTACCATCTACGGTGCTGAGAATTTAAAAAGAATAACATAAGTCGGTATCTTTTCTTTAACGTCAGGCTCTACACATACTATAACAAACCTATAAAAAAAACGTTTATAGAAATTGAAAGATTTAACACACCTTTTTCATAACAGTAACACCAAAACTATTGAATACCAAAGACGTTTTGAACTGACTTTCAAATTACTGAACGATAATAGTCTAAAACGTCGCCAAGGAAACAAATGCCGGTTCCAAGTTCAAAGTTCAGCTGTTTGAGAAACTTGGTCCTTTATATTTGAACCTAGTTTTATTATGTTCCATGTTTAACAGGAATTAATCTGGGGACGTCAAGAACTTGCTTTTTGAATTGGAATTTCGTTGAGTATTTCCGGAGGTACGTACAGAAAGTTTTTGAGCATTCGCATTGAGCTATCCTAGTATTATATAGTAACTTTGTTCCGTTGTAAGAACAACAAGAATCTAAAGCAATTGCTTTCGTTTTAAAGTCATGAATTTTAAAAGCCTTTTTTAAACCTCTTTTTATTTATCAACTCCCGGTGTCTGCAAAAACAAACGACGCAGAAAGTCGTCAGCTGATCGTCGAAAAAAGGGATATGGTAGTTTATCTAGATAAGAAACAGTTTTCTCTGTCTGTTGTTACCTATTCAAGTCTATAAATGTACAATAGCTTGATTTTTAAGCTGAGTAACATAATCATTTTTATGAAAAGAAAATGTTTCTTTGGACAATTTTTTCGTAGCCCTTTGTTTGACGTCATACAGCCAGTGAGATTGGACACATCTACCACATGAGTGACGACCGATTTGAGCTGGCTTTTTTATTATATGGGAGAAATCATGCTTCGGCACGAATGGGCCGGCTGCACCGGAGTGATACCACGGCCTCATAGAAAACCGGCGTTAGACAACGCTTACGTTGTGTTTCGCCGATTGAGTGAGGTTACCGGAGGCCCAATCCCCTTTTAAAAGGTCAGCAACGCACTTGTGACTCTTCTGGTGTTGCGGGTGTCCATGGGCAGCGGTAATCGCTTACCATCAGGCGATCCGTCTGCTCGTTTGCCCTCCTATCACAAAAAAAAGAAAAAATCTTGACTACTTCCGAAAAGGTTGGTGCTTATTAGAAACAAACAGAAAGGGATGGAAGAAGAATGGGAATACCTTTGCCTTGTAGTGGGAAACTAAAGGCTTTTTATAAACTATTTTTTTATGGCAACACAGTCAATGTTGGCATAATCATTTTCTATTTATAGGTATGTGAGACTTGTGCTCAAAACTCACAGACGTGAACTAATAATAGTGGCCATGTTCTATTGCCATATTCTCTTTTTTATGTTCCGCGATCCTAATCCAAGTTTTTATGTCGCAGTTTACAAGTTGAGCTCACTGTGGTCGTTAAAAACTCAAAAATTCAATAGTGAGTGTGTTAAGCGCCATCCGGCCGCAGCCGCGCGTAGCACCGCACATAATTACTATAGGTTTTTGGTGCCTTGGTACGCGCGGGGGCGACCAGATGGCGCCGCGAAGCATAAAGTATTATTCTATCTATATTTCTCTATGGTTTTTTAAAAAGAAAAGACTGTCAATTATTACATTCTTTCAAAACTTCGAGCAAACATGTTTTATTTAGCACATCAAACATAATTATAATTAGGAACTGAGACTTCCTCTAAGTAACCGAAACGAAATATACAGAGTGTTACCGATGTGATTTATGTAATCTCCACGGTATAATAGTTCCGGATATTATTCAATTTAAAATTGTTTTAGCTTTAAATTGCGATTGCATAGTGCTGTACCTAGGTATTTGCATTAACTTTCCGAATATGAACATATGAATTTTCCTTTTGAGATTTTCTGTGAAACAAAATTAATGACGTGACCTTATTTGGGCAGTTGCATCTAAGAAATTGAGTTTCTACGGTTCAATTCTAGCATCAAATTTAATCAAATAAAACAAAATCCTCCTACTGCTGAAAAGAGGCATACTTTTTATACCCATCACATACATACATACCATTACGCCTGCATTCCCCGAAGGGTTAGGCAGAGGCGTACTTAATGTACACCCACAGTTCGCCGGTATGATTAGGTCCCATGTTATAGGGGGCGAGCCTATTGCCATTACCGGGCACAAATGCTGACTCCTGAGCTGCTACTGAGAATTTTATCTATAAACTCAATAATACTTTGCTCGACCTGGGGATCGAACCCAGGACCTAGCGTAGCAGTCGCGCTTGGGACCACTAGACTAATGAGGCAGTCAATTTTATAATCATCATACTCTTATATATATATATATTTATTTTTTATGAAAACGTTGCCCCACACTAGGATTTTCTCCTGTGTCGTGGGTGCGTTTACAAACACAAATTCGCACATACACAAACGCCCAGACCCGGAACAACTACCTGTAGATCATACAAATATTTGTTCCGTGTGGGGATCGAACCCACAACACGTTGCGTAGAAGCCGACCTCTCAGCCGCTACGCCAAACGTGTCGTCACGTCATATAAAAGATGCATAAAAAATAAATATGTAAACATGTATCATATATTGTAAAGAAATAGCAGCATTGTAATGTTTGAAGATGTGTTTTAAGTATGCAGCAAATATTCAACTAGAAAACTGCTTCCATGGACGAGATTCAAAAATTAAAGAACACAAAGCGATAATTAAACTCCGCTTTTTAAAAGGAAACTTCCCCGTACAATAACTGTTGCGAACGCAATAATTATATACGAGAAAAGCCGTGAAAATGTAAATTAAGTCTACAGCTTTTATCCAAGTTTAAAATAACATTCATTCAGAACTTAAAGCCTAGATTCCTGGCGGAATAAAAACTTAAATGACCAACGGCGTGCCGAGCGTAGTCCGTCTAGGGTTTGTAAAGTATAGAACAAGTTGTAAGAGGATGATTTTTATGAAGCATAGTATAATTAATATATTCATTGCATTGGAATTTGGCTTTATTTTTATAGATATTAGATTATTACTATTTCCAATTTACAAACACATTTAAACTCTAAAATTATATGTACGGGTTCACATTAACATACCAAAGATTCATTGTAATCAAATATGGTATCCGAACGCAAAGAGGACGAACAAACAATTATCTGTATGCATTTAAATAATACGGGATAGTCATATAAATATAACATAAAACATACCATCACGCCTGTATTCCCCGAAGGGTTAGGCAAAGGTGCACTAATCAACACCCACAGTTTGCCGGTGTGTAGGTCCCATGTAATAGGGGGCGAGCCTATCGCCACTAACTGGGCACGAGTCCAGACTCCGAGCTGTTACTGAGAATTTCATAGAAAAATACAATGTAGAAAAAAAAAATTTGCTTGACCTGGGTATCAAACTCAGGATCTCTAGTCGCACTTGGAACCACTAGACTAATGAAGCAGTTAATGACGTAGGTAAGTTATATAAAATTAATATGAATTTACAGTAGGTTAACTCTACCTAGTTTATCTTTCAACATAAAACCAGCCATCAGCCTGGATTTCATAAAGGCCTTTTTAAAATAAATCAGTGATCCTCGTTATCGCTGATTTATCATCGCTTGTACCACAATAACTTTGGTTCCCTTGAGAGCAAGTAGCGTGTGGCGCAGGCGTTAGCGTCGCAACCAGCACAATGACGTGTGGCGACTACGACCCGCGCTTACAAGATTATAATACTACACACTGAATGTCAAACTTTTTTACCCTCAGCTTGAAAGTCTAAGTATATTTTTTTTTAATAATTTTCTCGTTATAATTTTTGAAAAAAAAAAAATTGAAATCTCTATAAATGTATTACTTAATGTTCCAGAATCGGTAGGTATATAAGAAATAATTGGAAGCTAGAATACAACATAAAATATAATCGGTTTCTTATATGCAAGCGCGCTCTATCGTAGATCGCTGTGTCGCTTAACATCAGGCGAACTGGTGGTCAAGCGTAAGCCTATCATGAATAAAAAAAAAGTGTAAAAATGTAATCTTTAAAATTTAAAAATAATTAGTAGCTGTGTAATATAAATATTAGTCAACTGTTCCTAAGATTAATTGCATTTCAAAATTTGGTATTATTTATTTCGCTAATTTGTTTATTTTCCGTCTAACTGCATTAACTAACTAACTAACAGCATTATTAACTACGGCTTCATGGTGATTGTAATACGAAATCAGGTTGAAGGTTTAAAGCAAATCAAAAAGGCTTAGACGATAATTCGCCCGTACCAACACTCGCTGGCTAGCTTATTTCTCACAAAATATTAGGTGGTTATTCGGTAGAATATTTATTATTTTCTGCCGAGTTTTCTGAGTCAGAATTTGCTAATGGTAAAGTTGATCAAAGCCCAATTAGATTTTCAAAATTACAAACCTTAAATCTCAAGGCAAAGATACGAAAAATACAACACGAAAATAAATAACCTCCACGAATTGATAAACTATTTCTTTTTTAATATGAAACCAGTGTTGTTTTACGTTCAAAAAATAGTACCCAGTTTTTATTGATTCTGGTTAAATAAACTAGGATAACTTTGAGAACTAGTTGCAACGCGTAGGCACACGTATGTTTGTTCGACGGGGCTGCGTTATATTTACACAAGCCGGATGAATATTTTCATATTTATTTTTTATATACTCGCTTTTTGTTTTGTTCTATTCTTATAGTAATCTTTAGTTCCATTCGTTTATGTTCGATCTTTTATATAGGTACTCAAACTTATATACAGGATAATGGAGTTAATAATATAATTTTATAGTAATTTGGGTTAAAATGTATTTATGTGAATCCGTCGTGACAAGTTAAATGCGAGTCCGTTGCGGTTCCGTTCACCAAATCGAGAGGGTTTTTATATTGGCATTTGTTGTCTCCAGTTTTTATTTTTCCCGATTTATGGCTTAATTAATGTTTACCGGATCAATAACGATATCACTAAAGGGAAGTTAAACTTTAGTTTTAAATAGAGTGTGAAAATGCTGATGGATATACTATCACCAGAGGACGCAGTAGTGTATGTTGGACTCTTTCCTTCCCTTGCTACAGTACAGTCTATAAGACTCATGGCAACATTCATCACGACCCTAACGGAACTTATGTTATCTATTGTGTGCCTAAATCTCTGCCTCTGGAATATATTCAATTCTGCTTACACTGACTACAATAAACTTTATACATCTATCAATAATAATAATTCCTAATAAATTACACTACAGAGTATTTAGACGATTTATATCCACCAATTTGCATGGTAGATACCTCAAATTCCCACAAGTTTGAAGACCAGTTTCAACTTGCGACAGCTGATCGATGTTGCAAGACATTTAGCTGCAACTCTGAAACTTCTGTAAATAGTTGTATATATATAATACAATAGGTATGATAATATAACCGTGTCCAACGTCTGAAGGTATCGAAATCTGTACCTATATTAAAATTGTAACAGACTGATGTCTGCACATTATATACATTAAAGAAAAACGAATATGGGGTGAGTCTTTATTAGAGTAACAGAAGCCAAAATAACAATTTTTAGTCAGTCTATCTGTATGTTTGTTTGCAGTAGTTTTTGCGCGCATCACGCAAAAACTACTGGATGGAATTGAATGCAGTTTTCACCGATGTATTGCTAGAGGTGTAACTTAAAATCTGGTGCATGTTTCATCTTGATACGCCGCCTAGAATCGGTATTAGTATGTTAATCTTTTTGGGACGTGAGTGAAACTGCGGGCAACAGCAGCTAGTCTATTTATATAATCGTTTTCAAAATACAAGTAAAAAATACCCCGAATAATAATTTAAAAACAAGAATACTTAAATGGCAACATTACAGTGACTGGTATCGCCACTGGGTGTCAAACATACTCGGGCCAACGATGGTGCATTTAAATTTTTAAAAATTTGCTAGGTTTTGGAGAAATTACGGTAATATAGATACGATAATCGTGAACTTTAAACTTCATTAATACACTGAGGTCTAAGACTTATGCGAATATTGGACATATTTAAATAAGCTTACGGAATTTACCGCGTTATATTCTTTACTAGCGGGCCCGGCAAACGTCTTGCCCTGTATCATCATCTTCCTGCCTTTGTCCCAATTTATTTGTGGTTGGCACAGCATGTCCTTTTCTCCGATTTATCTCTATCAGCCGTCACCTTAATAATTACTCCCTTTCCCACGTCTTGCCCTGCATATAAAAAAACGTAGAACCCGATTACGGTGCCACCTATCGGCTCAAAATGTGAGTCTCAACCATCCAGGGACCCATTTAAACATACACAAAATAAAAACAAAATCACAGCATATGAGGAGTTCGGACAATGCATAGAACGCCATCTACTGGCCTTACCGAAACAGAAAACAACGCCATATTAATTTGTGTCCGTATTTTATTTCTGTCAAATCTGTCAATCCATTTCCGATACAAAATGTATGAGAAAATAAATTTTCTTCATAATATTATTTTTCGTGATTTTTTAAATAGTTATTCTGGCATTCGGGGAGGAGACAAATCCAACAAACCAAAGATCATAAAAAATAGGTCCAACCGTTCTCGAGTTATAAGTGTTGTAACAAACCCGACTTTATAATAAAAATTATGCGTTCATATAATAAATATATTATGTCTGCTCGCGATCATGGACGTTGTCAAGGATTCGAAACGTCAACATTTGACAATGTGACTATAACGCGATAGAATCCGTATATGTTTACTTTCATCAATATTTAATGTTTCTTATTTTTATATATGTAGGTACCTCGTTCGGGTCGGATTTTTAACATGATGTATAATATCTACAACATATTTGAAAAGGTGCCGCAGAGAAGACTAGTTTAATGGTTACGTTACCGCTATTCAATTGGGATAAATTGTCTCCTTTCTGTGAAGAGTATGTTATTAATTAATCTCTAGTTTTGATTTATATCGTACTGTGGAGATGATATATTTATTAATTTAATTTCGTTCAGGTAATTTTCGTAAAATATTAGATAGCACGATATTATGACAGGTGTAAGCGGTGAACAGCATATAGCTTCGGTGGGTCAGTAGTTTATATCGATCCGTAATATAAAGTCACGCCTTTTTCCCATAAAGTAGTAAACAGATCTTAAAAACAACTACATATAACAACTGTAGTACCACAGCACACAAAGGTGAACAAAATAGTGAAACGGGTGTCGCAAAAGACAAACGTAGGAAAGGTTTTCAAATAAAATGTCAGAAGCTGCGATTTGTTGAAACGTGTCCAAAAAATCAAGCAAATCGCAAGCAATTCCCAGAATCGATTGCCCGCTTGCAATCGGACTAATACCCGTTTTAGAGCATTGGAACGAGCATTCGAGCATTTCCCTTTACGCGCAAAATACTGACCATAAAATTGTGTGAATTATTTGTTTGTGAGCGACGGGATTGTCCGAAATTATGACAAGCCATTGTAAATCGTCAGCGGCGACAAATATACCGGTTTCCAAAACTGCTTTAAAGTGTCCATAAATGGAATTTCTTGGAACAGGTTAAATCAACCCTATAAAAGTCCCACAATTTTTAGGGGCTTCGAATAGTTTTCGAATTATAATTCAAATAGTAAGTAGAGAAACTACGTTCTTGCAAAACATTAGGGCAGCCATAGTTTTAGCTACTTAACCATCATTGCTTATGCATATTTTAAAATAGATAGGTGATGGATGCAGCATTAAAACACCATAATATATACTCCGAAGAATTACGCAGAGGTGTACTAATGTACACTGACAGTTCGCCGGTATGTTTAGGTTCCATGTAATAGGTGGCGAGCCTCGCAAGGGTTGTGCCGAAACAGGCGATGCACAGGGGGGGGGGGGGGGTTCTGGGGTTGTCTTTTAAGGGGGCACAGTGCCATATGCTGATGGTGGCCATGGGGCTTTTAGTGCATGAGGTTTTTCACACTCCCCGGTCTAATCCCAGAAGGCCGGACGTCTTTTGGAAGATTTCCCCATAAACAAAAAAGGGGACGAGCCTATTGCCATTAACCGGGCACAAATCAAAACACTAGATTAATGACTGCCTCATTAGTCTAGTGGTTTCAAGCGCGACTGCTATGCTAGAGGTCCTGGGTTCAATCCCCAGGTCGAGCAAAGTGTTATTGGGTTTTTCTATGAAATTCTCAATAGTCGGCAGCTTGGAGTCCTGATTTGTGCCCGGTTAATGGCAATAGGCTCGCCCCCTATTATATGGGCTTTAACATACCGACGAACTGTGGGTGTACATTAGTACGCCTCTTCCTAACCCTTCGGCGAATACAGGCATGATGGTATGTAAATCAAAACTCCGAGTTGCTACTGAGAATTTCATAGAAAAACTCATTAACAATTTGTTTGTGTCAAATCAAGATATTTTTTGTAAACAATTTCTGTTTTCAATTGCACCCTTAACTAGTATTGCCTAAAATTGTTTTCGTGCCATTCGTTTCAGAATCGCAACTCAAAACAATATTAATTCCGAATAGCTTTGAATTGTTTCTCTCAATCGAACATTTCCCTCGATTGAATTGTTCTGAAGTAATTTGCTAATGTTTGCCTTTTGATACTAGCTTCTGAATTAAATGCCTGAATAAAAGTATGTATGAGTCAACAGTAGTTTAGGTTTGCCAATGTTATATACCTATTGGTCGGCATTTAGGTAGGCTACTCATATTAGCGACTTATATATTTTTTTATACCACTAACTTTTTTTTTATACCGTGGCAAACAGGCCTATAGCCCGCCTGATGGTAAGCGGTTACCGTAGCCTATGGACGCTTGCAACACCAGGGGTATCAATCTCGTGTTGCCGACCCTGTAAATCAAGGAGAAATAGTTGGGCTGGCAGCATAGGAGACAATGCATAACGCTTCCTCGTAGAGCTCTGGCGACCTTGCTCACCATTAGGAACACAATATTACACGGAGCTATGTTATTTGGCTACGATTTTCTGCAAGGTGGAGGTACTTCCCCAGTCGGGCAGCTCCAAATCATGAGTGGAATTATTTGATTCCACTATGCCCTACCTCTCTTGACATTTGTTTTTATTACAGACACAATGATGTTTTGAGATATAGCTAGTTTACGTTGTTATTACTAAAGAAGGTACGACTTTCTTTTCATATATAATTTCGATACCACCATCAAAGATGTTTATCTGAGTAGTTTAATGACATTATCCAGACTTAATATCATAAATGCTGAAGTAATTCTATTTTTCATTTGTATTTTAACCTTGGAGAAGGACACAGGATACGTTTTGTCTAATAAAGTGCTTTGGGATGTGAGAGGAACTGATAATTTTAATTAAGTATCTTTTGAGTTACTAGTTACCATTGCATTTCATGGGTATACTCTGATTGAACTGTCTATTTAGTCGTAACTAAAGTATTTAGTCAAAATATTATGTAAAATTTAAAGTAAATAAGCAGCCCATAATGATACATGTGTATATTTCTGATTACATATTTATTGGTATAATTATTAAGATTTTCAGTTAAAAGCCTGAAAGGCACACAAGTACCTCCCATAACTAGTACATATTACAGTTTTTGCTTTACACAACTTCTTTAAGAAAGTCACGAAAGAAAAATTCAAACGAACTGAATAAAGTTTTGCTACGCCGTAGCGGTAGACTACGTCGTAGTCGCGTAGCATAAGCTACGTTATTCTGAAGTAGGTTGTGTAGAGCTTAATACTTTATATGTAATTGCTTTTCCTCCGGCTTTCTATGTACAAGTTTTGTTATTAACATTATATTACATTGTTAAGAAATACATTGTCGCTGTTAGTGAGAATTATTCACAATGAATGCTACTATTTCCATAATTATTAGTGATAATAAGAAAATTCTCGCGTAACAGTAAATTAATACAAAAATTTAATAATACTTTCTTAGAAATGTTATATCCCCCATTTACAAAAACGCTTAATAAGAGCTTAAAGAGATTGTTCCTTCGGTACATTACTGTTTTATAAATCATGACGGTCAAGGCCACTGTTCCGGTCTTTAAGAAAATAGGGTTGGGATTCGTCGACTTTAGGAGAAATAAAATAAAAGTTTTACATATATGAACATATCATCACGCCTGTATTCCCCGAAGGGTTAAGCAGAGGTGTTTCTAATGTACACTCACAGTTCGCCGGTATGATTAGGTCCCATGTAAATGGGGGGCGAGCCTATTGCCAATAACGTAAACTCCGAGCTGCTACTGAGAATTTTGTAGAAAAACCCAATAATACTTTGCTTGATCTGGAAATGGAGGCAGTTTAGATAATAACAAAAGCTTTAGTTAAAAATGATGTTCCCACAATATTTTAAAATTGCTTGTTTCCTAAGTCTGGGTATTTTCGTTCAGAAAAAAACAATACTTTTGACCGGTCGATTAGACGAAGAACCCAATACTAATCAGCCTCATTTGGTAACATTAACCAATAAAGTCCTACCTTGTTACACTTTATGACAACCGTACTACTAACCTACCGCACAGTGGGTCGGAAGCGATGCAATTTAATTTGCATACGACTATAAATGTACCCATTTGTTAGTCAACCGGTCTTGCGTATTCGAACTAGTGGCAGTTAAATAATACTCACAGTATTCCCAAAAACCTACACACTAAATTTACTTAAAATGTAAACTGTATATTTGAATTTCAACTGTATGTTTGCACTATTTACTTTATTTATTAGTGTATAATATTTGTTTGAAGCTTCAATTTGTTAACATAACATACCATCACACCTGTATTCCCCGAAGGGTTAAGCAGAGGTGTTAATAATGTACACCTACAGTTCGCCGGTATGTTTAGGTTCCATGTAATAGGGGGCGAGCCTATTGTCATTAACCGGGCACAAGACCAAACTCCGAGCTTCTATTAAGAATTCCATAGAAAAACTCAATAACACTGATCGACCTGGAAATCGAACCCAGGATCTCTAGCAATGAGGCAGACTAAATCACTAGAATAGTTTAATTTGTTGTTAATTATTTTATAAAATAACATTATGACTATATTTGCTGGATGGACAGAAAGGTATGTTTTCTTGTACGTACGGCAGCACATCACGCTATACAGATTGACCTTTGGATCACCCGTATTTCGTTGTAATAGTAGTGACTTTTGTAGCGCAACTGTAAAGTTTGACTCGTTGTCCGCATGTATGTATTGTTTCATATATTACGTTACGGGCAACATTATGTACATGTATTTTGATAAGAGAGATTGTAATGACACATAAGAGTAACTTCGAAAGTTCACTTGTCGATAATCTCATGTGCCTAATCAAGATTCATGTAGTGAACATCTAGACAAGTGAGAAATTGTCTCAAGTATGCAAGTGCCTCATGATGTTTTCTATATTTATCTAACAAGTTCAAGTATTGCGCTTAACTAGGTGCGAGCTTTTGAAGATAATCGCTCAATTTATTGAGAAATTGCAAAACAACAATTTTACTATATGCATTGTGGCTTTGCTCCTGCAATTAAATTTCTGTAGCATACATTACTACTTATAAGAATAGTACCGTCTAAGACATTGCTCGTTTCCAACGCGATTGAAGTCGCGAGTCAGAGTCGATTCAATTCCCACCACTAGCGAGTGTACGGTTTAAGTGGATTGCCGTCCCTAGTGGAATAATTGAACGATGTTTTTGTACCATTCCCAGGGAATTCGATTTATGGACGTATAAATATAGAAAACGCTGGAGCTGGATTAATTGTAAGGCATTAGTAGATCAAATAGTTGTTTTTTACTTATAGTGCTTAAGTATCTATGTATTAGTTGCCTGCGGTCTCTCCCTTATATTTTGATAGAAGATTCATCCAGAAGTGAAGCGATTGTAAGTAAATATTATTATTTTAGACCATACTTGAAATCACGTTTTTTATTTCCTGAAAGATTAGGCAGATGTCCACCTACAGTTCGTAACAGAAGGCGTCTATTTTTTTTGAAAAAATGAAAACCAAAAATGTATCATCTATTAGTTAATAACTGTGATGTACTATTGTATCTATAAAGTTTTTGGTTTGTGGTGAGAAATAAACGTTTATTATAATAATTGCTACTCGACCTGAGAATGGAACCCAAAAACTCACACAGAGCAGTCGCGCTTGCGTCCACTAGATCAGTGACCTATTTAGATCATACAGGATACATAGTATATGGATTGACGTTACAGGATATGTAGGCACATAGCTCAAGATGTTCATTTCTCAATCGGAAACCGAAATTCTCTGGGAATGGCTCATTACCCACACGTCATAAATATTAATTAGTCATCGTACGGAAACTACTAACTGAACACGAATCTAATATCATTTTATGAAATACCATTTTGTACCTCATCTGAATATCAAACACGTAGAGACTTAGTTTGAGATTTCAAGACGTATTACCATTTTAATGCTTTTAGCAATTATGAAATAATTATGATTTCAAATTACTATATTATTAACTAATTACATTTTTCTTTGATTTTCATTCTCAAAAAACAACCTGATGGGTGTGGCGGGTGTCAATGACCTATTAAAAAAATCTGAACTTAATAAAATCTTTACCGTAGGTTGTTATTAACAGTCCGGCGGACCGAATTTCTCTTACAAACGTAATACCGAAATAAATTGTAATTCAAACACAATTTATTCAAATTCTGTTATTATTCGGATTCCGATACCGTTAACCTAGGTTACTACTCTACCATTTCGTCCAAAGTACTTCACTGGTAATAAATGTAAACGAATGTAATTTTGATAACTTTAACAAGTTTGACGATTTTCCGGTCTTTTATTTCCAGTAAAGTAGTAGTAGATGAAATAGTACCGTAGGAACCTAGATTAACAGTATCTTAATCCGAATAATAACATAATTTGATAGAATATTGTCTGAATTACGATTTATTACGGTATTACGCTTTGTGGGCAATTGAAGCTCCGCCGGACCCTTAACGTTTCTTTTTATTATTACCAGAAGACGCAGGTTCGAATCCTGCCCCCTCTGCATTTTTTCTTTACTAACTTTATAATCTTAGCATATGGAAAATGCATAAAAATCGTGTCTTTGCGTTTAGTATAAGTATATTATATATATGTGTATACACAAAAATATTAAAGTAAAAATTATTCAGAAGCGGTCCAGTATTACTTCTCTTAGTCAAAAAGTTATGTTTTGGAAGAGCTCCAACAGTTTTTCACGATAAAATATTATGTATCGTTCCTCTTACAACAGAATAAAAGCGATGGCTTTTAAGCCTCGAAAAGTCTACAAAATTTTAGTGGAAAGTGGTGCGAAATTGTTTATATGTCTGAAGAATTTTTGAGTTTAATAATATCACTAACACCCGATCAAAATGTGGGTTTCTTGTCTTAACATAGGTTTTATTATTGGTGTGAATAATGATAAAAGCCGAATAGTGAGCTAACATACGATACGCTTCCCTTAATATTTTTTTAAGAAATGGCCAATATATTTAAGCATACGGCAACTTTAAGACAACGTCCAATATATTTAAGCATAAGGCAACTTTAGTTCCGAAAATGTAACTAGATGGGTTGAACAAAAAGAGTTATTTTCTGGATATGGCTGCTATGGTTTGTTATCGTGATTAGTGCAAGATTTTGTTTGTTTGTAGTGAGATTTACTTGAGTGTTGGGATACTATAGTAAATTGCTGATTATAGACTTCAACGTTGCGGACTGAAAGATGATGTAGTGACACGTATTGAAAAGAATATGCTGAGATGGTTTGGACATGTTGAGAGAATGAATGAAAGACGATTATCTAAAGGAATTTATAAGGCGAATGTCAGTGGCAGCGTCGGTAGAGGTCGCACTAGACGGACGTACGCCGATCTTATTGGCAAGATACTGTAAAAAAGTCAGGTGCATAGTACTCGCAACCGTCGCACATGTAGGAGATGTATGAATGTGGGGAAGCAAAAGATGTATGCAAGAATCGTAGCAAGTGGAGGTTTATAGTTTCTGTCTACCCCTGCGGGAGAAAAGCGTGAATGTATGTATGTGTAAAAATATACTGGAATAAAAGTAAGTCATGCATTTTACGTATTGGGCACATAAGAAGAGTATAAAAAATAAGTGCCAGTTACATGACCGTATCGACGCGTTACGGCAGTATTCGTCCGGAACACGGCTATTTATAAAATGCCCGTATCATATAGGGTATTACGGCCCTTTTTAAGGAGATTCGTGTAAAGCTTCGTGCGGCTTTGGGACAGAATTTTAGTAGATATTGATTTTAGTATAGGGTCGCCACAAATTTAATGTAGGTACCGATTCCAAAACGTTAACTTTGAAGGAAAATCATTCCGCATGCATGCTCAGTCTAATTGATTGAGATGCAGCGGTAACTTAATGGCAAAGGCGTCAGACTTGCGATCATGTAGTTGCCGGTTCAAACCCCACCCATTGCACTATCGACGTGAACCCAATCGTAACACAAGCATTTAGCTTAGCACGAGGGGTTAAGGGTCTGGCGGAGTTTGAATTGCTCACAAAAACGTAATACCGAAATAAATCGTAATTCAGATAATATTCTATCAAACTATGTTATTATTCGGATTTAGATACCGTTAATCTAGGTTCCTACGGTACTATTTCGTCTACTACTACTTTACTGGAAATAAAAGGGCGGAAAATCATTCCAAACTTGTTAAAGATATCAAAACTTGCATTCGCTTACATTTATTTCCAGTGAAGTATTTTGGACGAAATGGCAGGGTAGGAACCTAGATTAACGGTATCGGAATCCGAATAATAACATAATTTGATAAAATTTTGTTTGAAGTACGATTTATTTCGGTATTACGTTTGTAAGAGAAACTTGGTCCGCCGGACTCTTAACAAGAATACTAGTAATGTGCTACCCACATTGCTAGTAATATATATATTTTTAATAAATTAAGACAGATGTTTACAGAAAACCAAACATTTTGACGACTCTGACGATTGAGGCAGGGATAAATTAATGTAATCAAATCAAATCAAATCAAATCGTTTATTTGTGATACATGGGTTACATAAAGGTGTTCATTATAATATAATTATTATGTTCATACCATGATCAGCCACTAGGGCACACAAACAACTGTACAACAGATTTATGAGATATAATATTGAAAATAAAATACCACATAACAATAACAGCTTACGGTACTTTTGTAATCTAGAAGAGAAAGTAGCTTATTCAGCTAAATAAATATCGATAATGACCATTGTACTGAAAAAATATATCTTATTAATCTAGTTGTATACACAAGTAATGTTAAAAATTATAATAGTAAATAATAATTATAGACACACATTGCTTCCTCTCCTCTCCTACATTGCTGTGCCCGACGGGGTCTATAATGTATTGTTAAATTTACCATCCAACTATATGAACTACATTGTGGAATGCAATAAATATTGAGTAGGTATTGAGTATTAATTTATGTTGGCGACCATCCCGTCTAAGACCAGAAAGTTAGATTTTACGTTACGGTAGACCGACAATTGGGTGTTTTACTCTAGTGGAATTATCATATATCGATAACAATATTACTGCTAGCGCCATCTATCGCCGAATAGAAGAAATTATGCGGCGGAATAATAGTTATGTAGGCAAATTTACCTTAACTCGCAAGCTAAAGCCGTCTATCGGGAAATAGAGGAATAGTACGTAGATAAATAATAATTATGTACAGGTTTCTGACACTTACGCGAATATTAGACATTGAAATGAAATAAAAGTACTTCTTACGGATTTTGTCGCGTTTGTATTGATATTATTTAATTCCCGACGTTTCGGATCCTATAAAGCATCCATGGTCATCGGTAGATTAAGTTGTTGGATGTCTTAATGAAGCAAAATTGCCACGGCCCGCGTTGTTATTTACGAGATCTTTCTAGAAATGTGATATACTGTTTCGTTAAATTTAAGTTTCTCGTTAGAATTTGATGTAATTAGTTGGATTTTGCCTAGAAAGTTATTAATAGATACTAACAAGCCGAATATAGCACTAAGTATATTTAATAAATTTGAAAGATTTATGTATAGAACGTACGAGTTTGATGTTAATATAAAATTATTGTTATTAGCGCTACATTGGTGACATAGGTATATGTTATATTATAAAGTAGATCCTATAAGCATCCAATGATGTATAACATGTACCTTATGTAAGGATTTAAGGAAATAAATGAATCCAAAGGGTTCGGTCACATGCTACATGATTCTCGAAATGTGCGGACACTATTTAAGGCACCGCCGTTAGTTCGGCAGGCACAGTTGCTATCTAGTCAGCGAAGAGGACACACCTCGAGTGAGAACCGAACCCAGAGGAACAGTGTTGTGCCAGTAGTAGTGTGTATTATTGAGTTCAGCAGTTTTGTTTGTTTTGTACGATCTCTACGCGGCCACACCTAACGCCGTTGAGGTGGCCTCATACTACTCGAATATTGTTTGTTGACACGAAAAGAAGAAGAAGAAGTTCAGAAGTGGCGTTCCCTTATTCTCTTCGACCGGGAATCTAGGCGCATTGCAGTCCATTATAGTGCGCGGGACGGGCGTCACCAGCAGGAGCCATGCTTTGACGTACATTCCAAGGCGCGTCTCTAACGTACCCTTCATCACAAGTGGGAGTGTGTGTCCCAGGAGCCTGACCGCAACGCACTGTGTGCCAGATCCGCCAACAAAGTCAAACACAAAAACGCACAATTTATTTCATTACAAAGACACAGGTTCTGATTCACCGATGTCAAGTGGCCTCTAATATTATAGATCATTAAATTAATAAAGCCTATTCTTAACGAAAGATATGGCAGAGACATTGACATCTCAGGATGTACTGAACAACTTATCATTGACTGATAATGATCAGACAAGGACTGGATTTGAACTATCTGGAACAATCCCAGCAATATTATCAAATGCTGAAATTAAGAAGACAATTACAGTACTTGGTGTCACTCCTGAAGATTTTGCTATGTGTTACTTATCATCAGAGTTTGACTATGAAGCACTCAAAAGCACATTTAAAGATTACTGTAAAGATTTTGGTGATGATTTAGTGGATAATATTCCATCAATGGCTTTAGATTTTTCTGCTAAAATACTTTTTGAACTTGGGCCACATATTAGAAATGAGAAGAAATCAAAAGGTGATAAGGTTATAAGATTCAGATTCCCATATAGGAAATGTGAGGCAGGTATAAATAAACTATCTATCAGAGTTGTGATAGTTTCAATCTTCAGAGATATTGCTTATAATAAAATGGAATATAGCGGTAAGATGGTAATGACATTTAAGCAAGCTGGGTTATTAGCTATGGAAACATTTACTAAGGCTATTGAATATTGTTATAATAAGGATGGGACTATGCTACTTACTCCATTATGTAGAGCAATTTTCTCACGTGATACGGTTAAAGATATGGCCAGTAAAATGAAGATGACTATAATAGACATATTATATGTGATCAACCAAAGCACAACGGCTGATGGACAGTATCTTCCATATTCTGATGTCATGTTGTATAGTGTCATTGATTGCAGCAACGAAAAGGGTGACAAACAAAGCAGTTAGATCCATGTTGGTAGTTAAAGCCATTAAAAAGTATGCTCATAAACATAAGCAGTATAAAGCTGACAACTTCCAAATATTCTCAGAGAATGCACTTGGAGGTGTTCCACCTGGCACGGATCTAGACACATTAATTGAGAATTTTACAAACGTACAAGAACCACAGGTGAACCTTAGGGCTCAAGCTCTAGCTTTAGTTCAATCCAAGAGACAAGTAGAAGTACCTGTCATGACTGGAGCAGTATCTGATGCGACAACATAATATTATATGTTGCACCAAAGATGGCATCAAAGAGACAATAATTCATAATTAATTTTCTTACTTAATTACACATATTTACAAGAATCGAATTATATGTATTGCAATGTATTTTTTATAAAACAGTTGTAATAAAAGGTATTTTTAGTGATGGTGCGAAATACTACGGAGGGAGACGAAGAGTTAAGAAGACTAAACACAATCATGTTCCGTATCATAGTATAGATACAAGATTTTGAGAGAGGTAGAGCACAGTGGAATCTAATAATTCTACTAACAATTGGAGCTGCCCGACTGGGGTAGTACCTCCACCTTGCAGCAAAACTTAGCCAAATAAAATTGTTGTGTTACTGCCGCTGTCATGCATGGCAGCATATCTTTTATACTGCCAACCCAACTAATCTTCCTTAATTTACAGGGTCGGCACGCGCTAGTGATACCCTTGGTGTTGCAAGCGTCTGTAGGCTACGGTAACCGCTTACCATCAGGCGAGCCGTATGATTGTTTGCCACCTTAGTGGTATATAAAAAAAATACAAGTATTATTGTCTGCCACAGCCAATTTTGATTAAAAATCTCAATATCCTAAGGCTCAGTTTCGTGTTTCCTACTACTAAACTGAATAGAAATAAACAAATTATTGTGCGTAAAATGTTATGTAATCACTTTATAATGTTTGTCTGATCATTTTCATTTCGAAATAGAACCGTTTGCACTAAACGCCAGGGTACAAATTGCCGTGCAGTTACAAACTTAATTTCTTGATCAAACAATTATGTCTTCAGTATATTGATCAATCTAAGTTGGGGCATACATGGGCCACGTGTGTACACTGCGGTTATCCTTAACACAATTAACTTGGTTATTGGTCGGCCACGTTGACTTATTATGCTGATTTGTGTTACGGTAGCTATATATAGCACCTCCGAGCCATATTATAAAGTTAAATGTAAAAACCAATATAATTATTACTGTAAGCAAGCAGGCAAAGCAGTCTCGCCATTTGAAGGGGTTCTACAAATGCTGAGCACAGCCTGTCATGGTTGCTCGTGGTGAATGTCACAAATTCCTTGGCCTTTTCGCAAGAGAAGGTAATTGCGGTTTTAAGTCGGCACAAGATCAAATTGTTTAATTATGAAAGTATTTAATTCAAATTAATTTTGAATTAATAACATATTATGCATTTGTCCTCCATAATTACCCGGTAACTTTGGATTTATTAAAGTGGCTGATTTTTAGACGGAAGATCAATTTAGTCCATTGCTTCATGTAGGTACCTAATTTTTAATAACACTAAAATTATCAGATAAGTTCAATTCATATAATAGTTATTATCTAAGGAAACCAAATGCGCAATATGAAAGATACTTTTTCTCGTGTGAAAACTACTAAGTATATTATTGTTGTATTGTATTGTTTACATAATGTTGCTGTACCCTTATAATTTCATGTTGAACTGAACCTGTTGAATGTTGAACCTTAGATACTTTATTTAAATGTAACGCCCACAATGTAACACATGAATGCAATAAACAACTTGAAACTTGAGGCTTTCTTATCTTTTTGTGATTTTTTTGCATTTTTCATGCTAAGATTATAAAGTTATTTTAGTAAAGGAAAAATTCAATCGCGGGTAGGATTCGAACCTGCGTCTCCTGGTTGGATACACCAGACGCTCTGACCTCTAAGCCACCGGGAACCCTACCCGCCTGATTGAATTTTGGTTTCACATTCTGAATTTACGTCATAAGGTGACGTTGGTCTTTGGTGACGTATTATATATATATGTATATATTGAATGACGATTCTGGTCCAGTAAAAAAGAAGAGTTAGTCCTTGGTAAAAATGAAAGTGGAAAAACGAGGGGAAGACTTTTTTTAAACTAAGCCTTAAATACATGTAATAGATCTTTTGATCTAAAATCAATTAATTTAATAATATCAAAAGTTAAAATTATACTGTTACTGGGCTAATAAAATTAGCACTATCACAAATCACCCGCGTACCATAAACAGGTACACGCTTAATATGTCTCTATTGCTAATTACGTAGTCAACTCCATACAAATACACCACGAATATTAACAATTTGATTAGGTAACCACATTGAATGTGCATTTAGCTGGGCGGGTACATAATTACGTTAAACATACGTATCGCTTCAAACCATTTTGTGTGTGAGTTCGTGTTTAATTTCTGTTAATTTAAATGTGAGGGTGACAAGCCATTCACAATTACTGTTTTAGATTTTTATATAAAGAATTAATATCTTTTAATGCTTGTAATATTTCCCCGCATTTAAAATGGTTTAAGCTTAGTATAAGATAAACATTGAAGAAAAAAAAAATCATCAAAAATGATAAATTATTAAAGTTGGTTGGCATCTGACACATTTTTGTAATGCAATTGCAGGAATGTGTGTGTTATTTTATACACAGTATTTCGATTGTAGCGCGAGAGGTTCGAGGAACTTGTACCGATGTACGTAGACTTATATGACGCTGGTACATTTGCACATCTACTGAAACACGAATTTTCAGAGAGAAAATTCTAAACAAACACTGCCCGACCTACGAATCGAAACTATGACCTCAAGCTTAGTAGCCGCACTTGTTATCTCTGAAGCAGTGTACGAAATTACTGTTTAAATGATGTTATTAATCTTAGAACTAGTAGTGTCGTTATTCAAGTGTAAATGTTATTGCAACAATAATCTACATAGTGAAGGACAGTGAAGGACTTACATACATGCAATCACGCCTTTTTCCTATAGGGGTAGGCAGAAACAACAGAATTATAATGAGTGATTAAACGAACTTACCTGTAAGTGAAGTTCGATCATCATTATATGAAAATACTGTCCTTCAATGACAACAGCAGCGCACCTATACCCATTTGAATAGATTATTTCTTGCTTGCCCAAAATAAAACAGTAAAAATGTGTAGCTTTCAAAAGAATAAGTTACAGGATGAAAGCAGCTGTCACGGCGATGTGTTCGGACCGCAATTTTTTGTTTTTAATAAGTGCGTCATTGTAGATCACAGTGTCGCTTAATATCAGGCGAACTGGCGGTCAAGCGTAAGCCTATCAAGAATAAAAAATAAATATATTAAACAGAGACTTTTCTCGTTGTTTTTTTATGTTACGTGTTTATTATGCAGGAGTGAGGGTGGATTACTCTTAATAATAACTTAAAACTCCGAAGGACCAATTGCTATAGAACAACTATAAAAGCGCATTGCGAGTTCGTATCTATTAGCCGAAAAATATACGTCAGTATTGTCACTATACTACAAGACTTGTTGTTTCTAAATCCCCAATTTCTACATATTTTTGACTAAACATAACCGTGAAGAATCTAAGCCTCCAAGAGACGAATGACTCGTGAGAAAATAGGAAATAAATTACATCTTCCCACGCGCCTAAAATCGTGTTCTAAATCGAGGACCAAACTGCTCCAAACTTTTATGCCATTCATTTAGAAAGTTATAAGGACATGATTAATAACAATTTTACATGAAACTTTATAATTCTTTAGAAACTTGTCAAAATATACGCCTATTGACGTTGAGATATTAAGATCCGCTTCGATTCAAGAACGCGCGTTGTATGATTTATAACAACTCTAATATAAGGTTTAGGAAGAATAATTGGTAGGATCCTGATAACTAAGTGTTATTTATTATGGCACTAGAGCAGTTAACACATTCTCACGCCTTTTTCACATACATAGAGATGACAAAATTGTAAGGTACGTAACCTTGTATGCTAACGTGATATCAACCAGTGAACATCTTTGGTGAACATGATTTGTGTTTTAGCATTACTTTTAGTTAAGACATCCTTTTTTTTAGTATAGGGGGACAAACGAACAGACGGGTCGCCTGATGGTAAGCGATTACCGCCGCCCATGGACACCCGCAACACCATAGAAGTCACAAGTGTGTTGCCGACCTTTTAAAAGGGGATTGGGCCTCCGGTAACCTCACAACTCGGCGAAACATAACTTAAGCGTTGTTTGTCGTCGTAACATCTAAATAAATATACACATTTTTTGTATTTTAAATCCTTCGAATAGTATACATAATATTATAATCAACCCATTACACAGTCGCATTTTTGGGCACGGGTCTCCTCTCAGAATGAGAGGGATTAGCGTAAAGTCCACCAGGTTGGCCTAATACGAGTTGGCATAGAATAGAATAAATGGCATTAATAATATATAGTAGTAAAAAAACAGTTAAGAAGTTGTACTTAATGTACTGAACTGTACTGTGGTAATAATGTAAGAACTAAAAATAAATAGCATATACATTTATTGGGAGATAACTAAGTTACTGGACATTAAGCTCTAACTCCACAACTTACGCACCAATATCGCGCTTCACGGTGTTGTAGCTACATATTCAATGGGGTCATGAAAAACATTTCCTTTTTTATTTTTGAAGCTTCCCCTCACGTCTGTTTATGCATACAAAACCATTTTCGTGTAAAATTTCAAAGTCAGCGGTAAATTGGAGTCAATATTAATATTACCCATCTTTTATGCATGGAGGAAATATAATATTTTGAACTGAAGAATCCAAATGAACGAAAATCATCGAGACCCGTGCCCAGCAGAGGGAAAGTTAATAAGTTTGTTGATGAATCACTATAATCTGCACAAAGGCCAAAGTACAAAGGCCGATCTTAAAGGCAAAAATCTCGTCAAATGTAACAAGTCTTTGTAAAACAGTATATTAAACTATTACGTGCATCTACTTAAGCTTTATAACAAGAGATCTTTGTTGTACCTAGATAAAAACGAAAAGCGTATTGAATTATGGGTAACTCAAGTATTTTTTTTAAATGTTCTTTGATTACACAGAAATCCTATAACTGCAGTAAGCACCGTTTAGTTTCTATAGTTTCACCGTTCGATAAAAAGGTTTTATTTATGTTTATATTTATTTATATATTATTATCATCATCATCAAATCTATGTTATTCACACGCAAATGTCGGCAATAAGATATATTGAATATAGAATTTCTCTTTAGAATTTCACACAATAGTACAGAAACTATAGATATCCGCGACATCAAATAGTCGACAAAACTCTGCGCGTCACAGTACATATTCCTTCATATCCGCAGCCTGCGTATATATCCGCATATGAGCGAACCATACGTGCGTGTTTAAACCACAAATCATGCGCTGTATCGCGGGCCCAAAATAAATGTGCGCCATTACGAACGCGAATATCAGCCACGAGGGCCGACTGTTACACCGATGCGTAATCGGGGCGGCAACAAAATAAAAGGTATAAAATAATTTAAACATTATAATAGAACATAACATAATCAACACATATACTGTCCCACTGCTGGGTACGGGTCTCCTCTCAGAATAAGAGGGATTAGACTCTATTAATCAGTTTTTTGACAATATTTTTTATTGGTTTTAAGTCTTATGTAGTGAAATTATAATATTACCTAATAACACTAGCCTATGAATGCGAATATATAAAAATGAATGAATGAATATATAAAAATATATTCTTAAAGAAGAATCCTAAAATGTAGAAGTTCCTCTTGGTCCACAGAAAAAAAGGAAAAATTATAAATTACTCTAGAAAGAAAGAAAGAAAAAGTTTTTATTTTCGCCCTTATGATACACAACAAATCAAAATGCAACTGTACAATCAAAAACTTATAAGTAGCAAAAGGTTGCGCAAAATAGAAAAACAAAAAATGGGAGCTGGCAACACAACAGGCATGGCCATCTACCAGAGCCACAGATTAAGGAAACTATAGAAGTTTATGGTTCTTGGTGCATAATTTGATCTATTTTTCCTTAATCTATGACCAGTACGAAAGTGGTAACAAGCTAGCTAATATGCATTCAGCTTAGGTGCGTACGGTGTAAGGGTTAACTCGTAATAATACAACAAAAACGTAAATCTCACATTGACCGCTATCCACCTGCTAGCATTAAATCGTTAGGATGGGTTTTGTGACGTCACGGTAATATGACGTGTGTAAGCCGGGAGATACCGAATAAAAGGAAAAAAACATACCTTTGCCTATTATCTGGTACATAATTGAACCTCATATGTGTACTTATTGAGTATGTATACCTAAAAATGTGTTTCGACAGCTGCATTCGTGAGGCACTAGTGTGCTTCAATGTTTCGGAGATTACGAATCTTGTGAGAGCCTGCTTTATTCCCAAAATTTTTTCTCGACTCGATCGATCTCGATCACATTAAATATTAAATATTCATGAAAGTAAACAGTTTACGATTCTCGTGCCCAAATTGCCGCAATTAGGTAATCTTGCAAGTTTTTAAATGTGCTAAAGCTAAACCTTAGTGTGTTTGGCACCCAGGGACGGTGTCACTGCCACCGTAAATATTGTCATTTCAGTTTCCTCGTTTTTCTTTAATAAATATCGGGATGAACTGGTTCGTTAGCCTAGTGGTCCTGAGCGCGACTGCTACGCTAGAGGTCCTGGGTTCGATTCCCAGGTCGAGCAAAATAGTATTGGGTTTTTCTATGAAATTCCCAGTAGGAGCTAGGAGTTTGGAATTTGTGCCCGATAGGGGGCGATCCTATTGCCACTTATTACATGGGACCTAAACGTACCGACGAATAGTGGGTATACATTAGTACGCCTTTGCCTAACCTCTCGGGTAATATAGGCGTGTAGGTCAAAATCGGGATATTTTTTTTACTTGAAAAGAAACACGTTTATAAAAATAGAAACGGATATCGATACTCAACAACACCTATAGGAGTCGGATAAGGTTTTCTTAATACATTGTACTCGTAGTATATACATCGGTTTCATCTACGTAAGCACGCTCCATCGTAGATCGCAGTGTCGCTTAACATCAGGCGAACTGGCACTCAAGCGTAAGCCTAACAAGAAAAAAAAAATTACAAGATCGTGCTGAAAGATCCATTAGGTAGGGACATGCATGCTGTCAGTTTTCTGGACGCATTACCACTGTTACCAGACAATAGCGATGTGCACGATTACTTTGACGCCCCGATGCGCTAAATTTACTTTTTTTATAACAACTCCTTTAATTGTATCCGGTCCGGACCCCCGGTGTACAAGACAATAGATTTTGTGTCTTATTAAGTAAAAACAAACACTTAAAAAGAGGAACCCATTTACTAAAAATGGTATTTATAACAAAATGTACTTAACTCAATGAGGAATGTATGCTCGCGTCGTGTTACGTCACACGTGACGTCATGACATTCGTTCGCGTTTACCGACATTGTAATTAAAATGTTTGCGTGTAATTAGAGAGATACTGGCGTATGTGCGAGCTAACTCGAGTCGAAATGGTTTTAGATTCAACAGAGAATTTTGGTATTTATTTGGTTAGTAGGTATACAAGATAGGTTCAGATTCGATCCTGACTAGGCTGGAATTATGTAACTACGTTTGTCAAGTTCCATATTTATTTTTTATGGGATAGGGGGCCATCGAGCTGACGGATCGCCTGATGGTAAGCGATTACCACCGCCCATAGATACCCGCAACACCAGAGGAGTCACAGGTGCGTTGCCGGGCTTTTAAAAGGGGATTGGGCTTCCGGTATGCTCACTCACTCGGAACACAACGTAAGCGTTGTTGGACGCCGTTTTTACACACGTGGTATGACTTCGGTCGAGCCGGCCCATTCGTGCCGAAGCATGGCTCTTCCACGTTTTAGGCGTACAATTAAACTTACCTCCTTCATATGCTGGGGCCTGCAGGCAGCTGATTTGTTAGTAGCCTAACCAGACAAGGGCCCTAGTAGGTGGCGCTCGTATAACGGCTGAGATTGGCACCGTATTTTCCGCACCACAAAAAAAACCGCTGTGTTCTTCAACCATAATTATATTCTTCTCTCTTTAATTGGCGGGAGTTAGATCATAGGAGTTAGATTTGAAGACAACGAAAGCTAGAACGGCAGTAAAACCGTAACAATTGAGTAGAAAAAATAGACCAATAGCAATATTTTCAAATAAATCTAATTTTGAATAGGTAGGTACCTACCTACCTACATGGGTAAAAAAACGAAAGATTAAAATCTATTATTCCTCAAGATTTTTTTTTATGGGATAGGGGGACAAACGAGCAGCCGAATCGCCTGATGGTAAGCGATTACCGTCGCCCATGGACACCCGCAAAACCAGAGGAGTCACAAGTGCGTTGCCGGCCTTTTAAAAGGGGGTTGGGCCTCCGGTAACCTCACTCACTCGGCGAAACACAACTTAAGCGTTGTTTGACTATCACTCCGTTCGAGCCGGCCCATTCATGCCGAAGCATGGCTCTCCCACGTAAAAAATATATACTTTATGAATGATTATGAGAAGAATATAAACTTTGCAACTTTGAATGGATGCAAGGCGATTAACAAAGGACATTTATAAAGTGAATGTCAGTGGAGCCGCCGGGAGAGTACGGCCTAGAAAGACATACATCGACCTTATCGGTGAGATCCTGCAAAAAGGTCAAGTGCGTAAGACTCGTAACGAGTGCGTGTTTATGACAAGATGTATGAATGTGGATGAAGCAAAAGAGGTGTGCAAGAATCGTAGCAAGTGGCTTTCTATTGTTTCAGCTTACCCCTATGGGAAAAAGGCGTGTGTATGTATGTGTAAGCTTTTCTTGGAGAAATCAATTACATGAAGTTGATGAGGTACCGAATAACGCTAAATACATATTATCTCTACTGGTTTATCACAAAATATACTTCCAGAGCAAAGCCATAAACATCTTTTCAACAGTTCTTACAAGTAAATTCCAAGTTGGCATAGAGATAAAAGTTTACTCTATCGCACCGATTGTCTGTGTGCCAAATCTCAGAGTGTAAGATTAGCTTTAGAAGTGAAGTGAAACAAACAAACTGACTTTCTGATTGAAGGAAAACAACAGTCCATCAAAGTTGTTATATTGTAGCAACAACTTAACGCTTTTTGTGTAATTATTTTATAAAAAATACTCATGAATATGATACTTCTACGTTTTACTGTGGAATATACCTATGATGTGTCTTTTTTATATCACTAAGTTAAAAAACAAGGATACGAGCTGCTGATAACAAGTGCAGTCACTGCCTATAGTCGCCAGCAACAACGCTGGTATTCGTGGCGCGTTTTCATCTCGAAACTTCAGTTGTTAATTCTCATTTCCAGTAATTTCACTGGCTACATTACCCTTCTAACAGGAACATAATAACGTTAGCACGCTATGGCTTAGAACTAGAATACTTGACAATGTATTGGTAGCTCAGCAGCAGAGTAGAACTACCACAATCCGTGCTCTTGCATTGTGCCTGTCACCCAAACAATAAGATACGTAAGATCTTCAGTATATTGCTGTGTTAGTCAGTCTATGTTTTAACGTCCCATTAGCACTAATCTAAACTCCTACCTACTGCTGGGAATTTTATAGAAATCCTTGATCAACCTAGCAATTGACCCAGAACCTCAAGCTCGACAGTCAAGCTTGACAACACCATCAATAAGATAGTTGCATATCCTTTAAGTAGAACACAGCGTAATATTAAATTTCATTAAACTTCCGATCATTGATAAGATAATACCCACATGCTATGAACATGTTTCTCTTTGCGTATATTACCTTAACAGCTAACTAGCTAAAATGTTTGTAGCAATTAGCAATGTTGTGTTAATTGCTACATTCGCTTGGTTCCCGCCGCAAATCAATTTGGGGAATAGCATTCTCATAATGCTAAGTATACGTCATTTGCCATATTGAGAATCATGCTCGTGAAAGGGTTAAGTCTGCGTTTATGTGGCGTCGATATGACGTGAAGCAAGCTGAGTATGCGGCGTATGGCTTGCGGCGTTTGTCGTGTGTGTATTTGGCGTTTGCCGTGCGGGTTCCGTTTGCCAAACGGGTGGCGTTTGCCGTTCCGGTGGCATTGGCGCACGGGCGACGGCGGCGGCAGTGTGCTGACTTGTGTATACCTTTATCACTGTATGATACGTACTGCTTACTGTACAAAAAAACTACCTTGCACTGCTTATCCTTGAAAACCTTAAGATATGAAAAATACAAACGTTACTGAACCAACAACGTGTAAAAGGTAGAATGATCGGATTTAACGCAGAGGGCGAGACGTCGGAGTGTTACTGTAAAACTAGAGAGAGCCATTTATCGAGCAATAGACTTGAATCGTCTAAGTTAATTAATAATTAAATGTTAAATTGGAGCAAGTGGCGTTCTATAGTTTCTGCCTACCTTTATTCGAAAAAAGCGTGAGGTGTATGTTAGTTATTATTATGAAATAAGGAGGATAGAAAAACGACACTTGATAACCACTGCAAAACAATTGTTTAGTACTAAGATGCTTTTTTTACATTTTATAAACATTGAGTAGGTATTATGTGAACATATATTTTGTTAAACAAGTTCATGTAACGTAACAAAGTTGGAAGAATTTAATCGAAATAGTTTCAGTACGTATTAAGCTTTAAACTTTATAGATATTACGTTTGAGACTTCACTGTGACGAGACATTCTAAATTTATATTAAATATTTTTCGTTCCTTGCATGGTTTCAAAAGGAGTAACTACTAGCTGAGATTTGATCAATAGAAATCATTACGTAATTTTCTTTTCGAGTTGGAATTTGTATAGACTCTGACTCGATCTGGAAAGATGAAGAGTTGTTGTCTCTACCTAGTTCCAGCCTCCCATCACTTGTGATCCAAATCGGTAACTGACAATGTCTGTTTAATGATAACTGTTTATTCTCCTTTATTTTAAAGATACACCCAACACTGGCAAAAGTATTATTTCCGACGTTCAAATTAGATAGAGGTATGATACTGGATGGTTGGCGCTCTTTGGGGGAAGCCGTTACGTTCAGCAGTAGACGACAATAGGTAATATAATGATGATGATGGTACGTCTTACGGAAGGAAGTTGACAGTGACTGAATCAGGATAAGCCAAAGATCCAGCCCTGGACGAATATAGGCTGATGATGATGGTAAGGTTTGTCAGAGGTTTCTTTACTGGTGTTGCTAAGTTTATCTATCTGGCAATGCATACCCTTTAAGTTTTATGAGTTGAGCTGGCTGGAGTTTGGATTAGAACTCGGTTAAGGACAGTAAGGCCCTTCTATGTAATGAATATAATACTACGTGTTATACAGTACTCCTCTGCCTAACCCTTCAGGGAATACAACCGTTATGCAATGGCACGAACATATTTCTCGTTAGAGTCCGTAAACAACCAAGTTGTAAGTCGGCCATTGTTATCTAGATTTAGTGCAAGCTTTTTGTCATAACTTTCCTCAACTTCGTCGCAGTCGAGTTGACTTCAACTGTAGATCTTAATCGCTTTCCACCAGTTCTGTTTCATTCTTTGCGTGTAAAAAGTTTTGGGAATTTTCAGTGTTAAAAATTATTTATTTTTGTGACAATGCTACCTTCATGTCGGTGCAAAATGTTGAATTCACAAAATATGCAACACATACACACATACTTATTTAGTATCTTTAAGTGTTGATTTGACTATACACACAGTAATGCTATGATGTGTCTTGTGCTGTGCTGCCCCCGTCGGATTTTCTCCGTCTCCGTTCCGTACGTCGTGGGTAATGATATTGTAGAGTGTAGATTTTGTATAGAAAAAATATTAATGAATTATCAAAAGTCATAGAATAAAAGTTGTTTAAAATAGTGTAAAGAAGTAGGCATTTTACGATCGATTACCAATAACCCTGTATAACAAAGGTATTGGAACTTGGAAGGAAGACCTTAAGAGTATATTTCACCACTAGCGACTCACCCGCTACTTCGCCCGAGTAGACTGCGTAATTAACACGACATCTTTATAAATTATAGCCTGTGTTATTCTGATGTATGAGCTATATTATTGTAAACTTTCATTAAAACCCATACAGTAGTTTTGCACGAAAGAGTAACAAACATCTAAACAACCAAACATCCTCACAAACTTTCACGTTTAGGTATAATATTAGTAGAATAAAAGGAATTTTTACGTGGGAGAGCCATGCTTCGGAACGAACGCCGGCTCGACCGGAGTGATACCACGGCCTCACAGAAAACCGGCGTCAAACAACGCTTACGTTGTGTTTCGCCGAGTGAGTGAGGTTACCGGAGGCCCAATCCCCTTTTAAAAGGTGGGCAACGCACTTGTGACTCCTATGGTGTTGCGGGTGTACATGCGCGGCGGTAATCGCTTACCATCAGGCGATTGTTCTGCTCGTTTGCCCTCCTATCCCAGGAAAAGAGGAAGAAGGATAGTAACTTTCATTTTCAAAAATTATTATCTAATAAGATATTTTTTAATAATAATTGCGCCAGGGGGCAACCAAACAAATTGGTGACAGTTTTATAGATATTGAATCCATGTTTTTGTGAACACGTCACTTGGTTATCTCTGAAGGGTTAGATAGAGTTGTACTGAGGTGCACTTACAGTTCGCCAGAATTTTAAAGTTTGATCCGGGACCCAACAGGCGCCATGCAAATACTCAACCAAAAAGGCAGTAAATTCAAGATATATTTAGGTATTTACGTGCTTTTTGGAAGATGGTTTAATTGCGAAAAATAGTAACATGTCGGGCAGTTGTATATATGCAGGTTGCAATACAAACTTCACTTGCGCGATTCAGGACTTGTCCAGTTTGTATGTAGCCCGGTAGATGTCGCTACAGAGCTAAAAAGAAATTATGTTTAAAATTTTAAAATAGTCTATATATATTGCGTGAATACATGCATACGTAACAGTTCGGTTGCATCGTTCAGTGTGCGTGAATAGTTGATGACAGATTCACAGCGGATCAGAGACTTGTGAATAGTTGATAAGGAGTGTATTGGAACTGCTATAATTTAAGCTGCAAGTTTGATAGGAGATTTAAGAACAGCATTTATTAACAAATTCGACTTAAATTTGTCTTTCAAGGTTTTCAGACTATTGGTGTTCTTTGCCACGTCCAGTAGGTACAACAAATTGTAAACCTCGGTCTTGTTGCCATTAAAATTAAATTATGATCAAAGTGTAATTACTATAAATTTATCTCGCTTCTTAAGTCAGAGTTGATTGGCTTAACTTTAGAATATCTTTTAGGAATAGATTTAAGAAGTTAGATGGCATTAAGTCCGCCAATGTATTATTTAAGATGCATGAAGTTTAAATAAATAAATGGCAGTCGGATCATAAAAATTATAAGTGGTATGATAATATATAGCTATATGGAAGCTACAAAAACTTGGTGATAAAACCATTGAACTGTCAAGTCGTAGGTCTCATAATCCAAGACGTCGTGAGATTTTCTCGACGGCGTTTGAAATGTGTCAACCCGCGCTAGGCCAGCTTGGTGGACTACAGCCTAACCCCTCTCATTTCGAGAGGAGACCCGTGCCCAGCAATGGAAGAGAAAATGGGTTGATGATATGTAAGTAAGTGTACCCAGTAAACCGATTTGAGTAAAAGGGGGAACGGGCTAGGCCAATACCTAACAACAAAAAATCCAAACACGTAACAAGCTCAAAAAGGAAAAGTATAAGTCAAAGTCTGATTGTTTACACTTACCTGTATAAACCCTTTGATATTAATCTAATATGGACCAACATAATAGAAGTAGTAGAGACCAACTCATGACAGGAACAAGTATCAATAATATACGGTCTATAGAGAGAAATTCAAGAAATGTGAAGGACCCAATCCACTAATAACGGCTATGTCCAATATGGCATGCAAATATCCATTAGCAGTAAAGAAGGATTCAATACATAACTATGGAGTATCCAGGCATTTACTAGGGCCTGAGGATTCGCACTTAAATGGTAGGGTTTTAGCCTCTTATAACCTAATAGAGTGGTGGATTCGTGAGGCTGGTGATCCATTGGAAGAGGCTAAGGAGGTGATAGAAGTCATATGTAGAAAATATGACCAAACTGTAAGGGATTACTATAACATTAATTGGAAATCGATGACTTTCCAATTTGGACAGATTGAGCTTGAGAGAATATTCATAAAAACCCAAAAACTAATTGCAGAGCTGTCCGTGAGTAAGAAAAATGAAGCCATAATTCAAGCCTTTCTTCCAGATTCGAGCATTCAGAGGGAGTACATAGATAAGTCCATCTTAGATACTCTGAAACACAAGATGGGAGAGCTTACATCACCACATATAGCCTGGGCGTCTCAACTAAGAATAATCAAAACTCAATTAGACCCCAAAGGAAGGAATGGAGGGCCCCTGACCCCAAAATATTTTCGGACTAGACGGTTTTGTCCTATTGTGGTTCGAAGCCTATTTTTTATAATTTACATTTTTGAAAATGAGCGCTCTCCAGTGCAATTTGATACCATCAAAACCAAATATATATATGTTTGGGAATGTAGCTCTGAAACTTTGATCTTCGAGATTTGGTAGTAAAATAATTCCGGAGAAGATTGGAAATTTTGGATTGGATTCCAGAAAAGATATTTACTAGTGTTTACTATTTATTTATTTGTACAGGAAAGTCGGAATTTAAGAGCTTTTTTTCCGAAGTCTCTATTGTGGGGGCCCCTCTTTTGTGAAGGCCCTGGGGCTGTCGCCCCGGTTGCCCTCCCCTAAATCCGGTCCTGAATATAGGTGTTATATTAAAAAGAAAGGGATTGCCACGCAAATAAGAGCTGTCCAGTCCCGACAGACAGCACCCGTTCACGAGCATGACGCGTGTATCGGTGTGGTTCGACTCAACCATGTTGTAGGGAATAAAACGACCCGACACACAACGCCACCATCAGTAGGACATTTAAGTGAGCATGACAAGCTCAGACTGCGGGCACAATATTTTTATAGCTAAATATGCTTACACAAATTGTTACATAAATATCTGCACTATCCTCACACTTTACAGTAGGTAATACACGAGTCAAGTATATACTCTTATTATTCTTACACCTAAAAACATTTTCGTAGCCTCAATTTGCGTTTTCTTTACACATTTCACAGCTAATCAATACTTAGGTCCTGCTTTCATTACTAAGGAAGACTAAAAACAAAAGATCTTATCAGGGCGTTCTTAAAGTCTAATGGCGTTTTGAATAGGGAGCCCCCAGCTGCCGATAATGTGTTAGCAATTAATCATTCTCGCTTGATGGATGACGGCGTAAACAACGTTTCACCAGATTTTTAATAAGCACTTAATGTGGCGATCGGAATTAAGAATTTAGTTACCTTTTTACAAAGTTTTGCTACTATTTATGCTGATCATCCAGTTGAATAAATGTGTATATTTTTAAATTAAAAGAAATAACGAGGGTTACGTCATGAAAGAAAAAGTATCATTCATAGTTTTGAAAATCAATTAAATAAAAATTTACAATAATCTCGTCAGGCTTCATCTAAATCTAGAAACAATCTATTCAGGTAATAGCACCGTGAAAATGTTGGGCTTTGAAAATTAACAAGTATTTATTTAATTCTTAAAACATTAATCTAAGTATCACTATAACAATGTAATAATAGTTCATGTTATTTGTAAAAACGCATTCTAATTTAAATAAGTTGTTGGCTAAGTGCCTACAGCAATATATTATGTACATCATTTAATTTAGAACAGATTCCTACATTCTCAGAAATTGTAATATAACAAAATGGAGGCTCTTTGCTAAAATATATCCCCAAACATTACACCGACCTTTGACCTCCACTCATGCCCAAAAACGTGCAAAAGTATAATACAACCTTAACAAATATTTCAAAGCTGAACCTTTCTTACATTCGTTCTCGGTCAATAGGCCCCAAATTCGAGTCCCGGTCCTTGTCCAAACAAGCCTCTCGTTCGTACTTCACATGGCCTTTTAAAACCGTTACAGAGAAAAAAGTACTTTCACTGGATGAAAATTCAAGAAGGCTTTGTGACTGCAAAACAGGCGGAGAACTGACATGTAACAGGATTTGTACGTAGAAGTGAGCGTTGGCGATTAATGTAAAGGTGGATAAGGCTTCTTAGAAAACGCTCGCGGTTATGGAATTATTATTATTATAACCTATGTTGAAAACAGCAATTTGGCTCATTTTCTAGATTTACTAGGTCAGTCTGCAGTCCGTAGCGGTCTCTCTTAAGGGTCGGCAGCGCATTAGCAAATCCTCTGGTGTTGCAGGTGTCCATGGGCGACGATGACAACTTACCACCAGGTAGCTCGACAGCTCGTTTGCCGGGCCGAAAAAAAATGCGAATTTAGTCGGTATGTGTCATGACATAACAAGTCTTATTAGGAAGAACTATGAGGATTTTCCGCACACAAAAAAAATACATGATTAGTGTAAGAGAAAATCTGTATGTATTGGAGATTCTATGGCGCTTGAAATCAATAGCTTCCGAAAACGTGATATGAATGTAAAGAAAATTTATTTCTTTACTTTTTATAAAAGAGTTTTAAGTTCATTTTAAACATAGAGTTTTTAGTACATATAATATTTATGATTAAAAAAGATATTTAAGTTACATTCATATTGTCACATAAGATTTTTAATATGAAATAAACTTAAAATGTCGTTTCTTTAATAAAAGCAACACAATAAAGTTTTATTTCGAAATAACTTTATATGAATACCAATCTTTTGTCAGTGAATCATTCAAATAATCTTATATCCTGGCTCTTGAATGGCCTTTTCTCTTTACAGCCTGTATTTAGAACCAGAAAAATATGTTTATCCGGCTCCAGTAGAACTTAAGTCCTGATACGATGTTACATTTAAGCACACTTAATTCGCTGAAACAAGAAAGGAAGATAATACAACTAAGTCAATGGGAGAAAAAACGTGAACATCTGACTACATTACGGCTACTGTTAAGTGCTACTAATCAGGCAATTGAATGAATACAATAACAAATATAAAAATGGACATGGTAATGATATTTTTTTTTGCCATTTAGTTCCTAATGACATATTATAGGTCTAGGTCATTCACAAATTTCGTTTCTCTGGTTATCAAAGGGACAAGTACCAGTATTTCTATGTAAACCAATAGGTAAGAGCACCATTTATGAAGTGTAATTATAATGATTTTTTAACTATTTATACTCCATTTAGATAAATAATGACTAATTGACAAAATAATGACAAACTGTCATTATTTTGTCGTTATTTAAACCAGCTTAAGCCACATAATTCAATTATTATTTTTGAACTATGTACATACATTCACATAGCTTATTAAGACAAATAACGACAAAATAATGACAGTTATTGTATTATATTGCCATAACTATTGCATTATTTATTTGTTAATTGTAAACAGACTACGTTCCTTTGAATTTATCGTAAAATAACGGAGTTTATTAGTAGCTAGGAACATTTTATCTACTGAAAACGCTTATACTAAAATCCGCATAACATTTCTTAAAAAAACGTAGGTATTCCTTAACATTTCACTACGTGGATCACGGCTCATTGTGCTACGTTGCAATTACGCTATCGAATGAATAAAAAAGAGGGGGGAGATGTTGCAGTTGCTGCAAGTAACTGCCAAATTGACAATCAAGTTTAAAGTTCAATCGCTGCATTGAGTAGTGACTATATCGTATGGCTTATATTGATTAAACTGATGATCATGCCTTCAGAAAATCCGTAATTCCTTTAGTACCGATGCACTGATAGAAGTGATTTAGATAAAGTAGGACTATACACCGTACGTTTTATTGCCCGTAATAAAATTGGAGTCTTTGAAGCGAGTGAGATCTGTATCTGTAATCTTTTATGGCTGTCATTCTTTGCAATGACTTAAAATGTCATGAAATGTTATGTTACAGTCGTGTCTACATGGTTAAAAAAAATTATAAATTATACTAACATGAGATGAAGCATATAGTACAAAGCTAATAAATGACAAAGTGACGAGCAAAGAATGTATAAATTTTCAATTTACTTATATAAGACATGTACGCCATGAAAAAGCTCTATTGATTATATTATGATTTCCTGGCTAATGGGCGCGGAAACCAACAAGACATTATGTTTCCCTATAAAAAATACCTAAAAATACCCCTATAGATATTCCACGGCTTATTTGCTTTACACACAATATCATTCTTAACGCATCAACTGTGCCCTACTTAGGAGATTTTTTGTGCATATTCAAATACAAGCAAAATAGTACTTTATGTCTTGATGTTAAGAATGATTTTGAATTGTATGTATTGCCAACACATATCGTGGCATGTTGGTGATAAATGAAACTTTTCTAGTGAAAGACAAATTTTGTTTCGTGTCTTCGCATCGTTAACCAAGATTTGGGTCTGAACATTTTTCGGGGGCATCCATCTCGGACCTTCGATGGAAAGTTGAGGGTTGTGTCAATAATCTTCGTATTGTCAGTTACGTATCAGTATTGACATAAGGATAGCAGGCTTTGAAAAGTAATGGGAAAGAGATTGTTGACTTTTGTTGGGGAAATAAAAATGAAAATAAATTGTGGCATTTCCCGCTATTTTAGGCCAGTAACATTTTTAAACATAAAAAAGTTGTTTCCTTACGAAACCAAAAACTAATAATCTTTATTTTGAATAATAATAAAGAAGGAATATCAATTAGTCGTTCCACTGGCAAATTGTTCAATAGGCTCCTAACGAAAACATTAGCCTTATGAAAATAATATCGAAGGTAATTTAAATAAATTTCCAATCCTATTTTTTACCTTTGTTAACAGACAACAAATACTACAAGTATTTTTTGTTTAAAAAAAACTGTCATAGCCACCACCTATCTACAAGCATTAACCTTAACAATGGCCCGTCGAATGTCCTACATTATTGATAGTGACATACAACGACCCTCGGGACATTTTTCATCGGAAAATTCGAGCGAAATTACAATAGTCTCTTGAAAAGAACAGACTAGTGAGGGGTTCAGTGATATTCGAATATTCTTAATATGATAAAAACTATTTGAAATTCTAATGTTATTCCAACTTAGAAGTTTGAAATTGCCGTCAACCAAAAGGCGGTTTGAAATAAAAAAGCTTTCGTGTGTACAACGTCGACCAACTGTACTAAAGTTTGACAAGTTACAAATTGTTGTTCTAAATAATTTAATGATAACAAAATTACTTGACATAATGTTCAAGAATTATGAAATATCTTTAGTCATGTAATTTTTTAAGTGGAGTAAAAATAAACAGCTTTATAGACTAGAAAGTACTGTACCATCGATAGCACCCGGTTTTATCAATGAAATCATAGTTCTAGGTTTATCTCGACTATGTTGGAGTAAGCATCTAGTTTAATCTGATGCAGCTGTACCGCTGGGTTCGTGTTAATGCATTTTAGATAAATCGTGGTAGTAAAAGTGGGTTGCAGAGATCCGATGGCAGGCATCAGACCATCAGCGTCTGACGGTTAGTAGCCTCTCCATATAAATAGCTTTGCACTACTTAAACGGACATTTTTCTTGTTCCAACTGTACAGGAGCACAGTGAGTCTCCAAACTCTGAAATATACTACATTGTTAAAATCAGTTAGGTATCATCATAATCTTCCTGACCTCGTCCCAATTTATTTGGGGTCGGCGCAGCATGTCTGCTAGGTATATAAGCGAATAATATACATGGCTATATGTATAGTACTGACGGTCCTATATCTAGAAGAAACTTCAATGGTATAACGCCAGCTTTAAAGGTCAATAAGTGAAGAGGAAAATCTCCCCTCACTCCATCTAGGCCTTAGAAAAAAGAATCTTTATGATTTACTAGCTGTGCCCCGCGGTTTCCCTAGCTTGCTCTGCTTTTAAGAGTCAAAGCGTGATGGACCACCTGCAACATTCCTCATGACTATACAAAAATATTTTTTCAGATCCAGCTGGTAGCTCCAGAGATTAGCGCGTTCATATAAACAAACTTTTCAGCTTTATTATATTAGTACATATATAGCTCTATTATTTAGAATGATTAAAGTGATACTGTTTAAATAAACAAAAATCTGATATGCATATATTCAATAATGTAAAACAGATGTCGATTTGACATTGTCACATTTTATATGACTGCTAAAAAAAGGTGTATTTATGAAAAAACTGCTTTCCCACCACTATTACCACACTAACAGATTTATTGAGTTGTGCCGCGCTGGTACTTGTTACCTCTAGAGAAGGGATTTTCTACTTCAGCGGTTATTGTCGGAAAAAACCTCTATGAAAGTAGTGTAACATGAAGGGTCCAGATTTTCAGGTGCGGTCACATGGCGTCTTTTATGGGACTGTGATGTTAATGTATGGAAAATATTGGACGCTAACATCATACTATCACGCCTTTATTTCCCAAAGAGTTGAGTAGAGGTGTGCTAATGTACAGCTATAGTTGGCCGGTATGTTTAGATCCCAAGTATAGGGGGCGAGCCTATTGATTAATGAGACAGTTTTATTAATATTAGACGCTATTCATAAGTACATAAGTCACCATAACTATGTACACTTAATTTGCAATAAATACTTTGAATTGTAATTTGAATATTCTTTGACTATTCATTTATACTTAGGACGACTTAAGGGTCCGGCGGAGCTTGAAGTGTCCACAATACCGAAACCGAAAACCTAATACCGAAATAAACCATAATCCAGACAATATTATGTCAAATTATGTTATTATTTGGATTTGGATACCATTACTCTAGGTTTGTACGATACTATTTCGTCTACTACTACTTCACTGGAAATAAAAGGCCGAAAAATCGTTCCAAACTTGGTAAAGTTAACAAAACTTGCATTCGCTTAAAATGTAGTTATATTTCAAGGTATGTGTTTATTTATTCTGCGAAGCAATTGCATTTTGTTTATCTATTATTATTTATTTTAATAATTATACAATTATTTTCAGATTCCAACCATTATGACTAGATTACCAAATATTTTGCTATTCACAAACGCCGCACGGCCATCGTTACCCAACTTTTCTGTTTAACCTACTAACTAGGACCTCGAACAAAAATCGGTAACTTTCATACGAACACGCGCCAGTCAGTTATGAGTTTTTTAACCGTTTATAACTACATTTAAAGTTTTATATGACCTCCGTTTCATGGCAAACACTTTTATTTTGCGTTCGCATAACTTTTCTGCGACAGTTTAAAAGCTACAGCGACATTACAGAATTACAAAGAAATAGAAAGGACAAATTTATATGAAAGGTAATTTTAGTTTTCCAGTAATGTGTCCAATGTTGGGACAAAGGATTTATTAAAAAAAATGGTTGAATTTTATTTAAAGAACTAGTCGTTATTTATATTTTTAATGAGGTGTGCTAGCTGTTGATTGATTTCCTAGAATCGTTCTTAGCAGATTTCCAAACAAGAAACCTATTACTTTTTTTAGTTTATAAGACGTTTAGTCAATAAGTATGCTACAGGTACTTAATTTTTAAATAGTTATTTATAGAACCTTATTGTTAAATATTTAAAAAAAGTATTTCTTATAAAGAAATGAAATTAAATAGAGATCAAATCGTTATTTTTTATTTTATTTACGTAGCTCGAAAGTCTCCATTTTATCGCTGAGTGAGGTCCATAGGCGGCGGAAATCTTACTTGACCATCAGGCGATCCGTCTGCTCGTTTGCCCTCCTATCCCATAAAAAAACGCTACTACCGCACCTAGGAAAACTATTAAGAACAAAGAATAATTCTTAAGATGACAAGGCTGTTGCTCTGTGGTTCATGAAACTGTTCAAAAATTGGCATCTGGTGTGGAATGTATTTACTTAATCAGTTTAATTCAAGAAACACTGATTTAGAGGTAGAAAGTAAAGTTTAAAGGTTTTACTTAAGGCAAATTGCTAAAATGATGACACGAGTATCAACAAATTTATTTAATGAAAAATATTGCTACCAATCATCTATAATTATTATAACAAATCACTACACTTCGATACTAAAAAAGCAATCAATAATATATTATGACAGGAAAATCTTGTTCCACGAGTGAATTAATTACTGGTTTTATACATCCAGAGAAAAGTTCCTCAGCCGTAAAACTCGACACGAATAGTAAAAAGGCAATTTCACGGCAAAATTTAACAATAACACTCCAGTTGTTCGTAACTATGAAGCAACTTTACAGGTGTTTCGAAAGTTTCGTTTTTATTACACAGTTTATTTGGGCTAAGTTTTAGATTTTCGTGTAAATTATAATGTATATCGAAAGAGCTTTGGAAAAGTTGTTCAAGCTCTCGTGTACTAGCTCATAAATTTCTAAAGCTATTATTCAAACACGAATCTAAAGCGCAAACTTATGCTTATATGTTAAACTTGTATTGAAATTTGACATAATGGAAGCACAAGTTTACGCTTAGATTATTTTCTGAATCTCAATAGAAATGATTTAAGAATGAAAAGAAAGCACGACTCAATCTGTGTATTGTACAGTTAAAACTTAAGCCACTAGGGGGTATTTGTAACACCTTAAGAACCATCGCTGGCTTGACGGTTTAATGACGCTAAACATTAAAGATCTGACAATGGCGCTTAGGTAGGAGCTTAGAATCCATGGGGTCAAGCTTTGTGCCCTGCGCAAGAAGGATGGCGGGGTTTGTCCCGTTGCGGTAGCTTGCACATACCGGAGTAAAACAGCCAGGATAGTTTGCGTTTTTTATACATTATTTCTTTGATAGATAAATTCGAGCCCGGCTAATTAGGTATCGGCTCTATCGGCTCTCAGCCCTCTTTCAGTCCTAACTACCTATCTGAATAGCAATGAAGGTGAGATTATCCATAAGGTTGACAAAAAGAACGCTTTTAACTCCGAAAGAGGTGAACAAAAGAAACACAAATTATAGTTTTCTTTGGCAGTGTTAATACATCAGACATCTCTCGAAATTACTGTACAAGGAAAACCTATTGAAATCAACCGTCGTTCGGATGTCAAACGGTGAGCTAGTAATTTTTAATTTTGGTTTACATCCAATCATTCGGTAATATTGACAAATAAAAAATAATTGCCGTGGAGCTTAACTTCTCTAAGAGTGAAATTTATTTGTACGGACAAATCACTGTTTGACAATTTGATGATGTGTGTACTTTACCACATAGTTCACTTATATTCTATTATTGAAATCGAGTTCTCAAACACTGAGAACCTTCTACCTAACTTTGACATCCAATGTTCACACATCCTCATATCGCAATATTGTACCAGTGAACATTGTAACACCATTTATTTTAAAAGAGTGTCCATGGAGTTTCTTGCCGGATTCTTCTCCATAGGATCAACCCTTTGGAACCGTGCAACTAGAATCATAACGTTTCATAAACGCTTGTTAAAGCTTATTTGAAATAAAAACATTAGAACTTGAACTTGAATTTCAAAATTTTATACAAAATCTCACATATTATTAAAATCATTGAGAACAGCATATTTTTTACTTCTTATGGTCCTCAGGTCTTTGACGAATCATTTGCAACTTTTGTTGAGTCGATGAAGTCGTCGGTTGCACGTCAAAAATAGCTGGAATTATTTTAAACGATTTACCATTTTATAGATAGTTACGTTTTGTGTAAGTAAACTTTTAAGCTAAAAGTGCTACTAATTAATTCATAGTCACTCTGAAGGTACTTAATTTTACCTAATATGCAGGAGTTGCTGCCCAATTCTGTACATTCTTAATCCCTTACTAATAAATCGCGTTAAGTTCCTTCACACGCTCTGAGTGGACCCACTTCGGTTCAGTTATCCATTGGGGCCCAGTTATGAAGAACTAAAGTTTGGGTGCCCAGGACAACATAACGTAGGCATTGATAGCGTAATCTTGTTTTAATTGTTCGTTAGTTATCGAAGGAGTTTCATACCCTGTTGTCTACAAGATTGTTCTACAGTTTTGGGTAAGTGGGTTGTGTTTAGTTCTGTATGTACTTACTTGTAAACATTGAACGCCTGCGTAGATTTCGTATAGGCTTACATTCTTCAAGTAATGTGTCGTTATAGAAATCAAAGTACAAAATTGAATAATTTATTTACCTTCCATTTTATCTGTACACAACTATTTCAACCTAAAACAGTATGAGTTAAGAGTCTGGCGGACCGAATTTCTCTTACAAACGTAATACCGAAATAAATCTAATTCAAATACAATTTAATCAAATTCTATTATTATTTGGATTCCGATAATCTAGGTACCTACTCTACCATTTCGTTCAAAATACTTAATCGAAAATAAATGTAAGCAAATGTAATTTTTAATAACATTACAAAGTTTGGAACGATTTTCCGTTCTCTTATTACCGTTATATACCGGAAATAGTCCGTTATGAACGTAGATTAACGGTATCCAGATCCGAATAATAACAGAATCTGATTAAATTGTGTTTGAATTAAGATTTATTTCGGTATTACGTTTTTGTGGGCAATTCAAGCTCCGCCGGACCCTTAAGACCATATAAGATTACAGTTTTCGAAAATATGCTGGAAGCCATTAATTAACTCCTAATTTCGATACTAATTCGTATGTGCCATAGATTCGAACTCGAGCCCTTGGCTTCACTTGGCTGTATTGTCGATTTACCTATACCAGAAAATTCTTATCTGCTTTTGATCTCGATGATTAGATATAAGACCAGTGTTTTTTTTGTTTTCGGAAACTCTGTAGCGTCCCAAAAATACATAGAAACTGTAATGGTAAAACCTGTTTGTATTTCAGTAGATAACAGTATAACGGATACATTTGTTTATAATGTAGTGTAATGGTTCACCCATAAATCCTGTTTATCAATGTCCCGATCAAATGAGCATGATGTCATTAAGCGGACAGTAGGTATAACGTTTGATTGATTTTACAGACGATAGATTCGGTTGTACGGGAATCAATTACAGAACGCGAATGGTACGGATATTGCTTTACCGTTTGCATAATACCATTATTATTGACAAATTGAGCAAATGGCTGGTGATTTGTGACAGCTGCGAGGATCTATTGATCTCAGAAGAAACAACTTACTGCGGCTACTCTCTGGATTGGTTTCGTTATTTAGGCATTGAGTTCTTCTGATCATTTCGTGGCTTTGGAAGCATCGTAAAAAAATGTTCGCTACTTTACTAGGAACTACTAACAAAATGTTTGCTTCCCAGGATGATTCGCGAGGCTATTGAGAAATTTAAACCACCTAAATTTATTTAATTTAAATAGCTGGGTCTTACCGCCTATTTGGAATCCCATTATAGATTCTAAATCCAACCGAGTCCAAAACTGCAAGACCAAACGACACGGTGAGCTCATTCTGCGTGAACCGGATCGCCAATACTTAACAAAAATCTATGGTACCTGTTAGTAATTTTAACATTAAGATGACAACACCTCAGTCTACCTGTGACTATGACGAGTAAGGTAACTTGCTTTTCAATAGATGTCGCCAACGTCACCTTATGACGTAAATTCAGAATGTGAAGGCAAATTTCGATCAAGCGGGTGGGACTCGCGGTGGCTTAGCGGTCAGAGTGTCTGGTGTATCTAACCAGGAGACGCAGGTTCGAATCCTGCCCGCGATTGAATTTTTCCTTTACTAAAATAACTTGAATTAAGATACTCATTGATGCCCGAGTTTTTCAGAAGCAACCATAACTATTACCTTTTTAAACGAATTTGAATAAACAAATTTGATTTGCAATTTAACGGATTCAAGAATCTTAGTCAAAGAATAGTAATTATATGTCTCAGCACAGAGATCTGGAAATCGTGGTTTAACCATGTACAGAAGCGAACTTTTAAATGTTGATATGACAATGTAACAACAATAATAATGTGCGTCACATACGAATGCCACGGGACATTGACGATGGAACCATTATGGCGTCGCTATTATCGTAAATCGAAATTACCATTATAAGCTGGTACAAGACATAAAAGTTAAGTGGAAAGACGCCGTAAAATATAACGTATGAAAGTGTGGATAAATAGCGATATAATTATGCTTGGAAAGTGAAGGAAAATGGAGTTTGTTGAAAAAATATGGAGTTTGTAATTTGTCTTGTTTTTTGCGCGGCATTGTCTGTGATACATTGCTGCTAAGGTTAGTTGACATGTAGTCTAGAATAAATTATAGTTTCTCGATACTAAAAATATGGAGTTTGTAATTTGTACTTCCCTTGTACCTATTGGTTATCTATTTGTTAACCTTATATTGTTGTCAGTGTCTATGTCAATTACTACCACAATCCCCCGCGCTAATGGCAATGAATTTTATATGTTTGAACCCTTTTTATACTTTTACACACTATATTAGTGTCTAGATAGTGATTGCAAAATGTTATTTATTGATTTTTATTTGTTAACATTCAATTCAGGATCAATTTAGGTTTGTATGGAGCACGTTACAGATACATTCCTGTTAATATTAAAAAGTTAATTAAAAAATCCATAAAATTAATTTGACAGCAAATATAGTGTAAAATATTTTTATGGATTGGCAACATTACCTCTCCCCTTCGTCCCTTTAACGCCGATCCAACGAATATATTTTAGCATGCATCACGTGTTTCAAGGCAAGTAAATCGACTATATAGGCTGTTTATTACTTAAAACTAGCTTGACTCTTATCTTTCTTGTTTCAAACATTGGCGTATTGCAGCAAAGATTTTACACAGCCTCGCTCCTTCTTTCAACTTGGGTTGACCCCAGCTCATATCGTTGTTATTAGGACCAGGAATTATTGATAGTGTACCATTCATAGGCCTTATGTTTATGTTGTGTGGGCAATGTTATACCATACTATGATGTATTGCTGTATTGTAACTGTTGTTGTTATGATGTGAATTTTTTTTTTATAAGCCTTTATTTCTTGCATTAAAATAATAAAATAAATGAAGCCTATCTGTTACAATTAATTAACCTGCAAGAACCCCTCTGCAGGTGAAGGCCTCCTCTTTTTTTCCCCATTTTTCCCTATCTTGGGCGTGTTAATCCAGTTTGGGCCAAACGTTTTGTTATTATCATCCTCCCATCTTGTAAGCGGTCTTCCTCTGTAGCGCTTCCCATTGGGTTTCTTCCAACGTGAATAACAAGGTTGACTAAATATAGAGTTTAGATAACTTCTAATTCAGATACATTGCTGTTAGTAATAAAATATTTTTTAATCCAGAGCACCATCGTACTATGCAAAAATACCGAGCCAAATATCAAAGCGTTATACTCGTACACAAAACTAATAACATAAAAAAAGAACGACATTATTTATTCAAATTTTCTGTGTCATGAGCTACTAAATAAAAGTTCATGCCTTGAGAAAATAAACCAGGTTGGAAGTTTGTAGGATTATACACCTTATACTTGACCAATCTGTTTTTAATTACGATTAAATTGGATTAATGCCTATATCTGACAGATGATTCCTCTCTGAATGATTGCATTCGTGTTCTCTTTTGCCAATTTTGGTCCGGAGCACTATAACTACGTATAGGTATACACCTCCATCCAAACCATAAATAATAAATGAATAAAATCTTCACCATCTATTATGTGTTGATTAAGAATTTCAACAATTAACTATTATTGTTTTCTATTTTCCAAATTGTTTTTTGGAAAATAGAAAACAAAAAATAACAAAATTGTTTATTTTTTGTTTTCTGTAAGGTGTAGTGTCAAGGCGCCCTTTATTTCAGGGTCGTTGCTCGGACTCCCGTATTGTGAGTGCCTATATTATATGTGTGTGTATTGTATTGTTTGTTTCTCTTCCAGACAAAAAAGCTGCAAATTCGGTGCACATAATTTAAGTGTCTATGTTTAAAGTAGAAAACGGGAAATTTAAATTGTTTAGACACAGACAAAGAATGATAATATAGTTTCTAGTACATATTAGAAACTCGACATATACTTTAATGATGGTAGACTAATCGCAAATCCCTCTCGAGAATCCGGGATTCGCTCTCAGCAAATTGTTCTCATAATTTTCTTATCACACAAGTTCCTAAAGAGCTATAATCGTAACATATTAATGTATAGGCAACAGGACGAAATATGATTAATAAATCTGATATATTTTACCAACAACACGAATCGATCCTAAGATAATAATTAGGTATTCGTACATTATGTTAAGCTGTCTCATTAGCCTTGTGGTCCTGAGTGCGACTGCTACGCTACAGGTCCTGGGTTCGATTCGAGCAAAGTGTTATTGGACTTTTCTATGAAATTCTCAGTAGCAGCTCGGAGTTTGGAATTTGTGTCCGGTTAATGGCAATAGGCTCGCCTCCTACAGGGGACCTAAAGATACCGGGGAACTGGTATGTTTAGGTCTTAAATGGTGACGGAAAAACATCGCGAGGAAAACTTCGTAGAGATTTTCTATACGGCATGTGAAATCTGCCAACCCTAGTAGGCCAGCGTAGTAGACTATGGCCTAGCCTCTATCACTCTGAGAGGAGACCCATGCTGATGGTCTGTTAGCAGGCGTATGCTAAGATAGGATATAGGTAGGAAATTTCCCACAAGATTAAGCAAAATGAGATCAGTCCCGTAGGGTACAGCCAATATAAAAAAAGGTTTACACTGACACAACAATAATATATAATTTATTAACATACATTTCCCGCTGCCCATTGTTCATATCGGCTAACTGGGCACGGTATCGGGCGGACAATCGCGAACAAATAGCGCAATTTGTCTTGTTTTTTGTGCGGCATTGTCTGTGATACATTGCTGCTAAGGTCAGTTGACATGTAGTCTAGAATAAATTATAGTTTCTCGATACTAAACATCAATTGAGGAATAACTCTCACTTGAGTTGTTTATGGTTTATGACCGAGAGTATTATTAAAAATTTCTCGATGAATAGTTCCGTCAACTCATCTATCAATACACTACAGATACATTTATTTATTTTATGATTATGATATATAAAAACGTCGAAAGTTACTCTGTCGTCAAATGTCTCATATTCGCCTCCTATAGGTACGAAGTCCAATCCAACGCGACGTGCCTAGTTATGATTCCCAAATAAACTGTATATAGATACGCATGTTGGAGTGAATAGATTGTTTAACGATTTGTTTTAAAATGATACACGTTAAAAACAGAAGACGAGTGTGTCAGAGGCCAGGGCGAACTGCAGAAAAAGACAGATACATTTTTGATTTCTTCAAAAATAAAAAGTTTATTTTTTATATAGAGTCTTAAATAGACTTACCCCGATCCCACATAAATATTTCCCAAACAAATCCCCTATCTGACACACCGTGTGTCCCACACAGGATGTTCACAATACAAAGCATAAAAAAGAGCATTTGATTGTCGCGCCACCATGAATATGCATCGATATGTATCAGACGGTGTCACTTGCGTTGTGCCTGTTGTGTCGACCTGTGCCAGATGGGACTCACTCGTACTTTGTTACTAGGGCTTTGTTCTTTTGTACTTCTGAAGGTCTTGAATAAACCTCGTCGCGCGTAGAGAGAAAGAATCCGAAACACGTGATTAGTTTAGACGGGAATTTCGAGTGTGTAAGGCGCTGTCGAATAATAATGACAATTAAAACCTCGTTTGTTTTAAATTAAAACAAAAAAAGTTTTTTAGTTTTGATAAAGATACAACTGATCCAGCTTCTCACCACATTACGAGTACTATCACTGCTATACACTACCAAATCTGTTATCAGTATAAATATTAAAATATTATTTATTTATTTTTTCTTCATGCACAAATATAGTACGATGCAGAGATATTGGTAAGTATTCTAGCGTTTTCTCAGTTACATTGGGGTCGGCTGCAAGTGTTATCAGAGCGGCTAAATATCAAAATTATCAATAGGGTCGGTTATCATATATTCGGGCTTCTCATACCCGTAATGAAAGAAAACCTATCGTAGTCGATAGGTTTTTAGTCACCCTTCGGAACTAAGCAGATCGATCAATCTCTTATTTTTCGGGTGGGGAAATGCGCTTTATGCAAGCCCCGTATCGGGGATGCGGGACGGTTGTGTCGGCCCATCCATCCAGGTGGTCAGCATAGTGACTAAAACCACCACCACTGCCACCTTTCGCATACCTACTGGAATACTTTCGCAACTCAATATGCACTCTTATTCAAAAATTTTGGTCGGAAACCAATTATATCCTTTTGATGTAATTGAGCAATTTGGTAAAAGGCACCCAAAGTGTTAAAATATGACTGGAAGACAGAAGGAATTTCATATGCTACATATAAAGAAGAGGGTATTGACATAAAGTGCATAAAAAGAAAGCAATAAGTGAGATTGGGCCGACAACTTCTAAACTACCTAGGATTACTGACCCAATTCCCGGGACATCAAGATCAATACCATATGCCCCGGGTAGTAAGTACAAAAGGAATCTCTTTTGGCTTCTCAGGTGGCAGTAGTACAGCAACAGAAGATGAAGCTTTGCTAGAAGAAAACCCTTCAGATGAAGTGCTCAAGATGATAAACCATATACCTTTGAAAGACGCAACAAAGCATGATATCGATCAATCTATGATTAGCCATGAGCCCCTAAAACCAAATAAAAACATTATAAAAATTGATTTACTACTATATAAAGTAGGTGGATAAATATTTCTCCGGTGCAAAGTGTAGGGGTGATCAATGATCATACATCAAGTGTACGGGACGCGAACAAAATTCTTTTAGCACTTTATATCTATTTCAACGACGTATATTTATTGGTTGTCAGTTAATACGAGGTGGGTTGCACCGTTTATCTTAACTGCGATGTTGGAGAATTTTTGCTGGTTGTAAATTCGTTTGAAAAATTTTAAATTGTATATGTTCATATTTCATGGACATGCATTGTAAAAGATAATAGTGTCGGAGTGCCATTCTAATAACAGATGACTGATTACTATTATTTATAGGCCATAAATAACATTAAAAAGTTGACCATAGAGTCGATCAAAAACACTCAATTAAGTAAACTGGGTTTAAGAATAAGGAAGTTGTAAGCATTGTACGCTAGACCGGCGTAATACGAGTATATCGAGAGATGACGTCAAGTTTTCGGTGCACCTTATAAATTCTATGGTAACACTCGTTTTGCGGGAGAGAAACAGAGTATTCCCCCTCCATCATCGTTCGACTCAGTTAATTTATTTCTGAAAAAAGTATATCTTTTGTTAAACTGTTGGCAACACTGGCTTCCTCTTAAAATAGATGTTTTGTAATAAACGTGACTCAAAATAATATTAAGTGTATTAATTAATTACCTAATCAACTCTAAATAAACAATACCCACAAAAAACTGTTTTTTTTTTAAATTATTGATAGGCTTACGCTTGACCGCCAGTTCGCCTGATGTTATGCGACACTGCGATCTACGATAGAGCGCGCTTGGTTAGAAGAAACAGATTCACTCGTGATTTAAGGACATCCACATCTAATCTATATACAAATTATAGTATTTGAGTCGTCGTTCCCTAGTTTAAAACATTAAGCTCTCCCCTTATAACGTACGGAATTAAAATTTATGAGGAAAGTCGACTCAATACATTGGAACCAAAACGTCAAATTCGAAGTCTACTCAAGCCCTCCTATAAATACACCTACAACTCATAAAGTCAACCCTACTTCATCACTTGTGATAGAGCCTTGTGAATCACTTCCCTTTCTTCATTCTGTAATTTAATAAGAAAATATATATGCATTACATTTTAGTAATCTTTTACATCCACTTTTATTATTTTTAAATCTTAGTCAGCGTAAAAATTCTCCGCGCTCAATAATTTCACTGTTAGGTACTGCATAATATTCTCATTTTTGCAATATCCTTGTTCAAACCACGGTTTACCGGGTACATACCGAGATTGTTGAACGTGCGTCTATTGGACCTCTAATTGTTCTTATAAAACCTAATTAGCTCAGCGGCTTCAATCTCAGGCATGCTGGCATAACAGACTTATTGTAACTAGAACTACCTAATTTTACTTCCAAGATTTAAAGATAGTTGCAAGTTGAACTTGGGATCCTTTTTACTGAGCAGATTAAGTTGACAGCCTAAGCATTATTATTAGGTATATGTATCTACCAACCAACCAACCAACCAACCAACCCAAATGGTATGGTTTGGTAGATTTTATTTATGAAGCCTTTTTAGTCAATTTATCATATAATTATCATAATTATAAAACAAAAAGAAATAGTGTGCATCAGATCTCCAAAATCTTATTCCTCCTAGCCCTTTCTACTATCGAACGGAACAGAACGGTCACGGGTAGACTGACCATGGATGCTGTAAAGGATCCAAAACTTCGGGAATTAAATAATATTAATACAACGCGATAAAATCCGTAAAAAGTTAATAACAATACATTGTCGTGCCAGCATTATCCTGCCAAATCTAGGCGCTTTAGCTCCTCGCGCGCTATGTTCGTGGTTTCTTTGCCGACTAATTAAAAGGCAGTGGTTACGCAAATTACCAGCATTATGGTTTCATCAGGCCATTATTACTTCCGCCTTAATGGCTTTCCTTCGGGAAAGTGGAACAATTATATTTTATGCGGGATGTCGTATGGGCAGTTTGGGGTTACGTTGTGTTTGACAATTGCTAGCGGTTGCGATGCTCGTCACTTTTTTAATGGGAAAGATGTTGATTTTTTTCTACTGGCATAGAGTTAAAATCTGATATTGAACGAATTTCATATAAAAGAAAATGTACGAGCAGGTACGATTTTTCACTATAAAGTTCTATAGCAACTGTCTTCAGGAAGTCGGGAAGTCCTTGAACCTTGGAGAAACATCACATACCATTACGCCTGTATTCCCTGAAGGGTTAGGCAGAGTAAGCTGTTTTGTTTTCAATATGTTCAATATTCGCGTAAGTCTCAGAAATCAAGAGGTGTACTAATATTATCATCTTTTGGAATAATTCTACAATTTGTTGTAATGTTAGATAATTTTGTTTTAAAATTAATTGTAATACTCGCCCCCTATTACACGGGACCTAAACATACCGGCAAACTGTGGGTGTACTGTGCGTTAGGCACAGGCCTTTGGGGAATACTGATGTTATGTTATGTAAATACCACAAATAGTGTGCGATATCTTGGATGTACCCAACTTTAACTAAATTATAGTTCGTCTAGTCGGACATACGAATCATTTTACCTACTTCAAAGTTCAAACTATTGAACAGAAAACATTTAATATCGGTTTTATCTCACAATTTCTGCTATTTATATTACAAAGATTCATTCTAAACTAGTAACAAATGAACGATTTATCTCTTAGATTACAATAATGGGCGCCGCAAATGGTGCAAACAGAATAAATGTATCTTTTTCAGCCAAATAACATTAGAGGTGAGGGCTTTGAACTTGCAACTGTTGAATTCATAGTCACGTAGCATGGAGGATTTGTTTTCTTAATTGATTTAGATCCTAAATGAGATATGTTTTAGTGAATAAGAAAGGTTGAGGTAACATAACGCTTAAATTATCAGAAAAAAGTGTTCACTCAGAACTGTATATTTTTGTATAGGATGATCTTATAACAATTTAAATAAGCCTAAAACATGGCCGTGCTATCGTGCGTTACGCTGGAAACAGAATAGAAACAAGAATAGAATTATTTGAAATGGTTTCTACCAGGTTGGGTAGCGTGCTCCACAGAAATGTCACCAAGAGTGACGGCGATTAGCTTTTATACTCCCACATCGCTGACGTTTTGGCCCTCCAGCGAAAATGATTAATTTGTTAAACTGGCTGCCCAACCAGTCAGCGTATCTGTATTTCCTATATAATCGTGTCGCCAATTTCAATGCTACGAATTACAACCTACAGTAAACGTCGCCAAACAGATTTCTTTGCCGTAGATTTGAAGTAAAAGCCGAAGTCAGCGGAGCCCCTTTTTAGAATCGTGCCACTAGTTTTGAATACACTAGTATCTATTTTAGCGGCTTAATAGAAATGGAACATATTGACTTTGACACTACGCGCCGTCAGCGTTCATCACCGCGAGTGACGTAGCCTCCGTAATGACGTCCCTGCAAAATGTACAAGCTGAATATTTCGTGCGGCTATTAACGAAGGTTCTCGAATGGCTGCCATTTTGTTCGGTCATCCTGTACTCAGGTTGAGCTATATCTAGGACTTCGCTCAATGCAAGACGATACAGCGGTTTTACCACAGAATCAGTTGACGACTTATACTTGCATATATAAACAATCAATATGACGATAAAATGTGCATAAATCTTTATACTAATCTTCAATAAACAGTGTGCCAAACATAATCTAAAGTTGGATAAAATAGAAAAATAATATTTTTTCATCATCAATCAAATGTCGCGGCCAGGTTGCCACCTCCGATTGTGAACTCTTCGGTGGGTGGAAACTCCAGTCATTTCTCAAAATGACAGACTTTTCACGTATAAATCTATGTCACGGGCATACTGCACGGAAATGTTGGCTTCAACTTGCCCGATATTAGTTTAAAACTTGCTAGATTTAGTTTGGAAATGTGAGGCCGCACTTTTTGTTACATTGGATTGTGTTAGATTTTAGGGAAAGGCATTCCCAGAATATAATGTTTATCCCATTAAACATTACTGACGATAAACATAGAATATATTTTTCTAACATACTTGCAATACCTAGATTTTTCAAGTTATGGAATAGAATAGATGTAATATGTTAACGAAATGATATGATAATCAATACTACAATATTATTTTTTTTCTTATCGATTCACTAATGGGTACACTTTGTAATAATCCCCATCGTTATTTATAATGTGATATAAATTCCACCGAAATAATGTCCGCGCTCACTCATTCGATATACCTAACGATTCATGCAATACAAATCATTTTGAATTATACCATCCAAATGGGATTTCCCGATGGCATACTTAAGGGTAAATCAATAATCTGGCAACACTCGCTGATTTATATTTGGCGGGCTTTTTACCTATACACGGTAAAAGGCGTCGTGGTATGAATACAGTTATTTATGACAGCGAAGTTCATTCAATATCGTTCACTCGATGAGAAACTGCTTGGTGGTTTTTTGGAACTGATTGTCGAATGTTCTTTGACAGGTGAAAGTTGCGCGATGTGACATACCTACTTACATATTGTTTTTACCCATACGTTTTTATACATCAAATTTTTTTAAGCACTGGGGCCGTAGTCAATAAATATACTTAATCATTATCAGTCTATTTTTAACACCTACATACACCACACCTAATGAAATGAAAACAGAAAAAATAAGGCAACAAATATAAAAATCTACGATAATTAACAAGTCATACTAAAAATACCTACCCTTTTAGGGATGAATACATATGTTCACAAGGGCCAATCCAAAAAACACAAGCCCACGGTCCCTGGAATCATCTCTCAGCTCTTATTCGCAATAGTCGGAACCCTATTTCCTATGGATGCAGAATTTTAGCCTGTCGGAAGATTAATAGTTACACGCTGTAGTCCACGAAAATGGACATAGCAATTTATTTAACACTAGCTTTTGCCAGCGACTTCGTCCGCGTGGAATAGTTACTTTGTTCCCTAGTTCTTCGCCCGCGGTTTCACCTGCGTTGCCCCGTTCCTAAGGGTTGTAGCGTGATGTTTTATAGCTTGAAACCTTTCTCATGAATCACTCATTTTCCCAACATTTCCCTTCACTGCTCTGCTCCTATTGATCGTAGCGTGATGAAAAGCATACTATAACCTGCCCAGGAGTATGAAGAACAGTTGTACCAAGTTTCGTTTCTATAACGAACATACAGACAGACAGACAAAAATTTTACTGATTGCATTTTTGGCGTCAGTATCGATCACTAATCACCCGCTGATAGTTATTTTGGAAATATATTTCATGTACAGAATTGACCTCTCTACAGATTTATTATAAGTATAGATAACATACCATCACACCAGTATACCCCGAAGACGTAGGCAGAGAAGTACTAATGTACACCTACAATTCCCCGATATGTTTAAGAGAGAAGAGCTTATTGCCATAAATCGGGCACAAATCCAAACTCCGAGCTGCTACTGAGAAGATCATAGAAAAACTCAAGAAAACTTTGCTCGACGTAGTTATCAAACCCAGGACCTCTAGCGTAGCAGTAGTGCTTGGGACCATTAACCTAATGAGGCAGTCTATTTATTTTATTATAAATGAAGTAGTTATCGGTTACACAAAGCATTTTTAAATAAATTTTGCCAACCTCAAAGAGAGCTTGAAATCCTTCCAACTTTCCATCACAGCACTTTAGAACGTGCCAAAACGCTCCAAATATTCTTACACGCCTTTCAAATCCAGTAGAGGAAACAAAAAAAACTAACGTGACGCCATACCCCACGCGTGTGAAAGCGTAGCACGGCTAAAAGCGATCTGATAGGTATTGGTGTGAAAGCGACACGGAATCTAATCTCAGGATGGTATGTGACGTCAGGATTAAACGTTGCAACGGTCATCAAGGCAACCGACTTTGAAAATCGAATTGAACATTTAGTATTTTTTTCTACTGTGTAGCTTTTATTTGGTGCACTTTTATTTTGAGGTCTACTAATAAATGAGTCGTTTTTTCTTACTTTTATAGATAATTTATACGGTGCAATTTTTGCCGAATTCGAGATATTATTTATACTGGTATTATCTGTGTGCCGCGGTGTTAGCCGCGTTCACCTACTTATTCCATTTCCACAAATTTTACTTTATCATCATATCATCATCATTATAATCAGCCAATAGAAGTTCACTGCTGAACAAAGGCCTCCCCTAGAGACTTCCACAAGGATTGGTTATATGCTGCCTGCATCCAACGATCCCTCGCGATCTTTACCAGGTCGTCCGTCCATCTCGCTGGAGGTCGTCCCACGCTGCGCTTTCCTTCGAGCCGACCGAGCTCGATTCGATTCGAGACGAACTTGTAGACGGACAAACAAACATTCTGAATACGTTTTGGCATTTCTTTTGAAATCACAGACTTCAATTTGATTTATTGGCATTTACATTCTTATTTTAAAATAGATAAGAGAACGAGCCATGTGTTGTGGAGACTAAAAGATTTACTGCTGATCTGTAAATAAACACATTTTTTTAATATAAATTTACATGAATCACGGTTTTCTATATTAATATTATTACACAACGTAGCTTTTTGAGGGCATGAGGTACCGAGATTAATCTTAGGATTGTATTTATGACATAAGGCTTAAAATGTTCTCGGCATTGGCTTAAATTGCGGTACCAAAAGCTTTGTTGCTGCATTCACTTTTTGTGGCATGTTGTCGTGTATATGTACATAACTAGCTTTTTTTCGCCGGTTTCACTCGCATTCCAAAGGACTTTTTGAGACAAAAGACGGCCTAGATCCTACCTCATTATTTATATCATAGGAAACTCTTATAGAAATCTGTTCAGCGGTTTAGGGTTGAAAAAGTAAAAGGTAAACAAAGTTACTTTAGTATTTCTAATGGAACTGTGGATAATATGATTACAACTATATTGTTTCTAAATAAAGTTCAATGTTATTCGTTGTTTACGTTTGGTGTTCAGTGCTTTAACTGGGCATAGCCTATATAGCTCTATCAAGGGTTTACGTGTTCTTTAATAATTATTTTTCTAATAATATAAAATTGCAGCTCATTGATCTCTTTAGTCCAGTGGTGCCAAGCGCGACCGCGACTCTAGAGTTCCTGGGTTCTATTCCCAGATCGACCAAAGTAATATTGGGTTTTTCAGTAGCATTAAAGTACGTAAATATGAAATTCTCAGTAGCGAACTGTGGGTGTACATTAGTACCCACCTCTGCTAAACCCTTCGGGGAATACAGGCAGTACCTAATAATGGTAAGTATAAATAATAATAAGTTGAATAGTAAATACATTTTCAACAGACTTAATTGTGGTAATTTTGGGGGTGAAAATTATTATCTTAGTCAAAAGTAGTATTTCTTTCATCGCACGCAGATAAATATATACTTTAGAATACTTCCATAAGGAACGAGAAGATGCAAAAACTTGGGGGTTGTATTGACATAATTTGATGAGAAAAACGTTTCGGTTAAGTTTTTGACGAGACTTTAAAAACATTTTGCTGAGAACATTTTCTCTTTACAAGAACTTTCTGAGAAATAATCGTTGAATTTAAATGATAGCGACGGAAAATTGCAAGCACCTATGACAGCCCTTTATCTTTTCTTGCATTTGTAAATTTGTTGCATCCTTTCTAGCATTTGTTTTATCTTTCCTTGTATTTTTTTGTGTACAATAATTTAATGAACAAATGGCAGATTGTAAAATGAATATAGCCACAGTACAAACTGTGGAAAGATTGTGAACGGATGAAATTGTAAACCCGTAATAATTACTTGTTCATACAGAGTTAAGCAAATAAGTTTTCACTCATAATTTTCAGTCATATCACTAAGCTATCACTGCTACCAAATTGTGCGTATCATATCTAATTATAAAGAATTGATTGTAGTTTCCCTCCAATTAATTGATTGTAGGGGCTGGTCGTAAGTTCTGACTAGTATCCGGTTCGTAGGACCAAAAAATTTAGGATGATCTCTACACTTGAAAGACCGGTAAGGTTGAATAAAGCCGCCCGTGTTGAGTGCTGTAAATATAATTTATTTCGTGAATAATCATAAAATCTGTATAAAAAGTGCACGCGTATGCAAACGTTGAGATTGCTTAAACTACATATGTTCGATTTACTTAATTACAATAAAATATTATTATATAAAGCAAACTTGTTATTTTAGCTAAACAATTTACTTTATAATCTGGGCTTATTGTTTTAGGGTAACGGGGATGAATATTAAATACAACATCCAAAATAACATTTTATTCGTTCGGAATAACTAATTAATACAATAGTTTATGGAAATGGCTCGTGTAATGCTTTTAATATGGATTACCCTATATATTCAGATCAACAAACGAAAACAGTAGAAAAGGTGACAATTTATTTTTTATTCTTGACAGGCTTACGCTTGACCCTGAACTGCGATCTACGATGGAGCACGCTTGCCTAGAAGAAAGGGATTCACTCGTGATTTAAATGGAGGTTCATCACCATAATATATGAATCGACCAATTCAAAAAGAAAATCTTTTCACCACTTTACAGTAAGAAAAATCTGAAAATTCAATTATTACAAAACATTTCTTTTCCCATTGGTTGTGCAGAAAAGCTTGTTTCGCGAATTTTTCAACATTACGACTTAGTTTATAGGAGCATATATTTTATATTTTACGATCACCTGCTGCAATAAAAAGGGGGACCGGAACTGAAGGAGAAATCGTCGTGAACCGACAACCGACACTCGTTTTGCGAAATGTTGACTTTTTTGTTTGTTTTGATAAGGTCTGGCATCTTCCTCGTTTGTGCCAACGCTCAGTACTTTTATTTTTGTTCAAGTCTGCTGCCAGATTACATAGCAAGCCGACACGTTACAATCTTATGGGAGATTTTATTGTGAGATAACTAGGTAGTTATCTACTCATATCAATTTAAATTCTTAAAAACTCGCTCTTCAAGGTTAAAGGGAAGAGCGAGTTTTTAAGAATTTAAATTGCGTTTAAAGTATGGTGCTGTTCAATAATTCGCAGCAGTGCAGTAAAAATATCGAAATTATTGGAATATTTACAACAGATTTAGTATTTTTTTTTAATAATAAAGTATTATGCCACTTGTGCACATTTCAGATTTGACATTTTGATCAACAAAGTGTTGGTTTTATTAATATAAAATTTAGCAACACCAGATGTCGGCAGTCGCAAACAGCCCTGCTTAATATTTTAAGTTAAAAAAACAATATAAAATAGTATCTATTTATCAAAGTAAGGAAAACTTTAATCTACAAACACACTAGTTTAATAATTTAAACTGTATAATGAAGAAAAGCAAAAGGAAATTCAAACCCCTAAAACATGAAGTTCATATTATGAATCGTCATGCTATTAATATAATTTAAGATTTATCATGATTTATTATTTTATGATTTCTTTTTATTGAAATATCAAAGTACAAATACCTACCACACCAACGCATTTCCATTGGTACGTCTACTTTATTTTAAGTAATAATTGCTCAGAACCAAACTTTCCAATCCCGAGGCATTACCAACAGTAAATACATTTATTTTAAATTAAATTACTAAGAATTTGGCCTATCCGATTATTGAATCAAGGAACCGTGAACTGATCTCATTAATATTACCAGAGGCAGGACCTCATGTACATTCAGGCTCTTCATTAAGAATAAACTTAGTGAAAAGTGAGGGATTCCGAAAGTACCTAAAGTCAAACTTAAGTTAAAATAAGTGAGTTTTGAGTTGGTCGGTTTTTAGATGCTTTTTAAGTCAGAAGATGAAGCGAGTAGCGTTGATAACTTTCAAGTAATGTCATGCACCGATAAGTGAATAAAATTTGCCATTTATAAAAAGTTTTACTTTAGTAAACAAATTATAATATCTTTTTGTTATTTTTTTTGCATTTTCCACGCTAAGATTATAAAGTTATTTTTTTAAGTGAAGGAAAAATTCAATCTCGGGCAGATTTCGAACCTGCGTCTTCTGGTTAGATACACCAGACACTCGGACCTCTAAGCCACCGCGAGTTCCACCCGCCATGTGAAGGCAACTTTCGATCTGGCGGGTGGGACTCGCGGTGGCTTAGAGCTCAGAGTGTTTCCTGTATTTAACCAGAAGATGCAGGCTCGAATCTTCCCCGCGATTGAATTTTTCCTTCACTAAAAAACAAAAAATTGACTGAATAACAAAATGATTTTTTTAAATAACTTTCATGATGCCGACAGAAAGCAGAATGGCAGGCAACATTAACCTATTAGATGTAAATATGAAAGAAATTTTAAGATACTGGACTAACACAGTACCTACCAATATCACATCTACAAACATGTCATTTATGTTTTCATCATTTTGAATCGTCGCAGTCAAAATTAACTTGGTGACTTCAATTCCTAAAATTCACCAATTCACCTTGTAACCAAATCGCCACGTCTCTCAACTCGCACACCCCGCATTCGACATCGAGTTCTCCTAACAGTAGAATCTGTTTTCACAACGAACACCAACTTAAATTAGAAAGCTTAACCCGACTGTGAATCTTACATCCAAGCAAAATTGGCAGTTAATGTGTTTTACTTTAAACGCGTTGTTGATTTCACCAGAGTGCATGGAATACTGAATGAGAATTAAAAAGGGATTTCATTTCGAAGTTACGATGGTAATCTTGTTGGGGGAAGGTTGGAGGAATGAAGTGAGACAGTTTTATTTGTACTTTTATCTGTCATACTTTGAAATTACATGTTTTTCTTCCTTTAGCATGGTTTTATTTGATTGAGTTGTGTGTTATTTAAGGTTTACAATTTTATTATATACTAGCTGCTGTTTCCCACAATTTCACTCACGTCCCAATAAGATTAACATGCTATAAGTCCGATTCTAGGCGGCGTATCAAGATGAAACATGCACTAGATTTTAGGTTACAGCTCTAGCAATATATCGGGGAAAACTGAATTCAATTCTATGTAGTAGTTTTTGCGTGATGCCCGTACAAACATACAGACAGATAACAATTCAAGAAATTATTATTTTAGCTTCTGTTGCTCTAATAAAGACCCCCCATATTGTTTTTTCTTTAATATCTTTAATGTACAGACATCGGCCTGTTACAATTTTATTATAGGTATAGATTTTTATTAAACATTTGCGGAATGATCGTAGAATAAATGAATCTCGGCAAATTATTAAACCTTTTTCTTCTTATCAGGCTGGCTGTTGGGCGATAAGTAGAAAAAGGTGGTGGTGTGGGTGGTCCATTGTTTTTCAGGGATTTTGAAGGATTGGATTTTGAATTTTATGAGAATTAATATATATATTATTTAGTTTATTTTTCAAACTGGAGTTTTTCCTTTCCTGTCCCTTATACTAAGTTAGCAAAAAACCGAGGTACGCGATTTCTGCAATAGATTTTTTATGTAATGCGATGACAACTATTTGTATTTTGTATGGTGTATCAAGGAGGCTACTAAGTTTAACAGACATGTGCAACGCCCCACGTTACCTAAATTACTTAATCACATCTTAGAGTTTATTGGAGTCTTTATAAGTAACCTGGATCATCAAAGAGCTGTGCTTTACATTATTAAAATACCACATGAGAGTAAATACTGTGCAGTGTGCTATGATCAACACTTAGATTATTATTTTTAAAATGCTTCTGTGTTTAGTTTATTTATGTTAGGCGATGTGTTCTGTTGTAACTAAAAGCATTTTTGTAATATTTTAAGTAATAAATTGTGTCCATTCTTTGTTGGGGATCCCGAAATAAATATGTAAATATTCTGTATGAACGTAATCTATACAGTGTGTCCGGACATGGACTAGCGATATTCTAAATACTTAAATATAAACTATTTTAAAGTACAATTACACTCTAGGCTTGGGTCCAACACTTCCCCGCTATGTGGCAGCCATTTTGTTGAAATATGCTCTATGCGAGTACAAAAAATATGATATATCCCAAAGTTTTAGTCATACTGAGATAAAAATAGGCTTATTCGAAAGGCAATAATATTGTCTACCATCTGCATTACAAAGCAATGTGTTCACAATTCCATAACTTCAACAATAACTCTTAAAGTATTAGATATATACGGAATAATAGTCTATTGGAGTCGTTTCTAAATTATCAAAATTTTGTTATTTTTTAGTAAAGGAAAAAATTCAATCGCGGGCAGGATTCGAACCTGCGACTTCTGGTTTGATATACCAGACGCTCTGACCTCTAAGCCACCGCGAACCCTACCCGCATGATTGAAATTTTGCCTTCACATTCTGAATTTACGTCATAAGGTAATAAACTTAGCATATAACTTAATAATCTTATATGCTAAGTTTAGCTTAGTTTAGTTTAGTTTAGCATGGAAAATGCAAAAAAAAATCACAAAAAGATATTTAAAAGGTAAGGTGGCATCGTACGACACTGAACTAACTGTAAAGTAAGTCGTGTCGGTTGAAAAGTAAGGTAACTTGCGTCTCATAGATATCACCAACGTCACCTTATGACGTAAATTCAGAATGTGAAGGCAAAATTTCAATCATGCGGGTAGGGTTCGCCGTGGCTTAGAGGTCAGAGCGTCTGATATATCAAACCAGAAGACGCAGGTTCGAATCCTGCCCGCGATTGAATTTTTTCCTTTACTAAAAAATAACTTAATAATCTTAGCATGGAAAATGCAAAAAAAAAAATCCCAATAAGATATCAAAATTTTGCTAAAATCGATATTTTACATGAAATGATTGCCTTTTGGACTCCGCAACCCAATTACCTACGTTCTTAGAAAGTAATACTGAATATTAGACTTGTGTTAGTAACATCTAGCATAGGTATTTAGAAAAGGAAGACACGCTCTCTGTAGTTAAGGGTTTTTATCCATGAATAAAAATAAGACATCCACGAACCGGCCACAGAACTTGACATCAAAGGATCCCATCTCTCCTCACCTCTCTGTCTCTATATATACTCTACGATGTATAGTATTTACAGTATGAATATAGCACTATGTAAATAATATCAAGGGCTGTCAATACTCTGTAATCTGTCGAGTGTCTTCGCGGTCACGTCGACTGTCGACATGGACTCAAGTAAATATATCGGTTATTGGAGATTGGCGACCTCGCCTTTAATTTATATGCTGATTTGGAAAAGATACCTATAATAGGATATTGTTTGTACAGAACCTGATAGATTTCGGTGTTGTTTTCAGCATGAAGATCGATAAATTAATGTGGAAAACACTAATCTAGAAAAGATTCTTCAGCAGGTTTGAGAAGAAATAAATAAAACACGATTTACAGACAATCCTTACTAATATTATAAACGTGAAAGTTTGTGAGTATGGATGTGTGGATGTATGGATGTTTATTACTCTTTCACGCCAGAACGCCCGAACGGATCTGGATGAAATTTGACACAGAGATAGTTTATAGCCTGAAATAACATATAGACTACTTTTTATTTATACCTTTTAAAAAAAATCGGATTATTTATAATAAATATTATAAAAAATAACTAGTAACACTACCTAAAAACAAATTGATCTGGCAGTTTGTACGTTTTCATTAACGTACCCCCTTACAAAATTTCAATGACTGATTTAAGGGAGCCGCCCCTGTTGGGACTGGTCTACTTAAAGCTATGGTTCTTTTTTAAAGGTCTTTTTCAGTTACTTTCTCTCACTTATTGTTTATACTTTATCTGAAATTTAAAGAGACCACAGTTCTCTGAGGTTATTTTAGCGTTTCTTCTCATAGGTCGTCAGTTAGTGCCGGTCTCATCGAAGAATCTAAACAAAAACTTATATTGTTATTTTAGTGAGGGAAAAATTCAATAGCGGGCAGGATTCGAACGTCATAAGGTGACTATTGGTGATCAATTTACAATAAATATAATCTATCCTATGATGACCTATGGGTTTCGCTATACTATAACGTATTTAAATTTAATATAACTCAATTAACTTTCACTAATTATAATTCTTCCTTTTATTAATTGTATCCTTCAACTCAATCTAATAAAAGAAAACTTTAAACGAAAAATCTTTCTGAAAAATTTACTCTTTCGTGAAAAGTGTTTGAAACTTTGGAATTTTCTTGATAGATAACTTGATTACCTAGATGAGTTACTCTACCAAACTTATCTTCTTATACAAGTTAATTAGAACGGTGTAATGTTGATAAATCTTTTAAAATGTATGTTTTAGCAACGATCCTTGAAAATATGTATATTTCAATTTTTGCCTCACTTTGTTGTCTTGTCATCAAAATGAAAATGACAACTATATTAAAGAATCATTAGTTATGAAGAGGTTTACTTAAACGTTGTGGACTAAGGCCCTCAATCAGCCTGACTGTTATTGGCTGGCATGAGCCTCCTGTCGGTACGAGAGGGACTGTATTCCATCACAGAGCCAAGCACGAATCGGTAAACTTTACACCCGTTCAAGTTTATAAGGGGACTTCTCCCCCAGGCGGTTAGGTAAGATTTTATCAGTAACGTTTTCTTTGGCAAAGGAAAAGATGAAAGAAAAAGGATGAGATTTCTTTCTTTATTAAAAGTTTTTCTTAAATATTCTAGTAGGTACAATCAACTAGATCATACTGCAGTGAAATAATCATTTTAATTCTTTTTAAATTATAGACAAAATAATTGTTGTCCAATCGTTGAATGTATCACATGAATTATGTTGAGTAGTGACAGTAGTTCATATGCTATTACTTTACATAGATATGCGAAAAATCCTGCCTTGCAAAATCGATAAACATTATTAATTTTATAAACCACCAGCCTCGAAAATTATGTTTAAGATTATCCGACAATTTCAGCCCAGACTTATACGATTGCGAACGAGTTTAAAGTTGCACAGTTTTGCTCCGAACTTTGTTAAAGATGGTTAAAGTAACTGGGGGAATAACAGGGCTTAAGTTTAAAGCGGGAAGAAGAATCTTTATCGCTATTTTCAATTATGGTGTTAGAAAGAATGTTAGGGGCGAACACAATGGGTATTATTGGATTACTTGACGCGTTATATTCAATAAGCTAGAAAGAGTTTTTATATGCTTAGTGTTATTACCCTCTAATAAAAGGCCGGCACCGAATATTTTTTACTATTCCTACTATATTGTACCTCTCTATGATATGGTAACTAAAGCCTGTAATAGTAATGACTGCCTCATTAGTCTAGTGGTCCCAAGCGCGACTGCTACACTAGAGGTCCTGGGTTCGATCTCCAGGTCGAGCAGTGTTAATGAGTTTTTCTATGAAATTCTCAGTAGTTTTTTACATTTACATTTTTTTTCTTATCTAGTTTAAAAAAAAATTATAATATATGTATGAGTGTTAAAAAAGGTAATGTTAAGATGTTGTCAATTGGTCATTTTATTATGAACCAGTTTTTGGTTTTCTTTGCGAACGTGGTCTCATTTCGCAAGGAGATGCGAAAATAATATTACCTAGAATCAGAATATCTCCAATAATTACGGTTGAAGGAACTGAGACATTAAATCTGAACGCTTTTTGCTTGTCCCTTGTCTCATTCTTAACGCTTGGTTGAAGTTTAGAACTTTAACGCGTCATTAGCTCGAGCTATGATAGAAAAGAATTAATGGTTTCCGATGGGTACCTTTCTTTTTTACTAATATATCATTTTATCGAATAGCATTTCTAACGAGATTTTAAAATGGTTCGTTTTTATGGAAAATGTTGTTCATGACCATTTAATATTCCTACGGAGAATAAATACCAGAAGTAAAATTAACAAGCTGGATATCGACTGCGCGTCGCAAACTAGTTTATTTTATGGAGACGGTATTACCGCATAGGGTATTTACCGAGTAGATATTGACCTCATTATCTACTATAATAGTGGAGTGGTTTTTTAACTTAACCCAGCCTAAACCAAAATAGCCGTCGTGTATGTTTCTTCATTTCAAATGAAATATCACACATTTGATACTACTATCACTGGATAATATGTATAAGAAGCCATGACTCTCTGTCAGTCAGTTACGAAAGCTCGGCGCCATCGCCATCTTGGAGCATTTAAAAAATATAATAGGTACATATTTATTTGTGTCTTTTTTATTAGTCTGTATTGTGCCATTAAAAGATTTATTTAATAATTATCAATCGTAAATTACAAGTAGGTATCATTTTCGATTCCTGGTATCTATGTAAATGGTAAAGAGATGGCGTAACGATTTTGATTCCTTTAATGCAAATTGGGTCCGAATAGCAAAAGATCGAGATAGATGGAGACATGGGGAGGAGGCCTTTGCTCAGCAGTGGGACACACCAGGCCAATCATAGTCATAATCATAGTCAAGTAAATAAAACAAAAATATTATCACACACCACGAATTTCAATATTTTTCGTTTCTTACCTCAATCCACATAAAAACAAAATATCTTCAATAGTCTTAGGAGGGACAATTTATGCAATGTATTTTATACCTCAGATTATCCGAATCTTCTCAAATATTCAGGCTTACGTCAAATGCCTCTAAATATTCAGAGCCAGTATCGTGTTATTTATATGAAAACATTTCCAATCTTTTATAGAAAAAGATGGGAGAATATTTAAAAAATATGTGCTTTGGTTTCAAATTTTCTTATCGGTGTTTTGTTTTTAAATTCTCGGTGTTTAGCACCAAGAAAAATATTTTCAAATAATTTGGTATTTCTTCTCATACATATATGATTTTGGCAGAAGCTTTCAAATATTTAACAGGAAGTTTTCATTTAACAAATAATCATTATTTTTTAAGAGAGGTTGGGCTCAGTGGAATCGAAAGATTCCACTCATAATTGGATCTATCCGTCCTCCACCTTGCAGAAAATTTGAGTTTTCCTAACGGTGAGGAAGGTCGCCAGAGCTCCGCGAGGAAGCGTTGTGTTGGCAGATAGGATAAACATCACGCTATTGTCTCTTATGCTGCCAGCCAAACTATTCCTCCTAGATTTACAGGGTCGGCAACGCGCGAGTGATACCCCTGGTGTTATAAGCGTTCATAGGCTACGGTGACCGCTAACTAGGCGGGCCGTATTCTTGTTTGCCACTTTAGTGTCATAAAAAAAAACTTCATTTTATCGCCGGGCAACGACTCGCTTTTACTATATCAGTTAAAATATCTCAATATTAACTTTGCATTTCAGATTTTACACCAAAATAAATCTCCCAGACACACTGCTGTATTTGACGATATGATTAATTGAATGTTTTTTAGCCGTCTGAAAGTAGTTTGTTGTAGGTATTAAAATTCTGAGTGTAAAAGCTGTTCCAAATTAGTTCAGACGGTTTTTTTTTTAATTTATCAGGTTTTGAAGTTTTGTTTTAGTGTTGTTAGATACAAATTTGAATATTTTTTAAATCTCTTTAATTTTAAGTAGATACCACTGGTAAAAAAAGAGAAAAGTTGGCTACTTTCATCAATCAAACCGCCAGAAGTAAATAAATATAATTATGTAAACAAACAATTATTAAGCTCCAAAACATCACAAAATTCTAACATAATATAATATTTTTTGTAATAACATTTTAGTCTCACCTTGCTTCCGAAGAAATCTATTCATTCACCTTATCCAATCATTTTAGCCGCAGGCGACCGTCAATGGCGTATTTACATGTCCCTACGCTTCCCTATATTATGACGGCTGCCAAGCACACCGTAGCGTAACTAGGACCGTATCAGGTATAAAAAATCATCGAACACAGTGCATGCAGTGTTTGCTTATAATTAGTTGTGCATATAATATAAAACTATATATGTATGTTAAATTTCATGATTCATGTAACAACTGTTAGCGAACCTAAATATATAAATAAATAAATAAACACTTAATTCTAAAAATGAAGTAGGTACCTAGTTACTTATTCCTACTCTATCGATGTGTTAGGTCAGTGGTTATGGTGTGTTATTCGGCTGCGATTGCTTATTAAACTACATATAATTTATTTTATCTCTCGGAAATAGTTGAACTGGATGGTGGTATTGTTGTAACACATTGGATGAATAGATGTGGATGCTTGGAGAAGAAAAGTTATGCCCAGCAGTAGACTTCTGCAGGCTGTTAAAGTGATCACACATTTCGAATGAATGGTATAGTATTTTCCAGTATTCTAATTTGATATATGAGTTTAAAGTTGCTGCTAATATACGGTGTATTGGACGGACATCTTTGTAAGTAGTGTATCGCCCCCGGGAGGGACTTAAGGTGTTAGGTAAAGCGATTTATGTAGTTCCCTTTAAGGGACGTCACCGCTTCAAAACAATTCCCGAGATTTGGATACAGGTTTGTTAAAGTTTATGTCGGTTAAGGAATTTTGAGATCGAGAGATTTTTTTGGTAAGGCACATTATGTGACTTTGGGGATTTCAAATGACAACCCTCAAGAGTAATTATAATCATAGCACAATTAATGTCTTTCAAAAATTATTATTTGTATCGGTGGTCATTGTTACGTTAATTGCAATTAAAGTCTTCAAAAAGGGGTGGAGATTCTCAATTTGTCTGTATTTTTACGTCTGTCTGCGAAAATTAGATTGTTGCTTTTAAAGCAATTTTGACAATTTTATTGTAAGGAGCAAGGTCCTATAGTTTCTTGATATAGACTGACTATTGGTTGTGAAATTAGATACTTACACCAAGATGTTATTTATTTGCGAAATAAATACCACGTATTTTATACACGGGTGCATAATATATTTTTGAATTTATTTTCATTGGACCCTAGTTTAATAATTTTGGCGTTTCCCACAAAACATTATTATGTATTTCCGTTGGATCCCAAATTACGTTTATGCAAGAAAATTACGTTTTATTGTCGTTGAATCCCAAAAACTATTTACGTTATATCCGAAATGCTTAAAAACATCTGAATGCGGGTACTTTCAACAGCTCTAAATTGTTGTGTAAGAGATGAGGGAGGATAGAGGTATATTTGATATTGACGCACCAATTTTTGTAGATATATGGTGTGTGAGTGATAAATCACACCAAACTACTTACTATTACAACAACGTCGAAGTTCGGAATTATCAACTCAACAAGGCAGTCTTAATGGAAAGTCTTAAGAGTCCGGTGGACCGTATTTCTCTCACAAATGTAATACCGAAATAAATCGTAATTCAAACACAATTTATTCAAATTCTGTTATTATTCGGATTCTGAAATCGTTAATCTAGGTTCTTACTCTACCATTTCGTCTAAAATACTTCACTGGAAATAATTGTAAGCGAATGCAATTTTTGATAACTATACCAAGTTTGGAACGATTTTCCGGTCTTTTATTTTCAGCGAAGTAGTAGCAGATTAAATAGGATCGTAGGAACCTAGATTAACAATATCTAAATTCGAATAATAACATAACTTGATAGAATATTGCCTGGATTACGATTTATTTCGGTATTTCGTTTTTGTGGGCAATTCAAGCTCCGCCGGACCCTCAATGAAATACGCTAGCATGTACAGTGTTAGAATGAACATAACATACCATCACACCTGTATTCCGCGAAGGGTTGGCAGAAGCGTACTTAATATACATACCCACAGTTCGCCGGTATGTTTAGGTCCCATGTTATAGGGGGCGAGCCTATAGCCATTAACCGGGCACAAATCCGGACTCTGAGCTGCTACTGAGAATTTCATAGAAAAACCTAATAACACTTTGCTCGACCTGGGGATCGAACCCAGGACCTCTCGTGTAGCAGTCGCGCTTGGGATCACTAGACTAATGAGGCAAGTATTTTATGTATGGTTTGCTGGGGGTAAATATCATGGATTGTTTAGCTCCCTAGATTATGGTCGAGCTATCTGATGACTGATGCATGCGTGCCGTTAGATGGGACTGGTCTACTTAAAGCCGCAATGGCTCTTTCTTCTAAAGGCCATTTCAGACATTGTCTTACATTGGATCTCACATATTTGCTACTAAGTATTATGTCTGGACTTTAAAAGAGACCATGATTCTCTGAGTTTGTTTCGGTGTTTCTTGTCAGAGGTGTCAAGAAATGGCGATGTCATCTAGTTAAAAAAACATTGACTTATAAAAGTGTCCCGAAAAGATCTATTTACAGAAATAGATATCATATATCATTTAAGGTTATCAAAAAATTCAAAGTTAAATAAATATGTTTTTTTTATTATTATTCATAATTTTTCTATTTAGTGTTTAAATTAACGCTAAGTAGTGGTAACTACAACCACAAAAATACTTCCGATTTTTTAGTGGTTCCTTCAATATTGGTTTCAGACATTATTTTTTTAAAGTTTGCGATATGAAATTGGTTTACCCACATACTTAGGTAGGGTACACCTACATAGATATACCTTACTACATACATATCTAAGTAGTCTCCACTCTCCTCCTCAATCTCCCCTTTAAAAAATTTGCTGCGTGGTCGATGAAATGAGTTCTTTGCTCGGAGTTTTAATTGGGAGTATTTGTAGATCGTGATCTACAAGTTATTAAATCAGTAATTTTTTTATAGAACTTAGAACCGCTGTTTCTCACAAGTATAACGGAAGTTGAACTGATAATTCCATTATCGTTTACGTTAGTTGGTAAGTTATTACGATAAGTTAATTAATACTTGACTTAAGAGTAGTTATTGAAATTCGCTATGTTGAAAGACACGAGATGACAGTATCTCGTTTTAAAACCAATAAGTCTAAAATCTTTGTCAAAGGCTTCTCAATCCAAAATCTGAAGAATTTATTTCCACTCAGATCACGAAAAACATTACTGTATCCAAAAGGCTGGCCCTTACTCCAAGACCATCAATAAGACGCACAAAGGAGTATCTTAAACGAACTTTAAGATTAACAATGTCGACCGAGCCTCGAACCCGAAGCGATTGATTACAATTCACACATCATTAGGCACCCACCGGCGGGTAAGGCGCTTGATACATTACCGAGCTATCTCTTTTAAGAAAAAGTCACGTGGAAATAAAAATAGAAGTGTAAGTTGGTTTTACTCTAATATTTTTGTTCAATTAAAAATGCTAAAAGCGAAAGAAAATTCGATCTCAAGGGCTATAAACGTGTAATATTGTAACAGCGCTGACAAATTTAAATTTAAAACTGTCAAAAATCAACAATTTCAAAGTCATTCATAGATGATGTGAGACTGGCTAAAATACGATTTTATGTCTACAGTAATATTATAGTCTTTATTGGTAGGTCGCAAATGCAAGAAGTATTGCGTCTATAAATCATCAATAACTTTTAATATTAAAGTCTTATACTTGAACTTCTGTTTATTATTATTTTAGGTGTACTATTACTACAAGTGCAAAGGATACAGAAAAAGAGGTGGAATAATTCTTTTTAGAAAGAGCTTCCCAATCATTGAACCTGTTTTGCGACTTACTCAAAGGTATAGGCGCGAAGTTTTGCGAAGAAAGGAAAAGGGCATTCACACTTAACAAAATGGCTTTAACAGATCAGGAACGAATAAGTCGTATGATGATGATGATGTATGTCTCAAAGATCTGAAAATCGGTCGATCTAGGTGCCCGATGTGCCCGGATGGGCAATCTTTTCAATCAGAATAATCCATTAATTGAAAGGCAAAGAAATTAAAATATACACGTAAATGAAGTAGGACACTTGTGAATTAACTTATTAAAAATTTGACTTCGAATGATGTGTGCCCGGCGAACGTTGTCTTGCCCTGTATCATCATCTTGCTGCCCTTGTCCCAACTTATTTGTGGTCGGCGCAGCCTGTCCTTTTCTTACATTCATCAACTGTCAGCCGTCACCTCTATCATTCACTCCCTTTCCCATGTCTTGCCCTGTATATAAAAAAAAAACATAGAACCCGATTGCGATGACTCAAAATCATCTAGGGGCCCATTTAAACATACACAAAATCACACCAGCAGCTTATGAGGAGTTCGGACAATGCACAGAACGCCATCTACCGAATTAAAAAACCTTACAGAAAACAAAGCTATGTTCATTTGTGTCCGTGTTTTGTCAAATCTGTCAATCCGTTCCCGATACAAAAGTATGAGAAAATAATTTGTCTTCATGTTTTTTTTCGTGAATTATTTCGATGTTATAATAGTTATTCTGCTATTCGGGGAGGAGACAAATCTAACAAACCAACTATTATAAAAATCGGTCCATCCGTTCTCAACTTATAGGTGTTGGAACAAACCTGACTTTGTTTTGTATATATAGATGTACTCGTAGTTACAAAACGGATATAACTAGCGGGGTACAGTTAGTATTTTGCTTTATTGTACACCAGAGATTATTTTGCTATTTTGTATTTGAAAAAATACAATGGCGGACTTATCACAGGCAGCGATTCCTTTCAGGCAACCTTCATACATTCATCTCTTAGAGAGGTTGCCAAAGGACATAAATCTATACCTAATTGGGAGACAAACGCGTATTAAGTGCGTAGTGGCATTACTCACGGCTGCCGAATATTCTGGCATCCATCGTTACCCACCTCTCAAAGACAACTCGCTATTGTTTCAAGCAAAACCTAAAGAAAATCTTTAACGCTTCATAAAACAGATTAGGCAAGCAGAGGCGACGTACACGTCGTTATGTTCTATGGTTTTTCGATAGCGATAACATAAAAACGTAGCTCTCCACATCCTCATCACCCGTTGTTTCCTTTGTATGGTTTTCAGGAAATGCATAGTAATAGCTTTATTATTGGAATGGGGCTGTTCAATGTGGTAAAGTATTTACTTTTCGAAGGAAATGATCCCTAATGTATGTTTCTATCATGTTTTGTAGAGTAAAAGGTCCTATAAGCATGTTGTAAGGGGCAGGTTTATCCATAAAGATGTTTCTTCTTTCGATTGCACGTTAAATTACTTTACCGGATCTCTCTCATCTTCTCTTCTTTATTCTTACTCTCATTCCCCGGTTGTCTTGATATAGTGGTCGCAAGCGCAGTTGCTGAGAATCGACTTGATTCCCAGTAACAGCAAAGTATGCAATACTTGTTTTAACAATTATTAATTTAAAAAAAAAAGCTTACTATAGTATTCTTGTTAACCCCTCGTGCGAAGCTAAATGCTTGTGTTACGAGTGGGTTCACGTCGGTAGTGCAATGGGTGGGTTTCCAACTAGCAACCACATGATCACCAGTCCGACGCCCTAGCCATTAGGATACCGTCGCTTTAATTAATTAATTAATTTGTGTTTAGTCTAAGGAGAGCTTTCATCGAATTTACGTAGAGAGAAAAATAAACAATCAAGGAATTGTGGAGAAATATATTCCGTTGAAGCACTACAAATGTTATAAAGTGTTGGCCATAAAAGTTCAACTATGCTAATAGGATTTGCAGTCACAATATACGGTTTTAACTGCATAGTTTAAGTTAAATAGGTTTAACTGCGTGTTTCTAGAGACTAATTTAAATTTTTGATTAGTACTGGTGGTCAAATGTTGTTATTTGTTAAATTAACGGCATCGCATCGCTGGTAAAACAGCGTGCACATTCAACTTGTCACTTTAGGAACAAAACTAATTTAATAAATCTTGTTAGTAAGAACAAAAAATAAAATATATAATCTACCGAATATAACCTATCGAGTATATAAAGGTAGACTCGTTTTCTGGTCTCCAATCTCAGGCCCCTTTTCAATAGTTGACCTCTTTTGGCTAATATAATGAGGAATCAATCTATGATACAATATTTTTATCTCCATTCCCACTTTTTCAAGCACTATTGTACGAGTATGTAAAATATAATTTTTATATTAAACTAGCGACCCGTACGCAGCTTCGCTTGCGTAGATTTTCCCAACTTCTCCGAAGGATGGTAAAAATAAAATCTACAAACCTTGTTCCGACAATAAGGAACACAACAAAAAAATATCAAATTATCCAATTTGGTGCAGTCGTTCGAAAGTTTTGCGCGTAAGTACATAAATTTCGGCTATTCATTTTTATTTAAAAATACTATTTGCTATTGCCCGCAGTTTTACTCACGTCCCGGTGAAAACTGCATTCAATTTCATGCAGTAGTTTTTGCGTGATGCGCGTACAAAAATACAGACAGACAGAAATAAAAAAAAAATGTTATTTTGGGCTTCTCTTGCTCTAATAAATACCCCCCATATAAGTTTTTCTTTAAAATCTGTAATGTACAGACATCGGCCTATTTCAGTTTTATACCGGTGTAAGTTATATTTCTTTATATCTGTTTCATTAAACAAAATAAACTAAATTATTTTAATCTATTTACTTTGTAAATATTAACGTAGTTTATTTTAGTCAAACTAAATTCTTTTCTAATACAAAAACTATCGACAAAAGCACAGACTGTTTATAAAAAATACATGTTGTTGTAAAATATTTTAAAGGGTGTTTAATAAAACAGTAGCAAAAAACAACGGTTTAAAACACAGCGCTGGAGATTCGTGGAAACTATATATTCTAAATAAAGCCACTATGAACTTTTAACCGAAGTTTAAGTAGGTACCTATTTAATTAACGCGCTGTGGTGTGAAACTACCGTCAACCAATTTTCATGAAAAAAAAAAAACATATGAACCAATAATCGCTGCGTTAGTATGTTGTCAGCATTCATGTCAGTGATCCTTTTGTACCTTCCGTATTAGTTGTCAAACAAAATTATAGTTTCCCAGTAGTTGTTGTCGTCAAATTTGGAAACCCGTCTAACCTTAGAATAACAGTACCACCGGGTCGGGTGGGTATACGGAATTTGGCAGTCGCTCCTTGATGATTTTGACATACCTCATAGGTTACGATATCAATGCTTAAGAATTAGTTATTTTGTTTTAGCTTTTGCGAAATATCAGTCAATATTTTTCTCTGTTTTCTCCCTGGCCTCATACAAACTTTTGCACTTACACTTCTGTCGCCTGCCTGCATTACAATACTGCACTATAAAGGTCAGCAACCCGTAAATATCTGCATTTACACTGAGTAGCGAAACGTTTCGTTTCATTTTATACGAAGCGCTTCGAATAAAATCGTGTTCACCTCTCATTTTATTAAGTCGCTATGTGAATTCAGTACGTTTTTTCTATAAAAACTAATTTCTGTCTTAATTTACAGAAAAAGAAGTTCTCTAGTAATTTATTTAGTATAACGAATTGTAGTGGCTAGAGAAATCAACTGTTGTGAAATTTTGAAAATTAGTAAGATTTTCTCTAAAGCGTGTGAATTTTGGTAACCAGCAGTAGGCTAGCGCGGTGAACTATAGACTAAGCCCTCTCATTATGAGAGGAGACCCGTGCCCAGCAGTGGGACAGTATATGGGTTGATGATGATGCTGAAAAAATAAACAATGTATTTTCTAATCATTCCTAATTTAGACTGCACTATGTTCGATATAATGTTTATTTATATATTATGTGATTTGAAACGATGGAGCTCTCATTATATATGTTCTAGTTATATATGTACAATGAAAACGTTGAGAGGAGACCATTGGACCAATCCAATGTATTCTAATGACGAGTATATTATATTTTTTTAAATCCCTTACTTTGGCCCTTATGATTATCACAGATTAGTACAGTCACGAAAATATATAGCTTAATGGAGCCCAGAGAAAGAATAAGAAGTTGCCAATACTGTAGCTCTGTACGTGTAGGTACTGTACCTTTACTTGCTACCTAGCTGCGAGTTTCATCTCTTTTCCGAAAAAGCGCAACTTTTAAAGGCTTTCATATTTTATATCAGCTCCATTTAATTCTACAAACCACAGATAATATTTCTTTTATTCGATACAAAAATATAAGCATTGAAAAGTCAAAAGGGGTAAGTTGTTGTAGAGCTTGTGCGCTGTTGTGTCGGCAAGCGAGCGTTCGACGTCATATTGTGTAACGCAGTGCAGCTGCAACGATCCCTGACAACCGCCCGCAGAAACATTTTTGTATTACTTTTGTCTTCAGTTTCTGATGCCATTGTTGCAACAGGGTACGAAGTGGTGGTATTAAATTTATTAAAAATAACAGTGAAAATAACTAAGTGAAAAATATAAGCAAGTATGAGTCGTATACTGGAAAAATATCATAAATAAATAAATGTTCTATGATGGTATGTGTTAATGTTTATAGTTTTTGTTGAGGATTTGAGGGGATGTTCTGTTCTGTCCCTTTCCTGCAAGACGAATTTCAGTATAGAATTTGCATGGCATGGTTTGACGTCAAAGCGTGCTATAGTACTTCCTCTGGTGAGCAAAAAAAAATACTTGTTTATTTTTAATCCGATTCTAATTTTGTTTTGGGTCATCAGTTATTTATGGTTTACTTTTTCAGGAAGTACAAAAAAAATTATAGGAGCTCATTTGAAATCCGAACGTGCAACTAAAATCTTTGGGACCCGTGTAAAATTGTATTACTTGTTTTGGTTGGTATGTTTATTTGTCGTCTGGCATTCAGAGGAAATAGTAGTAGTAAATTAAAATCTAGTTGAAAAATCACTGACTTTAGAATTCAAGTGCGGATTCGTGATTGATTATCTCTTCCATAAACATTAAAGGAAACTTTTGTTATCAAACCTATACACCGTCAAGGGTGCTTAAAGTTACAGGTTGTCTGAAGCCTGCAAATAAAATTTAGCATGAAAACATACATGACATTTATTTTACAAAAAATGGCGGTAGCCTAATGGCTAGGGCGTCGGACTTGCGATCATGTGGTTGTCAATTCGAAACCCACCCATTGCACTACCGACGTGAACCCACTGGTAACACAAGCATTTACCTTAGCACGAGGGGTTTTACAAGAATACTAGTAATGTGAGATCAACATTGCTAGTAAGCTTTAAAAAAAAATATGTTCTTTGTATCGCCACTCTATCGATGTACACTACCAGAATTAGAACTAAACATTGAAAAGCAATTCACCTGACTAGCAACATTATATCAAATAATATTATATAATATCTCATGAGACAATGGAATGATGTAGATATAAGTGCAGTGTCGTGTAACTGTATGCGTTACTTTTAGTTACCCCTAGGGTAGAGAGGGCGGCGAGTCTTCACTGGAATATTTTGTAGAAATATTTTCTTATTATGTATTTTTTATATTTTCTATTCAGATTTAACCGATGTCTAAATGCATATTTCTCTATTATAATAATCACGGAGGAAAAAATAAATATTAACGTAACAATAATTAAGGACCGAAATAGCTACATCTACATCTCTTAAAATATTTCGATTATAAATATAAAATTAACATTGATGGTACGGTAGCGGCATATCGTATGCCATACCTATTAGCAGGTGGTGGTGGTGGTGTCTCAAACAAGATTCACCTTACTACGAACATTTTTATAGACTATTATATAAAGCCTTGGGAACATTTTGTACCCATTAGACGGGATTTGACTAATTTAGTAGATCACGTCAAATGGGCGCGGGAAAATCATGAGAAGGCACAAAAAATTGCCATGAATGCGAGAAAATTTGCAATTGAACACTTATTTTGGGAATGGTAACTTATAAAGTAAGGTGACTATAGAAAATAACATGACTTACGTACCTCAGGCTACATTCGCTTACGGATGCAAATCACACAAATCCTTGAATCGTGACGAACTCTGATATAAATCTCAGTAAAACCTTGGTCCTAGAAGACATCAATATTTTAAGTGACTACGTAGATTGTAGAAAATAGTACATTCTTCACCAAGGGGAGAAAGTTACAGATTACTAACAAGTATACGAGTATATAGATTGATACCCGAACGGCTAAAAATATTTTTTTTAACAAATATTTTAATTCCTTTACTTTTTATTACCTATTATTTCCTCAGCAAATTTGTGCTAATTTATCGATTTTAATAATCGTATAGCATAGATAGGCAAAGGCAAAGTTCGTCGTAAATGGGACCTGAAGTCCCATTTTAGCATCCGATTAAAATTTGATCGACTAAGAAATTGCATACAGGACACCCACGCTTAACAGCATCGCTTATATTCACTCGATCAATGAGGCAGTTATAAAATTTATCGAACAAACTAAATCTCAAAACGATATCGTTTGAACAAAATTAACCTGTTACGAAGTTTCTACACATACATAAAAGCGTTTGAAATAAAAGGCGGAATATTTTCGGTTATTCGCCAAAACAAACGGTAGCAAGTGTGTGAATAAAATGAATATATTTTAAACCTTGCCGGGTCATAAAGCTTGGTATAAAATTTGTTTCAGTTGTAAGCTCAAGTTGGTAAAAATGTACACGCAACATTTTAGAAGTCAATTAATCCTGTTTTGAATATTGATACGTAAATTTTGTTTTTTGTTGTTAGTTCAACTCGTAATACAATAACATTAAATAAAATAGTTTCAAGTAAGTATCGCTAGCTCAACAGCTGATTTTGCTCGACGTTACTTTTTGTCTTCTTTCTTTCAAGACATTGCTATAAGGGTTACTTTAACCCCGGTACACATGTCGGTATTACTGACGAAGGAGATCTAATTATTTAAAGGTAACTTTAAGTCCACTTTTATCATGCGTGCCACTGAAATGTGGAATGCGCTTCCCGAGTGGGTCTTCTCCTTAATATCAGGCGAACTGGTGGTCAAGCGTAACCCTATTGTGAATAAAAAAAGCTCATCTGAAGTTTTTTAAATATTGTAGTAAACAACGGGGGACAGGCACAAAAGTAAGTACCTACATAATTATTGTACTTGTGTAATAAAGAGATTTTAACTATGTTTATTGATACAGGTTTTTATATAAATTATCATTCTATACTATGTTTCATATTGCCAATATTGTCCCCATTTAAAAAAAAAACTCTTGTTCAATGATAAGGATTCAAAATTAAACTCGATCGCCGAATTACTGAATTTTTTAAACGCCCAGCACAATATCGTGGGTGCTTTTTACAAATACAAATTCTCTCAATACAGAAACGCCCAGACTCGAAACAACTACCTATAAGGTCATACAACCCACAACCCGTGGCGCAGAAGCCAATCACTCAGCCGTTACGCCAAATGTGTCTTTAAACGTGTCGAACTATGCCTGTTGCAAACTACCCTATATTTAAGAAGATCCCAAAACAGTAATTAAGTGTTCTGTAACAAGATTATAAGTCCCCATATAGTTTCGTGATGACCACAGTGTGGTCAAACGAGCTAAGTTTCAAACTAGATAACATAAGACACCTGTGCGAAGGTAAACTTTTGATTAAACATAGATCTTAGCGGATATTTAAGAAGGATAAGCCAATAATAGCCCCACGATGCTAATTAATATAAAAATTAACATAGACTCCGTGAAGTTACAAGTAACATTAATCTTTCTGCTTCCCCCTGAGGCTGATTACTTTTAAAGGAGTTAGTATTGATTTCCGAACGAATTCACAATATGTTTGTGTGTTTTCTATGCTATAATAAAATCTGTATTAGTGTGCGTTGAAGGTTGTGCATCTTGTGCCATACTGGCTGGTTGATGATCTGTCATATTTGACACTTGTTAGTACTGAAAATATAAATATATTGATATCTGAGACTAAGCCTCGACTAAGCAGCTCTTATTTTATCCAGGTAACCTCTCGCTATTATTCCAGTTTCAATTGCTTACGGGGCCAGGTTATTCCGTACCTGGATATCTGTATTTTTTTTAAAAAAGGGGTTTGCATTTTTTTTCTGAAATGACAGATGAACAAATTTTGTCATCTGGATCCTTATGAACAAGGTGCGAATAACTTAGCCAATTAGAAGTTCCAAGTAAAAAAACTACTAAGAATGTAAAAACTGCTGGGAAGCAGTCGAAACCAAGGAAGTCAGTCCAGTTCTAAAAGAAAAGCGCGCACCACTTTATGTTTGCTTTTGGAGCCGTCCTGTTTTGCTCATGTCTTCAATGCAAATCCAGCACATGAAGTATGGAACAACCTTAAGATAACTTAAGTTTTGTTAAGTGTTATGTGTAAATTCTATTGTGTAAGTTTTATTGAGGTGTACTTTTTTATTAGGTAAGTTTAATATTTTTATGTTGTATAAACGTTTTTTTTAATTCATGATAGGCTTACGCTTGATCGCCAGTTCGCCTAATGTTAAGCGACACTGCGAGCTACGATGGAGTGCGCTTGCCTAGAAGAATCCGATTCACTCGTGATTTAAAGACACCCAGATTATATCTATCGGGGAAGAACAACTCGGGAAGCGCATTTCACATTTCAGCGGCACGCATGGTAAAAGTGGACTTAAAGCGTTTCGTTCGGATTTTCTGAATGTCCACCATGAATTGATGTCGCTTCTTCGTGTTTCTGGTCATCCGATAGTAGAAAGGGCTAGGGGGAATAAGATCGTGGGATCTTATGTTAGGGAGCACGCACGTATACTTTTACGCGCTCCAAGTGTGAATGTCCGCTTGATAGGTTTAAAGTTGAATACTCATATGGCAGATTAAGGGTGCTTGGTAAAGGTTATACATCATCTGCCATACTGGCCCATTGATAAATATGTGATATTAGACGACACTTTTGTTAATACTGAAAATAAAATATTTATCTGAGACTAAGCCTCGACTAAGCAGCTCCTATTTTATCCAGGTAACCACCCACTAATATCCCAGTTCCAATACACAGATTACCTGTTTTGCAATAGCTTGGTTCACATACAAACCTTAATTATTTATCTGTTAGATAATTAGGTTCCAGTGATTGGAAAAAATAGATCGGTTACAGACAATTACATACATACATACATATACATAATCAACCCATTATACTGTTCCACTGCTGGGCACGGGTCTCCTCTCAGAATGAGAGGGATTAGGCTATAGTCCACCATGCTAGCCTAGTGCGGGTTGGCAGACTTCACACACCATCGAGAAAATCTCTCAGGCATGCAGGTTTCCTCACGATGTTTTCCTTCACCGTTTAAGCGCGTGATAATTAACTATTTAATACGCACATGACTTCGAAAAGTCAGAGGCGTGCCTTGGGTTCGAACTCGAGACCTTTGACTTGGCAGTCCAACGGTCATACCAATAGGCTATCACTGCTTTGCACAGACAATTAAGTACATTTATATAAACGATTTTCATGTTTTATTTAAATGAAATCATCTGTTACCTACGTTGTAACATATTTTACCTTTATTCCAATGTTGTGGAATAATCTAAAAAGAAACAAGTAAATTCTTGAGCGTTTACTGCCATTTCTCTAATAACATTACTTCGCAAATTTCTTTTGAGTTCGTTAATAATTTATTCTGTCGTATTTACTCGTATTTTTGCTATTACTTACGTTTCTGTAAATAATATTGAATATTATGAAGAGAACATTCATACTAAAATACTTGTCACTGAGAATGGTACTGGGCAGTCAATAGTATCATATTATAAAAGTCTTATATATATTAACGCTTTGTTTGTCCGTATACGTGTTCTAATGTTTAGGGTAATTGAAAGTCAAAGGATAAAATTTTAATTTCAACAGTCAGTGATTTTGACCTTGTTTTTTTGTTTCGTCAATCTTCGTTTATTCTAATCATACATCCGCCGCCCAAACCATCATAATATACCTAAGTATCTTTCTCAATCCTTGTAACGTTTTCTTTCACTCCACAACGCTCAACACTGAAAATTGTTATTGATATTTGGACAATGAGTGAGACACAAATTTAAAGGCAAGGGACGGCCAACTCGATAATGATCGGCTAATTAAGATTATTTTGTTAATAGAATCGTAAAATTTAACGAAATTTTCACGATATCCCTCGGGTGTAGGGTTCAAAACACAGAAAGTCTTATTATTATAATAACAGGCACGTGACCTTGTGGTTTGTAGTCATTAGAATTTTTTATGAGATCGGGGAATTATGAGAGTTATGAGAGTAGCATTCATAGAATGAAATACAAAGTTACTACTTATATTTAATTTTTGTGTGTAAATATGTATAACGTTCCGTATACGTATGGTTGTATCCTCGAGTTCTGGGTTTAGTAATTTTCACATTGCAGCTAAAACGGCGAACAGGTAGATATTGCGGCTTAATATATTAGTATTCAATATCTTAGGAATAAAAAAAAAACATTTTGTCCCAACGTAGCTAAAAAAACAAGTAAAGAACTGACAATGTAAAAGTTTACTAAAATGTAGAAAAAAATTGCCGTCAAGTTTCGAAGCGTGACTTTCAACATTAACCTGTGGCTGCTAAAATTAGACTAACTTATCTAGATGGTGTGGTGAGAGGAGTTGGGAGAGATATTGGACGTGCAAAGCTTGAAGATCGAGTTCAATGGCGTGATATAATAAGATCTAAACTTACTCTGTACAGCGCCATTTGTTAGGTAGGTACATTGGCAATAATAAGTTTAAAAAAATGTGTTAATGTTATTCGTGCGCATTTTACAATATAATGGTATAATATGTATTTTTTTAAAGTAAATTAGTATAATTGATCAAATAATTAATGTCATATACTTATTTAAATACAGGTAAAGAAGTGTAATACGAGTATATTTTCCTAAGTTAAGTCAAAAATGTCATAGGCAGTGTATATTTTGGTACATATGAAATAGAATAGGCAGATAATATCTTTTTGTGATTTTTTTGCATTTTCCATGCTAAGATTATTAAGTTATTTAATAGTAAAGGAAAAAATTCAATCGCTTCCTTTACTATTAAATAACTTAATAATCTTAGCATGGAAAATGCAAAAAAAATCACAAAAAGATAGTTAAAAGGTAAGGTGGCATCGTACGACACTGAACTAACTGTAAAGTAAGTCGTGTCGGTTGAGAGGTAAGGTAACTTGCCTCTCATAGATGTCACCAAACGTCACCTTATGACGTAAATTCAGAATGTGAAGGCAAAATTTCAATCATGCGGGTAGGGTTCGCGGTGGCTTAGAGGTCAGAGCGTCTGGTATATCAAACCAGAAGACGCAGGTTCGAATCCTGCCCGCGATTGAATTTTTTCCGTTACTATTAAATAACTAGGCAGATAATAATTTTATCATAATAATAATAATATTCGACGATAGAAAAGTTAAAAAGTTAATATATTCAAGTAATTTCAGAAACCATAAGAAGTCAAACAGTGTACCTAATACAACAAACTTGGAAATATAAAATGAACAAACAATCCCATGGAGTTCTTTAATAGATTAAAATAGCAGAACACGGGGTACTAAATGAAATAATCCCGAATGAACAGGAAAACCCGGTTGTCATGGCAACCACCGTGATAAATTCGTTCCTGAAAGAAAGTGCATATTAAGTTGTTTACATAATTTTCTGAGTGGAATGGAAATACCGCGGACGGCCTGTTTTCATGGTGAGAGATGATGAGAAACACTTATTTATTATGGTTAAAATTACGTGGAGGCTGGTTTTTGGGTGAGGTAAGTACTACGTATGGTTTATTTTATAAACGTATAGCGACAATGTTAAGGTGGAGCTTACACACTATTATTAAATAACTCTATTCCGTGATATGGTAACCACTAAGTGTTACACAGTTTTAGTTTAATTGTGATGAGTACTTCCATTACTAAAATACAATATACATACACAATGATATAATCATATATACAACATTAAATACATACCTGCAACGTTTTATTTTACCATGTTTAATGCTAATTAAGCTCTCTCTCGTTTTTGGGTCTTCAGTGATTACTTTCCTAAATATCTTTTTGTTCCTTTTTTGTATTTTCCATGCTAAGATTATAAAGTTATTTTAGTAAAGGAAGAATGTGAAGGCAAATTTCGATCAAGCGCGTGGGACTCGCGGTGGCTTAGCGGTCAAAGCGTCTGGTGTATCTAACCAGAAGACGCAGGTTCGAATCCTGCCCGCGATTGAATTTTTCCTTCACTAAAATAACTACTTACTTAAATTACAGTTGCGTTTTGTTTTGCTTTCCTGAATGCAAAATATTTGGTTGGCTTAGTAAATTTGCCACCGAATAACAGCGGTTAGTTTGCCCACATGAGACCTAAAATACCGTCCCTATGTTTGTACACTTCAATTTTCAAACTGCCTGTCCAAATTGCGCGAGAATTAGTCGTATCGTCGCGGTGAAATGTAGGAGTCAATTGAGCGAACTAGGTCAGTAGGCTTGGTAGTATTAGGGCCGCCAACGGTAAAATGATTTAACCTAAACTAACAGATTCAAAACTCTTCTGAATTTTTCTTATGTTTGAATAAGAAGAAGAGAAGTACCTACTTCTACAAGGGATGACAAGTATGTTTTTAGTCATTAGGAGGCTCGTGTGAAGTTAGTTGTTGCTAACAGCCGCATAGCTCAAATAACTTCAGGGGATTTAGTCTTTGTGCTAGTATTTGTTAGTCACAGGCATTGCGGGGGTGCTCCACGCGGGGTGCTAGTAAGGTTTCGGGTATTTCTTTATTATTTCGAAATATTCAAAGAAATATGAAAATAAAAACAATACAAATTGTTAATTACGTCATTACAATTTTTTGGTATAAAATTCATGACTAACTACTAAGCCGTTAAAGAGAAAAAATACAAATTAGGTTAAAAAAGGCCTATTTAATTCAATTATTATCCAAAATTGGATCAAATTTATAAAAATTTTAAACAATACAATTTGTTTGTGATGACCTTAAGTATAACATATATTTTTTTTATGGCAAACGCACATAAGGATTCCACTAGAAACTTTAAAGCTAGGGTGCTTTTTGGATTTGAGCGATGTAATGCTCTTAAGTATTCTTATGCTAAAATATCGAAAGTATGCAAGAATCGTAGCTAGTGGCGGTTTATAGTTTATGCCTATCCCTGTGGGAGAAAGGCGTGAGTGTATGTAAGTATGTATATACGTAATATTGACGAACATGAAACAATTACGACCCCAACTGTCTTTACACCGAGTTTTTGTAATTATTATTTACTACGGAAAAGCCACTTGCGGATAACTTCATACGTGCATTGTTATCTCGAGGGTACTGTACCTACCGGCTCCCCAGGTGGCAGAAGATCCATGGATGTATTGTATTATAAAAAGCTATTTATATGTAGGTATCTGAGTATCTTGGTTTTAACACGCATGCTGTCTTATTACATTTACGGGTCTTTTTTCAGATTGAGAGTGATTATTCCAAATAGTTGGCCTTGTGCCTTGGTTCCTTATCCTCGCAGTTAAGGTTGAGGGTTTTTTAATAGAAAATGTTTCATCTGTCTCTATGTTAGACGTTCCGTGTCGATAAATTTGATCCCTAAGGAAATATCTACCGACCCCGTATCTACGATTGGGACCATAGATTCCTTAGCATTTCTTGTTCCGACCGCAACAGTTAGTGATAACCCTAGAAAGGCCTACTAGTTGACAATACTTGTGTACTATTTGGAAGCCTATCTCAGCTTGTAAAGCTTTGAGAGCTTAAGGCTTATTTTGGCACAGCTGAGAAAGTTTTATTCTAGGGATTAGGGATAAGTGAAAGGAAGTAATGAAACGTTTTGTAACTTTGTAGCTCTGATAGATATTCTGTACTTTAGTTTGATAAGAAAATAATCATCTTTAATGTTAAAATTTATAGAAAATAGGTTTTGGTAGATGTGGTGAAATTATAATACAGATTTAGGTTTTAATTTTTTAATCAAAAGCGGCTGAGGCATAAAAAACGAAATCTGAAAATTTTAAAAATTCAGCCTTGAAACACAAATTATTTAAAAAATAAAATAGGATTTGTGTAATATAGGTATGGAATAGTATAATGATAAGAATACATCATCAAGTACTGAACAAGATTTCTGACCTGACCTCTATTACCAGGCACCAAGGGGTTAGGTAGTCTCTAGTTAAAGGTCCGGCGGAGCTTGAATTGCTCACAAAAACGTAATACCGAAATAATTCGTAATCCAGACAATATTCTTTTAAATTATGTATTCGGATTTGGATACCGTTAATCTAGATTCCTACGGTACTATTTCGTTTACTACTTCACTGGAAATAAAAAAACCGGAACATCGTTCTAAATTTGGTATCGTTATCAAAAATTGCAATCGATTACATTTATTCCCAGTGAAGTATTTTGGACGAAATGGTAGAGTAGCTAGTACCTAGATTAGCGGTATCGGAATCAGAATAATAACAGAATTTGATTAAATTGTGTTTGAATTACGATTTATATCGGTATTACGTTTCAAAGAGAAGTTTGGTCCGCCGGACTCTTAAGTCAAAGTCAGATAAAATATTGTTACGCCGAGTAACTATTAGTACGGGGATGGGTCACGAAGATTCTAGATAAGTCGTAGAAGCACGTAGAACATTCGAAGAAAAGCCGGGTTCAAGGTGGATGACCGTAAACAATAGACGATCGCTTTATCGTCTATTGTTTATAAGTAGGTACTTAGGTACTTACCTACTCGTATTTTGTGGACCTATCGAGAATGTTCGATTCTAGAATCTTCGTGACTCATATAAATACTGGTCGTGAGGGTCGGCCGGGGCAGTTTAGTTCTGAACACGGTGAAGTGAATATCGAAGTGAAGTTAAGTGATTACAAGTGCGACATTATAGTGCGATAAGTGATACTGTAGTGACTCTCTCAGTAAATTCTGTTGTGTGTTTGTCAAGTAAATTAAAAGATTTGTTGTTTCGGTGAAATTGGTGTTAATTAAATTTATCCCGAACCCTAGCTCGTAACAATATGCTGTATTTTTGTTACGAAAATTACAGTTTGACCAGGCACACAAACAGACATTTCTATCCACAGTAGCAGTAGTAACATTCTGTGTACCCTAAAACTGAAAACAAGCGTAAAGAACCATAATGCCGGCAACCCACGCTTACCTTATTCTGTCTTTGTATTTGGCTCGGAAAACTTTCATTATCCAAACAAAGACGAGGAGTAAGGTAGCTAGTATTTCACCCCACAAATTGCCTATAAATTTTTATTATGGCCACTCTTATTTGAGGTACAGAGGTTTTCTAGATAAATAGGTTTGTTTTATTATGTAAGACTGACCATGATTTGTGGTATCGTTATTTTTTTTGGTAAAACTACGCTACTCTATCGATGGAGGATTATAAACTGTCGTCATGCCAATTATACGTATTAACATTTAATTGAAAGTTACTATTTAAAGGGTTCGGCGGAGCTTGAATTGCCCACAAAAACGTAATACCAAAATAATTCGTAATCCAAACAATATTTTATCAAATTGTGTTATTATTCAGATTCGGATACTATTAGTCTAGGTTCTTACCGTACCATTTTGTCTATTACTACTTCACTGGAAATAATTGACCCGAAAATAGTTCCAAACTTGGCAAAGTTATCAAAAATTACATTCGCTTACATTTATTTCCAGTGAAGTATTTTGGACGAAATGGTAGCGTAGGAACCTAGATTAGTTAGTTATTATTTGGATTCAGATAATGTTAATCTAGGTTCCTAATTGTGTTACAATTACGATTTATTTTGGTATTACGTTTGTATGGAAAATTCGGTCCGTCGGACTCTTAAGTAACACTGGCCATGATTTTGTGCTATAGTATTTTATTCTGCAAGTATAAACAGTTGGCCACACCGATCAAGAGTGATATTGTTTTTTCCTCACATTCTGCTCATTCTGAATTAACAATTTCTCTTTTTAATCTAATTTTTAGTTTTGACCTTCACTTCTTCACTTTATAGGGCAACTTTTTATTATTTAAGAAATTCTTTATATAGGTAACTTTTTTATGTGTATGTTCTCACGTGAACTGGAATGTCATATGCGAGGGTGGGTCGGACTGCCGATGCCGCTGTTTTACTACTCACCACTCTTAACAGCGATCTAACGGCGCAAGCACATTTCAACACACACCGCGACCTCTAATATATATTTTTTGCCAAAAATTGCCTACTATTTAATCTTGTTAAACAGTCCACTTATTTCATTTTTCTTTCTCTACTGAGCTAAGGATCCTACAGCTACATAAACAAAATACTGTGATAGCATTGGAGCTACAAAAAGATATGGTGTGTCTTTTAAATCGTAAACTTTTTACAAACCGTCGATGAAATATGTATTAGAATCATCCCCTAAATACTATAATCCTTCTTTTTTAGAAAAACTCAATTAGTCGCTCGATCCAATATCTGATGAAACTCGATCATCCATTTTTTTAAAGATCGTGACCCACGACAATAGAAGACAATCTCTGTAGTTCGAAATCACGTAACAAACCAATTTATCAGATTTTCAGTAAACAAAATGCTGTGTTATTCCACGAACAACAGATCTGTGAGCACAGAATGGACAGTTTGAAGGGAATAAATTAAATATCTTGCTTCGGCAGACCGAGAAATCGAATCGGATCTGCACAGAACAATAAGCTTTTTTTACAAGTGAATGATAAAAATTAATGTTAGGGACAACGTACTAACTGCATTTAAAATTATTTGCTTGAAGACTACTTTCGTAGTTTAAAGTTGTTTTGTGGTGTATTCCTACCTAGAAATGATAAATAAATCTCTTAGGTGTCACAAAAGGTGGATTAGATTTACGCACATATCATTTATATATATTATATCTCTGTTACTTTTTTGCGAATACGATAAATTAACATTTAGACCAACGCAGCAATTATGGCAATTGCTGCGTTGTTAAAGTGTTTTTATGCCAAACCAGTGCCGTATACTTATTGTATCTATCCAAAAGTTGTTTATACGAGTATATTATCGCAAACATTATATTAAGAAATGATTTTATATTATCTGGCAGTGAAGCAGTCATGAAAATGGCTAAGTAGGCACGTAGCCACGTGCTACATTTTGTGAGACCTCGGCAAGCCAAGTCGTAACTCATGTAGGCTGATAGCTCGGGAACATTTTGATTACGGAATCTGGCAAGTCATTTTTATTTTAACAAAAAAAAATTATTCTAATGATAATAATAAAACGATGGATACTAACCCAAAAAAATGAAGCTTTTGACATTGTGCACAATTGTTTTTTATAATATGTCTGTGACGCCCTTACGCTAATATAATTTAATACATGATTTAAAAGATGTCACCACTAGTTTTCAGCCAAAGGGTTGAGTGAAAACTAACGACTGAATAGATTATCCTGGGTTTTATAAATTTATGCACTTGTGTAAATTAAATTAATTTCATACATTCATTCATATATTGTTTTCGTTAATCTGCTTGGACAGAGAAATCATTGGTATCAATACGGACATATTTTTAATAATCTATCTATTTATCTCTCAGTCAAAATCTGTAAATTATTTATATTATTGCCAATATTGAAGCATTACCATGCAGCCTGTATGATAGGTTATTGTTTTTTTTTTTTCAATACAAACAAGCTATTGAAAAATATATTGTTATAGTTAGCGAAAGTGGATTAAAGCGAAAATTACGATGAAACCAAGAGGTTTCTGGAATTTCTATAAATTTGATATCATTTCCAATATTTGCCTCTTTGAACGTGATTCTCTGAATGCATAGCAAGCTCCTCAACTAAAAGAACTTGAATTTTAAGCCGCGAGTCACGGAGCTGTCGAGGAGATTTGCCGAGTCATTGCGGACGTTGAACATTCTGAGTAAAGCATCCTTATTACAGTGTCAACTATATACTTTTGCTTTTGCTCTAGAAAAAAGAATGCTAAATCTATATAACAATATACATAAGTCATCATAATTCTATTTAATTAATCAGAATTAATAGAACAAGGATATTCACATAGCATTCATTATAAAGGCCAACTTCTCAGTCAAGGACGCCAAATAATATTCCTTTTGTTTTAAAAGAGATAGGGCATACTGGAATCGAATAATTCCACTCACAATTGGAGCCGCCCGACTGGGGAAGTACCTCCACCTTGCAGAAAATCGTAGCCAAATATCATAGCTCTGTGCTATGTTGTGTTCCTAGCGGTGCACAAGGTCGCCAGAGCTCCGCGAGGAAGCGTTGTGTTGGCAGTGGGCGGGACCGGTGGTGTTTTGTTACCGCTGCTGTCATGCATGGCAACATGTCTCCTATGCTGCCAGCCCAAGTTTTCCTCTTTAATTTACAGGCTCGGCAACGCGCGAGTGATACTCCTGGTGTTGCAAGCGTCCATAGGCTACGGTAACCGCTTACCAGCCTGGCCGTATGCTTGTTTGCCACCTTAACACACACACACACCCATCATTTGCCACATGAAATTCAGTCTTATGTAGGAAGGAGTTACTCTAATAACTTAATGAAAATAGCTGAATCGTTACAATATTTTATATTTCCAGGGTGCGATTCTCAGGTCGAGTAAAATGTTGTAGAGTGGATTATTTTGTTAGAAAATTGTCAGTAGCGGCTTGACGTTTGCCTTCGAAATCTCGCCTAGACTTACAAAAGTTCATCACAGCTTCTCTACTGTTCCTTTTGGGAAATACAAATGTGATGAGATATCTATGCATTTTAATGTAAATAATACAAATTTTGTTCTTAACCCGGAAAATATACACCATACAGTTTCTTTTTTAGCACATAATGCTTTTAATAAACTAAGTAAACACACAATGAACACAACATTGGTGAAATAAAACTAGAAGCGTTTCATTTTATTGCTTCATTTCATACGGCAATTGTCATGGCTCCTTTATGAGTTGTAAAAATAGAAAGTTTACGTCGACCATTAAACAGTGGTTTGTAAACTATGTTGCAGGCTTTCCCACTGATTGATATTGTACTGATGGAGGCTACCGCCTTCTCATAATAAAAGCTTTTGAAAATCCCCTGAATTCTTTGGCCGGTATAAGGTACTACTACTATAAGTTACGTCAATGAAGAATACATTTATTAATTATTTTGTTCAATATCTAATAATTGGTCTTATTATTCTTTACTTTTCTCTAAAACTATTCAATGCAGTTACCTCCACAGCAAGCTCCAATAACGAAAAGAAAGGTAATTTCCGACATCTCGTATATTTGACCCACTTGGTTGGATAGCACCTTGCATTGTTCTTTCTTTCTCTCTATCTTAATTCAAAAACTGTGGCTTGCGGGATTATATTGGGATGAGCAGTTAACACGGAATTACTTGAAGAATGGGAAACTTACCGCAGAAACTTGTTGGGAATTAATTAATAATTCATTTAATAATGCATAGTTTCTGCCTACGCCTGTAATTTTATACCCAAAAAACATAAACGAGCGTTTAATTTGTCGATTTGTACGCGATGTTGTCTAACTGCATACTCAATGCTTCTTCTTACTCTCTGAATCTCACTTCTATATTTGCAAAATAAGAGTGAATAGATATCTTTAAATCATAGACCTCACCTCTCACAAAGAATTGAGAGTTACATTATTTGTATTGTATTATCTAATATGTACCTACTTACCTTTGTAAAAGAGAGAAAATAAACATTATATAAAAAATCACTTTCCATTAAGCGACGGACTACGAGGATCCATTCAAAAATATTAAAATACTATTTATACTTTCAGTATTGATCCCTTTATCAGGGCTTTCTATCTATAGGATCATACCATGGTTTGCCATTTATAGGCAGAAACAAAGATTCAGTACTTAGAAAGCTCTCATTTTTGCACGTTTTAAGGTATTTTTTATACATAAAGTCCTGTTATTCGTCTCTGCCCGTTAGCTCATCAGTAGTTCGTTTAGCTTTCTTAATGTAATTAAGAAATAGCTACACGTCGGTCAGTCGTTTTAGTAAGTTGCAAGTCGCTCTTCAGACTTGCACAGGATAATGAACAGCTGATTTTCTTTTCGCATTTACATTCAGCATAAAAGGAGCTTATTCAAAACTACAATACAGCTTTAATGATCGAATTCCTCTAGTTATTCTACGTGACAGCGTGCGGCGTTTTAAGCGCGCATTTTTTTAACAATAGCGCGACGATCTGGCCTCTGCGTTAACAATGGGGTCACAAAATGAGCTCGGGGAACTTTGCCTTACCTACTCAATTACATTAAAACAATAACAGCATACGTACCACGAAACAATAGATCATTTTGTAAAAGTTTTCATTATACCCCGAAACATGGTGGCGGTTATCACGAATTGAATTTGTTTGGTTTTTCGTTCAAAATATGCACGCCGTTTCTAAATGGCATTTCTTAATCAATCTGTTTCATGATTCGGAGTTATGAAACGTGTAGAAAAAATTATCTCCATATTAGTTTCATGTACCTAATTCAATTTACTATCTATATAATTACTTTATATAGCCATATAGGTACATAGGTACAGCTTATCATTTATAAAAAGGAGATGAAACTTTGGCAGTATTAGCTATAGACCAGACGTTCATCCGGTTCTTCTACATTGTTTGTTTAAAAAAACACCTCATCGACGCTTTACAATACAGTCGAACTAACTGTGGATATCAGAAGTTTGTCGTTCCGAATGATCGCGCTGGTAAAATAATTGTTTTTGTTTTTTTATGGGATTGGGGGCAAACGAGCAGATGGATCGCCTGATGGGAAGTCATTACCACCGCCCATGGACATCCGCAATACCAGAGGAGTTACAAATGCGTTGGCGGCCTTTTAAAATTGGGTATCCTCACTAGCTCGGCGAAACACAACGTAAGAGATGTTTCACGCCGTTTTCTGTGAGGCCGTGTTATCACTCCGGTCGAGCCGGACCATTCGTGCCGAAGCGTGGCTCTCCCACGGTAAAAATATCTAAATTGATATTTTGAGCAAAAATATACAAATCAGTATGCTGATAAAAGATTTGATTACACCCCAGGTATTCTAATACCGAAAATGGATCTTAGCGATGGCACGAAGCTGACGAATTTCACGATTCTTCGACACCAAGGAATTTTTAAATTCATGATGAATATAAAATAAATGCTTACTAGCCCAACTTTTTTTATCTCTAGTTATTCATCTATTTGGTTGAAATGAAATAAAATACCTAATATTTATTCTGCAAGTAGATCTTTAGAGATACTTTTACATGCCAATGGTTTTTTTATAGCTAGATGGCTTCGACATTTCCTAACTGACGACCTCTGAGAAGAAACACCGAAACAAAGTAAGAGAATCATGGTCTCTTTTAAAATCCAGACATGGAAGAACACTGTATACTTAAGAAATGTATGGCCAACGAACCATAGCAAACGAGAAGGAGGTTCAGTTGTATTATTTTGTACCATATACCTTTCATTTTTTACTTTTCATTAAAATATTCTATCCAGTCCTCACAACAGTGTTTCTTATACTTACTTAAAATTTCGGAATGTATAGGTAAGACATAAATTGCTGACCCCTAGATTAATCCTTAACTAGGCAATGTAGTTCAATAACATCGTAACAGTTTTCTGTAATCCCGCGAAACCAAAATACCTACGTGGGTATATCTCAATGATGAGTATCTACAGTACATATAGTCGAAATAACAAAACGCGTCTGAGGTATTACTTTTGCATTGGTAACTGATAATATAAAAACTCGGTATAGAGACAATTGAAGTCATAAATAATTCGCATTCGTGATTACTGCCCCTACTGATTTTCTTATTAGAAGGACATCAGGTACCTATTATATAGTACGAGGGGTAAACAAGAATACTAGTAATGTGCGACTCACATTGCGAGTAAGCTTTATTAAAAAAAATGTTAGCTAAACGTACCTAACCAGAGGCTAGTATTATATATAATGTAGTCAATATAGTTATAAAGTGATTTGAAATGTAATTAGGATTAAGATAGGTACGATGGAACTGGCGTGAACTTGTGTGTTATTAATTCACTGTACTAATGGTCCTATGGAAGCCTTATAAGATTAACATGTACACCAATATTTTTTATAAGAGAAAAAAAAATTGCCTAGTTAAAAATCAGTTTCCACATTGTTTTCAAATGTTTTTTCATTATTTTATTATTTTGTAAGCAAATTTTAAAAATCATAGGTGCGTGAGGCCTGTATGATCAAATCGATACGAAACAAAGAAAGCCAAAAAATGTCTTCGACGTAATCTTGTTCTCAAATATGGTCCAATCAATAAAAATGAATGTTATAGGAAAAGTTATATGACAAGCGAAGTTTGTTGCTCCGATTGGATATTTGTTGGTAATCTTCATATTGACTTTCCTAAAACCTACCCGAAAGGCAGGTTCGAGTCCTAAAGAAAAATTCCGGAATAAATATTGGCCAATCTTGAATTTTCAAACTAGCAAATAATATATTGAGTTATGATTTCTATACATACTCTATTTTGCGATATGTCAGTGTTGCTAGGGTACTTGCTAGGGTAGACCATCTTCAACTTATTAAGGATCCCAGCAGTATATCTCTAAATATGCCTCCTCAACCAGAGACCATGTCCAGGCGCAAGCTTAAAGAATGGCTGATTCCTTGATAAAAAATGTCAACAGGGTAAAAATATTTGGAACCCAAGCCGACACAGAAGAGAAACATCTCAAACAAGATCTATCTATATAGCCCATAAATCCCAAGCTCCTTTGCAAACTATGGCAACTATCCAACATTGGTGTTAGGAAAAAGGTGATAGGGAAATTCGAAATCTCAAGGTCTATTTAGGGAGCTCTCTGGTTTCGTGGATAGATCAGAAGGCACTACTGTCAACCACATATGCGTTGGAGACAAGAACTGCTCAGTACTATAACAAAACTAAAATAAAAATAGGGTGTTTACCCAAACATTGGAAGCATGTTCGTGTGTCCGTGTCCAACTGTCTCAACACACTAGAGAGACCCTTTGGGGACTGCACCTCGAAGGGATTACCATGCCTACCCCTTCAGACAAATTGTAAGTTTGACAAGTTGTTGGGCCTGTTCCTTTGGAGCCAACTATCAGCAGGTCAGATTCCTTCCGCTATCATGATTGGATGGTCAGGGACATCCAGCAAGAATTGTTTCTTCGAGAGAGGACCAAGAACCCCTTACATAGGTCTCAGACAAGAGTTCGGATAAGAAGATCAGCGGTTCAAGTCCAAGAAGTGGGAAGCATGGAAATGGAAATGAAAAAACTTATGTCGCGGGACAACAATAAATATATAAAATTGACGAGGTCAAAAGCTTAGTCCTGAGTGACCTACACCAAGGTTTTAAGCTCGAAATTCCCCGATAGGGCTGACATCGTCCTTCGTCAACTTATACAGGGGATTATCGGGGATCATAAAGGCGGTTTTATTACAAATATTAAGTCAGAACAGGGCTTAATAATGTTCCTAAAAGACCTAAAAATAGATATATAATACTTGATAATTTAATGTAAAATATTATTTTGCGAAACATTTATCGCACTACAAAATCTCGGTATCAAATCTATCATGACATGCAGTAGTCGTTAAATGAATCCATACTAATATACATATTATAAATATCTCTCTGTCTACTAAAACTGCTAGACAAATTGTAATGAATTTAGGTTTGGTGTTTGTATCTACCTTTGGCCATTTACTTTAAGGTATAAAAAAGGTAAGGGGAAAAGTGAGGTTTTTAGTCGGCTGGAGTCGGACTCTGAACTGCCTCGTTAGTCTAGTGGTCCTCAGCGCGACCGCAAGGTCCTGGGTTCGATTCCCAGGTCGAGCAAAGCGTTATTGGGTTTTTCTATGAAATTCTTAGCAGCAGCTCGAAGTGTGGTTTTGGTACCCGATTAATGACAATAGGCTCGCCTCCTATTACATGGGACCTAAACATACCGGCGAAATGTGGGTGTACATTAATACGCCTCTGCCTATCGCTGTGATATGTTTGAAGCGGCGGTAGCCTAATGGCTAGGGCGTTGGATTGGCGATCATGTGGTTGCCGGTTCGATACCCACCCATTGCACTACCGACGTGAACCCACTCGTAACACAAGCAATGTGCAACCTACATTACTAGTAAGATTAAAAAAAAGAAATGTATGAGTCTGCCATACCTTGTCGCCTCACCAGGAGACAGACGTTCCGTTCGTATACTTACAAAAATTTGTGGAGACAAGTTGCAGTTTGAAATTGTTCGAATCGACGAAAGAATAGAAACGAAATTATATTTTAAACGCCATATTGGCGACTAGATGTACCCTGCGATTTCACCCGCTAAAAAATGACGGACTTTCATACAACCTTTCACTGCTCTTTTCACCACCTTAGGAGGTGAATTTCCAAAGATCCTTTCTTATCGGATGCCTACGTCATACAAAGCACACACCCTCTCCAAGTTTCAGGTCTCTACGATCAGCGGTTTAGGCTATGCGTTGATCCGTCAGTGAGTCATCCAGAACAAAGCATTTTACTTTATAGATAGATAAACAGACAATTTTTTCTCATTCTTAAAATAAACTGTAATCTTCAATCTAGACGTAGAATGTTCGGAGTCATGACATGAACTCACATAAGACAATGAAGATTCTTTGAGTGTATTCTTATTCCTCCCCATCGTACATACGAATAAAGTAGACGTATACTTTAACCAAGTAATCTCTGCATTCAAACTATCGCATGTCAGATAGCAGCTTAAAATTTAACTAGGACACTAAAGCTGAGTGAAACAGCGAAACTTAGTACTTATGTTAATACTGCGCAGACTATGTCATCGATCAAAGTCACTTAAGACAGATTAAGATGTAAAGTTGTAGGAAGTTTTTACGATATTTGTTGCAACAGTCCATATTCCGGAGAGAATGCAGCACGGCTCTATGTTGATGACACGATAATAAAGCGATTATTAAGGCAAAAAATATTTTTAGTCGGCATTTTCCCGGTAGAAGGAAAATGTTTGGCGATAAGGAAAAAACGACATTTCCGTAGCAAATGGAACTTGTTGGCAATACGGATTTATTGTTTTTAAAATTTACATAAGAAACCCATCGCTTATTTGAGTCATATTTCTTTCTTTTATTATTATTTTGATGAAGTGGAACAAACAACGAAACAGTATAAAGCTAGTATTTGAGGTACTTTTATAACAATAAAAATCTGTTAATATGATTGTGCTAAATTACTGGCTAAGCGAAATATGGCTGCTTTGTGTGTCATGGATCGATTCCTGGAAAGGTAATTGAACATAATTATTATTATCATATAGAGGTTTTTCTACGAGTATATAGATATTTATTAATGTAAATTACTTTATAAACACAACGATAAAGTCCTCTTATATTGAATTTTTTTATCGCAATAAAGTCGTTTCCTCTTAATATACGTACTGGCGACCTGGGCTTGCCGCAGAAACTATTACAGCAAAAGTTAAATCAGTTTTGTTGCCTCCTTCGAGGCGGTTTCATCTGGTTTCACCCAGTTCAGGGCAACCTCTTCTGCATGCAGTTTTGTTAACATCGCCGTAAACCGTTGGGGATACTAGTTTACATGAGACATCTTGAATGATCAGCGAATTTGTGAAGCCGTAATGGCGAAGCAGAAATCGGCTTAAATAGGATTACAATTTAAATTGCTAATTGGACCTGGATAAGAATGGCACGGCAATAGATGATGATGTTAATTCTCACCTTGACCTTGATGATCTACTACTTGCAAGGTTTCACTCAATATAAGAAGTGTATTAAGAGAACAAGGCACTTATAAGCAGCGGTAGCCTAATTGGCTAGAGCGTCGGACTTGCGATCATGTGGTTGCCGGTTCGAAACACACCCATTGCACTACCGACGTGAACCCACTCGTAACACAAGCATTTAGTTTAGCACGAGGGGTTAACAGGAATATTAGTAATTTGCGACCCACATTGCTAGTAAGCTTCTAAAAAAAAAAGAATAGGTGTCAACAATTATTTTATTTTACACAATAACTTCATACGTTTACAAATAACAATAACAATTGATATAAATACAATAATCTGTGCAACTAAATTATTGTATGTATCTTAGATATCCTCTTTCATTCATACTTCCTATTCTGCCGTGATCATTTCAATGCGTTTGATAGCAATTAATACATTCTTTAAAATACTTGTGTGTTTATTAAATTAGCATGAATTATACGCCTGATACACAGTGATTATAAATTAACAGTACTTCTATGTGATTATAAGTTACAAACTTCTTATCTATGGAGATGAGAAGTCTGTAACTCCATAGATATGGTATGATTGGTATGAAACGTTTCATACCAATCATACCGTACAATCTAGATTTTCATAAGGACCTGTACCTACTTATGGGCTATGAAATATAACAAAAAAATGGTGGGACATTTACATTCCATACAGATGTATGGAATCATAATCAGTCTTAGACGACAACGAATTTATTGTCTTTCGTTGTCAAAGTTAGTTTATCCATATTTTGCGGGTAGGAGAATACGACATCTGCGACAATATCAGACACAGGGCTGATCTCGTTGGCATTCTGTTCCCTTTCTAGTTGAACTGCATACACGTAGTACAGAAGAATGAAGTATGCTGATAGAGCTGAAAGTAATGATTATATTTTAAGTACGGCAATGTCTAACCTTGCTGTTATGGACGTAATTGACTTGTCTGGAAAGAACGTAGGACTTGGCTAACCGATACTTGACGACAAACGGTGGGAGGATTCAAATATAGGTTGAGTATTGTCATACGAAGGAGACATTTACGTATCATGTGAAGAATTAAGTATTAAGTAGGTTGATAATAATATTCTATGCTGATTCATCGATATTTTTATGGGAACTAACCATTCAAGATTATAAGATTTTTTCATAGAAATGTATCCATTTTATTAGGCTTTTTTCATAAAACTCTCCTGTAAAGCTTGCCTAGTTATTGCCACAAAATACACTTAATGCCGTTCAAGATTTAAGGTAAAATGTCTTTATTGTAAAAGTTTAAGACTACTTTGCTTATGATCAATTTCCTCATAACTTGATATTGTATTAATGCAGTCATGTTACACAAAAGGAGAGATGAAACACATCTTTATAAGTTAGCCTGATATAGGTATCTATGTAAGTTATTGTTCATTGGGATAACATGAAAGTATCTTAATTATATCCCTGTTCATTATATTTTACCGAGGGCAAAAAAGTTGGGAGTTAAATTCTGGTAGAACTTATAGGTGGATTATAGGTAGATTATAAAGGAAGTATGTTACATTAAAAATTATGTTATGTATAATGATGATCTTAAAGGTTGTATGACTCCGCGTGTAGTTTTTCTGGGGTAGTAACACCTGCATTGCCAAATATTCTGCTGTTAAGCGATATTGTGCTAATATTATTGTGTTTTGTTGAAGTGAAATGTAGCCAGTGAAATAAGTGTACATGAGACAACAATTCCTGAGTTCTCGAGATGACAGTGATATACTAGTGATGGTGCTGGCGTTTTTACAATTACATTTTTTTTATACATTTTAGCTATGGTCGGTTGTATCAAATAGTTCTTACCAATCTCTGAGCAGCAGGCAATCAAAGAGTTTGTCGTGTGAGCGCCATAAGTCACAATACCAACAACGGAAAGTAAGAGACGTACGGTAGCGACCGTCACATGGACTTTGATGTGGCCAGGTCGTTTCTGCAAATGAAATATATAATAAAAGGTTTGTAAACATCCAGATTTCTTTCTAAAACATCCTCGTTTGACTCTACACAAATACTGGAACTTTATAGCTTGATGTGTTGTCGTACGTGCGTAATGTAACAATTACTCATGCAATCACTTATTATAGTCATTTAATCGTTATCTTACAAAATTATTAATGTATGCTCCCCATTATTGTCAGCTTAAAGGCAGACCCATAAAATTACTACTCGCCGTTGTAGGTCAGTAGGGGCTTTGGGTACACAAACAATAAGGACGAAGTGCTGTGTTCGTAAGGATGTTGCCAACTGCAAACTATGGCCTTATTTGCTAATGTGTTTCAGTTTGGAAATCATTGCTTTATATATATTATCTTAGCTTCGGAATGAGAAAATTGACTACTATGTACAAATGTACATAGTAGTAAATTTTCTTCCACATAACATGGCAAAATTGCCATGTTATGTGGAAAGAAAAAATGTCACTGGCAAGACAGTGCGAAGACAGAAGGGGCAAGCTATAGATGCGCGGAGCGTTGGGTGTCTAGCAGCCACGAAACATGATGGGTCAACAATCATAATTGCCTGGATAAGATGGCACATATTCGTGATGGATAAGGTAGACCATTATCCAATCGCGGAGGAATGAAACCTCGCTCCCGTAACTCAAGCAAAAAGTGGTGAGGCAAAACACCCGTGTGGTTATAGTCGGTAGATCATCCACTCTGGGTAGAGACACTCCGACAAGCCCCGTCGCCTTCCCCGGATGGCGGAAGTCCATGTGGATCTCCACACGCAAAAAAAGACCTGTGTCCAGCAGTGGTAATATCACCAGTGGTAATATCATGTGGTATTGATAAAAACATCGGAGATCAATTTCTATTAGGTAGGTAAAGGGTATCTACAGATCATTTGCTAGGATATAATAAAATTGAACTGCTAAGTATTCAAAGACACTGACAATAATTGCTATTACTTTAGTTAATTTATTAAGGTCTTGAGTTATTTATCTTTTTTTACTTAGTTCTTATCAATTAAGGAGATTTTGTTCGCTTTTTCTGCTCTTCATAATTTTAAACGGAAGCTGTGTCCAAAATCTTGAAACAAGTTGGCAATACCTATCTGTAATTTGGTACGAACTGGCATTTTGCCAGCCAAGTAACTCAAATAGAACGTACATTTATTGTGGCCGTAGATAATGTTGAACACACGGCGGCTCGCGACGGCTTCGAAATGCGCTTTAGGGCCTTTTATTAACTGAAGTAAGGTATAAATGCTTACTGTGTTTGTTTCTATCATAAATGTAAATAGTACGTGTGAAGATAACAATATATATCTGGATATTGCGTCCAATTTTAACTTGTGAAAATACTCATGAATAGTCCGACCGATTGAGATTCAAGAGACTATAATAATATAATTGTATTTTATGTTGTATGTGTGAGTGTTTCGCTCCAAATGAACGTTTTTCTTTTTTTCTTTTCATTTTTTCTTTCTATAGAGAGAAAATATCGCCACGCTTAATGTGTTAATTCGCTAATACCATCATGGCCTTATAGATAATTATTTATAAAATCACATATTTACAACTGTCCCTCGTCGCTGATGCTTGAAGCATAATAAAGAGCATTCACTAGGATCGTCGCCGCTCGTGACTCTCGCGAAAGCGTAAAGTTATGCTTCCAGCTGTCAAAATTCATTGCTTACGCTCATATTTGCTTATATGTTAAGTGTCTTCCTTTAGGGTTCTGATACCACTTATAGCTAACCATATAATATGCCCTTGTTCTACGATATGGCCACAAACTAATCAGGGGCCGTATTACAACGTGCTAACGCGGTCATTTTTAGGTTGTAAGAAAGAGATGAGGCTATTTAATATGTACAGCGGCATCTCTTTCACACAACCTAAAAATGATCGCGAGGATGGCGAATACGGCCCGAGGCAGTGTGGTTATTTTCAGCACAAGGCTCATCTTTTACGAGTCGCTAGCTTATCTATACTTATAATAAATCTGTAGAGAGGTCAATTCTGTACATGAAATATATTTCCAAAATAATTATCAGCGGGTGATTAGTGATCGATACTGACGCCAAAAATGCAATCAGTAAAATTTTTGTCTGTCTGTCTGTCTGTCTGTCTGTATGTTCGTTATAGAAACAAAAACCACTCGACGGATTTGAACGAAACTTGGTACAATTGTTCTTCATACTCCTGGGCAGGTTATAGTATACTTTTCATTACACTACGATCAATAGGAGCAGAGCAGTGAAGGGAAATCTTGGGAAAACAGGAGAACTTACTCCATTTTTTAAGCTTCCGTCGCGTGTGCAGCCTTAATGGTTAAAGCTACACAGAAATTATGTATGACGGAAATGTTCTCCTTAAAATTATATAAAAAATATTCCACGACAGCAAATGTCTATCTTTTATGGTTGAATCACAATAACACGTGTAACTCCCGTTAGGTGACTGACTGACTGACGTAGTGATCTATCATCGCACAGCCCAAACCACTGGAGGGATCGGGCTGAAATTTGGCATGCATATAGCTACTATGATGTAGCCATCCCCTAAGAAAGGATTTTGATAAATTTCGACCTACAATGTAGGGGTGAAATAGAGGATGAAAGTTCATATGGAACAAAGTAACTATTCCACGCGGACGAAGTCGCTGGCAAAAGCTAGTCAAAAATATGATTCGAATATACATACTCTGTGTAGTCCAATAAGAAGAACGATATTCATTAAAAACCACGCGATGTTCAGGCACCCAATCAACAAAATGCATATTACTGTCAATCCTAACTGGAAATTTTCATCTGGAACCTTACGGCCATCCTCGGTTTGTTTCATATGGATGTAACGAAAACCGTGAGTATAAATAGCCAGAAATGCCAGAGTTCCCACAAAAGATAGTGTTATTATGAAGTTTAGGATCTGTAAAATAAAAACAGTTTCAATATAAATAAACATCACCATCAACTATTTAGGTACTGCCCCAGTGCCGGCCGGTTCAGGGTCTTCTGTCAAAATATTACACGATTACAAAAATACCTTTGTTATATAAATATATATTTGATATATAAATCTTTAAGCTAATATTTTTTCTTGAGATGATCAGTGAAGATTTTTGGTTCCCGCTTATAGATTTCTAAAAATATTTTTCTAATTTCAGAGACAATATCTCGAAAATCTAAGCCATAATGCTTAATGTTGTACATACCAAAGATATTTTTTTATGGAATGGCCATGTTTTAATGCACAATATAATAAAAAATAACAGTGTACATACCAAACTGATATATCCAAGTATGAAGCAACCCGTCTTCAAAGGTATGCAAAAGCAGCATTTTGAGAGCAATAAACAGCCCCGGTCCTGTTTTGGATAAATACTGCAACAAATATATAACCAGTTAGGTAACTAAACAATTTAGAAAAGCTTATTTCAACTTTTTACAAATATTTGACTGCCTCGTTAGACTAGTGGTCCGAAGCGCGACTGCTACATTAGAGGTCCTGGGTTCAATTCCCAGGTCGAGCAGTGTTATTGGGTTTTTCTGTGAAATTCTCAGTAGCAGCTCGGAGTTTGGAATTTGTGCCTGGTTAATGGCAATAGACCCCTGTTACAAGGGACCTAAACATCCGGCGAACTGTGGGTGTACATTAGTATGCCTCTGCCTAACCCTTCGGGGAATACAGGCGTGATGGTATGTTAGAAATATTTGGAATTTATTATTCACTTCAATATCATCGAATTCTACAATATACCGGAAGATCTGTATTTACAAACAAGTCCAGTTATGTTTGAAAAATGTTGCTAACGTCACGAAAATGGTCAGACATTGTATAACATACCATGTCATGTCCTGTTGTTATATATGCAGTAGGTTGAGTATCTGTCTTTCTGCAGGGTGTTACTTTACGTACTCGTATCATTCTTTTCCTGGGCCCGCAGTTTTGTGTCCTCAAGATATGAGAAGGTTATTTTAGTGAAGGAAAAAATCAATCGCGGGCAGGATTCGAACCTGCGTCTTCTTCAAAGGCAAATTTCCATCAGGTGGGTGAGGTTCGCGGTGGCTTAGAAGTCAGAGCGTCTGGTGTATTCAACCAGAAGTCGCAGGTTCGAATACTGCCCGCGATTAAATTTTTCCTTCACTAAAATAACTTTATAATCTTGTCATGGAAAATGCCAATAAAAATCACAAAAAGAGTTATGAGAAGATTTTCAAAAAGAAAAATACCATAATTACGAGTACTCTAACTAGAAACAGTACCTGGGTATGAGTCAAGGTATCACTAAACGTGTTTTTTTTTTTATTTAATTTAAGAGCTCAGCTCTTGTTGGTGTATCAATAGCCACCGTTCTCTATTTTCTGCTTTCCGTTTTACCTCTTGATATGGTTTGATTCCAACCCTTTCCTTCACATGTTCCACAAAACTTCTTCTAGAAGAAGTGTGCATGACCGAACTTGTGCGCATCAAAATTTCAATTCGAATCGTACGCAATTTACGGGCGTATTTCTAGAATTAAATAAAAATACCAACAAAAATCCTTCTTTACGAAAAGCGGTCTACTCGCAATATGATTTTCGTGAAAAACTACGTAAGTAATCAATATTTTTGTGATATACTCCTGAAATTGTGCCAGATTACATATTCATTTGGCAAATAATCTTTGTAGACATTTGTGTATCGTCTTACTTAAGATATTAGTATCGTAGCATATGTGCTACGATACTATACATAGACACAGCTCCGTCCGACAGTGAGTGGACTATAATATTTTAGTTACTCAAAGAGAAAATGTAGAGAATTTTGTAGGCACTCGCTTCGCACTCAGATATTGTATGCAGAGATCGAACGATAAGTTTTGCGGTTCAATACCTGTATTTGTAGAGGTCAGTATATAACGTACAAACACTCGGTAGATGAGTTTGGGGTTAGTAAGAAAAGAATATTCAGTATAATTTGTAATTTTCCCCGATATAAATTAATACAAACAGACGTTATATTTTAAACATCCTAACAGGAAAACATTTTATAAAATCAAAACCAGTCCAATTAAAATTTTAAGACTATATATCATGTCGTCGTAAAGTCACGATATCTCAAGAAACTTATATTTGTATATACCGTGATTTAGACACTCATTATTTAACATTCCTCAACAAATTTGATGTAATGGTAAGATAAAATAAAAATATGATAAGCGGCGGTACCCTAATGGCTAGGGCGTCAGACTTGCGATCACGTTGTTGCCGGTTCGAAACCCACTCATTGCACTACCGACGTGAACCCACTCGTAACACAAGCATTTAGCTTAGGACGAGGGGTTAACAAGAATATTAGTAATGTGCGACCCACATTGCTAGTAAGAATTTATATATTTTTTTTCAACAACTCAACATTTGGTTACCCGTACAGACCACTGCTCTGGAAAAGGATTATTGAGTTCCCCAGATTATGAGTAAGCATGACTGATCCAAACATGCCTGGGACTGGTCTACTCAAAGCCATTAGGGCTCTTTCTTCAAAAGGTCATGTCAGACATTGCCCTGCATTGTAATATTCTACTACTTTAATTTTTAAAGTACATAAACATATTTAATAAATGTAAAATTATGTAAATCAACAGAATCTTTATTCGCTGTACTTAAATTACCATACAGCGTCAAGATCACACAAAATGTGGCATGACTTTACTCGGACAAACCCTTTCAAAACCTTAAGCTCTTTGGCAAAAATATATGGTTTTAATTTTTACGTACCTTTTTTCTAATCATAATTAATTAATTACCAATATATTTAATAGATTAAAATAAAACTCACTTTTCGTAGGGCGAAGCAGTCATGTTAATTTAAATAAACGAACAAACAAATCTTCGATTTCGGAACTCGTTTGAGACGCGCGCACTGTTTGAAGCTGTAACTGGACTGGACTGGCGCAAGAGCATGCGTAGTGTACACACTTTCTGTGGGGAATCCCATGCATTTGAATGTTTATAATAATATTACGCGTATTTACGTCATATAGAAGGAAACGAAAGCAATAATCTTTCTTGCGGGTTATTTTCAGTAATTTTCTACGTTATGAGTAACAAAATGTAACGGTAAGACCGTTATATTTGTCGTACGTAACGTGCTCGCATTGCAATCAAATCATTACACCGCTGAATCCTTAAACATTAAACAAAGACTATGACTAGCGTGCGCTTCTTATTCTAAGGAAAATATTTATCTGTTGCATAAAGCGTTACAGTTGTGATTCCTTTAAGCAATATTTGACTAAAGAAAACATCGTGAAAACTGGAAATTTGCACATCAAATTACATAATTTTGAACTCAGTTATCCATAAGCAATTTGCATTGAATGAATTCAGAAATCATTGTGTCGATCGTTATGTCAGCTTTATAGCCTAGGCTAACATAATTATAAGGAACCTGTCGTTGGGTGGCTTTTTTCTCTGGGGTCCTTACCGTCACGCTGGAAGCTTGGATCCTGCAGCCGACGTTTGTTGGTTACTATTTCTACATTTTCAACGTTATTACGTAAATAGAAAAATTAAGGAAATGTCTAATTATTATCTCGTTGTTGATCTGCTACGGTGTTTTCTAATATTCTATGGCATCCTTACCAGAGTTTAAGTCCGTATATAATCAGATATGAGGCACATGTGGCCAACCCATTCAAGACTGGCGCTTTTATTGACCAACTATGTATTTGTGTTTTGCAGCACAGTGTGATGTTCCATATGGACGATGAAGTGACAAGAACTCCTAACTGACAATTTGGTGATTTCCAGTTTTTTATTTACATTATAATAAAGTCTATGAGGTAAAAAACTGAAAATCACCAAATTGACAGTTATCAGTTCTTGTCACTTCATCGTCGATAAAAGGTCTGGACTCCTAAAATGCTAATTTCATATTCATCGTATTTGTAATTTTACAAGACATTGAAAGATAGTTTATGCACCGTAGGTGATAAGAATGATGATATCTGCGCTGATGGGACAACAAGCTTGATTCATACTGCAGAATTGGATGGAAAATTCTCCCATCCAGGAAGGATAGAAGGAAGAAAATAATTTTGTTCGAAGAACTTAATTTTTCGTGTCATGTCAACGCAAATAAATTTATTTTCTTTTAAGCAATCTTAAATCTATTTCATTTGAACAACAAAGAGTTAGCAATTGTTCAAATAAGTTTTATGGTGAAGCCAATGACGCGAAATCACGAACAAACAATATATCAAACTGGTTATCCCGAAGTGACCGAAACAGTTATACGACAAAACTTCCCAATTGATATGGAATAGATATACCGCTGGGGACTCGCTCCACGTAGGATTTATGATGATGACAAAGTCTAAGCAGAATGCGATTGCGATATTGCGATATGTGATATCTTGAGGAAGAAACTTAACCTACAGGTAAGATACTCTTTTGGAATAATGAGCCATTTCAATAAATAAGCTTCAGCCCAAAGTATAGAATGCCGTGTTCCACTTCCATTTTCAAATGAAAACTTTTTCAACAAAGTAAGAGGGCTAATGCTGTCTTTGCAACATTAGCCCTCAAAATAACTAACCCTTCGTATAAAATAACTAACCCTTCGTATTTCACCTTTAAAAAATAATTATATTATATGGATAAATTTTATTTAGCCGCACGAAAGGCATTCGGGGAGCGGTTCAGACTATTCGAAACCAGTTTAAACTGGATTTTTATTTTTTTATTCGTAATTCAAACAGCGCTATTCATTTAACTGCAGAGTCAACAAGGCGAAACAGAACACTCGTTTTCATAAGCATAAGAACATGGTATCTGGTCGCGAATCAAATGTGTTTTGATACTTAAAAAGCTACTTTTTATACACGACACCATAAGAGCTTTTGGATTTGTGAAGAAATGTACAACACTGTAGAAAGTCGGTTGCGACATTTAAATGAGAACATATTTTGCATTTCATGATTATAGCAAAAATGAATGGATTGAGAAATATTGCAACTGTATCAACATTAAGCATGTCAATAATAACAGCTTGTAAGTTATCAAAACAGTCCTCAAACATCCGATGAGGACATTTTTATTATATACATATTGTGGAAGAATTTGATAAAAAGGGCAACAAAACTTATAACAAATTGTGTAATGATTTAATTAAGCATATTTTTTCAATTTAATCATGTTTCTATAAATTAATTATTGATGTTTGCTCGATAAACTATTATTACATGTAGCAGCCAGCCAGCCATATACCACGTTCTTGGCATATGAAATCGGGCGAGCCATCGGGCCGTGCTATAATGTTGCCATAGATCAGCACTAAACGCTCCTCGCGGTGCCATTCATAAGTTGTATGATAAAACGCCACTTTGGCCGCCCCAGAAACTTTCTCCTCGACGGAGGGATATTTTCGAGAAATTTAAATCCGTAGCCGATTGTGGATATTTTAGAGCGTTTATTTTATCGTGGGTGCCTAAGGGATTTCGATTCTCATATACCTATATCGTTTTACTATCATAAGACGTTCTTCTTTGGCTCTACTTATATGACAATGCATTAGTTCCTACTGGATTATCTACAATAGGTAACAAGGTTTTGAAGTTTTATTAGGTAGATTTTTTTTTATTCATGATAGGGTTACGCTTGATAGCCAGTTCGCCTGATGTTAAGCGACACTGCGATCTACGATGGAGAGCGCTTGCCTAGAAAAAACCGATTCACTTGTTATTTAAAGACACCCAGATTATATCTATCGGGGAAGACCCACTCGGGAAGCGAATTCCACAAGATGTTACGTCGATAGGCCATTGACATTATATGACGTGAAGAATGCGTATTTTAATTAGTGAAATTAGCATAATAGTCTTTACATGTGCCCCAAAAACTTTAATTTTAAGAAAACAGTTACTTAGAAAGCAATCGAACGCCTTGCAAAATTGTACCGTAATCTGTTTAGCGGTTTAGGCGTGATGAAAAGGTAACAGGCAAACAAATAGACGGCATGCGTTTTTTACACTTTATAAATTAAATGAGCAGTAAATGGGTGCCATTGATTCCATAAATTCTTCACAATTTCAGATAAAATGTTCTTCATAATATTAAACGAATTATTTTAGTCATCATTCACGTAACGGCCCTGGCGCTCAAGAACATTAAATTTCGCATTATATCTGTAATTTGTTACAAGTTAAATCAATATAGTACCAAGTGCAGTGAATCTCGATATATTAGGAACGATGGGTGACCTTTCCTTTCCAAGACATTATAGCAGCATGAACGGGTACTTGAACATTTACTGGCTTACCCAAGCCTCATCAGTATTCATCCATAAAAACCGTAAACAATGTCCGTAAACATTAATAACCGAAAATTGTTTGTACATTAAAGTTATTTACGATAATGTGCGATGACCATGTAATTAAAATATGGCGTAATCCTTAACCTGTTCGGGGCCTGATAAAACGGATCAAGTTGTAAATTGAATTTTAAAACAGTATGTATTGCTATTTTAGTAAAGGAAAAATTCAATCGCGGGCGGGATTCGAACCCGCGTCTCCTTCTTTCCTTTACTAAAATAACTTTATAATCTTAGCATGGAAAATGCAAAAAAAAAACACAAACAGATAGTATGTATTGCTTTATAAAGGGGACAATTTGAAAAAGATTATATATTTTTTAACGCGAAAGGTGTCCATACGATTTGATAAAATCTGTTGAACATATTCATACATACCATCCCTTTTGTATGCCTTAAGGGTTAGACAGAGGTTCACTAGTGTACACCCAAATTAGGCCAGGAGGACTGGGGGCGACCAAGTCAAACCAAGAAATCTCATGGTTAGCATTCGCGCTTACGACCATAAGTCGACCTCCTTCGACTTATGGTCGTACAGTCTATGTCCTAGCTGGATAAGAATCCAGCCTAAACATAGTTCTACTGCTCAGCTTCATCCACCACGATAGTGTAAGAATTCCTTTAGTAGATTGTTTCATCAACAATCGCTACATTTTTGAAAACGGAGTACTAATAATGAATACCTTTCAATCTTTTCCACTCGCTGCATATTTTGCCAATAGCAATCCATTAAAAACAAATCAGCTCGATCACGACAAAGTTAGATCCAATAACATTCGCAAAAACGCTCACACGGGATCGCAATTCAAATTAAAAAGCAATCCTAACTAACGAAACTGAGTTGAAAACTTTTCCCCTAAGCAAGAACGATTCAGTTGTCAGTGGTGCATCTGAGGAGAATCTATTAATCCAATTTGTGGAGTCAGCCAATCGTAGGAGCTCCTTTATTGGATTCCCCGCGACAGACCTCGTCACTTTCTTGGTACAACGTCTTTTGATCCGAGTGTAAAAATATTTGGGATGTTGTGGGTGTTGTGGGGGGTTTTGAGGATTGTTTGCGGAGAAAATTGTTAGTGAAACTGATTTTGTTGATCTTCTGTCTACCCTGTGATATTGAGGTCATCTTTGAAAAGTATACTTAAATATAAGTAAAAAATTTCATTGTCTGGGACCGTTGTCGCTGACATACGCAATGCCTGACATTTATAATGTTTGTAATGCTGCAGATTATTTTGATTTTTTTTGCGGCGAATACATACCTACACAATTTATTAGTGGTGATTTCCATCAAAAATATAATTTATAGCTTTTCCAGTATTAGGTACGTACCTTTTTTCATGCTAAGCGGCAATAGCGATACGGAAGGTCAACCTTATGTTCCGTCAGATGATCAAGTACGATGCCCGTGAGCATATTATCCTCAAAAAAATGGCTTTTGTTAATGTTGTGACAATAATTTCCCGTCAGGAAAACTCTTCAAAAGTAGATTCACATGTGTAAAAACATGCGACCCACAGAAAAGTTTAACTCAAAACTCAACCACAAAAAACATCCAGCCGCTCGGATACTGCGCTGAAATCACTGAAACGCGTTATTCAGAGCACGCGACATTAAAGGTGCGGCCTGAAAGATAATTATAATGAACCCAGCGTGGTCCTTTCACGTGTACGTACTTAACAACTGAAAAATAATGACTTTCGCCGCTTGAGGGTTTACGCACCTTAAAATGGAGAACCCTCCGGAACATGAGCGTGTGAAGGATTTGTTTAATTATATAGTCTATTCTTATAAAAGATCCGGGGCACTGTTTCCACCCTATTGTATCTTTTATTTTATGCAAGAGACGACACCACGGATCAGATTGTTGCTCCTGGAATTGTGGAGATTCCTTTATCTAGAAGTGTAGTGGGTTGGCTTAATGAATTAGCTTATAAAAATATGTTCAAGTGAATTAAAAGAATTATAGTCATTAGTCATCCTTGGAAAAACATAACGGTGTAACTGAAGCCTAATATTCTATATATTGAAATCCTACATTTGATAGGTACATACTTTTGGGAATATAGCCTTCGTAGGCGTCGGCGTCGCAAGGTGCACCTAACAGTTTATTCCAGGAGAATGGGCAGGTTTATTCACATCCATTTACCAAAACGTAGTATTTTGAGGCTACAGGCCGTGGAAGTTGGGAACTTTATATTCGGCTGACGAGTTCAGAGAAGAAGAAATGTTGAAACCTAACGTTTGAATTGACAAATGACATAATACGAGGCTTTCAACTAATCGGGCGTTCATAAAATTTATACAAATAGAAACAAAACGCATGGAAATGCCATTCGAACGATAGATATTGCGTATTGTTTAGGCCCACGAGTTCAGGTATACCTACATAATCTTTATGTAGGTGGCTGAAATTAGTAGAAATTATAGTCCGACTATTTTAGCTATGGATCCATAATTTTTGCTTTCGTTTACAAAATATTTTGATAGGCAATTGCGTTCCTAATTAAATAAGTAAATAACACTAGCAAAGTTTTTCAATTAAACCATTAATATTCTCAAATAAAGCCAGTCAAAAAAATATATTTAGAGCTAAATTCGTCGGTATTGTATATTAAACCGTTATGGCTCGCAAGGGACTAACCTCGCTGAAAAACCAGTGTCCCGACTTTTGTGGGCTTGTAATAAACTAATGAGTTTTCATGCCTAAGTAATAAATTGTTTTGAAAATAAAATTACTTGGACTATTAGTATTTAGATTAGGTATTTTACGTATTTTGTTCACAGTGGATACATTTTTACTTAGGTGTTCAGGTAGCTTTAGAATGTTGTAGAAAGTGTGAGTAGAAAAATGGTAGTTTGGTTTTTCGGGATTTTATAAAATATACAGGTTTACTGGAAATTCGACAAGACGTGATATGGCAGCGCAGAAGTCGAAACAGACACCAAGATGCTTTATGACAGACTCCGACGTACGGGTGGACGCCAGTCAGTCAGACCCCGAGAGGACCTACGACTCATATCGAGAAAGATGTATGAAATATGATGATTTCGATATATTTTGTGTAAGTAAAATGTAGGCATGTGTTTTGTATTTAATTTCATTTCCCAGTAAAAACTGCACTAGAAGTAAGAAGTAGTTAAACAAGTTTGGTATCCTTTGGAACTTCAAATACCCCAAAGATTGTTTTTTTATTACTAAAGCTTTTTACATACCATCACGCCTGTATTATACGCCGCGAAGGGTTGGGCAGAGGCTTACTAATGTACACCCACATTCTTAACTAAAGCTTTTTGAAGGGACATATTCAGTAAAGGATTATTTTCTCCTATTATTCTTGTTCAAGCTGAATTCCCTGATACTACACGCCGGTTTCGGAGTACTTTCTACGATCACGATCCCTATAACACTCACGGTCACCTTAAAAGGGAAACAGTATATTTATGGTGACAATGAGTCGTAAACGAGAGTCTGCAACACAGGCCAGTAACGAAGCGAACTGTCCGGGGAAATCACACGGTTTTTATTAGCTTACCGCATAAATCGTGGTCATTGGAACCTATTAAGCGTATACGGTAGGGGAATTAAGTGGTAATCAGTTTTTCTTTCCTATCTCTGGTTGGAGTGACCTAATTTTTTTATCGAGATCGGTAATTGATAGAATGAAGGAAGGACCCATTTTTACCTTCGGGCTAAGTATTTTATCTATTTTGCACACCTCCAATTTTTTACTCTATGGCAATGTACTATTCATGTATTTTTTTTAAACGTTGCCCCAACACCAGGATTTACTCCTGTATCGTGGGTGCGTTTACAAACACAAATTCTCACATACATAAACGCCCAGACCAGGAACCTGGTCCGGATAATCATACCAATATTTGTTCCGTGTGGGAACCCACAACCACAACCCACAATACGTGGCGTAGAAGCCGATCCCTCAGCCGCTACGCCAAACGTGTCGTCACATAAATAGGTTCCAGTAAGTAGTTTTTAGTTTTTCACACCAATAACAAATTTTCCGTGTCACTAGTCGAAACCCGTCAAAACATAGACGGGAACCCATTTCGCCTTATATAAATTTATTTACAATAGGCTCGCCCCCTATTACATGGGACCTAAACATACCGGCGAACTGTGGGTGTATATTAGTACGCCTCTGCCTAACCCTTCGGGGAATACAGGCGTGATGGTATGTTTATTAAACTTATTTCGTAAATTAAAAATGGCTAACCGAAATATTAAGGTTGACCTAAAAATGGCTGTCCAGCAACCAGCGTTTTACTTTGATAACTACTTAAACGTACTTATTCGGTGCTTAACATTACTTAACGACTACTCGAAGGGAAAAAAGCGGCTCTTGTGGCAAAACTAACTTCGAAACTATTAACAAGTAAATGCCTTTGAAGTCCGTATGAGCCGTATCTTTGTAGTATGGGTGGAGGACTGATTAAATTACTTATAAATGTTCAGTGTTACGGAAAATGTAAGCTGGTTATGTATTCCTTTCAACGTTTTGACTGTTACTGAATGTCAGTATTACCAGAATTTTCTACAGAAACTCGTTTAAATACATAGATTTATTCATTGCGATATATTTATTTGAAAAGAACTGCATCATTAGCCTAGTGATCATGAGCGCAATTGCTCGGGGGTTGGGATTTGTGCCCGGTTAATGGCAATAGGCTCGCCCTTTATTACATGAGACCTAGACATGCCGGCGAACTGTGGGTGTACATGCCTCTGTCTAAGCCTTTGGGGAATACAGGCGTGATGGTACCTATGTCATATTATTAATTTGAGTTTACACACGCTCCGATGGAATTCCATCAACGTTCCAGACTTATTCTATTGGGTTATTCCATAATATTATGAGGTTCAAAGATTTTCACTGGGACTGGGATCTTAGGCTATAGGAAAGTGTCCTTGTGTAATGTATGTGTCCTTGTGTGCTTACCTATTGACTTCTGATTGGCAATAATATTCTTTTTTTTTTCTATTTTCAATTTTCTTTTTGGATTGTTCTTATATCTTGAAAGTTTCTCAAACAATTTGCCAATGAGTGTTCTTTATGTTGCTGGGCCAAAAGATCAAAAATAATTCCTTATGGGACTTTCGAGACTTTGTGTGTCTGTTTATCCAATTATAGATTGAATAAAGAACTTCAAAGTGCAGATAAACCGTATCTATATCCTATCTGTCAGTAGAGATAGGCAGATAGAGATTATGTCAAAATTCTATCTATAGTAATCAAATCTACCGACAGATTTGATATAGAAACTGGCCGTAAATCACTAGAAGTTGAAGTTGGTCTTTCCTTGAGAAAGACGATTAAGTGACTTAAAAGTCAATTATGTCACTTAACCATTTCAATAACAATTCCCTACGTACTAAAAAATACAAGCACACAACAATAATGGTTTTAGGTACGCTGGTAAAGGTTGAAAATATTCTTAGCTTTAGCATTTCAGGGTATTTGCGTTCCCAATCTTATAAAATTTCATCTTTCAGGTACCCGGGGCGAACGTTACGGTTTTAATAAATGATAATATAAAACGTTGGCTAACCTTGGGAACGTTCTATGAAGGCATACAGACATATTTTAAGTATTTTTTTTATAATTTGCGTAACAACCTGACGGGCCCACATATTTTTATCTTTAGTATCACTATCTGTTCGAGTTGTTATAATTCATATACATTTATTATCGAACTAGCTTTTGCCAGCGACTTCATCCGCGTGGAATAGTTACTTTGTTCCCTAGTTCTTCACCCGCGGTTTCACCTGCGTTGCCCCGTCCTAAGGGTTGTAGCGTGATGTTTTATAGCTTGAAACCTTTCTCATGAATCACTTATTTTCCCAACATTTCCCTTCACTGCTCTGCTCCTATTGATCGTAGCGTGATAAAAAGCATACTATAACCTGCCCAGGAGTATGAAGAACAATTGTACCAAGTTTCGTTGAAATCCGTCGAGTGGTTTTTGTTTCTATAACGAACATACAGACAGACAGACAAAAATTTTACTGATTGCATTTTTGGCGTCAGTATCGATCACTAATCACCCGCTGATAGTTATTTTGGAAATATATTTCATGTACAGAATTGACCTCTCTACAGATTTATTATAAGTATAGATTTTTTTTTCTTTATTTGAAAATAGCACATATAACAGTACCTTTGTAAACATAGACATCTTCAATTGCACAATAAGTAAATTCAAAAACCTCATTCGCCATTCCCTGTTAAATATAACTTAATAACCTAATATTGTATAATTTTGTCATCTTTAAGTTTAAACAAATTGTTTATTTTATTTTATTTTTTGTTCTTATAGTCGTTACTTTATCATATGACTTTATTTAATAGTCACACGTACTGCTATCAATGTTCCTAGTAACTAGCTCTCTTTTTACTTAAACTTTACGCCTATTTGTGGACAGCGTTGTAGGTTACTTTATAACCAAATTGATTGTATGTTAAATCAACTGTAAGTCTTTATAATGTAACTGTTTGCTGTTCCTATCAATAAAAATAAATAAAAAGTAAAAAATAGCTTCTTTATAACGACATTTTTCTATACACCTACGAAAATGAAAAAAATTACCGACGAAGTAAATTATCGTATTAAAAATGTTTCCACGTAAAAAATATAATTTATTCAATACACAGTCCCCACCTGTCGTATCGTTACGCGAAAACGAATATTCGGTAACTTGGTATTATGTGCTTAAGTATTCATGGAAGTGGCATTGTGTTCCTTTTAAATAAAATATTTTTGGTAGAACTTCTTTTTATAAGCAATGTTTGAATTGGAATATATTTTAAAAGCCTTTAGTTCTTCCCTAGAAGCTCTACGAGTACTATCGAGAAGAATCTGCGCAGCTCGTGCGCAGACCGCTTGTGTTTAAGATATGACGTTATAGTATACCGCAAGGGTTTGTTCCGATTTGGCAGACTTGGTAGAGTCCTGTCACTAAAACATGGCTGCTATCTTCACAGATATCAAAAAATTGCACAAGATACTCAAACCTTATTTCACGAATATGATTCCAACGATACACCTATTCCTTACATTTTATTTCTCGAATGACATGAGTTTATATGATCTCATTTTACCTTAATTCACCCTTTCTCGTTCGGTTCATATAAAAAAGCCACATCCAGTCTACTCCAACCTATGATAATAATATAATCGAGAGTATTCTGGAGCATTCGTTTTGTATGCACGGCGTCGGTTCTCGGACGCCCTGCGACTTACAACTTGGTATCCATTATTTTATACAAATTGAAATGTCAGCGAGCTGATTTGACTATCTCATGTTTTCCAGACTTTGGGCTTGACTTGCCCCGCTGAATCGTGTCGATATTTTTGATAGGTAGTGTCCGATTGACACGGAACTATTGTTTCCTAAGATTAAGTTTTTTATCCAGAATGTTCATGCTGAGACTGCGCATGATAGAACAAATTGGAGAAGGTAGACAAGGAGAGGAAAAGGGATAAGCCGAAGGAAAGAAGAAGAATCAGCTTGCGTTATGCTCTCATAAAACGAAGCCTTTCTAGAAATTTTGTATAAGTTTTTAGCAATCACACAATTGTTCTTTCGTCCAAATTCTCTCCTTCCTTCTTCCTCTCATTTTACTGAGAGATTTTTTTTTATCTCAAGCAGGATTTGAACCTGCGTCCTTCCAGTTATGAACACCGGATGCTTTAGTCAACTAAGCTAAGCTACTCGTACTATCTGTCTTAAAACAAAGTATTATCATCCTCGGAATTTTGCTGAAATTCTTACATAACTTTAATCAGTGTTTGTTAGACACACCTATGTAGTGTAGAGATTGCCGCAAACAGGCCACATCAATATGGGTTGGCTGGTTTGTAATTCGATAAAAGGAATCAACGGCACATTTTAAATATTAGTAGAATGTGTTGAAAAGTGAAGTGCAAAGAATTTTAGTCATTCGTAAATTCGTTTTCTGTTTGTTTTTTCTATGCTTATGAAATAGATTTGACGGGAGGGAAGCTGGCAAGAATTGAAGCAAAACAGCAATGGTTGCACTCTCTTTATTATCTCATCACTTGGATTTAAAGCAATGATCCTCGATCAAATTCTTACAAATACAACTTTAATTAGATTCGTATATAAACTTAGAAACTACTGTACAGTTTTGTAAAGATCAGGCTTTTATGCATTGTCTATTAAACTTTACAAATAAAATATAAGAATAAGATTGCTAAGTATATTACGTTGCATGCAATTGACACCACTATGCATCGCTCTTTAAAAGTTACAAAATTCATAAAATATTCATCTATTACGAAAACAAACATTCGGGGATTGTAACTGCAACTATTCAGGGGTTAAGCATTGATATATTTTAGAAATAGACAATTCATAAAAGTTGCACATTCGAGTACTAATCTATCATTCCTAGAATCAAGATTCACGTTATTATATCATCGCAGGAAAGAGTCGTCTCTTTACAACATATACATATTTCTCGCAAAGTTGCTGTGGTTGTATCGAAACAGTGCGAAAAATCTGATGCTTCACGAAAAAGATTGGTCAGTAGGTATAAATTTTTTCAGTACACATTGAAATTTCACTAGTTTTTTTTTTTTTGCTTGTAACAAATACTCGCCTTTCTCGTATACTATAGTATGTACATCATTTAAATGCAAGTATTGTGATAAAATTACAAACTTATTTATTTTAGGTACACCTATAAAATTGATATGTTAGACATAATTTCCTTGTAAATACTTATAGAGTATAGGCCAAAACATAATCAATTGTTTACGCATCATAATTTCGTAAAATCATTATAAAATATTGAAATAAATTAAAACAGCTAAATCAAAAACCAAAACATACGAGTATGTGTACCAACATACCATTTATTCGATTGTAGGCGTATATTGCCGCCTACGTCATCTGACGAAGCAAGAAGACGACATGCTAGCATGACGTTGTCGAGGACTGCATGTTTTCAGCCAGTCCCTATGACGCGTGGCCGGGTGGTAACGTCGACGTCATCCGTGTACATTACACGGATGACGTCACGTGCTGACATTGTGGGGGATATTTTTTAGCTTTTGTTTTATTGTTTTTTTACACAATTTTTATACAATCTTGTCCAGATGCAGAAATAAACGCATGTTTCTATTAATACTACCGGATCTATTTCATTGATCGTCTAAACCCTATACGAATAGTGGGAAGAGTAGCCATATCCTGAATTCTGTAGTAGTCGAGTTTGCAACAGCGTAAAACACTTTTTACAAATATTCCAATCTGAACAAATGGAATTACTAACATAAACAGTCATTATTAATTTATTGATTAAACACAATGAGGTTACAAATAAAATTAGCGAAAACTGAATACAGGACCATTTGAAATTTGAATAACGCTATAAAATTAGTTCTAATTGTTCATGAATTAACTATTATTTGGTAAAATTTTCTATTTTATATTAAATTGGTATCAGATACTTTAAATACTGATACCACGAATTTGTTCACTAAATTGAGAATTTTCGTTCAAAATTTAAATAAAGCTTAAAATTATATTAGTTTTGATAATTTCTCTTTAATAAATGGTTATATAAGATTAGCACTGCAAAATAAATTAAAAGCCTGACTGTATTTAAATCTTAGGTGACACTAGTATCGTGACTAGCATCCATAAATAACAATCACTAAAGACTTACAAAGCAGTAAATTCAGTAGAAAAAGTCGATAAAGGAACAGATATGGGGTCTTTCTCAACATTTTTATCAGCATTAGCACCTGGAAGTGACCAAGTCGAACTACCAGCAGCTGTGATCCTAGGACCCATATTATCATAAGCAGATTTAAGGAAACACGTTCTACTTCTTCTAGGTAATGTGGCTCCACCTCCTAAGAGGTCTGGATATTCGTCACTGTGCCCAGCAACTTGGACTGATATAAAGATATTACCATACGGAGCTGGTAATGCAAATTCTGCAGGAGGTGGAGGAAAGGAACCAGGGGGACCTTCTATTGTAATTTGGACAGGTTCTAAGCATCTTGCATCGTCAGACTCCATAGAAATGGACCTGTCTAACATTTCAAAGCCGTATGAAGATCCTAAATCCCCACTTGTTCTATCACAACTAACTGCTAAAGAAGTATCCAATAGTTTCTTCTCCTGATCAGTGAAACTTCTGCTTGGCGGCATTCTTCGGCGTTTGGTTTTCCAACAAACGCAAGCTGCAATGAAACCACCGGTTGTCATAGCTAGTAGGGATCCACCTATTAAAAAAAAGGTGGAGTAGTCTGGTGCAACTCGTGCTGTTGCTGTTCTAGCTTTAGGTAAAAATAGAGTAAGAAAAGCATTTGCCTCCCCTACAGAACTTTTTGCACTACATTTCCACTCGCCAGATAAGTCACTAGTTACATTACTTATCGTCAAATTGACCCACTGCGCACTTTTGTTCAATAAATCATCATTATATTCGTCGAAATTATCTAACTGGTACTTATTTATTATAATATCACTGTGTTTATCCGTGCTGTTGTTTATTTCTATATGATGAAAAGACCACATAACCGTGGGTTTAGGGTCACCTTTGACAAAACAACCGAAGGATATTTCGGCTCCTGCTTCTGTTCTTATAACAGTTGGTGATGATGTTGCAGAAGGAGGACAAACAAAATCATCTCTTTTCAAAACCCGCCATGACACATGGGCCTTCTTATCTGGCCCACCACATGATACTTCCTCGTTCCCTAAATTACTATTTAGAAACCAGTCATGGAATTCCCTTAATCGACAATCACAGTACCAAGGGTTGTCTGACAGTGTCAGCGTTTTTAAAACTGGAAGATTAAACGTGTCTTGATGGAGATATGATAGCAAATTTTGGTGTATATTAACCGTTTCTAACGCTTGTAGATTCACGAACGCGAACGGATGCACTGTTTGGAGTTTACATCGTGAGATTTCTAGTTTCTTCAAATGTTTCAGTGGAGGAAATTGTTCCGCAACTAGAACACTCAAAGGGTTATCGTTGAGAATCAGTAGTCTTAAACGCTCGGCGCCCTTGAATGTGTCAGGTGATAGTTTTAAAAGCTCGTTTTGAGCGAGATCCAGTTCTATTAATATTCGTAGTTCCCGGAACGCATTTGGATGAAGTGATTGGAGACTTGTTGAACTGAGGTTTAAGCGTTGTAGATTTAGTAGTTCTATGTTCGCAAAAGCGTCTTCTCCTAATTTCTTTAAAGGATTTCCATGTAGATCTAAGACTTGGACATCTGTTGCTAAATTTGGAAGTCTTGTTAAACCTGCTGAAACGCACGAAGCTGTTTTCTTTCCCGAAGACCATTTGCAGTTGCATTCTGTTATGTGAGCGCAGTTGAGCCAATCGCTTCCAGCCTGTGCGAGAACGAGAATGAATGCCAGAAATCCGCTCCATACTCGAATCATATCAGTCTGGACTCGTTTACCTGAAAAGAACAGATTTCTTCGTTAATTTTTGGACATGAAAAAAATGGGAACAGTCTTATTTTAGTCAGAGTTGGGGCGTGATTTTTGGGGCCATAAAGAAAAAGCAATTTTTCAATACGTTGAGAGCAAAGTAGGTGTGCATAACAGAATAAGCCTCGAAGCGCCCGTATTACATTAATCATGACGTTAAAACATTTCGGTATCAGATGTGTGAATATCCTTTTCCATTTTGACTTCAGATTGGAACTTCGCAAAGTTAGATTAGTAGTGGGAGGCGGTTCAATGCGGGCGCTTACAAAATAGTGAGGCTCCGGGATCAGATAATATGGTGACTTGTAAGCAAATTAGACATTTATTCCAAGTATCGGTTTGGGTTTATGCGTATTGGAACATTGTGAAAATGTGAACTTCAAAGTTATTTTTTCTTCTATATTCGATATAATTAGGGAACATTCTAGCTTTCTCTATTCACGACATAATAATTATGTTGTTTAATGTTACGTTATATTTTAATGAAACTATATGGGAAGCATTAGTAGTTTATTACATCGAAGTAAATATTTATTTGTTTATTTAAGAATATCTTTTAGATATATTTTTTTTGTCAAAGTACTGGTCTATCTTTACAAGATGATAACTAACCGCGTAATGAGATCATTTTACCGTAGGTACTACTACGTTACACAATTTGACGTATTTAATTAAACACATAAAATATACTTGATGACATTTGTTACACTTTGACATATGTAATACACTTATTTATGACTAGACTTCCCGTGCGGTACTTTGCCCATTATACCTACACCATGGAGGTTTCATATCATTAAATGTGTTGAAAACAATTGTCCAAATTTCAACAGCAAATGTCTGCACATAATCTTAACGATGTCATCGTTTATTAAATATGTGTGTGTATGTTAAACGGATGGTAGTGTGTGCGGAATAGAAACATTCATTCACTCACTTTTCACCACCTTAGGGGTTGAATTTCCAAAAATGCTTTCTTAGTGTTCGTCTTCAGTGAAAAAGGAACCAGCATGCAAACTTTCAGAGATCTAGCTCCTGTAGTTTCGGCTGTGCGTTGATACATCATTTAGTCAGTAGGTTCTTTTTTTATATATATGTAATATAGATATTAAATTGAAATATTGAATATATTAATATTGTATTGCATATTTTACGCTCTATGTAATTACACAAAATGAGATAATGTAGAATAGAAATGAGTTACAGTTTTTATTTGATTTCTTAAATTCGTGACTTGTATGATTTTATAAACATAAGGAAGAAAATGTTACGTACGTTAATTTTAATCAAAGCTATTAACTTTTCTTTGCAGATGCCAAGATTATTGTATTTTAGATGTACAAACGCTGGCAAGGAATTTCGTTCCTTTGAGTAAAATTATTTATCGGCGTGGGGGAGCAGCATTTTCCCAAATGGCAGTATTCCAGCCACTCAAATTGGCACAGTTCAAACTGTGGACAGAAGTTGCATACAATTTTACGTTGAGAAAAGTTGCAGAATTGCTGTCGAATAAAAACAATTCGTTTCAGAAAGACACTGCGGATATTTACGTACAAGCAAAACTATTCATCTACACTAATATTATAGAGGATATATTTTTATTTTTGTTTATTTGTAACGAATAAACTCAAAAACTACTGGACCTATTTCAAAAATTCTTTCAACATTATCCCTGAACATGGGCTATATTTATTACTAAACATTTTAACTGAAAATTCCTAGTAACACTTCAATAATGTCCACTCCTGTGAACTCGGGACGGGCCGCTAGTTTGAAATAAAACAGCGTTATGTATAAGTACCTACAACCCAAAAAAGATCATTTTTCGATACAACAACTGATGTCAAAGAGTTGAAAGCAGGTTAAGTCAACAAGTTTACATAAACGATCTGATGACAGGTATCACTACTTCATATAGTTAAACGTCAAAGTCTACACTCACGCCTTTACCCTACTCTAATTTATTATTCCAACTGTGGTCTTCACCTTACATATTATAAACAAAGGCTAACCAACAGTTGTAGGTACTAATTAATATTGACCACTTAACCTTAGTATCAGTGCCTATATAATCCGAGCGTAGCTAATGAAGAGTTCATTAAAAAGTTGTAGTAATTATGTACATGTCAAAGGCATTTTGTGCCATTTTGACGACACGTTTGGCGTAGCGGCTGAGCAATCGGCTTCTGCGCAACGTGTTGTGGGTTCGATCCCCACACGGAGCAAATGTTTGTATGATCTGCAGGTAGTTGTTCCGGGTCTGAGTGTTTGTGTTTGTGAGAATTTGTGTTTGTAAACGCAACCACGATACAGGAGAAAATCCTAGTGTGGGGCAACGTTTAAAAAAAAAAAAGAAGTATAGGAAGGAAGAAACGACGCTGATAGTTTAACGCATCTTTTAGAATAATGTAGTAGTGATTCAGAGCGCGTAGAAGAATGAAGACGGGTGATTGAAGAGACTACAAGCGAAAGCGAGGCGGGGATGAATTTGAAGACCCCACCGATGGTAGGGACAGTTCACTTTTGCATGGTGAGAGCCTCTGATTTGAATGGACTCCCCATGGAGAAATTATAGCATAGCATTTAGCCGATCACAAAACCGGTATGCTGAAAAACATCGGTTGATTTTAGAAGGCCCTGAACTGAACCACTAAATTCGCATTTTGGATCATGTTGGGAATTGTCAGATTACACCAACCAGATACCAGATTAAATATTGTTAGGTATACAGGTATTTGTTTCGAGATTTAAGAGAGGTAGGGCATAGTGGAATCGAATAATTCGACTCATAATTGGAGCCGTCCGACTGGGGAAGTACCTCCACCTTGCAGAAAATCGTAGCCAAATAACATAGCTCCGTGCTATGTTGTATTCCTCATGGTGAGCAAGGTCGCCAGAACTCCGCTAGGAACCGTTGTGTTGGCAGTGTTGGAGCGGTGGTGTTTTTTCACCGCCGCTGTCATACATGGCAGCATGTCTCCTGCTGCCAGCCCAACTATTCCTCCTTAATTTACAGGGTCGGCAACGCGCGAGTAGTACCCCTGGTGTTGTATGCGTCCATAGGCTGCCGTACCCGCTCCCCATCAGGCGGGCCGTATTCTTGTTTGCCACCTTAGTGGTATAAAATGTGAGAATTTGTGTTTGTAAACGCATCTACGATACAGAAGAAAGTCCTAGTGTGGGGCAACCTTTAACAAAAAAATAGGGTGTCCTTTGTGATCTATGGGAGAGGGTTGTTATGTCATAGAATACATACTCGTATATAGACACTCGTATCTTTTTCGCATAGGGGTAGACAGAAACAGCAGAACGCCACTTGATACGATTCTTGCACTCCTCTTTTGCATACATCTTGTCATTCATTCATACATCTTGTCTTGTTGCAAGTACTACGCACCTGACCTTTATACCTTTTCATGTCATAGAAAAATAGTGTAAATATCTATTAAACTTATTAGTCTACTTTCAGAAGCTCGCGTCATATACCCACTAACAATTCCGATTTACGATGAATTGTGAACGCTAAATAATCGCATCACACAGTTTTGAGAAATAATACACAAAGCTGGAAATAAAGCGACATCTAATATTATGCAGTTCTATAAAAATTATTTGCACATAATTTACATTTAAAAGATAGTTAAAATTGACCTATTTCAGTTAAAATGAAAGTAATATAATAATTTTCCTAATAACAACAGAATTAATATTCCCATTGATAAGTCGATTGCTGACTTGATGAATGGTCTAATGTATTTATAAATAAATATTCTGATGAATAAAATGAAATTCGTGGAACATTTTGTGATAATAAGCGTGGGCAGCTCCGTTTCTCATTCAGTAATTATAAATCTATGAATGGCGGTAACTATCGATTTGAGACGATAGTTGTAGGTACATAGACACACTTACATTAGACCTTCGAACTTTTAATTACATAACACAATTAAGGTACCTAGAATAGAACAGGCATCTTTTATTCTCACATGAGTTATAAAACCTTTTAGTTAATTAAGTCTACATTCTTTAAACTAATTAACTACCCAATTAAAACTTTCAAGACTTTATATTCTATCCAATCCTTAAAGCATACAAAGCCTTAAAGTTCACTGAAAGGTGTTTTTACTCATTTAACGTTATTATTATCAAGTCACTTTTCAGTTGGCAAGAATTAATCACCTATTAAGAAAGAAAATTACTGTGGTTGAAGGTTAGTAAAAGTCAAAGGAACCGCCACAATAAAAAAACAATATTACAGCCTAATATAATTCACCAACAGTGTTATTTTTGACATGAAAGGAAAAGCTATCTAAGTTTTCATCTTTTCTTTAATTTTTTTCTTTCAGTTATTAATATACCTAATAACTGTTACATTGTCTCCACTGGTGCGCCATTCAGTAGTCGATGACAAAATACATTATTTTTCTTTCTTTCAAATTATTTCAACCAATCAATATATTAATGTTTTTACAGACCTTTCTCATAAATTCTTAACAACTTCATAGCTGGAAATATTCTCCAGTAAATGGCGTTCAAGTTCAGGCAACACGGTTTCAATGTGGCGGCACCCTAACCAAAGTTCGGATAAGCTGAATTTTGCGGTAGACCAGAGCGCTGGCATTGGGGATAGACGGCTAATTGGGACTTTGAACCGGCTCTCATAATATATTGCTGAGATATTAACTCGTGTACTGACTTTGGGTGGTTAGTAATGTCATATATAAAGAAGTGAACTTTAGATTAACCTTTTTGCTAAAATAAATAGGAAAGGAATTTATAAGGCGAATGTCAGCGGCAGCGCCGGTAGAGGTCGGCTTAGAAGGACATACGCCCATCTTATTATTGGCGAAATCGTTCAAAAAGGTCAGGTGCTTAGCACACGCAAGCGGCGCGTATGTATGAGAAGATATATGAATGTGGAAGAAGCAAAAGAAGACTGTAAGAATTGTAGCAAGTGGCGGTCTATAGTTTCTGCCTACCCCTGTGGGAGAAAGGCGTGAGTGAGTGTATATACAGCCGTGGTCAACTAATTAGGGACAATCTCTAGTTAAGCCAAATTGTGAATTATTTTTTTATTTTCCAACGAGTCTTAACAATATTCCATATCTTTTACATGTAAGTGTAATTAGTCATTTATGTACGCGATTATACAAACAATAACTTCTTAAACATTAAACCTCTTTACAGTATAGCTGATAGATTATCATAGTGCTATTTGTTCAAAGAATGCTGGCTGGCCATTTAATTAGGGACACTGAGGTATTGCGTTCTAATTTCAAAATTAGAATTTTAATACTTTTTTGTTTCTTTTCTTATTGTTTCGTGGTCGTTTTGGCGGCAATCCAGATTTTTTATTTTAAGATTTGAGAATTATTTTGAAGAAAAATGGGCAAAAATAAAAGTTGCGATCCAACACTACGAAAAATTATCATGAAGTTTGTCGAGCGTGGTTGGTCATACCGAAGGATAGCACAACATTTAAATTGTTCAAAAACTATGGTATGCAATGCAGTGCAACATTTCAAGCGCTATAACACAGCTTTAAATGTGTCCAGAACAAAAAGATCGAGAAAAACGACTCCGCAAGAAGATAGAATGATAACCAGGTTAGCTAAGAAAGATCCGTTTCTAGGCTCTATTTTAATTAAACACGAAGTGTTTGGGGCAAACGAAAGAGCCGGTGTATCTGCGAGGACCGTTCGACGACGTTTGGTAGAAGCAGAGTTGTTCGGAAGAGTGGCTCGCAAAGTACCGTTGTTGAAGAAAGAACATAGAAATGCTCGTTTGGCGTTTGCACGTAAATATGGACATTGGACCTACGCCCAATGGCAACATGTACTTTTCTCTGACGAGACCAAGGTGAATTTGGTTTCTTCAGATGGAAGGCAATATGTACTGTAAAAGCGGAAATGAATCCAAGATTCACAAAAAAACAGGTGAAACATGGCGGTGGAAACATTAAAATGTGGGGTTCATTTTTTGGACGTGGAGTGGGACCTGTGAGGAAAGTTCAGGGTAACTTAGACCAACATCAATACAAGGCAATATTGGAAGAAACTATGCTTCCCTATGCTGAGGAGCATCTCCCTATTATATGGACGTTTCAGCAGGATAACGACCCGAAACATACCGCCCATTCAGTCAAGTCGTTTCTTACCAGTCAGTCTGTATCGGTGCTAGATTGGCCAGCAAATAGCCCGGACCTCAACCCAATTGAGCACCTTTGGCACGAAATCGAGAAAAAAGTTGCCACTTATCGTAATACAAATTTGGATGAACTTCATGAAGCTTTTTGTGAGGCATGGGCAAACATTCCTGTCGAAACATGTCAGAAACTGATAATGTCTAATGCCACATCGGTGTCAAGCGGTAATTACTAACAAAGGTTTTGCTACTAGGTACTGATTTTACACGTAATAAAATGGAGCTGTTAAAGATATTACAACACTGCAGATTATAAGTTTTGTTTAACTGTATTTTTCATTATACTTTACTGTCCTTAATTAAATGTCCACTACAGAATTGTACCTTAATATTTAATACATGTTTAATCTTTGATATTAAATACTTTTTCTATTTATTTAATCTTTTATTTACAGCCATTTATAGCATAATAATCGGACCACATTATGCAAATAATAGGTGCTGAGAAATCAATAGGGTTTTATATTTATATGTACATAACCGGTTATAGCCCTACACTATCTTGAATGTCCCTAATTAGTTGACCACGACTGTATGTAAATAAATAGGAATGTTTTGCTTCAGTAATATAATTTGAATCATATATCACGCTGTTCTCTGACCTAAATTCATTCTCAGTCTCAACCAAAATTATAGCTTCGTATTGAATCTGAAACCGTGAAGCTAGATTCAATTTAACGTATAGTAATTTATGATTTAACGCTACACGTTTCAATAAAATGGCACTATGACGGCACAGCGTTAATCCGATTTCAAAAATTCTCCCAATTTCACCTATCATAGCGTCAACCCATATATACTCGTACCTACTGTGCCATTACTGGACACGGGTCTTTTTTCGGGTATAGTCCACCAAGCTTGCTAATTGCGAATCGGCAAACTTCGCACACGATTGAGAAGATCTCTCATGCATGATTTCCTCACGATGTTTTCCTTCGGAGCGATTAATAATATACGGGGCCCCCGTACTATCTCCTACGGAAAACTCAATGTTCCTCAATCCAGTAGACCCTTTTGAAATATATAATAGATGAAATTCCTCCAATGCTACTAAAACACTGCGCAATGGAACTTACCATGCCACTCTACCTGCTAGTAAACCAATCGTTTGAGGATGGTATTTTTCCAGACCTGCTTAAAACATCCCTTATAAAACCTATGTATAAAAAGAGCAGCAAAACAGATCCCAATAACTATCGCCCAATAGCACTATTACCGTCAGTTTCGAAAATATTCGAGAAAGCAATGTGTAACCGTATATATAGTTTTTGCGAGAAATACAAGATATTCAGCGAATGTCAAAACGAATTTCGGAAAAATAGATCGACAAGCATAGCGGTATATAAGTACATACAGGAGACCCTAAATATCTTAAATAATAAAAAATACGCAGTGGGCGTACTTATTGACATGTCAAAAGCCTACGATAAAGTACAATTTAAAATATTATTAGACAAATTATTTGGTATAGGCATCCGCGGAAAAGCCCATGATTGGCTTACATCATACTTAAAAGATAGAAGACAATTAGTAGAAGTAGAGTATTATGACCAACATAAAAATATTATTAAAAAAATCCACTCCGATAAAAAAGTAGTTAAGGCATCAATTCCTCAAGGAAGTGTGATTGGATGTCTGCTATTTCTGGTCTACATAAATGATTTGCCAAAAATTATAGAAGGACCATGTGTTTTATACGCGGACGACATCTCCATGCTCGTATCATGACCAAATGAAATAAATTTAGCTGAAAAATTAAACTCCCTACTTTCTAAAACAACACAATGGTTAAGTAATCATAATTTAGAAATTAACCTCCAAAAAACCAAAATAATAACGTTCCACCCCCATCAAAAACAGTCACTACATTTCAATTATATATTCAACAATTCAAAAATAGAAATAGTAAATGAATTCACTTTACTTGGTTTAGTTATAGATACACATATTACCTGGAAGCCGCATATACAACAAATTAGAGCAAAATTATCAAAATTCTCGTATGCTTTTCGCGAAATAAAGAAGACAACAGATCTCAACACTGCGCTTGCCGCCTACTATGCGTATGCGCATTCTTGGCTCAGTTACGGCATTATCATATGGGGAAGTAGTACCGACGCACCTAGCTTGTTTATACTTCAAAAGAAACTGATTAGAATCTTAGTAAACATAGAACATACGGAAAGCTGTAAGGAACACTTCCAACAACACAAAATCTTAACATTACCCTGCATGTACATCTTAGAATTATGTAAATTAATTCGTAAATACCCAGACTCATACGCTAGACGCCAGGATAAACAAACAAAATATACATTACGTCATAGAAATAGACTAAACCTACCAACCTCTAATCTAAGCATGCATCGTCAGCGAACGCCTGGATATATTCCCCACGACTTTCCTGCTCTTTAAGGAGCGGGTCTAGCAACAAGTTCCATAGGATCGGACCCCCTATCGATCCCTGGACGCATCCTTTGTTGGTGGCTCTTCTGCACTCTTCTCCTCCGTATCTCACCCTGACCACCCTATCACTCAGGTAGCTGCTCATTACTCGCCTCAAATCCACTGGACACTTTTCCTCAGCCAATCGTGCCTTGATAGCCGGCCACCATGCACTGTCAAAAGCTCCCTCGATGTCCAGCGACACCAGAACAACTATCCTTTTTAAAGAAATCTTTGCCCGGATGTGCTGTATTAGAGTGTAGAGGGAGTCTTCTGTGCTCTTTTGGGGCATAAAGCCGTATTGGCGAGTACTTGTCCTGGGTAATAGGTAGAATCTGAGGCGAGCAACCAGCATCTTTTCGTACACCTTCCCCAGGACAGGCAGTAGCCCAATCGGCCTGTAAGACTTAGGGACGGTGTAAAGCCGTTGTAAGACGGTGTAATGGTTGTGATGGTCTTCGACGGCGAAACAGCCCTAGAAATCGAAGGACGAGCCAATGCCGCACTCGAACATGTTCGGGCGTGGGGAATCAAAAATCGTTTAAAATTCGCGCCGCACAAAACTTGTGCTATGGTGCTGACGCGGAGATTGAAATATGACAATCCGCGCCTGAGCATGGGGGGGATCGGCATTGGACTATCCCAAGAAATCAAGATACTAGGGCTTACGGTAGATGCCAAACTCACCTTCAACACACACGTGACTGAGGTATGCAAAAAGGCAATTAAAATATACAAACATCTAGCCAGGGCAGCGCGTGTGAGTTGGGGGTTGCACCCGGAGGTGATTAGAGTTATATACACCGCGGCCGTCGAACCCATCATAATGTATGCGGCGAGCGCGTGGGCACCAGCCACGACAAAGCTTGGAGTCCAGAAGCAGCTGAACGTGGTCCAGAGGGGCTTTGCTCAAAAATTGTGTAGGGCCTACCGCACAGTGTCGCTAAACTCTGCACTGGTGCTGGCTGGGATACTCCCGCTCGACCTCCGTATCCAGGAAGTGGCCTCACTTTATGGAGCCAAGCGAGGTGTGCCACAGCCAGTATTAGGAGACAGGGAAGTGGAACGCATGGCCCCGATGATAGAAGCGCCACACCCCGCGGAGCAAACTAGCCTGGAGTTCAAAAGCCTGATAGACGAGGAACAATATCAGCACCACAACAATTTTGATGTGCGAATCTTCACGGACGGAAGCAAGATTGAGGGTAAGGTTGGAGCAGCGCTATCGTTATGGGATAGGGCCTCCGAAACCAAAGCCCTTAAGCTCACGCTTCCGCCCTTCTGCACCGTCTATCAGGCAGAACTCCTTGCTCTACAAAGAGCTGTGAAGGAGGCGCTGAAGCACTCGGGGACTGCGTTCGGCATCTTCAGTGACTCGATGTCGGCTCTTCAGACGATCACCAACGTCACTTCCCCCCATCCCTTAGCAGTGGAAACAAGAGACACCATCAGACGCTGCATGCTCCAGAACAAAAGTGTCTCTTTGTTCTGGATAAAGGCCCACGTAGGATTAGAGGGGAACGAAAGAGCCGACCAACTAGCCAAGGAAGCTGCTCTGCGGTCAAAACGAACCCCGGACTATGACCTGTGTCCGATATCATTCGTCAGGCGACAAATCCGATTGGAGACGCTTGGCGAGTGGGATCGGAGATACAGGGCGGGGGAGACCGCCTCAGGCACAAAATTGTTTTTCCCAAGTGCAGTGGAGGCATATGCGGTCATAAGGAAAATGGAGCACTCCAGCATTACCACCCAGATACTAACGGGGCACGGTGGGTTCTCTGCATACCTGAAACGTTTCAGGTGTAAGGAGAGCGCATCGTGCACCTGCGATCCAGACGTGGAGGAAACGGTCCCGCACGTACTGCTGGAGTGCCCTATCTTTGCCCGGGAGCGCTATGACCTGGAACAGGAGCTGGGCGTCGAAATGAATGCAGAAATTTTACCAAACCTAATTAGTAACAAAAAGTTAAAAGACAAATTTTTAGAATATAGTACAAAAGTAGCTCAAATAGTAATAGATAAAAATAAGACTTGAGAAAACTGGGGTGTCAAATATATAACCAGTATCTATATATTTAGAACACCCCAAAACCCCCTAAGGATAGATATGTATTTTTTTGGAATTGAAATTTCTTTTTAAAATTGGTATTTAAAACAAAAAATTCAAACACTTTGGCAAAATTAGATAAATAAAACAACGAATACAATTTAAAAACCATATATAAGAGCTCTGACTACGTTAGAGGACAAGTTTGTATTTTATAAAAAAAAAAAAAAAAAATCTAAGCATGCACTCATCTAGTCCGTACGTGATGTCAATAAAAATATATAATAAACTACCACAATATCTTAAAGATGAACAAATATACAATCTATTTATAAAAAAACTAAAATTATTTCTAATAAATAAATCCTACTATAATATAAATGAATATTTAAATGATAAAACAATTACATAATATAATATAATAAAATAAAACTTTAACCAATTAACGAATTCTAATAATATTAATTCTAATAATATCATATAAATAAAATATACCTATAAATAAAATACCTAAAATAATAAATAAAAAACACACTTATTAAAATTGATTTAAAATAGAATAATATTGTTAATAAAGGAAAAAATTAATAAATAACAAATTAAAAATACAATACAATATAATATTAATCTAATTAATCCTAATATAGTTTCTAAAATTCAACTATTTTATTAAATAATACGAAATAACTATAATAATATAAATAGCAAAAATAATACAAACTTATAATATTACAAAGTTTAAATTATATAGTCATAAACACAAGTTCCTCCTCTCTTCTACATTTGCCGTGCCTGACAAGGCCCACACATGTTTCTTCTTATATTATTGTTATCATCTATTTAACTTGTGGAGTGCAATAAATGTATTGAGTATTGAGTATTGAGTATTAATACTGGTCAACAAGGTTTAGCATAATGAGTTGTAATATCAAGAAGTACGCGGTGACTATTCATCAACCATAGACGTTTCACAGCTGGCTTAGTTCGATTTTCTGAGTTATGCTCATGGTGTGCTTGTTGTAACATGTATTGGTGTTATCGCCGCGCATACCCACGAACGTGTTCTTTCTTGTTCAATGGCTTATATCTAACGAGTATGTTATACGGAAACAAACTTGTGTACAGTGTTGATCTGAATCTACTAAACGCTTTTGGTAACAAAGGTACAACAGGTTCGGCATCCATTGATGTAGATGATTCCACTGTAGAGGAACTAAGTGAACCTATGCACAACATAACGGTGGGGAACCATGTTACCAGTATTATTTTTACCGTATATAACGTGTGTAGGCAAGCTACGAGACGAACAGATACTAATATGATTAAAAAGACGGAAAAAACCTCATATAAAATTCACTATAAAGGTAGTGATTAATCCATTGCAAACGAGGCGATCAAAGAAAATTGGCTGGCCATACTGAAGAGAAACAATTTGACATACAAGAATTTTGACGCTAGAGATAAAGAAAATTGGTATGGCACTATTGGACCATATCTGGACATGTTTTCCGCGTTCCCGCTGAGAGTCAATGAACTCCGACTTGGACACAATAATATGCCTATGACAAAACAGGACGGCGTGCATAAGAGTTTCCCAGTGGCCAAGTACGGATTATCTGGAGCCCACCACGTTCTACTAGAAGGTGCTTCCTTCCCACCTGAGCCTAGATCTTCAATAGTACAGAGCTTGGGTCCTATGACGGCTTGGCTTTGCATGCTTAGGAGCGAAGGGGTATATCGTAAAAAGTATGCAGCAGCAGTGAAGCGGGCAATGTCACATGTACCAAGCATCGATGATATCATAGAACTCACTAAGAACACTAAACAGGCATCCGAGATATCGGCGTTGACTACTTTAGTTGCTGAAATAATCTTGGTCACAACATCAAGGCAAGCTACAAGAATGTTCTTCCCACTAACCATTTTCGAGTGTATGGAGAGGACACGAAGATAAGCGCAAGTTCTGAGAGTTTTTCAGCACAACAGGGGCTGGTGGCTGGTACACCTACAAAATAGCATCTACCAAGGGGAAGAAATACACTATTTGCGGCGATATGCAAGAGGAAATGGCTTCCCAAATAGTATATCACGGAATATTTGGAACGTTTAAAGAGGATCTTCCTATTTTATCACAGATAACAGATGTAGCAACTTGGTTTACACGTGAGGAAATGAGTGGCTGCTTCAGAGTCAGGGAAAAGTAACTGTAACACCAAAATCACTCTTCCAATAATGAAAGTTTACTCTAAGATGTCATGTGCAAACCAAACTGGTATGCTCTCTGGTGTGTACAACCAAGTTATTACGGTACCTTGCTTTAGCGGACATAGGATACATAATTATGTTCGATTCAACTTTCTTCGAGCACATCGAAAAGAAATCTGTAGCTAGCAAATAATTTGAATAGTGTATTTTGTATTTAGTGAATTTTTAGCTTTTTAATTGAGTTCTGCGTGTTTGTTTTTATTTACATCGATTTGTGTCTAAGTGTTTTATCATTATAATGCTTCGCAGTTGTATAAGTAATCCAGATAATTTTTGTTACGTGTGCGGTAGTTTTACTGTAATAGAGAAAAGTGAAAAATTAACTCCGTGAATTTGTCGGGCATACGAACTATACTTTGGCCGCGCAGTTAGAAATCAGGGAAAGTAGAGGCCTGCTATGCTAGCAGACTATTGTTGGACGTTAAGAAGAGAAACTGTAGATCTTGATTATAAAAGAAAAAGTAGTTCACTTTTAAAATTAAAAAATGTTTTAATCTAAGTAAACTTTTAACTGAGCTGTAAGTCTTTTTATTGATATTCACAAAAAACCCGAGCTAACTAAGACAAAATTATTACCACTGTGAAAATTTTTTAATGTTCTCTTAAAATCAGTTGAATTCGTTTCATGGGTTTGCAAAAGTTATTTTTTTGTTGACCAGTGTAATTAAATATTAATATGCACATGTTTTACATTAGTCTTACCTAGGATTTGAACTCAAGACCTTTGACTTGGCACCCCAACGGTTTATGCTAGAATATCAATAGGCTGTGTTCCGTACAGTTCCTTACCGGAACAAATTTGTTTTGTGTTTTTCCTTTAATAATTCACAATACATTTTTTACGATAGTTTCACATCACAACACACTCCTTTTCCTTTATTATGTGTAAGAGAGAATAGGAGTTGATTCGGTTAATATTACCGGTTACCGATCGGAAGCTAGCCACGCTGTCTCTGATTTGCGGCGAGATGGCATTGTGACAGCGCGCATACCCGTTTGTCAAAAACTTTCCTACAACTTCCATCTTCCAATTTCACCACGTGTATCGTGATTACGCCCTCCGTGCGAGTCGCGTCGAAAACGGTCTTTTCTGTGAAGGTCTTGTCCATTTTAATAAGCAACGATACAAAGATTGAGCCTAGCTAGTTCCTGTGGAATAAGTGTTGAAGAAGCTCACTGATTTAGCTGATTGACCACGCCGCCGAGCCCACGCAGCGCCAGGCAGTGGAAGAGAAGTAACCCCTTTTCTACTACACAGGCTGTCATTGTTATTACATAATTCCAACCAATTTAAGAATCTAGAGTCTATAGCTTCTGCCTACCCCTGTGGGAGAAAGGCGTGAGTGTATGTATGTATGTATGTTATAAATCTAAATGGAACAATACCTAGACATTAGGACTATAAGGATTATTTGGTTTTGTCAAAATGGACCATACGGTATAATGGATAAAGGTGGTAGTGGGTAGGTAATTTACTCAAACAGGTGCATTTCGGGAAAGTATTTTATTATTATTATTGAGGTTTATTAATAGTCGTTACAATGATGTTATTAAGCCAATGGTAATAAAGTAGACATATAGGAAAAATGGACCAATACAATCTCCCGCTATTACTATTTACACAACAGAACACTCCTGCGAATGTGATTTAACTATATCTCTTTAGCTTGAAAACTATCTTATGTTTGTACCATATAGGGCCCGCTACATGCAAAACTGCCCCAGGTTAAAATTTATTAACACCTACCTACACCTAGAGTAGGGGCCATGCTTCATCCATTCCCTAAACAAATTTGGTTAGCGCTGACGTTAAACTAGAAATTTAGCTAAAACTGCATGTAAACTTAATGATGGAACCCTTGTGGCTAAAAACTGGAACTAGTTATTGTTTAGTCTAGACTCTATGAATATTAAATCTAAGGTGTATATTGCACGTTAAAAGTAGAATATTTTAGCTTTGAAATTAATGAAACTCATAAATATTCAGGCGTTCACTACATTCGGCCCTTTATTAAAGTTATAAAACGTAAATTGTTTTCTTTATAAAATAAGTTTAAAGCCAATTAAGCAGGCAATGTGTAAATAAATGGTAAAATGTGCAAATGCGATTGAGTGTATACCGAACGTTCACAAATAATAGTGGATGTAATAGAATAATAATATCAAACAAAATGGCGTCAAAATGTATATTTGAGTTTTATATTATAATTAATTAATTTTATATAATTAATTACAATACAAACATACATTTAAGTAATGAAATTAGAGTCAGCGAATCCTTCTTACCGAGATATTTTTTTTACAGAAATACAAATATACCCCTATATAATTATTTTATTTAACCACTTCAATGACTTATCAGTTAACTGCACTAATGTTACTCGAATATATCGATAATAAGTGCTGGTTTAATACATCTGAGACCTAAAAAATATAGATTTGTTAGTATAGTGACTATGGCAATAAAACGGAGGCAAACGTGAAGAAATCCGCACGTCCACAATAAAGTCAGACGTGCGTAATGTCGCGAGAATATCGGCAGATAGCGCAGCCATGCGCTCCCAGTCGCTATGGACAGTGTAAGGAATAACAGTGCAGATGCTCCAATATGACCTCGAAATTATGTTTGTCTAGGTGCTAGGGTTAAAATCTAAAAAGTAAGTGTGTTCGTATATTTGACGTGACGCTGAACGCGGGTACGATAAGCAATGAATGTACTTAGGCTCGAATATCTATATATACTTGGTCCTCGAACGTCACGTTATCAATCGTTCAATCAAACGCGCCGTGTAGCCAATCAAACGTTCGCGTTATCGCTCAACATGGCCTAGTGAATAGTCTTGTTTTAATACTGGTCTGATTCATTGGCCGCGAGTGTAATGTGCCGAGACGCGGTAAGAGTGGGAAGCTTTTAGCGCTAGGACTGATACACGATTAAATACGGTTTGATGGCTCGATTGATTGTGCACTGTCGATCGTGATTTAAATTTCCACACAGAAAATTCTACCTGAGCTTTTAGGACTACTGACAGGATTCATCACTGAGTGGTCTCCAGCAGGCTCAAAAGGACATAGCTGGACGAGCTAGACATATTATACAGTCGAAAAGGCGAACGAATCTGGATAAAATTTGGCACTCAGATAGATTATAGCCTGGAATAACACAGGCTACTTTTTATCCAGGTTGGACACAATCCTCTAGTCCACGCAGACAAAGTCGCGGGCAGAAGCTTGTACAATATAAATTTAGAATAAAAAAAACAAGAATCATGACTGCCTCATTAGTCTAGTGGTCCCAAGCGCGACTGCTACGCTAGAGGTCCTGGGTGCAATCCCCAGGTCGAGCAAAGTGTTATTGAGTTTTCTATGAAATTCTCAGTAGCAACTCGGAGTCTGGATTTGTGCCTGGTTAATGCCCTCGCCCCCATGACATGGGACCTACACACACCAGGCGAGCTGTGGGTGTACATTAACTACGCCTAGCCTAACCCTTCGGGGAATACAGGCGTGATGGTATGTAAGTCAGGAATCATCATCATCAACCCATAAACTGGCCCACTGCTGTACGCGGTAATCGGTTACCTAAATGTCAATCATATTTAGTAGTGGAAACCGTCCGACATCGTCTTGTTTACTATTAATTGGAACGCATCCGAAAGTTATTTATTTAGTTTTTGAATACTTATAAATCGTTGTTATATTTTTATCTTTAACTGCCTCATAGGCCTGCCAGGCCATGTGACTGCTATGCTAGAGGTCGATGAGAGAGGGTTCGAATCTCAAGTCGAGGTAAGTTTTTTTGGGGTTTTGTATGAAATTCTCAGCAGCAGCTTGGAGAGACTGGAATATTACATGGGACCTAAACATAGCGGTGAACTGTGGGTGTACATTAGGAACCCTCCGCCTAACCCTTCGGGGAATACAGGCGTGATATATGTACGTTAAGTTTGATTTTAATCTTTGTTTGAAAAGTAATCAGTACCGCATACTCATACAGATAATTGTAATTAGCGTAAAAGGATACTAATAAATTATGTCTCCAAGTAGACTAAATTCACTTGTATTTAAAACTTTTTGCGAAAAGTTTATTATTAGATTTCGTACTGTTTTATACTCGTATTCCAAAGTACAGGTAGGTAAGCTCAGTACATGGCACTCTTACATAATGATACCAACAGATAGGTAATTATAAAGGCGTCGCGGCTAACAAGATTGCCGACGTCGTTAATTTCACCTCTAATGACATTACCGTCGCATCCTAACCAATAGCATTTATAAGGGTTTTATTATGACACGATGTGAAGGATTTATTTAAGGTGCCTACGTTGTTTACTAGAAGTATTTTTAGAAATAGTGTTTCGGATTTACATAAACGGAGAGTTATAAAAATATAATATATTTTTCTTGGTTTTAAATCTTTTATTATGGAACTGAGATTTTCTACATCACGTGTACGTTTACAAATAGGTTCAAATCTTACACGCACAACAAGCATAAAGACCCAGAAAACTGTAGGCAATACAGATATTGTTGCGTGCTGCATTCAAGAATTCAGAAGCCAACCGCTCGACCACTGCGCTGATAAGCCGATCGAACTGTGACTGTTGACTTAATTCACAAACTTTTAATGACACGTGGGGCCCATGTACTCAGTAAACGAACGAAAAATATTACGATTCCAGAATTAAGTACCTACAGTCAGCATAAAAATATCCGGCACGGCATTCTTGTCACGCTTTGCGTTGCAGTGCAGTTGGTCGTCTTAACACAATATTAATGAGAGCCACCCCTGGGCAGACTGGCCAGGTGCCAGCAGCGCATCGCCATGATTTAATTCCCGGGTACTGATGGAAGCAGACTGTAATATTGAATTAAACGGCTGCAAGTTCACTTTATGTTTAGTATTCTAGATACGTTTCAGCTTACGCCTTGAGGACAAGCCTGCTCCTTTACCGTAATAAGGCCATACTAAGGGGAAAGGCGTGCAAAAAAGGTTTCCCGTATCAAAATAAGGCCTATCTGGAGTTGACTATATAGGTACTGCTAAAGGGAACCTCATTTCCTCCTGAGCGTAGCTTCTCAATCGTCTAGACTGTAGAGCTTGCAACCCATGCCGCTTGAGGACAAGCCTGCTCCTTTACCGTAATAACATGGCCATACTAAGGGAAATGGCGTGCAAAAAAGGTTTTTCGTATCAAAATAAGGCCTATCTGGAGTTGACTATATAGGTACTGCTAGAGGGAACCTCATTTCCTCCTGAGCGTAGCTCCTCAATCGTCTGGACTGTAGAGCTTGCAACCCATGCCGCTTGGCTCTGCATGATTAGGAGCTAAAGTATTTATCGAAAGAAACTGCTGCGGTGAAGCAAGCCATATCTCATGTACCCTGCATACTTGTAGATGACATAATTGAACTTACTAAAGACTGCTAAACAAGCATCCGCAATATCAATGCTAACAATTTCTGTGGCTGAAATACTTCTTGTTACTACTTCAAGACAAGCAACAAGGATGTTTTTCCCAATTACAATCTTTGCAGATGTGTAGCAGCCAGATAAGGTATTTTGTGGTTTTTTCAGCTCCACAGACACAGGAGGATGGTATGCTTATAAACAAAAATCGGAAAGTCCTACTATACGATTGCTGGCAGTATAGCACAGGAAAAAGCGGCCCAAATGATATCTCATAGTATCTTCGGGACATATAAGGAAGACATCAATATTGGCACAAATAACCGTCGTTTCTAGCTGGTATAGATGGTGAAATTATCAAAGGTACGATATTATGCCAAAATGTCATATGCAAATCAGACAGGGCTCCTGCCTGGAGAGTACAATCAAGTTACAACTGCCCCATGTTTCAGTGGCCAGCGTATTCAAACGTTCGACTGTACGTTCTTTAGACACACAGAGAAGGGAAAAATTTTAAATACAGCAGTGAAAACACTTGCATAATTGAGCAATATTCTAATGACAACATAATATTAACTATAACATTTATTTTGTAAGGTTCACTAAGGTACTACAATTTAATAAATAGTTTTTTTATATTTCTTTCTGTATTTAGGTGTTCTTTACGAACAAATATTTATGTTCTTTCTTTCTTCTTTCATTAGAAGAACTCTATAATCAATAAATGGCGTGAACAAAAGCTTTCCAGTATCAAAATATGGCCTATCTGGAGCTCACCATATACTACCGGAGGGAGCCTCATACCCTCCCGAGCTTAGCTCCTCAATCGTCCAACGCTTGGCTCTGCATGATTAGAAGCGAGGGCATTTATCGAAAGAAATATGCTGCTGCGTTGAAGCGAGCCATGTCTCATGTACCCTGCATAGACGACATAATTGAGCTTACTAAGACTTCTAAATAAGCATCCGAAATATCAATGCTAACAACTCCTGTGACTGAAATACTTCTTATTACTACTTCAAGACAGGCAACAAGGATGTTTTTCCCCATAACAATCGTTGCAGATGTGTGTATTTTGTGATTTTTTCAGCTTCACAGGGGCCGGGGGATGGAGGAAAACAAAATTAAAATGCATTCAAAAATAAGGAAGTTATAAGCATTTTAATTTTATGTTAAACCAAGAACGTACGATGGACAATTGTTCAAATCCCAACACTCGTTTTGCGGGAAAAGGAACAAACCATCCCCTCTCAATCCCCAAAACTTTAAATGTTTATATCATAGAATTTATTAGTAGATTTAAATATTTCAGATTGTTGTATTTAATTATACCTTTCACTAAACCTGATATTTTTAATAAATTAAATATCAGTCAACCACCCTATTGCACTTGGTAATCGACAATGGACTTAAATATGTACCTATTTACAAAAAGGTTAAGTATATAGGTGGTAATCATTATGCACGCATCTTAGATTTCTTCGTTCAAGATACATTTTTGTTGGCGATTTTAATAACAAAATAGTACCTTTACCGTCTTAAAATTTCAATACACTCAAAATTTCAATACAAAAACACTCAACAATGTCTTGGGAAGGTTCACATTTTCTCTTTACTTCAAAACCAAAGAACAGTAGATATAAGGTTACTAGCAGTGGTTAAACAAGTGCTTGTACTCGTATATCTAGCTATCATACATTTTCACTGAAAAATGTTACCTTTTTAGTGCTCCCAGTTACCTGGTAATAAAAATGAGAAAATATCTGGGTACATTGTGTCAGTGTTTTAAATTGAAGCTATTTGTTGTAGCAGGGTGTATCTTTAAGGTTTACGTAGTGTATTTTGGGATGAGCACTTCTCGATAGAAATGATCCCGAGTTTTGAATATCATAAGACAAAATACCTGTTTTACCAGCTTGGCTGCTGAATGTGAAGCTCTGATTAGATTCCCAGGTTGAGCAATGTTAAAATGTGAGCTACTGGTTCGAGCAGTGTTGGCTCTGTAAACTCTCAGTAGCAGCTAGGATTTTGGATTTCTGTTACATCTCTGCCTAACACTTCGGGAATACAGTCTTATGTTATAGTTTTTGTTATTTTCTCAAGAAAATTGACATTAAAGCTTGGATGATTATGAAACTCAACGAGTAAAATATTAGCTCATAAAACCATATAGAACTTTCCACTTTTCGCAAACATTTCATAGGTCAGTTGCCTTACCAAAGGCATCAAGTTATCCAACTTTAGTATATTTTAGCATATTCCACGATAGTAAACAAAACTAATAACGACGTCAAACGTTGAGATGTGAATATTATTTACATAATTTGAGTATATGCAACTCAATTTCCTTGCAAATGTGGGAATAAAATAAACTGGGTTTCCTCCATCTATAGCGCATATATCAAAGAGATGCATAATCTATCTAAAAATATACTCGAGTTAAATTCTAGAATAATTGCGTTATTACATAAAAAAAACTTCAGACGTATTTGGTACAATAGCGGTAATAATACTGAGAGGAGTCAAACCCAAGTATATTCAATTAATAAAAAATGATTCCCGATAACATTGCAATAATACATTCTTTAAAGAAACATCTATATTTTTCAATATGACTATCAAGTCTAAGGCTTACTGCACACACGTAATATCCAAGGCTTGTCCGGGCGGACGCATGAGTCGGACACAGTGAGTTAGTGTCCAACACTGAGATAAATCGACTACGGCCTTAGAACGGAGTGCACGCTCCGGAGAATCGATCATTTATCTATATGTTACGTGAAATGCACTGTGCGGATGTAGTGTCCTTGAGAGACGGTGTGTAATTGAGTTTATTTCTTTGGTAGAAACATTTTTTGTGTAATGAAGACTTACATCCCTGAATGGGTCTTTAAAATTAAATTATTTTGCACTTTATTTTGGTGTGCCAGTAGATGTTTCATAATCATCATCAAACCCACTTTCCGAATGCTGGGTACGGGTCTTCTATCTGAATGAGGGTGAGGCTTACTCGCCTCCGACAAAATCTTTCAGGCATGCAGGTTTCCTTATAATGTTTTCCTTTAGGCGCGTGATAATTAACTATGAATACAAGACTTCGAAAAGTCAGAGGTGCGTGCCTTGGATTCGAAGTCGAGACTTGGACTTGGCATTTCAATGATCTGTTATCACAGATTTTTAGTAAATTTACTTAATGTTGTAGGCTTAATGCTACGCTATAGGATAATTAAGAAGCTCTACAATACTTGGTAGTTGAGATGGATAGCAACAATAGTGCGAAATTCTTTCGAACATTTAGGCATTTAGGCAACATTTAGTTTTTCCAGAGATATCGAAAGACGTCAGGTCTTTCGATATCTCTGGAAAAACTAAACTTGGTAAAACCACTTTGCATAAGTGGACTTTATCAGAATTGTATAACAAAAGCCCGCTCCCACTTTGTTCCCGTGTAATGGTCTCAGAAACAATACGTTAGAAGACGAAAATAAAACCATCCATTCGCAAGGTCCATCTAAAATAAATGGAGGTACTCTTCCCGTATTTCAAGTACATTAAGAGGGTCCGTCTCTAGTGACGCTAATTAAATATAGCGACAGAAACTCTTTGAACACAATGTTTTGAAACGAAATTCGTAAATCAAGTCCGTTGCTTGCGATTACTTAGATTTCAATCAATTGAATCACACGTGTATTCCACATCATAGAGACCGTAATGTTTAAACGAATAACCTGGGTTTAATAGTGACATAAACATTAAATTAACCACTAACCTAAAAATTAAGCACGAGTATACATACTTAGAAGCAACTAAAGAACATTAATTCGAAGATGATATTATAAAAGGTAATATAACTGGACCAGTATTTTATATAAACGAGGACAGCGTAAATCTGATCATCTGCGAGAAAGTAATTCATGGCAGTTCTATCTATGAAAGTGGACACAGACACAAACGTAGGTTTTGGTGGGTGCGAACATTAAACAAAACCGCGCCGTGTCCCCGACGGTGTCATACGCGCCCAGACATTTCCTCCGATCAATAAAAAACTATCCTCTGACATCCACATCAAATTTGACATGGTATATCTTAGGTTGAAATCTTACAGCCGCCTCCACATAGTTTTCCTAAACAATCTGAAGCTGCCTTGCTTCAAACTACTAACCAACCCTCATAAAACACAGAACACTTGTCTAACTTCAACGTTATTTTAATAGCCCTAACTTACATTAAGGACTGTCCGATGATTTTAATTAAACAAAACTTTGCTCAAATGTTGGGCCTAAATTTGGGACAGATGTGACGTCGCAACAAATTGATATTAACACATTCAGAACATAAGCTCCTGGGGTTTTCTATTATTACAATATTACGATATTAGTCATTCTCTTTGTGTTGTAAGCGTCTTGTATTTAATTGAAAACGAGGTTGAACTAGGGTTTGCTGTCTACGATGTATCTATCTTAATGACACACAGAGGGCTGAAACAATAGTCGCACTATTAAGTAATTAGTTACATTTTTAAGTAGTTTGTACATAAACATACATAATTCTATTATTTTTTAAACCATTTCAAATCGATTAACAAGAACGTTACTGTAAAATGTAGGGTAGTAGAATTGTGTAGACCGCACTTGTATACAACTTGGGAAGTTCGGATCAACACACATTTTATAAATCTCCGTTTTCTATACCACTAAGGTGGCAAACAAGCATACGGTCCGCCAGATGGTAAGCGGATACCGTGGCCTATGGACGCTTGCAACACCAGGGCTATCTAACTCGCGCGTTGCCAACCCTGTAAATTAAGGAGAAAAAGTTGGACTGGCAGCATAGGAGACATGTTGCCATGCATGACAGCGGCGGTAACAAAACACCACCGGTCCCCCGCACTGCCCTTTCTGGCGGAGCTCTGGCGACCTTGCTCACCGTTAGGAACACAACATAGCACGGAGTTAAGTTATTTGGCTACGATTTTCTTCCTTTCTAACCATTATTCTAATTATCTCCACTCAAATTCGTTAGCCGTTCACTGCACTGAGTTAATACATATGTGGGCACAAAGACATTGACCAGGCGACCAGGCTATTTGCCAAGTCTCCTAAGACCATACCTAACCGCTAAAATATCGGGCTCAGGTTTAAAATAAAAAAAATAGACTTCTTTCTGGAACCGACAAATATCAATGTTCAGTTAGAAAGGTGCTTGACCATTCAGAAGGATTAGGTAGTTGCATATTTGGAAAACATTGTGTTATTTTTAGGAACTGAACGAGAAGCATTGGTATTTTTATGACTCCTCATCTTGCTAGTATTGGGACTAGAATAAAATATAACCACATAAGTCAAATATGCCTGAAGTCAAATAAGGCTTATACGCTATTAATCAGTTTTCCCGTCTCGATAGTCACTACTTCCAGGGCTTTTAATAATTAGATATAATATTTGAATAGTCAAAGACAAAACAGTTTTAGGTAACGCTCACTTTCAATGTCTGTACTCGTAAATTTCGATTTCATTCAAAATTTATATAAATTCTATAAATTCTCGTTGTTGGTAACTGGTTTATAATCGAAGACCTTATTGCGCATAGATTGAGAAGAAATCGACTGAAATTTACGCCCATATTATATGCACATAAGGTACTTATAGAGAAAAAAAACTTTTCCCCCTGCAAACTGTTGTTGCGATATATTTCTCATCGTCTAGTATCTATATCTATACTTACATAGTAACAGACCGATGTCTGTACATTAGAGATATCAAAGAAAAACTAATATATCTTTATCAGAGCAACAGAAGCCAAAATAACCATTTTTAGAATTGTTGTTTAACACAAAAATTACTGCATGGAATTGAATGCAGTTTTCACCGATGTATTGCTAGAGGTCTAACCTAAAATCTGGTGCATGTTTCATCTTGATACGCCACCTAGGATCGGACATATAGTATAATAATCTTTTTGGGACGAGAGTGAAACTGCGGGCAATAGCAGCTAGTATTTAATATTATTATTTCTGTTTTTCTGATGTCTCATTCTACTAGAATTAGATAAATAGTTATTGTAAATACACAAATAAAACCAGTATTAATGATTGCATATCAGTTCCCATATAATAATATTAATAAAACTATCCTAACAGAATTATTGGAGCAAATATAGTTAGTGGAGGGCAAACTATTAGGAACAGGTTTTCCTCGAAAACTTAGGGCAGTGATATATTGGATCTGCATTTATATAATATGAGACGTTTCAAATGTTATTTGTTGCTGTAACTCGCCTTCACGTGCAGGTCTATATTCGAGAATTCAATTCTGAGAAATACCGACATCCTATACTAGTTGTCAGGCTTTTGAGCTTTCAGACTACCGCTAACGATTGTTATAGGTGTTAGTATGAGAACTGGGACCGATGGTCTATATATATTACTTTCCAAGGCATGAAGGGATCACGTTTTGATGTGGTATGAACGGCTACCCAAACATGGACTGACTGCGGAGTGCGCTCTTTAGAATTGCTCAGCGTGGTTATTATTTAGGTACGATTCCCACTACATAATTATATTTAGTAAAATCACACAATATAAGAAAGGCAACATTGGACTGTTCGATAACCCGATAACCCGCATTCTCAATTAGGGTTTCTAGCGCCTCCGGCAAGTCTATGGGAGTGGGACACTCAGTTGATAATATTTAAATGGCGATGAGTTAGAGTTCAAATCTCCTGCCTTGCTTTTCTGACTCAGGAATAGAGGAAAGGCAACCAGACGATTAGACGATCTTCTGGAGTGATGATCAGACACCAACCAAATTTTCCGTCGATCGTCATCGAATGGGTGTAGCCATGTAAATAATAATGTCTTCATATAGAGATGATCGAACCTCACCTACAGTAAGTTATTTTAATCAGTGGACGTATATTTTAACATATCAAAAAATCCCTTTATTCGGTTCATGAAACAATAAATACTTATATACATAAACAACATAAAGTTTCCTTTTTTAATTCAGTTCCGTTTGGTTCAGTTCAGTTCCTGAAATATTAATCAAATCCTTACTAACATTATAAACGTGAAAGTTTGTGATGTGTGTATGGATGTTTGTTACTCTTTCACACCAGAACGGCTGAACGGATCTGGATAAAATTTGGCTGCTGGATTTTTTTATCCAGGTCAGACCCAATTCTGAAGTCCACGCAGACAAAGTTGTGGGCAGAAGCTAGTATACAAAATTTCTCCTACAAAGTTGGATAACGATAAATATATTTTGGATAAAGCAAAATAGCTACCAAAAAAATAATCAATAACTTGAATGTTACGATATTATTACATTAAAATTACATTGAATTCTTCATTAGTAGAATTCAATTTTAATAATAATTCGATAAAAACAAATGTCAAATTTGTTTTTATCTAATTATTATTGCATCATGGCGTTTCGTGTAATAATTGTAGAACCATTTAATGCAAATCTAATAATCCAATTGTTTACCCACATGAAATTATAAAAATGTCGTTTTTAATTATTATTTATGTCTTCAAAATAACTAATTTGACATTTAATTTATCACGCAGTGGAAATTCTAAATACAATGAGCCATGTCAATACAATAAATTCTAATAATCCGATTGTCCCAAGATACATAAATTCCTTTACAAAATTAATCCTTTACCACGTTCGCTTCGTTGATTATTATAATAATTATGCGATAGTATGCCGGAGCCTTACTTGATACACGTTTGTTCATAAAATAATAGACGATGGGTCTAAACGATAAAGTCAATAACTAAAAATAAAATCTCTCTTCTCAATAACTCAATGCGGTAGCTACTATTATATTTTGTACAACTCTCAATATCAATAATATTAACTATAATTAAACGGAAATTATTTTATGCAAAAATTGTACTTACTTTTACATACGCCTGCAAAAATCACAATAGCAAAACGCACATGACACTACACAGCGTAACCACTATAACAATATTCGTAGGCGTTCGCGACGCCACGCGACTGCCCCGGTCGCGCGCTCGCGTCCATCTGCCGCTGGGGCTGATTTAGACACTGTACCTATTGTAATTCTTAAGGCAGTTTGTAACGCATAAAAAATAAATCGTAATCTTAGTCATTCACGATAAAGAACTAACCTGTTTGAAATATTGTCAATTTTATACAAAAATCATTACTTTGCCTCCTTATGAGCGCCACATTTCAAACGTAGGTCGTCCTTTTCTAATGCATTTTTTAAGATTTCTATCGTGCCATTATTTTTAATATCAGGCTAAATTGCATGTCGAAATAATCTGTGTAACTCCCACGATAAACAAAATCCTATTCAATAGTAAATTTAACACCCACGACAGTCAGAATCCTATTCAATAATGAATTTACCACACTATGCAAAATACAGAATTCAGACATGGCTCTACCCACGAGAATTACAATATTTCTTCCAAATTTGCCTAGGATCAGGTAATTTTGTTCTTTATATCTTAAACTAGGACATAATTAAACATTTTGCTGTCGAAATCTATTCAGCCGATAAGTAACAGAGTGTATAAAAGAGACACCGTAAAATATGATTATCGCGGAAAGTATTTCGGGACATACTCATAGCTAAATTTGAAGATGATGAGATATAGATCCAATAATTGGATTGACCTTGCGTTCATATGTATTCTGCTTTTATCTATATAGGCACTTTATTTGGTACTAGTTAGGATTAAGATTTTCACGCTCGGATTAAGAGACGTAACAAATTGAGCTTAGAAATTGTTCGCACTAAGTACTCAGAAGTATCTTAAGTGTAATGGCATCTTAGTGAGACCATGTCTGTCCTTGTGTCTAAAATGAGAGTTCGTTGATCCTTTGCGCAATCCAAATGACATTTTGATTGCAGCTGCTGAAAACGAACATAGGTTCAAGACGTTTTAAGAAGGATCATGGAACTAAAGTGGAGTGGCAGCACAATTGGTGGGGTGGAGTGGCAGTACAATTGGTGGGACGGAGTGACAACAGGGCGACGACATGGCAACGACTGAATGGTGGCCAAGGAATGGCACGAGGAGTATCGAACGTCCAGCACGAGATTGCTTCACGACATCATTCCAGTAAGAGAGCGTACTTAGATGAGAGTAGTACAAGACCGTGGTGGATAGCACAAACTGGGGGAGGCCTATATCTAGCAATGTTGATTGACATAGGTATTACATTGTGTTTAAGAAACGATTTTCACTTGACAGTTTTCATAGACACTATCCAAAATATGGAGATTAACCCCAAAATGCTTGTTTTCTTTTTTTCTTGCTGCACTTCTCATTACTGCGGATAAATGGCAAAAACAACTGCAATAGAAATAAAAAGCTACGTAAGTATATCGTACCCAGTATATAAATAGTAACTACCCAGAATTAAAAGTTTTCATTCTTTCAAGTAGAGCTTTCATCGTGCAAGGAATATACGCTAGCGAGGCTCTAAAATTAAACGCTGCTTACAGCGTGCGTTGATGAGGGAGCCGGGATAAATTACGTAAGGGCTGGTACACATTTGCTCATATAGGCACGGTACTGCAAGAATTTGCTCGAAGGAGTACGAATTTTATGTATATCTAGTTTCCGCCAGCAACTACGTGTGCGTGAATTTTGTCATTATAAAGTATAAATAAACCTGTGTCACTGGGGATAATATAGCTTATTATCCGTGACAGAATCAGACCATTAGTTTCGGAGATTACCCTCTACTTTTAATTTTTTTTACCACAAAATCTACTAATAACGTACCTTAAAAGCATTCCAGGTAGTTAGAAATAATTTCGTGTTTAAATAATCCTGGGCCAATGTGTCTATGTATCTACACCATGGAGGTTTCACATATAAAATGAGTTAAACGTTATACGGAAGAGCTCAAAATTGACAACTCATGATAAAATAAAATTAGATATATTTAGAGAGTATTTATAGAATACGGCATGAAAAAAATGCATGATAAAATAAAATAAAATAAAATAAAATAAAATAAAATAAAATAAAATAAAATAAAATAAAATAAAATAAAATAAAATAAAATAAAATAAAATAAAATAAAATAAAATAAAATAAAATAAAATAAAATAAAATAAAATAAAATAAAATAAAATAAAATAAAATAAAATAAAATAAAATAAAATAAAATAAAATAAAATAAAATAAAATAAAATAAAATAAAATAAAATAAAATAAAATAAAATAAAATAAAATAAAATAAAATAAAATAAAATAAAATAAAATATATGGACGTCGTATAACTCTAAAAAATAACTGACATTCTTTGTTCACTTCTTTATCCTTCTATAAAATTTACACATATGAGTCTGCCAAGTGAGTCTCACGACGCTATGTTTGTGTAGAGTTAAAATAACTGTACTAATATTATATGAAAGAAGTTTCCTGATTTATGAATTTTATTTTCTTACTAAATCTAATCTTATTTATCATTATGTTTGTATAGCTATTTTTTATATTTTTTAGCATGTGCTAGTCTAGTACAGAAGTACTTAAATAGGAAATTGAATTCAATGGTTACCTTTCAAGTTCAACGTTTTCAATGGTTAAAATTGTAATAACTTTAGAGTGAACGGATTTTAATGAAACAAAGTATAAATCTCGAGAGGCGACTTCAAGATACGAGGCTATAAATTTCATTCTAGTAATGGTAAACATCATACGAGTAGGTTCTGTGAGTGTGAAAAAAATCTACAAGGAAGTGTTATTTTGAAATTCTCCCATGGAATCCAATGAAATGGAATGCGAACGCAGGGCACTCACTTTGTAAGTATAATATCTTTCGCGACCACATCTGAACCACCCTTATATCGTCAGGTGCGTTACTTTGAACCAGCCGTAAAGCGCATGCGCGTACCAGGTGCCGTCCAAACATTACGATACCCTTTCATGTACTACTAACGAAGCGCCTATTTGTAAACATCGTAAGTGAAAGTTATTTTTGGAGTTTTATGGCGGTCCCGCAAGTTTAGAACTTGTTTCAAGTATGAGGAATGGGTTATGAATATTGTAGTGTGTAAAGAGGAATCGTAGTTACAGAGAACCTGGGCCATCTGGAAGTCTATTGAAGGATCTGATCTGATCGCTTTAATGAATTTTTCCTTTTTTTTGTAAATAACTTCATTGCTTAGTACCCATTTGTGGAACGTTGATATTTATTACCTACAATAACAGTTGTTGATTAGTTTTTACTTTTTCCTTTTTTTTTTCTTTATTTCCTTTTACATAATGTTTTTGTTTTAGAAGAATTTTTGCTGTTCCGAAAGGAAAATAAAATTATTATAATGTTGAGAAAAACACGATGAGAACATTGACTGTTTTGTTGCGATTCCTTCTAAGACAAAGCAAGGACAAAGCAAGGACCGTGTTGGACGTACAGAAAAAAAATTGGGGAACAACTTCATTTCACGATAAACCAAAATCACAAAAGCGAAATATAGAAAAAGTATTTTCTGAAAAGTTAGTGTTTTTGTTGAGTTAGCTATAATTCTGCCATCAAATTGCTAGAATGGCATTTATCAGTCTTTAACAGATGTCGATCTAAAGACAAGAAATGATAAACCGCGTCATATTGAAACAAGCGCAAGTGAATATGTTCTGTTGTGATATTCTTGTTTTGGTGATTTTTCCAACGACTTTGGCGGCTTCGCGTAAACTGGCGAGCCTTTCTTACACGCACTTACACATCAAACTGCATAATAATAATAATCTTCAGCAACTATTTAAAATAAAGTTGTACAAACTTAATATTGTAATAGTGTCTATGGAGTTTCTTGCTAGCTCTTCTCCATAAGACCCACCTTTTGGAACCGTGCAACTAGTTTTGACTTTTCAAAAGTACCTATTTTATTGGTCTAATTAAAATAAAACATTTTGACTTTGATTTTGATTTTGAACTAACCTCGGCACTATCCCGGACTTTAAATCTGCTACGTTTATTGTCTACGGTTAGATATTGCGGATCTGCAAATCATTCCAACCAAGCTTGTTGGAATCGTGCCGGCTGATACCCTACTCTTATATAGATCAGGTGAATAGAACCCTAGGTCTACGTGGACATGTGGTCCATTGTGGTTGAGTGAGGTACCAAGAATATATATCACCCCGTGCATACTTCTTAGAGTCTATTCTAGTTGTTTATGAAAATGAATGAAAAATGTTATAAATAAATAAAGGTTAATTGCAGAAACTTGTTCAACTTTTACAGTAAATCTTACATAGGGACCTCCTTTTAAGTAAAAGGTATACCTGTGCTAGGAGTTATCTATAGCAAATTTACTAATACTCATACATCGAGCGCAGAAATGCTTATATGCTTCATAAGTGGTGTTGCAGAAAGCAGAGCCAAAGCCAGCCTTCGAGATTTTTAATCTATACTAATATAATAAAGAGGTAAAGTTTCTGAGTTTATGAGGTTGTAGAGCGGTAATCTCTGGATATACTGAACCGATTTTGAAATTTTTTTTTATGTTGGATAGTCCTTTTATCCAGGCAGGTTAGGCTAAATAACATCACGCTATGCCTGTTAGGAACGGAGCAGCGCGGGTCGCTAGTTGATCATTCAATTAAATAAAAATACTAGAAGACTAACTACCTCGTTAATCTAATCTGGTCCCAAGCGCGACTGCAACGCTAAAGGTCCTAGGATTAATTCCCAGATCGAGCAGTGTTATTTTTGGGGTATTATTTAAAGGAGTTTTCTATGAAATTCTCGATATCAGCTTTGAGTTTGGGATCTCTGCCCGGTAAATGGCAATACCTCACCCCCTATTACATGGGACTTATACATACCGGCGAACTGTGGGTGTACATTAGTACGTCTCTGCCTAACCTTTTGGGAAATACAGACGTGATGGTATGTTACGTAAATAAAGTAAAAAAATAACAGGATCATGTTTCTTAGCTCATTAAGATTTTAGTTCTCGCTACTAGAGATTTGTAAGAAGGAAAATACAAAACCGCGTTAATGACACATTAAGGCTCTTATCAATTTAATGTTAAGACAAGTCAGTTTTTCAAAGAAATATGAATAATATATTAGTACAGAGGATTTTTTTCCCAGGATTTTTGAAAAGAATAAACAAACAAGTATTAAAGCGACTTAAGAAAGCAAACTTTGAAACATACTGATTTTAAAACAAACTAAATTAACTTAATAAGTATATTTAGTTTCGATTATAGCAAAGCAACAATGTAATAGTTAAGCCTTAGAAAGAAAATAGAATCAATAAAAAATTGGGCAATTCTGAAAAATACCAGAAATAGGCAACACAAGTAGTCTAATAATGGATTTGTTTTCCTAATATCGTAAAATATAAAGGTGTTTTGTCGGTAACAGGAACATCGAAAAGCATTCGATAAAATATGTATCAATATTGAGTTATTATTCTAATGATAAAGATGTATTGACAGCTCTTTATATCGACGACGGCGGAGAAGCGTTAAGCGTTCCAACGTTCAGCGTTAAAGATATTATGCATCAGGTTTCTTACGCTTCTAAGAAGTTAAGTGATTGCGAAAACAGTATTCAACGACAATCTAGAGACATAAAATAGACACCAACTCCTTATAATGATTTGATCGATTTCATTTACCGAGAAAATACAGCTTTTTCACGCTGCATTTAAGAATGGTGTCCCGTCTAAATTCGAGGTTTACCGTGCTATAGACCTGGTTCAAACAATAAGACACGGGAATGCCGAAACGCTTGCCAACCTATTTCCGTATTTTCAACTGAAATTCTGAAAACTTGTTACAGACGACAGAAACTTTGGTTGTAAACAGTATACTGTTAAACTTAGTAAGGAAATTGGGAGTTTCAATATTGATTGAGTCCTGGTTATTTTGAGTTAAGTTAAAGCCTATCTAGGCTTGCAACAGTAAGTAGAATGTAATTTAGGAATAGTGCTTTAGAAATCATTTGTCACTTGTTTTAAAGGCATTCGAAACTTATTTGATGACGTCCAAGAACAATCCATAAGAATCCGAAAAATAAAGGCAAAAGAAGGTAAGTGCGGTAAAGGTAAAAATATTGAGAACAAACTATAATTTTAAATATTGAAATCGTAGAATTGTTTAGAAAACAAAATTAAACTAAATTGCGGACATTCTCAAAAAAGGTCAGGTTTAGAACATCCTAAACAAACGATCATGCATAAGGAGGTTAATGAACGTAGATGACGCGAAAATGGTGTGCCGGGATCGTAGCAAGTGGAAATCTATAGTCTCTGCCTACCTCAATGGGAGACAGGCGTGAAAATATGAATGTATGTTTATAGAAAAAAATTAAGGGAATAAAAATTGTAACAGATACCTTACGGACGTATCAGCGAATATAAGTGCATAATTAGTAAACGTTCATTTTCCTTTTTAATCTAGAATCAGAAGCATCAGAACCCTTACCAATAACTCGGACTTCTCCAGTGCATAAACATCGCAGACTATGAATCAAATGGCTCTTTCTTTGAAGGGCTAAGCAGTGGGTCAGCATAAGACAATATTACTATTGATATTATCAATTTATGAAAACAGTAGCAAATCAAACAGTTTACCTGTGAGAGAAAATTCGTATCAGATAAACCTCTCTAACTAAAAACCGTAACTTTGAGGTGAATTTTTTAAGTTTTAAGTTAAGCCTTCACTCACCTATAGTCGTCGTAAACGTAGTTTTTTTTTCAGTTAAATTTATCAATGGAGCCACAGATACTATAAACATTAACGACTATTTATGAAAACCAATATTAATCTACGTTTCAATTTAGCACAAAACTACAGTAAACCGCGTGACATATGAAGCCATAGAGTACTGCGGCGAGACTAAAAGACTAAACAGGAAACCAGCCAGAAATCGGTCACCGCCTGCAAATTGCGCTGCATTTCACAATATCCAGTTCACTTCATACACATACAGTTTACGATGTTTTCCTTTTCACATGAAAGAACTTGAGTGAAAGGTTTGAGTAAAAGTACAAAGCAGTAATTGCTGATGTGTTAGTTGATAGATAATGTACCTTTTGGAAAGGTTAATTTGGTATTTGGGACATTTAAACGTAATTAGAATTATTGCAGCTTGTATAGTCTCTCCATTATTTATTGGATGACGACTGAAATGTACTACCTACAACTCCGTATATTACCATGAAGTATACGGTGTTGGTATATCTATCTTATATAATTTCTAATAATTAAGTACAAATATTTTATATTCAGTTCATATAGGTACCATATTTTTTTAATAGTTTTTTTTTAATTATTGTGTACAATTACACGATTTGTTAATGCTGACGCATTTCACCTCGACGCGACTTCAAAACACTAAACAATGCAGATAGAAAGATGAAAACATGCTCGTAATAACGCGTAATAGCTCGTAACCGAATAAAAAACGGAACCACTCCCAAACTTACGTCATTAAGGAAGTTAATTAAGAAAAGGAGCTTAATCGAAAAGTTCGAGTACCTTGAATGTAGCTGTGAAGTGTACTTAAATAAATTATAACGGAATAATTTTCATTGAAATGAAAGAAATGTTGTATCAGCTGTTTTGGTTCCCGTAGACTGATAAAATCTGAAGATAAGATTTGTCACTTAAGTCTTAAGTAATGCTTATTGTTTTTTAAATTGAACCTTGAAAAAATTGTTTAAAATTATTCTGATTTAATCATAGCATACAAATCACAAAGCTTTAATTTGTAGGTCTTAATTAAAATCTTGGCCCCAATATCCTTCCGCTATCTACAAACAGTTTCATACAGAAGGTCCTGGACTCCTGACCGATCAAAAAGTGGGGTGAAGACGAACCAACAAATCGGGCGGAATGGTGATGAAAGCTCAAACAGGCGAGCAGCCGCAACGGCCCGGGGCTAAGCTTAATTACACCCAGGGGATTAGGCCGGGACATATTTGCGTTGCTTGCTCAAAATTAGGGCACGCTAGGGATTTCTTATTTAATTTATTCGTGTCCGTGAAGAATGTCGGTACGAGTCAGGAGGATGCTGTTTTATGTATTTTGCTGCCGTTTTTTATATTTTTAGGTAGGGCTTAAGATTTTTTACAGGTAGGCATGGAAAATTTTGTAGTAATGAAAAAGATAAGTTTAAGGTTTTATTTAAGATATCGGCTTGAAACATTTCTTTAGGCGTTTTTTTATACCAAGAATGACTAGTATAACCCGGTCACGCTGTACTTATTCAACCCGATACTGTGCCACTGCTTAGCACGGGTCTCCTCTTGGAATGAGAGATGTTGCTTAATTTTTGTAAATAATTTTCATATAAAACAACTGATTAAAATGATACCGTTATTTTTACACGTTATTTGAAACAGAGATGTGTGCATTAACGGTGAGATGAGAGGTTTGTTTGTTTATTATTTAAGTTTGGCATCACAAAATTTTTGACAGGATTAGCCCGCATGTGGTGGCAGTGCAACTATCAAAAGATAAAAACTATATAAAACATTAAATTATAGAAAAAGACAATCCATCCGAGTACTTTTCTAGTTTTGCAGATACAGAACATATAGAAATTGAATTTTAATATGTATATTATATATATAAAGGCTCATTAGTCTAGTGGTCCCAAGCGCGACTGCTACGCTAGAGGTCCTGGGTTCGATGGCAACGCGGGAATTGAACCCAGGACCTTTACCTGGGTTCAAGTCCCAGGTCCAGCTGTGTTATTGGGTTTTTCTAAGAAATTCTCAGTAACAGCTCGGAGTTTGAATTTGTGCCCAGTTAATGGCATTAGGCTTGCCCCCTATTACATGGAACGTAAAAGGCGAACTGTGGGTGTACATCAATACGCCTCTGCCTAAACCTTCGGGGAATTCAGGCGTGATGGTATGTTATGTTATATTATATAAAGATTAATATATAAAATATATTGCGTCAAACAAGCCTCAGGCGTAGAAAATAATGAACCTATCCTTAGACTTACCTCCACGTGCGCAGCTTAACCTTAGAGATTGATTGATTAGCGTACTAATTACTTAGGTCCGAGCCCATCGTGGAGACGTCTAAATATCTTTTATTTAGTCAGTTTTCGATGTCTCTCTGTTACTACAGTTTCAATAAAATTATAACACCACTATCTTCGTTCAGGGTTAAAAATAAGAATCATAAAGTAAATCAGAGAATAATAAACCTTAGAACTCTAAAATTTGTCCCTTTACTTTCCACAAATAAAGTCGCAAATTCTTGATCCTTGACCGTTGGCGTTATTTCATTCAAATTAATACGATCCCATCACCAAAGTTTTATTACAAAAAGTTCGTGTTGTGTTTTTTCAAGTTTTTCTCATTATTTTTGCTTGTAAGTTTATTTAGTCATGTTTTTGTTTTAGAAACTTATTTATGTCGAAATTGTTTATATTTCGTTATTTTTTGGTCATGGTCATACACGAGTATCTAAGTAAATAATTAATTCTAGAAGGTTATAAGAAAATACTGTTGTTAAGAACCCTAGAGAATAGGAGAGGAAAGATCTTTGGCCACTTGATACGAAACGATGACTACTTTAATTATACTAGAAGGTGAAATTGAACGAAAACGAGGAAGGGGAAGACCTAGAAGAAGTTTTGTGGAATAAGTGAAGGAACGGGTGGGGTTCGAGTGGGGCTCTTACAAAAATATATTTCTAGAAAATTATTTATATATATATATATTTTTAAAAAAGCTTACTAGCAATGTGGGTGGCACATTACTAGTATTCTTGTTAACCCCTCGTGCTAAGCTAAAATGCTTGTGTTACGAGTGGGTTCACGTCGGTAGTGCAATGGGTGGGTTTCGAACCGGCAACCACATGATCGCAAGTCCGACGCCATAGCCATTACGCTACCGCCGCGTCCAATTGGAATCCATCTATCGTTTGGCATCTCATACTCGTATTAAATGTAGCATTTCTTTTGGGTTTTCAAAATAAATATAGAACACAATTTCCATGTGCATTGGTATTTTTTTTTACGTGGGAGAGCCATGCTTCGTCACGAATGGGCCGGCTCGACCGGAGTGATACCACGGCCTCAGAAAACCGGCGTTAAACAACGCTTACGTTGTGTTTCGCCGAGTTAGTGAGGTTATCGGAGGCCCAATCCCCTTTTAAAAGGTCGGCAACGCACTTGTGACTCCTATGGTGTTGCGGGTGTCCATGGGCGGCGGTAATCGCTTACCATCAGGCGATCCGTCTGCTAGTTTGTTCTCCTACCCCATAATAAAAAAATTGTATCCCACTTTTTGATACCAAACACAGAAGAATGATATAGTATTATATCACATAAGTAATTAATAAATAAATAAAGAGCGACTTAATAGGGCAATATGTAACTTTTTGAGCTAACGTATTCAGAGACAACGTGTTAAACTTCTCACTTCATTTATAACCACAGGGGACACATTCGCTCGGTTAATTTTGACTCAACACTCAACTTTTAACCAATTCCCATGCTAATAAGGGAGTGAAGGAAAATTATAGGGTGATGACTGGATGTCTCCTGCTTTACTGAAATTTCCTTTACTGAAAGTGAATGAATAAGGTTTTCACCTATGTGTGGGTAAAAAATTCGGATCATTCTCACTAGTTCCATCAGTAATATAATTCGTTGAGATTTTTTTATCCATGGATTTTAATATAATATTTTGAATAACAACAAAATTGTTATTATGTGTTGAAAGAAAAACACACAGCGTCGATATGAAGAAGATTTTGTGACTCACCATTTTTTCCTGCAATACTGGCAACTCTACCTGTTTGTCTCCGGCTGAACACTCAATTTTCTAGGTGCTAGGTTGCATGAAATTGAAAACCCTTTGTCCTGTCATAGTGTCTTCATTCACCAGGAAGATCTTCCTGCGACGCTGTGTGTTTTTCTTTCAACACATAATAACAATTTTGTTGTTATTCAAAATATTATATTATGTGTTTACTTAAAAACACACAGCGTCGATATGAAGACCTGTTTGGTATCTGCTGGTGACAAACACAAAACGCTATGTGAAAGAATCAAATATTTATTATAACAGAAATGGTTACTTCTAACATTTATAATAATCTTACTACTTGTTAAATCAATCTGATAACATCCTTGTTATAATATAATATTTCAATAAGATATAATGTAATTAAACATTCAACTTTTTCATTAAAAAACAACGCATAATCATATCATGATTTAAAAACAACTATTTTTGTGGTCTAAAATTATTGAATAGTAATTGAGATCCTTTAGTAACTCTATTAATTTCTTTACAATAGTACTTTCTAAATGTCTGTTCACTTTTCCAATTGCCCCTGGCTAGGATTTCATCAACTGAATGGTGCTCCATCCAGCTGGCTGAGGCCACGGCTGACCTGAAGGAACCAGGTGTTGCCTTAACTCCTGCATCTTTTAAAACAGATTTTACCCAGCCACCAATCATGGTTCGAGATGCCGGGCGTGGTCTGCCCATTATTGTAATAAATAAATGATCCAACCCTTCTACTTGGTTTCTCCGGTCCTTTGAGAAATTGATCAACTGTTTGATCCATCTAACCGGGCAAACTTTCTCATCCTGGTGCTTCAATAATAGCCATCCTGATTGTCTATGGTTTCCAGAGTCAGTCTTTGAACCAAACATTGGCCAAAGAATTATTCTATCATCTGACAGACTTAAATGTGATTTAGAGATTCTGAGCAATGTCAGGTCATGTACCCTTCTTCCAGATGCTAAAAGAAGGATAGCTGCTGTTCTTCGTGACACATCAAAGAATGTATCCTTAGTACTGGAAATTGTCAACCAGTTAAACACCACTTGGGGATCCCACACTGGTGGTTTTGGTTTGAGTGGTTGGTCAGTTGCTATAGCTTTAAGTATCTGTTTCAATAGTGAATGGTCTTCACCCTCTCCTTGCTTGATACTACAAAATGTAAATATAGCCGATTTATGTACCAAAATGGTACTATAGGCGAGCTTCTCCTGAAGATGTAAATAAGCGAGAAATCTAGCTATTTGGTTTAATTGTGGCTTTTGACTGTTAATTCCCTTCTCATCACACCATTTGAACCATCTCCTGATTGCTGGATAGTAGGTCTCCATGGTTGACTTTCTCCAGCTGGTATTTAACAGCTGCTTCTCCCCAATCGACCAGTTGGTGGTTTGTTCTCCCCACCTCCAACTAACCAGGCCTGCAGGGCCAGTTGGTCTACTTGTGGTGGGGGCAGATTTGTTGATACATCTACTAGACTCTCCGCGAGTTTCGGGATCGACACTGGTGGTGCAAGGGCTCGTGATTTTAAATCCGCCAGCCAAAATGTCTTCCCCCAGTTGGGTGCTATTATAATGTACTGGCCTGTGGCACTGTTTAGATGTGCCAACACTCGAGGAATAAGATTGGGTGGAGGAAATATCCACCCCAGGCGAAATACCCATCTTCGACTGAAGGCGTTTGAGTAGATCGCAAAGCGATCTTTGCAGTCTAACGAAACGTATTTGTTGACCACGGCTGTTTCTGCAGACGCGAATAGGTCTACGTCTGGAGTGCCCCAACGATGGAATAATCGGTTTGTTGCCGTGGGCAATAGATGCCATTCGGATAGCCGCTGATGCCTGGAGAGGCGATCGGCGGTGCAGTTGTACCTCCCCGGGAGGTAATGGGCTGACAGGGTTATCTTGTGCCTGGCTGTCAGTCTCAACAACTTGCAAGTTAGATTTAGTAAACTCAGGGACTGTGTTCCCCCCTCGTTCCGAATGTATGCCACTAATGTCCGATTGTCGGACTGGACTAAAATGTGGGTATTCCGCAGGCAATGTATTTGTTTCCGAATTGATACATATACTGCGAACAGCTCTTTCCAGTTCGAGTGCCATCTCCGCTGTTCTTCCGTCCATGTACCCGACATCAGTGTCTCGTTTAATTGGGCTCCCCAACCCGCATCCGCTGCATCGGTTGTTAGGAAGTGTGTGTATGGTTGCTGATGTAGACCAACCCTGGTCTTGACTGCCTGGCTCCACCACCTGAGATCGGCTAATACCTGTGGTGGGAGAGTTCGGCTCACTCTGTGGTTCTTTTTGAAATGTCTCAGAAATATCTGAGTGTATCTGCAATGTAGTCGACCCTTTGGCACTACAAAGCTGGCAAAGTTTAATTGACCCAGTAATTTTTCCACCTGTTTTAAAGTGCATCTTTTCCTGATTATTGTTTCTAACAAGGAGTTCCTTATTTTCCTTGTCTTTTTTGTTGATAAGGATATCTTGTTTACCTTGGTATTCCACATTATCCCCAGATACTCTATCTGTTGCACTGGTTTGAGTACTGACTTCGGGTAATTTATCTGCCATCCCAACGCCTCCAGTAGTCTCACGACTTCCGCAGTCTGAGAGATCAACTGGGTCTGGTCCTGGTTGACCAGAAGGAAATCGTCTAGATAGACTAGGATTCGATTTCCTTTGGAACGAAGGATCTCCGCGATCCAATTTGTTAAAGCTGCAAAAGTCCTCGGGGCTGAGGACAGGCCGAAGGGCAGGGATGACATCTGCAGTAGCTCTCCTTGATAAGACATCCTCAGGTAGCACCGATGGGACTGTGCTATTGGTACATGAAAATATGCATTTGAAATATCTATTTTGACCATCCAGTCTCGAGTCTGCAGGAATTCCGGTACTGTGGCATGGGAAATTAACCGGAAGTGTTTGTTGTGCACATACCTGTTCAACCCCCGTAGGTCGAACACTGGGCGGAGGGTGCCATTGGTCTTTGGTATTAAGAACATCTTTGATAAGAAGCTGGGACTTAACTGATCTGGTTTTTCTAATACGCCTTGAGCTTTCAGATCTTTTATCATTTGAGTCATCTCCGGGGTGACTTTGGTGCTGTATCTTACTATTGCATCCTTGACTGGATATATGAGAGGGGGTTTGCTCATTAAGGGAATTCGAGCCCCTGATATGATTCTTTTGATGTAGCCATTCGCACCAAGATCTTCCCATGCTGGTATAAATTTTTTTAAATACCCCCCCTTGAACACCTTTTGTTTGTCATTTCTTCTCTTTGGTACGAAAGGAACTGTTGTTCTTACTATTATTAGATCTGTTCTCTTTTTTGGAATTAATCCTACTGAAATGCTTATTTTTAGCCGGTCGAGAGAATGACCCACGGTTACTCTGAATTTGATTTGGCTGCCTCGATGTTGATGGTGCAGTTTCATGTTCATTAAACCTCTTTTTTGTTGGTTTATTTTCTTTAAGATAAGTCGGAACATTCAGCCAGGCGTTAGTACCGCCTAGTGATTGTATTACAGATGATAAGGCATTGTGATCGAAAAGATGTTCCGCACTTGGGGGTACTCTCTTTAGAGCGGCCTGCAAATTTTTACTATGCACTTCTGATATCAGACGGTCCCTCCTAACCTCTATGCATTCCGCTCTTTTCCCACAAATAACTTGCAAAATTTTATCTGTCTTTTTATAGTTCTGAGAATCTGGACCAAATAAAGTCATAATTTTTTTAAAAAGGTTGTCTGCATTTAGTTCACTAGGTGTAGCATTGGCCCAATTGACAATGTCCTGTAAGCCATTTCGGACTATCTCTTTATGTTCAAGAAGACCATTTGTAAGCCCAGCTAGTACCCTCTCTGTGCTCATTAAACAATCTTTACCCTTATTTAGGTGGCACAGTTCATTATTAACTTTTAAGTCAGTGAAACCTGGTTTGGCCAATAATGTCTGTAAGTCTTTTGAATATCTTACCTCTTTCCATTCATCTGTGTTAAAATGTTGTAACTTTATTAATGTATCTACCCGGCTGTGCGGCGCAGTTTTAATCATTTTAGTCGAATCTGTAATAGTCTGATGGTCTCCTAGGTCTAGTTTCCCCGTACTGGGATTGACCAAAAACTCCGCCGTGGAGTCGATCTGTCCCTGTACATCCGCTGTATCAGGCGATCTGACCAGATTAATTACAGATTGCGACTGCGTATTGTATGGAATACAACCTTGTAAGTAATTTGAAATTTGACTTACTTGTTCTATGAGTGCGTCTATTCGTGGGTCGCTGACGCGGTTACCTGTGGTCTTACGCGAGCGCTTGTTTGGAAGTCTCGAAGATTCCCCCTCAGACTCCGAATCTGCTTGCCCACTCGACACTGACGATGAGTCGCGAACCCGTTTCTCTCCGCGAGAACATGGTTCAACGTCTTTCTCGCCACTTTCACTCATGATACTATAAACTTCTCTACTTATGCGCTTATGAGCACACAAAATATGTATTTAAAGCTTAATTTGTACAGAAATTTTCCTAGTAAGAAGTTTTCAACCGTTACGCAGGAAAATCACAAAACGCTATGACAGGACAAAGGGTTTTCAATTTCATGCAACCTAGCACCTAGAAAATTGAGTGTTCAGCCGGAGACAAACAGGTAGAGTTGCCAGTATTGCAGGAAAAAATGGTGAGTCACAAAATCTTCTTCATATCGACGCTGTGTGTTTTTAAGTAAACACATAATAACGGAATTGTTCCAAGTCTTCCGTAAGTTTTTTTTTCTTAGTAGCTTCATGGGGTATTTCTTCTTCAGTGGAACAAGTGAAACTATAGTTAATCAACATAATTCTCATTGGATCCACTTTCTAAAAAAAATAATCATTATGCATTAAATATTTTTTTCAATGACGGTAATTTAACTAGCTTTATGCCTTTATGGAAACCAAACTCCCAAAAAGAGAGGAAAATTGTGCCTTCGTTAGAGCATAGCATACCTATTTTAAATCGCGTCGTTGATGATAATGTGTATGCAGGAGAACTGCAGGACATTATAATAAGATACTTGTTAGATAAGTTACAACTACCGGAGCGTTTAATAAAAGTCCATGTAAAAGCTAGTCACTATTTTCCGACATTTCACAAACTATCAACCTCAAGACTGATTTGAATGTCATTCGTTCATGTCATTAATTCGGAAGGAATACAACAAAAACAAAATTTATTCCTTTCGTCAAAGGAAGAATTTAAAATGTTAATATCCGGCTCATTCCCGTTTCCTCGGGAGGAGGTAATTAATGTTCAGATAATAAGTTAAGTACGAAAACATTAACGGAATTTATAAGATGAGATTCATAAGCCTTCAACAACGGGCCGCTCATAATTGGGCTATTTTTTACGGGAATTAAGACGAAGAATATTTTTGTTGTGTTGGTTGGGAATGCTCCAATTATATAAAGTTATTAAAATTCCTACGCAATTATATATCTTGTATTTGGTTTTGCGGAACCGTAACATATTCAGCTTCAAGCTCGTAACAATCGATCAGTGGGGCAAGCTGGTACAATAGCAACAGTAAGGCTCATTGTCTCCACAAGCTTCGTTCCTCTCCATTGATTCTTACGACTTGCATGCCAAGATTAGTTGAACGACACACCTATCCAGGGGCAGGCGCTTTGAATAGAAATCCGGAACGAACTTGGTTACAAGTCATATGAGATCGCACAGTGATTTATTGATTTGTAGGTTTGAGTTATATAATAATATTATTAATATTGCTGCGACTTCAAATTGACATTTATTAATTGCGCCGAAAATCGTAATAGATGTTATGCGTATAAATTATTAGTTATATGTAACATAAGTTGTATAACGTAATACTTTACTTCATATAAGTTGAATTCGTATAAATAATTATATCTAGTTTACTCAATAGCTCTCCGACACTATGAAATGAAAGGATATTTGAACTTTATGAGAAGAAACACTGAAACAAACTCAGAGTATCATGGTCTCTTAGTCGATGTAAGTAGACATATTTATACCTATATATTTACTAAATAAACTACAGTTTTAGATCTATCTTCTTCTTCTTCTATATATAAAAGCAAAATACGACTCACTCACCGAATTTAAAAGCCTGCTAGCCTATGTAATGCCTGTATGTATGTTGCTTATAGGTCAGAAGATTTGTTAAGAAAGGAATTGTGAAAAATCCCACACGATTGGCAAAAGATCAAGGAGGTTATTACAGATTAGCACAAACAAGAATCAGTTGAAGCTGATATATTTGATTTATCCAGCTGCCTCGAAAGCGAATTAGTTCACAAAGTTAGAGGTTGCACCAAAAAGCCGTTGTCTTTAAAACTTTTTACTTAGGGAACAAACATGGCATCGCTTATCTTTGTCCATAGAACAACGCTTAAGTGTAAAGTTTCCACTTTTGTGTGGCTATGGCTGAACTTGTTCTCTTTATTGTAGGACAAGAAAGCAATCTTCTTTCTAATGTTAATTTTAGGTCTGCCTTAACTCACGGTCTCCCTTCACGTCTTATCTCTTACAGTTTTTCTAATCTCCTACACACCCATAGTCCTCTTGGATTCTTGATTGGTTCTCATTACTTCATATTGTCTTTTAGCTATTCGGCGAAAAGTACTTCAAGCGGAACTCTAAGATCTTGTCTTACGGACTCCAAGACTTCTTTTATACGATTAGAGTAATAATATTTATGTCATAACATGGAACATCGTGGAGACGACGTCGTCTGTAAAACGGAACCAATTACGACTAGCTAATTTATATTTGTTTGTTCTATAATATTCGGGCAACCACCTCGCAATGTAGACACATTACGATAGTCTCTACAGTACTTTACGTCCGCCAAACAACCTACTCATGAAAAGCATGAGATTTTTTCTTATCTAGTTGCAGAAACTATAAAGTAATTTTGGTCATTGGTTATAATGGAAGTCTTTCAAGTAATAAATATTTCTCAGAAATTCATGTTTCGTCAGATTTAGAGTAGATATCCAGAAAATTTTGAGGCTACAATCTGAATATATACTCGTACTTACCTAAGAAAAAGCTAAACAGCTACTATGGCAATACTTCCAAAACAAGAACCGTTACGGACACAGTACAATTTCTTAATGGATGACAATTAGCACACGCCTTACAGCAATTCTTTCTACCAAAAATATAATTCCAGTGCAGTCCTAAGAGTATTTTAAAAAATGGGGCAATTCCAAAATTTCGTCGAGCACAGTTAGAAGCTAATGGGGGGCGGTAAAAGTGGAAGTTTATCATAATAAATGTTAAGAGAAAAGCACCTGTGCTCCCTTGGATATTTCGCAGCACACTAAGTTAATTTAAGAGTTTACTGTAAGAAGGCCGTCTGGCTTTCTACGATACAAAGTTTACTAACTGCTTGTGGAACGTCCTGCGGTATTAAGGTGTAATGCTTGTTGCAATATGTGCAAGAATTTAGTTAGAAATTTACCGGTCTCGGGTTATTCTTATTAATTGGGAAAAGAATATAGCGGTTATTATAACCAAGGCATATAAACCTTAAAGTATGTATAAAAAATGAAACATAAAATTAAAAAACTCATTAGTAGTAAATATACTGACTGCCTCATCAGTCTAGTGGTCCCAAACGCGACTGCTATGTTAGAGGTCCTGGGTTCGATCCCCAGGTCGAGCAAAGTGTTATTGGGTTTTCCTATGAAATTCTCAGTATCAGCTCGGAGTCTGGATTTGTGTTCGGTTAATGGCAATAACTGTGGGTGTACATTGGTGCGCCTCTGCCTAACCCTTCGAGTAATACAGGTGTGATGGAATGTAAAAAAATTCCAACTAGTGATGATTCTGCAATGTAATAATTTACGAATTGGAACAAGTTTTTTTTTAAATAAACAAAATAATAATTCTTATTCAACACAAAAGGAGGTTCTCAATCTCCCTTTTTTAAATTGGGTGTAAAAAAAAGCAAATAAAAAAACTGGAGATAATATTAGTTGATTGACAGTACAACACGTACGCTGTACTGGCGACAGAAAATCGACAGTTATGATTGAAAAAGTTTAATCAATCTGTCTGGCGACCGTGCGTGTTTTGATGGAAATTGTACGAGTTATATTATTGAGTAACTAGCTTCCGCCAGCGGCTACGCCCGCTTTATCAACGACCCATGTCACTTCCCAGAACAAAATAATCAAATAATTTTCCCGTTTTTGCAACATTTTTTAATTGTGCTCCGCTCCTATTGATCGTAGCGTGATGAAAAGTATACTATAACCTGCCCAGGAGTATGAAGAACAATTGTACCAAGTTTCGTTGAAATCCGTCGAGTGGTTTTTGTTTCTATAACGAACATACAGACAGACAGACAAACAAAAATTTTACTGATTGCATTTTTGGCGTCAGTATCGATCACTAATCACCCGCTGATAGTTATTTTGGAAATATATTTCATGTACAGAATTGACCTCTCTACAGATTTATTATAAGTATATAGATTTATTGATATTTTTGAGTACTGCAATTATTTAGAAAGTATAAGTAATATAGCTGGAATCAAAGTGTATTTAGTAGCAGTCATAGTACAATAATGACCACAGACTAATGTTATGGTTCACTAATAATAAAAATTTACGAACGACGGACTTTTCGAAAGCACGTGCTTATTAATAGTTGCTCAATTATTACCTATTCATTTAAAAGTTAAAGGAAATGTCGTGAGATAACCATAATGCTTGAGAGAGCCTATTTTGTCATGGTGCACTGGGTAATCTAGTGCTGTAATAAAAATAGGTATATGTTATTTTATACGAGCTCTATACTTTCATACAGTTTGCCCTTGCAGGGATTCCTTGCTTTGCTAAAGGATCAATCTTCATTATTCAATAACTATTTGATTTCTTAGAGATATAAAACGTAACGTGACTGCGTCATTAGTCTAGTGATCCCAAGCGTGACTGCTACACTGGAGGTCCTGGGTTCGATCCCCAGGTCGAGCAGTGTTATTGGGTTTTTCTATGAAATTCTCAGTAGCAGCTCGGAGTCTGGATTTGTGCCTGGTGAACGGCTATGGCTCCTATAACATGGGACCTAAACATACCGGCAAACTTTGGGTGTGCGTTAAGTACGCCTCTGCCTAACCCTTCGGGGAATACAGGCGTGATGGTGCGTTATGTTATAAAACGTAAGTTTTAGAATTACTTACCCACCGTAAAATGATAATTTAACTCATCATTGCGGTGTGACTGTAGAAAACAGGTGTACTAAAACAGAAATGCTTTGATTTGTCAACATAATAAGCAAAGCAAATTAATTTTCTTATTCACAAGCTATTACGACTCTCAGTAAATCCTCCGACGCCATCTTTACTGTTGGCCATTCCAAGCATTTTCCTGTTCCTTACAAATAGGATTCAGTTCTCCACCATACTATGAGTAATCCTCACGAAGACAATACACAGACAATGCACTTAAACTCTGTTCTGTCGATAAGGCATTATCTGTCAACAATAACGTGGTTTAACCCAATTTGATTCCTATTTCTCAAAACTTAGAAGCCAATTTACGTCGAAGCTTGTTTAGAAATAATTTTCTATCTTTCAACCCCTTTGTACGCCAACGTATTGTTATCAAAAGAATTTGATCATCTGTTTCGGATGGCTTTTGCTTTCTCCAATGAAATTCTCCGAGACTCATTGTAAAGTTTTTAGAAAGTTATCGAGTTTGGAACTAAGATTGGTGTGTCCAGAAGAAATTATCTTTAAAATGATTGTGTCGTTATAAATAAAAAGTTTGAGCTAAAGAACTACAAGCATTATGAGTTAAATATAAACATTTATCATCGTCCAAAATAATTGCAATGTTATTTTTATCTCATTAATATCAATAAGAAGACGTATCATATACCACATACAATAATATTCAAAGTTGAAAAGAAAGGATACAAATCTAGTTCGGCCCTCACAAGAACTTCAGGCAACTTGAGCACTAGAAGTCGATAGCCAAATCGATGATCCTATCAAATCCGAGGTCCGACCTCGACCCGTTTATTCGACTTTAAATTTAATTAAATCCTCAAATTTAATTCCATTTCACTGACGGGATTCTCTCAGTTCAGCAAATCGCTAGTATCTCTTCCCGTAGCTCGTTAAATTTTGATAGCCGGTTCATTTTTGCTGGTGTTCAATGTTTTATTGTCAAAGCTGTCTTTAAATGTAAGTTTTGGTTCATAAGAATTTCAAGTGCTGAAAATTGGTTTTCCTGTAATCACTTTACACCTTATAGGTCAGAAGGTGTTTCTTCACCTAAACAGTCAAATGGAACGGTACTCAAGTTATAATTACTTTTAGGTTAATAAGGCAAGTACGTTCTATTAGTTCAAACTGAATAATATGTAAATAGCTGCAGTAAAGATGCACCAAAAACACTAAAATACGTAGATAGAGCCAAATTAATTCGTCTATCCCTCACGTGCTCGAGTAATTAAAATAATAATTAAATTCTCCTTTAGAATAATAAAGTTTCATGTGAATCTGTTTAACATCCGAGTAGCTTACTAGAATTTTCTAGAAAGTCTAGAAGCACGTGTCGATATCACTCTCGTTATTTTAACGATGTGTCAGGTACAGTAACATTAGCGTCGATTCACCTTACTGTAAGTAGTCGCGGGCTTGGAAGTAAAGAAGAAGAAATTGGAATTGCCATAAAATATTATGAAAAATGTATTTAAGACTTCATAAAAAGAAGCGAAGTTACATATATATAATACAGAACACAAAGAAAATAGGAAAAGACTTTTGAAATATCAAAGAAAATCTCACAGAAAACCGGCGTTAAACAACGCTTACGTTGTGTTTCGCCGAGTGAGTGAGGTTACCGGAGGCCCAATCCCCTTTTAAAAGGTCGGCAACGCACATGTGACTCCTATGGTGTTGCGGGTGTCCATGGGCGGCGGTAATCGCTTACCATCAGGCGATCCATCTGCTCGTGTACCTAGCTCCTATCCTACCCCATAATAAAAAATAAATGTTTTTGATACCAAATACAGGAGAATGATATAGTATTATATCACATAGGCATTAATTAATAAAAAAAGAGTGACTTAATTGGACAATATGTAACTTTTTGAGCTAACGTATTCAGAGACAACGTGTTAAACTTCTCACTTCATTTATAACCACAGGGGACGTATTCGCTCGGTTAATTTTGACTCAACACTCAACTTTCGATCGATCCGAAACATCGGGAGTTTAATAATATCAATACAACGCGATAAAATCCGTAAAAAGTAGTTTTATTTCAATGTTTAATATTTGCGTAAGTGTCAGAAATCATCTAGTGTTGTTTTCCTGGAATTATTATTCCATATTTGTCAATGTTCAAACCATAGTATGATAGAATTCAGTAGTATTTTATTGGATTTGACCTGTGTCAACCATGTGAGCCACTTTTGAGATTATTACTTGCGACGTCTTTAAACCTTACCTAAAATTTCATTTGAAATGAAGTCATTACTTAAATAGAATTATCGTTAATAGGTATTTTATTTCGAACATTACCTAACGTCAGGGGTAGATTGTTACAACTGACTCACACACACTATTTGGGTCTCCATATCGCTGTACTCGTAGATATCTGTTCTAACACTTATGTAATCTAGTGATTTAAGTTGTGCTTTAGTGAGTAGGCCAACCTATAGCAATGTTACCCCAAGATCCCGTAACAGTACACATCATTAGTGACATATACATACATACCTAACCTATACTCAAAAGGTTAAAAATATCACGTTTTCCAGCAATCGACAATCAAAATAGCGCCCAGCTTTAACCCATTTCAAAATTACCTCAGGATCGAATCCAAATCGGTATTACTGTCGTATCGGCTTAGCGTCGACAAAGCAACATTTGGCACGACAAGTGTTCAATTTATGCATCGCCAATCACTACGCGGTATTACGGCCTAAACGAGCCAAAACCGTTTGAATTATTTTTGCGGACATCGGAACCGATTTGTAAGAGGATTTAGATGTCACACTCAATGTGTTTCATACAAAAATTTAAAGGTTGATGTACTGCAGAAGAAATGAACTTCAAGCCGCTTCGGGGAATACAAGCGCATGATAGATAGACAGCTTTGCATGCTAGATAAATTATCATAGTATGTATGTAGTCATGGTTATAATACTTGGAAGCATGTAATTAGTGAACTCGTATCTATCTATGTTGTTGGCGATGCGTAGCACACATTTGTATGACATTGATGTAACGCATAGTGTGTATATTTTTGTTCTTCAGCTTCTTCATTCACCTGATCGTCACGGCTCTTCGGTGGATGACGAGGCGAGGACGCTTGGACTCTCAACGTTGCCAATTTAAAATGTGCTGATTCGGAGCTGATCAAATGCGTAACAGAGTTAAATGAAAAGCAGCCGGCCCAGGAAGTTAACCATGGAGGCATGACATTGACAACTACGTGGATGTTTATCCCTTTCGCTAGTCCCCACTGGGGTGGAGCTTGGGAATGACTCATCGGAATCATTAAGACGTCGCTCAGAGTAGTGCTGAAGGAACGAGCACCAAGCGACGTGACTCTCCACTCATTGATGGTCGAAGTGGAACAAATTATTAATAGTCGTCCCTTCACACATTCCGTCGAACCAAATCCTGTAACCAGTTTTTGGTGGGCACGTCAGCCAACTTACCTGTTCAAGAGACTTACCTGCAACTAAAAAAGCGATGGCGAATTTCTCAGAAAACAGCAGATATGTTTTGGAAATATTTTAGATCTCATATACCTCTTATGAATGATTTTACAAGAAGAGAAAAAATCATATTCCCTGTCACTTGGAGACATCAAATCCGGATGGTCGTTTCGGAATCGTTAAGCTTGATACCTAGGCCACTGACAAGAGGACAACGGCACGCGTCGTACGTCCCGTAGATGATGAGAGCTATGTCAGCACCGGGGTTGAGAATGTTGGCGACGCGTAGCACACATTTGTTTGACATTGATGTAACGCATAGTGTGTTATTAAATGAAACCTCTTTTATTGGTTAACAAAAATAACCAATAAAAGAGGTTTTAGTTGTTTTTTCTCAATAAATCGTAGTAAGGGGAGTGAGAACCTGCCGACAAAGGATAGCAGGGGCTGCGGTCGCGGGGGGAGGCTCGGGCTGCAACCACACTGGCAGGCAACTGTCAGATGGTTTATTCTAGAATCTGCGTCAGAACATTCTAGAACCTAGAAACAAAAGATTAAAATAAAACAGTTAATTAGGGAGATTTTTTCAGTTGTTCAGTGCTTCCCAAGGCTTCAAAGCGAACGGCCAGTCACGGCTCGCGCTCCCTCGCTGCTGTTGGCTCGCATCTGTGTTTCCTTTAGGGTTCCCTTTACCCTGGCACCAAAATATGTTATGATGGTAATATTGGATTAGCTAAAGAAGAATTGACGGTATCGTTATCTAAATCTATACTTATAATAAATCTGTAGAGAGGTCAATTCTGTACATGAAATATATTTCCAAAATAACTATCAGCGGGTGATTAGTGATCGATACTGACGCCAAAAATGCAATCAGTAAAATTTTTGTCTGTCTGTCTGTCTGTATGTTCGTTATAGAAACAAAAACCACTCGACGGATTTCACCGAAACTTGGTACAATTGTTCTTCATACTCCTGGGCAGGTTATAGTATACTTTTCATCACGCTACGATCAATAGGAGCAGAGCAGTGAAGGGAAATCTTGGGAAAACAGGAGAACTTACTCCATTTTTTAAGCTACCGTCGCGTGTGCAGCCTTAATGGTTAAAGCTACACAGAAATCATGTATGACGGAAATGTTCTCCTTAAAATTTTATAAAAAATATTCCACGACAGCAAATGTCTATCTTTTATGGTTGAATCACAATAACACGTGTAACTCCCGATAGCTTAGCAGTTCGGAGCTTTCTGATTATATTTGTCTACTCTTACGTTAGGTGACTGACTGACTGACATAGTGATCTATCAACGCACAGCCCAAACCACTGGAGGGATCGGGCTGAAATTTGGCATGCATATAGCTACTATGATGTAGGCATCCCCTAAGAAAGGATTTTGATAAATTTCGACCTACAATGTAGGGGTGAAATAGAGGATGAAAGTTCATATGGAACAAAGTAACTATTCCACGCGGATGAAGTCGCTGGCAAAAGCTAGTATAAAATAAAGAAAAACCAAGTCAGTACAGCATTGACCCTGGAATCATCTAGGTATCCAAAGATAAAATAAGTGAAAGATTATTGTAGTTTATTATATAATGTAGGTAATTATGAACATAGATAGTGTAGGTAATGTAGGCAATTTGACTGCCTCATTAGTCTAGTGGTCCGAAGCGCGACTGCTACACCAGAGGTCAAGGGTTGGATCCCCAGGTCGAGCAGTGTTATTGGGTTTTTCTATGAAATTCTCAGTAGCAGCTCGGAGTCTGTATTTGTGCCTGGTTAATGGCTCCCTATAACATGGGACCTAAACATACCGGTGAACTGTGGGTGTACATTAAGTACGCCTCTGCCTTACCCTTCGGGGAATACAGGTGTGATGGTATGTTATGTATGTGTAATTATGCAACTCTAATTATGCCTACATTTTCAATATAAACGTACACTATAACCTTTCAATATACGATACAGCGATATATAAAAAATGTCTGAACATAATTTTTCCTTGCTTTGTAGAGCCAATCATAGTTTGACGTCTATCTAAACTCTTATAAAAGTATGTGATGATTCAATGTTTCTGTCTACAAAGCTGCATCGGAAGTGCATTGACAACAAGTGCGCCATGTTCGGGCGTACGGCACGTTCTGTCTGAAGCTCACGTTTCGCTGACGACGGGAAACTCTGCTTACCCGCGTCTTAAGATATTTATACGATACCAGCTGTGTGCGATGTAGGTCGGTGAAGAAGATTTTGCGATTTGGAATGTGTGTATGTTGACTTATCATTATATAAATAAAATATCGTGAAATGAGTGCGTGCAACGCTTTTGTTAAATAATCGCAAAATACGTTGAACAGTCTTGTCGTAATGACGCACTTCCTGATCGGCAGGCCATTAACTGTGCACTACCGTCAGAAAACCTTGTCAACGCCTCCTGCTTGAGCCGTCTTCTGCACCTAAAAAACCTAAAGCCTGAAGCTTTTGAGGCGTTGAAGAGGGTGTTGACTAATTCCACCACTGACATGTGTTGAAAAGATGGTCCCGCGTAATTATTACTGGAATGATCCATGGCCATGCCGATTGCAGGGATATGAACAGCATTATTAAGTACAAAAATCGATAACACTATTTCCTTCTTTGTACTGAATAACATCTAATCACTTTAATGACGTGGGTAGACTAGAAAACCAAAATAAAAAAGCATTAACTCCTTAAGGACCTAAGTCTGTTTGAGCAGAGGTGTTGGTAATATTGGGGGTGCTTACTCCTACTTGGAAAAAAACATTTTTTTATGGAATAGGAGGGCAGACGAGCAGACGGATCGCCTGACGGATCGCCAACACCATAGGAGTCACAAGTGCGTTGCCGACCTTTTAAAAGCGGATTGGGCCTCCGGTAACCTCACTCACTCGGCGAAAAACAACACGTAAGCGTTGTTTGACGCCAGTTTTCTGTGAGGCCGTGGTATCACTCCGGTCGAGCCGGCCCTTTCGTGCCGAAGCATGGCTCTCCCATGTAAAAATTATTTCGCATCTTCCATCTTATATTATTAAAATAACGGATATTTCCTGTAATAACGGATACTTCCTGTAATAACGGCCGGTTTCTATTACAAATCTGTTAGATTTGTTTACTAGAGATAGGATTATGACATTACTTGTATAAACCTTTTGGCGTAACGGTTGAGGGATCTGCTTCTGCATTACGGGCTGTGGGTTCGATCCCCACAGAGAACAAATATTTATATGACCTACAAGTAGTTGTTCTGGGTCTAGGAGTTTGTGTAAATGAAAATTACTGTATGTAAAAGCACCCAGGATACAGGAGAAAACCTTTGTCAAAATTTATCTCAAGTAAACAAAACTACTGACAGATTTGTTACAGAAGTAACAGGCCGTAAGTCATCAATCCATATGTTACCACTAAGTATTGTTTTAACTAATCACCAGGTTCATAGAGAGGTTTAACAATGATAAATAGTATAACAATATATACATATACAATAATAACAGTAATAAAAAGTAGTCTTTTGAAGCAACAATCATTTCTAAACCATGATTACATAGCTAAAGAGATCTACAGATAGAGCGTTTAGAGATTAGAAACCCACCAAAATGTATGCAAGGAATCTCGCTTCTCTGAGCGCCATGTACTCATTTACAACAATAACCAGCAGCCGTTGTATATCCACATTAGCTGGTAAACATCACATTGTTATGACGGATTCAGGTCAGTAATTGCAGAACACGTCTTTGTTTACATTTCGATATTTTTTAATATGTATATTTGATAAAGGGGTTAATCGGTCACATATACAGTACGGTTAATATGACCCATTTATATAATATTTGACCTGTGTTGACACAGTTTAATCCCTAAATACTGTTTTAAAAGTTAGCTGTCTAAATAGTATCCTACAATCCAGTTATTACAGCTGCATAACCTATTCTGTCGACTTTAAGTCCCCGGCAACTACCTCGGGCATCGCCGCCGACACAAATAGTTTGCGCAACCAGCTTGTCATACAGTCGCCAGAGCGGAGACCCCAGTATGCCGAACCCTAGAGGTACTTAATGCCCTCCTGGTTGTCAACCCTGAATGTGATGTATTTGCAGATGAATGGAGCGAAATTATGCGAGTATGTCTGGCGTTCTGCGAGGCGAAGTATGCGAGAGTGTCCACAGTTCCGTGCTAATTTGTAATTGTAAATTAGTACGAGTATATACCTACTTGATTCGGTCTTCCTATTTGTTCATGTAATATATGTTTATGTATTATCTTGTTCCTATGTTAATTAATATAATTGTTATGTCAACCGTTTTAATTAACTATAACTTTAAATAAATAAAAATAATAAATAAACCCTTATTGCCCGGGTCGCTTGTAAAAATGAGATAACTACGGCCAATTTAGAGATATAGGAATTGAGACTGGCTTATTGGCCTATTATTATGGCTAGTAACCGGCCAAAATCCAAACACCGAGCTGCTACTAGGAAATTACACTTATAGAAAATACCAAAGGTATATTTGTGCTCAATTCATGAATCAAATCCGAATGTACAGCAGCCGCTTTTATAACCACTAGACGAATGAGGAAACGCTAGATAAAATGGTATTTCATGTTTTTGTATCAAAATCAATCTAACACAATTCTGACATACTCTTATAATTAATTTTTAGCTTTAGGTTTAAGAACAACTTTATTTCTCATAAAGAATTGCATACATAATTCACTTACTGAAAAGCTACAGCTTTCAATATAATAAGTTAAAAATTAAGTCCAAAAATAAAATGTGTCTTTTGGTTGTTGTGAGAAAGAAGAGGATGATACTATTTTCTTTTTGTGATTTTTTTGCATTTTCCATGCTAAGATTATTAAGTTATTTTTTTTTAGTAAAGGAAAAAACATACTGTAATGTGAAGGCAAAATTTTAATTATGCGGGTAGGGTTCGCGGTGGCTTAGAGGTCAGAGCGTCTGGTATATCAAACCAGAAGACGCAGGTTCGAATCCTGCCCGCGATTGAATTTTTTCCTTTACTAAAAAAAAATAACATGATACTATTTTGTTACAGAACCAAAATCCAATATTTTTTCTTAGACAAATTACATCAACCCGCACTCTATTTTCAATTTCACTGGAAAAGATCCAGTTTCTAATAAAAACTTAAAACAATAGTAGGTGAGTATTGGGGCATCTGGATCAAAAGATGAATCGGGCGCGAAGAGAAGCGCCCGATTCATCTTTTGATCCAGATGCCCCAATACTCCCTTTTCAAAATGAGTGCTTGAATTCAGAATTCTCTATTCAAAATGCAACTTCTATTCAAAAACCCTATATTCAGTAAGACTTAGACCTATCTACTGTAAAATGATGATCCATACCATCTTTTCAAAATGAATAGATGCTGTATTCAGAATTCCCTATTTAAAGTAAGACTTCTATACAAATTCTCTGTTTAGGGTCCTCTATTTGAAAAGAGACTTCTATTCAGAGTTTTCTGTTCAACCATACATTCGAGAATATTTTGATTTAATAGCTTTGTAATTATATATTGTAGGTGTTTGAAAATTACATGTATCTGTAGGTAAAGCGCCCGTATCATCTTTTGATCCAAATGCCCCAATACTCCCCTTTCAAAATGAGTGCTTGAATTCAGAATTCTCTATTCGAAATGAAACTTCTATTAAAAACCCTCTATTCTAAATAAGACTTCTATTCACTGGACTATCTTAGTTACTTAGACTGATCTACTGTAAAAAGTTGATCCATGCACCTCAATACTCTTTTTTCGAAATGAGCACTGTATTCAAAACTCTCTTCAAATGTGACTTCTATTTGAAATCTAAAGTCATTTCAATTTTTCTTTTTCAACTCATCCTATAATTACAGACTTTTAGTTTAATTCAATTCAATACGTTCCCTGAGTTGCATTCTTGTGTAGAATCATACAATCGCGTGTGTATGAATGTATGTGTGTGTGTGTATGTGTTGTATGTTGCAACTGCTTACAAACAGCATTGCTTAGACAAATCGAGTGAGCTGTTCATGCTAACTGACTAGTTTTTCTGTGAGTTTGTGAGCGGTTGGGTTGACATTATTTAATGTTAAAATTATAGGTGTTCTGGAAATAAAACTAGTAAGTAATATAAGTATATATAGTATAAGTAATAGTAGATTATCTATTTATTTATTGTACACCAGTAATACAAAGAAAAAAATAACCTTATTTACTAATAATATATGCAATGGGCGCCCTTATCGCATAAAGCGATTTCTTCCAGGCAACCAAAGTGATTTGAGCACTGGACAAAAAAGCGGGTATATACAAGTGTACAAAGTAGGTTAACTGCAAATAATTTTAACTAAAATTAAAATTAAATAGATAAATAATAGAAGATCTATAGAATTTAATTATCTATTTATGTTTAATAGAATTCTTAGATAAATACTTTGTTTTCAACACACCACTTATTTAAACAAAATACATTTTTTAAAGCACATCTATTGTTATGGTATATACAACATAAAATATCTGGAGAAGTTGAATAAGTGCTATACAATGTTGCTAAACTAGGACAGTTTTTACTCTCTAAATTATGTACATTATCTATTTCCAAGATATCTTTCAACCATAGCACTTTTTCATTACCTTTAGCATATACAGATTTATTTTTAAAAAAATACCAATATTAGCTTTATAGTTAAAATAAGGTACGAAGCCTTCGTTCCACTTTATTCCTCTGTTCTTTTCTATCCAAGATATTTGTGACCGTTCTTTCTTAGACAAATTATAAAACTGTTGAGGTGGTTTTATTAATAAAACTTGAATACGTCCTTTGCACATTATTGCTATTTCTTTTGGAGTAAAATTGTTTTCTTCACTCTTAAACCCTTGGACATCAACGATTGAACATTCATGATAATTTTCTCACAATATTACTCAATGGTTTGTATTCGTAAAGTCGATCGTTTATAATTAAACAATAGGCAGATGTATTATCTGGAATATCTTCAGAACATTCAATTTCTATTCTCACGTCAACTGGTCCAGTTTTAAGCGAATCGTTCTGTCTTGAACTATCAATCACAAAAACTGGTGCTATTTCTTTGAATTGATTTAAGCTCAGCAACGGATCAATGCTGAAGTTGTAGTATGACTGACGAAAATTAGCAAACATCTCATATAATATAAATAATCTCTATTCGAAATGATCTTTCTATTCAATAATCTCTATTCGAAATGATCTTTCGATTCAATAATCTCTATTCGAAATGATCTTTCTATTCAATAATCTCTATTCGAAATGATCTATCGATTCAATAATCTCTATTCGAAATGATTTTTCTATTCAATATCTATATTTTCAAGTTTGTACTTCATATTTTTATGAGGTAGGAAATGAAATGGAATAATAATTTTAGCACTATTTTATTTTATATATAAATCTTAAATAAATAAAACAACAAATATATCTACACTTTTTCTAAACCTTTAGTATAGATAAATGTATCTATACTAAAGGTTTAGAAAAAGTGTTGTGGCTAAAAACTATTTTAGGAAATAATAATAAGAATATATGTAATTTAGAAGACAGATGTTGCCCTAATTTCTTAAGCTTGTATGATCAATATAAAGGTTCTAATAATTTGTATAACTGTATTTATCATGACTCTGTATGTGCTTTGAAAAATGTATTGTGTTTAAATAAATGGTGCTTAGATAATAAAATTTTCAAATAAATATTTTCTTGTTTAATTATTAGACTTTTTAAATCCCCCATCCATATTTTTATGTTACTGAAAAGTATAAAATGATTTTGAAGTAAAGAATGACAGATAGATTGTCTGATGAATGAATGTATGAATTAATGTATGAATGAATCTATGAGTCTCTTGTTTATAATAATTTTATTACATATATTTTTAACATTCGATTGCTAAAATTGTAGTTGAACGGTTGAATCACAAACGGAAATAAACAATTTAAAAAAATAAATTAAATAATTGATATTAGCCACAATGCAAGATTCTGTGAAATGTACTTCCAAAGGTATTTGTAAACTTATTATCAAGAATGCAAAAGGTGAAACTATATATGTTGGTAATAATATGAAGCATGCTCATAAAAAATCGAAAGCAAATTCATCAAAATATCAGGTCAGCGATACAATGCAAGAAGGTTTATTTTACCATAATATTATGAATGATAATGAAACGAACCCAATACATGAAATAGTGATACCTGATTCAGATGTCATTATACGCCTTGAGTTTCTGCCAGAAGATGACAATCCCAACAATAAAATAATCAAAGCATTATCGAGCATCTGAATCGATGCAATCAGATTACTATACAGTTTATGATGCACACGATAACCGTTCGGAGCGATAAAACTGTATTAATGGAATATCAGGACAAGCAATTCAATTATTGGGAACTCTTGAAGACACTACTAAATATGAGACACTCATATGAAAAAAGTATTTTTTTTAATTAAGGAAATGTATGATATGACCAAATGAAAAATTATAATTATACCTATATTAATAAGTCATTTTGAGCAAAAATGCACTTATCACTGTCTGATCTAGGACCACAGAAATATGTATCTATATGTCACTGTGTAAAATATGTAATTTAAGATTTATATATAAAATAATATAGTGCTAAAATTATTATTTCATTTCATTTCCTACCTTATAAAAATATGAAGTACAAACTTGAAGATTATTGAATAGAAAGATCATTTCGAATAGAGATTATAACAGATGGTAGGTAGGCTCATGAAAGTACACTCGGAAACAAAATATATAATTAGTAACACTTTTTTTATAGGATAGCAGGGCAAACAGGCAGACGGATCGCCTGATGCTAAGCGATTACCGCCGTCCATGGACACCCGCAATACCATAGGACTCACAAGTGCGTTGCCGACCTGTTAAAAGGGGATTGGGCCTCCGGTAACCTCACTCACTTGGCGAAACACAACGCAAGCGATGTTTAACGGCGGTTTTCTGTGAGGCCGTGGTATCACTCCGGTCGAGCCGGCCCATTCGTGCCGAATGGCTCTCCCGCGTAAAAAAGTTTAACGTAACTATTTAAAAGTAGGTAACACTTTGGAATGGAGCATTATTTTTGCTAAGGATTTTAGTTTACTGGTTTCTGACACTTACGCAAATATTAGACAATAAGAATATTCTGCAAGATGCAGGAGTATACAAGCTAGATTGTGATTGCGGTCTCTCTTACATAGGCAGTAGGATATTATTGGGCATTCTACTCCACCTGCCGTTCCTACGTCTCACTTCGTTCGCCTCCGTCACTTTCGGTGTTGTAGAAAGCCCCAATAATATCCTACGGAATGGGCGCTGTTCCACTATTTTCGTTTCCTTAAAATTCAATTGACATGAGAGCCATGAGGATCTTGTTTTAGTAGAGAGCTCTCATCGGCCCATTAGCTCAATTGGTTAGAGCATCGTGCTAATAACGCGAAGGTCTTGGGTTCGATCCCCTCATGGGCCATAATTGTCTTTATGATATTTTTTTTTTTGGCTAGACAGACGTTGTCTTCACCAAATTTCAATAAGTCATTCTTAAGTAGATACATAAACCGAGATATATTGTATCAGTTCATTGTTTCACTTTATAAATATTGACGAGGTTGGTAAATTTTCTCATTATTCAATAAACCGTTTAAACAGTCGTCATGAAATTTGTAAAACAACCACAATCGTTACATTTAAACGAACTCTGCGTTGAGCCATGAAACACTAGTTTTCGCTATGGAGAATTATTACCTAACACGATACGATGCATCATTTGCGGGCCCTCAAATTGTGGAAAAACTAAATTTATTAATTGGTCTTCTTATACATGAAAATGGTATAAAATTTCAAAATGTTTATGTATATTCGAAAACCGTGCAACAACCCAAGTACAATTTTTTAGAAAAAGTTTTGCAACGTGTACCAGGTATCACATTTCAGAAATATCATGAAAATGAGCAAGTACTTAATGTTCACGACGCAAAATCCAATTCTGTCATTGTATTCGATGATGTGGCTTGTGAAAATCAAAGCAACATGCGTGATTATTTTGCAATGGGCAGACATAAGTTTATCGGTTGCTTTTATCTAAATCAGACATATAGTAAAATTCCTAAGCAGTTGGTCAGAGACAACGCAAACCTAATCGTACTTTTTAAACAAGATGAAATTAAGTTTAGCAACATTGTATAGCACTTATTCAACTTCTCCAGATATTTTATGTTGTATATACCATAACAATAGATGTGCTTTAAAAAATGTATTTTGTTTAAATAAGTGGTGTGTTGAAAACAAAGTATTTATCTAAGAATTCTATTAAACATAAATAGATAATTAAATTCTATAGATCTTCTATTATTTATCTATTTAATTTTAATTTTAGTTAAAATTATTTGCAGTTAACCTACTTTGTACACTTGTATATACCCGCTTTTTTGTCCAGTGCTCAAATCACTTTGGTTGCCTGGAAGAAATCGCTTTATGCGATAAGGGCGCCCATTGCATATATTATTAGTAAATAAGGTTATTTTTTTCTTTGTATTACTGGTGTACAATAAATAAATAGATAATCTACTATTACTTATACTATATATACTTATATTACTTACTAGTTTTATTTCCAGAACACCTATAATTTTAACATTAAATAATGTCAACCCAACCGCTCACAAACTCACAGAAAAACTAGTCAGTTAGCATGAACAGCTCACTCGATTTGTCTAAGCAATGCTGTTTGTAAGCAGTTGCAACATACAACACATACACACACACACATACATTCATACACACGCGATTGTATGATTCTACACAAGAATGCAACTCAGGGAACGTATTGAATTGAATTAAACTAAAAGTCTGTAATTATAGAATGAGTTGAAAAAGAAAAATTGAAATGACTTTAGATTTCAAATAGAAGTCACATTTGAAGAGAGTTTTGAATACAGTGCCCATTTCGAAAAAAGAGTATTGAGGTGCATGGATCAACTTTTTACAGTAGATCAGTCTAAGTAACTAAGATAGTCCAGTGAATAGAAGTCTTATTTAGAATAGAGGGTTTTTAATAGAAGTTTCATTTCGAATAGAGAATTCTGAATTCAAGCACTCATTTTGAAAGGGGAGTATTGGGGCATTTGGATCAAAAGATGATACGGGCGCTTTACCTACAGATACATGTAATTTTCAAACACCTACAATATATAATTACAAAGCTATTAAATCAAAATATTCTCGAATGTATGGTTGAACAGAAAACTCTGAATAGAAGTCTCTTTTCAAATAGAGGACCCTAAACAGAGAATTTGTATAGAAGTCTTACTTTAAATAGGGAATTCTGAATACAGCATCTATTCATTTTGAAAAGATGGTATGGATCATCATTTTACAGTAGATAGGTCTAAGTCTTACTGAATATAGGGTTTTTGAATAGAAGTTGCATTTTGAATAGAGAATTCTGAATTCAAGCACTCATTTTGAAAAGGGAGTATTGGGGCATCTGGATCAAAAGATGAATCGGGCGCTTCTCTTCGCGCCCGATTCATCTTTTGATCCAGATGCCCCAATACTCACCTACTAACAATAAACACAATTACATTATTAGTTCGGCATACATTGCTGGTTGTGCACATATGGATTCAAATCGCGTAGTGTACGGTGCGCGATCTAGTTAACATAACTTTATTAGCACGAGTCGGCTGGCTTGTTCGGAATTCTTCTTGTTAAGGTTCTATGTAAACTTTAAATTGGATTCGATAGTTGGGGTGAAAATGCGGAAAGCTGGTGATCAATAGCACTTAGGTGTAGTATAGACTTGTTGTACAACTATTTCTATGTGCATTCTGTTGAACGGGTTACGCTGTTGATATTTTACGTGCATTTTGAATTCTCATGAGAGCACATACTCGTAGTATTTGCTGTTTGAACTTACTGTTGTAGGTGGAAGTTCATTGAAATTTAAAATTTGGTGCCACATTACTGATAACTTTATTTCCATTTTTTATCAATCTATTCAAAATACGCTGTAAACTACTGGGAAACGGTCTCCCAATACAAAGACAATTAAATATTTATTCATTTATGGTTCACAAACAAATGTCACAGTGGAATAGTGTCAGAGTCTATACTCTGACACTATTCCACTGTGATAAAATATTTTAAAAAGCTCCACTTTGACACTTCTATAAGTGTCAAAGTGGAGCTTTTTAAAATATTTTCATCTTTGCTATAGGTACTGCAGCACCAATTATAGTCTACTATTTATTTCGCAAAGGGGAAGCAGACAAAAACTAAATCTAAGTAAAAAAACTAAATAGGTAACGGTAAAGATTAAACAACAATAAAAAACGAAACAGTAAAAAACTTAATAAAAGCCAAAAGTTTAAACAGAATCGCAATAACTTATATATCTACCTTATTTATACATCCGACAAACTTAATAAGTAAAACAAACAGTTTACGGGTGTTCTAGAATCCTAATAGAACATCTTTGTATTAATTTATTGGACCAATGTGAAGCTATCTCAGTTAAACAATAAAGCGGGCTATGAGGGGGCAGACATTTAATGTCACATATTTATTTACATAAAGTTACCTCACACGTTTGTTCTCCTGGTACGTTTACAAACAAATCACACAAGTCGTAACATACCATCACGCATGTATTCCCCGAAGGGTTGGACAGAGGTGTACTAACTACTATTATATATCCACAGTTCGCCGGTCCCATGTAATAGGGGGCGAGCCTATTGGCATTAACCGGGCACTCATCCAGACTCCGAGCTGCTACTGAGAATTTCATAGAAAAACTCAAAAACACTTTGCTCGACCTGGGGATCAAACCCAAGACCTCTAGCGTAGCAGTCGAGCTAGGGACCACTAGACTAATTTGGCAGTCCAATAACGTCACATTAAGTCTACACGACGAGCAGCAGTTACTAAATGGTAACTGCTGCTCTAGTCCGTGACTTCAACAAAAACTTAATAAATGTCACTGGGGCGCTGATGGCCAGTGGAGTGACTAGACGAGACAGAATGAAACTTATACTCGTATGACTAATGTAACTGTATACTCTACCAATATTTGCTGTTTACACTAAACCGTTTTGTAGTAACGAACCTCTTTAGAGATTGACATTTGGCATAGTGTAATGTCAACTCATATTTGGACAAGCTAAGCAGCAGCCTCACCAATTATAATTTGTTTTAATATTAAATATTAAGTTATGTAAAATACTCATAAATAAACACTTCATGGAATACTTTGTTTAAATTATTATAAGACATCAATACACGTCCTCACAAAAGTTTATTCAGAGTCGGTTGCCAACTTTCAGTAATTACCAATACCAGAACGAACTCAGTACGATTTCTTCATATCTTCAACTCAATGACAATTTTATCACTTTATTGTGTCGATACACGAAGTAACAAAATGAAATCCAAGATATATACACAGGTAGATATCGCAAATTCACACCCAATCTGCAGGACAGATCTGCAAATTGGTTTTTCACTGTCGAGTGGGTCGCACGAGGAATGGCCCGCCATAGTGATCTCTCATTCCTACGACAAATTTGAAGCATCGAAGTTTGGTAAATTCAATTATGAGTTAGCGCCGCCCGTTGTAATTATATTTGTGAAGGTCAAGTTATAATTTAGAAAATAATCGCTATTCTAAACGCTACAATTTCCTTGTTCTAAATGCCATAAATTTGCGATACAAATACGTAAAAACAAAGATTATTATTAATCGTAATGAAACTAATGCTTTGATTTAAAAACAAAATCGCAGGTGAGGTGACTACTCCGAAGCCATTGTAGGTATATCACTTTTTCTAAATTGAGATTGAGTAATGGATTCGATATATCGAAAATGATTGATATCCTCGAGCCTTTTAAAAACAACACGAACATCATTGACTATTATTATTAAAGGCATTTTATTAAAGTCATCATCAAAGTTAAAATCACTATTATATTATGTAAAAAACAATATTACATTTGTTTCGAATAATTCCATTAAAATATTGCATGTGCAATAAATCGCATCTACTATCTACATCCGATGTATACTCGTAGATAGCTGAACGAATATTAAAATCGATTAACATTTTTCCATCTCGATTCACGATTTACACTATTCCAATCTTGATATACAAATGTGAATTATTACTGCCTACAACATTTTAAATATTTAAGGTGGTTTTAAACAACAGCGATAAAAATGTTACGCAAAAGGTTTTTGACGGCATGGGATGGCTTTAAAATTTTTTATTTTTGACAGTTTGTCTACGAAATCTGTCAGTTCTTATGTCATTTAGCTCCATTGGACGATCATTCTGATACGATTGAAATAGCAGACATGGGCCCTTGGTTTGTCAGATAAAATTACTGATTATATTTATGTTAGAAAAATGCAGTTTGATACTGTTGAAGGTCGTATATCATGTGGTTGATATACAATAATTCGTCACACTATACAACAGTCGTTTAAACTCGTAAGTACTAAAAATAAGTGTTTTAACCAAACTTACTTCTTTATCCAGGTAGCGACACACCAGGTTCTGGTGAATACAAGTTTCGGAATTTATGGCTAGGATGGAAGGATACTTGAAGTTGAACTTAATGAGAACCAGACCGTCTTATAGGAAATAAAGATTGATGTCTTCTGTTAGTTTTGTCAAACAAACGACGTTGATTCAAGTGGCAGTTGAGAAGGTTTAAAGAAGATAATGTCATTAAAAAGCAGGCGACGATCAATTTTGAACTAAAATCTCATATTAAGTATGATGTTGTCAGAAATAAAGATTTTGGGAAATTATACCAAATACCCTTGATCTGTCTCCCTTGGTCTCTGTTTATAGGAAAACAATGGAAAGTTGAAACTTCATGAAATATTCGATTGAACATTGAACATCTATTGCTAAGATTATACAAGCAGAGGTATAATGAAGAGTCCGAAAGAGATTTTTGCAATTATGATCAATATGGAGGATTTGAGGGAGTGAGTCGAAAGCATAGAGCATCAACAATGATTATTTAGACACAGCAGGTAATTCAGCTCACCACCATGGAGAAGGCTTGTGTGTCGCATAGAAATAGAGGTAGATACATATAATGAATATTCCTCATAATCATTCATAGCTACATAAGATTTTCGCCTGTCGATTTTAGTCATGCACATAATATGGTGCACTGGGAAAATACTTTAACTCACTAATTTTCCTTTAATGTATACTTTGAGCAGGAAAAAGAAATACCATAGAGATAATAGCTGATATTGCCCTGTTAAAAGACAGGTTATTAGATTTCCGATATGTCGACATGAGGTCAATATTTTGACAATATTGTGTCAATATTGTCATTTCCTTTGGAATGTAAAGGTACAAAAGACATGCCATCACGCCTGAATTCCTCGAAGGACTAGGCAGAGGTCTTAATGTACACCTGTGTTAATACATAGTAATAGCTCGAGCCCTATTACATGGATCATTCAACATACGTACTATGGATCTATAAATACCTCTCTGCGGTACATAAGTATTTTTTTTTACCACAGAATACGCCAATAAAAGCGTTCAAATTTAAACACAGAACCTCACGCTCCGCAGCCGAGCTTTTTAACGTTAGACTGGAGGCAGAGCTAGCAGGAACGGACGGATAAATTGTAGGTATAATAGGGACTAGTATATACTGTTTGTCGTGACTTTGTAGTGTACCTTACATGTTCTGTTAAATCGCAAAATGCAAAATGAATGTATCCGTAACCGTTCGTTGAAACGTACGGTATGAATATCGTGCGTTTAAGTTTTTTTATTCTGCATAAAAAAAACAATCAGGAACATGAAGGTAATATACTGGTTTCTGACACTTACGCGAATATTAGACATTGAAATAAAACTACTTTTTACGGATTTTATCGCGTTGTATTGATATTATTTGATTCCCGACGTTTCAGATCCTTTACAGCATCCATGGTCACTGGTAGACTAAGTTGTTGGACGTCTTAATGTTACAATTACTAACAGCTACCTTACATTTGAAACCGAAACGTCGGGAATCAAAGGAAAAGTAGTGTTATTTCAATGAAGGTAATAGTTAAAATAAAGGTTTATTTAAAAATCAAAGGGTTGTCACATTTCTTTGTATTTTTAATTATACACTTTTTTTTAGATTTTACATGAGTTTAGCAGGTGACGCCAAAAATAAAGTATTTCGCTATACCTAAGGGAGACAAAACAGGTCACAGATAACACGTAAAAAAACCGGTAAAGGAAAATAATTGACCAAAAATTTTCAACTGTGATTTTGAGAAATTAAGAGCTACTAATTAGTCTTGAGTAAGGGTGTACCCATAGATAACCATAGACAGGATAGAAGCCTCCAACTGCATGTCCGGGGCAGCTAAATCGCTTCATCCTCTAACTCCTCTTAAATTTAGACTGAATTCCTCACAATTACCAAAGTAGGTAACACAGTTCTTTTAATCTTAACTTCTCTGATCTCTCTACGGAAAAGTTAAATATCCCCATGAATTAGACACACTAACTACCATCCAATATAAGATAGAATTGCATGGCTATAGTGGACGTCTTTGCGGTATTGTTTGGATATTTTATATCGTTTTGATTTTTGACCTTTTTTTTACTACAATTACAATAAAACCAACAATAACATTCCCCATGTATTTTTTTTACAAGGGCTAAAAAACAAAATATCCTACTCAACGCAAAGGATCTAAAAATCGTGATAGTATAAGACGCAAAGCTATTCGTTACAATGTTTTGTAGGTAATGAAAAACCTAAAGGTTTCAGAGAAGTGCCAATCACTTAAACATAGGTTCGTCGTAAGCCCGGTCTAGATCCAGCCTGAAATTGGATAACAAAAATAGACATGACAATGTACGGAATAAGTGCCTGTTTTTTGTTGTCATCCTATGTAATGCCAACGAAAATTTATTAAGCTAAAAGATAAAATTATTTTCAATTTGAAAAAATATATTCTTGAAGTAGATGTTGTAAATTATTCTTTGGGAGGCAGTCTATTCATATAAGATAAGGTAACATATTCTTCAGCTATACAAATCAAGTTGAATCTTGGGCGTTATCGGCTTTTAACATACCCAATAAAATAGTAAGCAGTGATAGCCTAGTGGTATGACCGTTGGACTACCAAGTCTAAGGTCTCGAGGTCGAACCCAAGGCACGCACCTCTGACTTTTCGAAAGTCATGTATGTATTAATAGTTATTCACCGTTCACGCGCTTAAACGGTGAAGTGTGCGCGTGAACGGTGCATGTCTTAGAGATTTTCTCGATAGCGTGTGAAATCTGCTAGGCCAGCGTGGTGGACTATAGCCTAATCCCTCTCATTCTGAGAGGAGACCCGTGCCTAGCAGTGGGACAATATAATGGGTTGATTATGTATGTAATAAAATAGATGAAATTTTCGAAGGTGTTTTTCTGTTTATGTACGGTATATAAGTGCTAAGATTGTTGGCCCATGTGTGATCATTCTCAACACATCGAGAACCCCTGTGCTTCTAAGCCGGATTGTCATACGAACTATATAAGGTGATACTGATCACCTATATAGTTCGTATGACAGTAATAATCATCCGTTACCCAGAAATTGTAAGTTTACGGAAGACCTGATAGCAGTCGGTTCATGAAAAATACTCAAATCGAATCAAATTCTTTATTGTGGATCATAGGTAGGTACATATCAATAACATCTGTATTATGTACAGGTAGGTACATAATACAGATGTTATTGAAAGTTTTCGTTCTGCTATGTCCCACCCTTTTGGCATACAATTATTACAATTAAACAGTACATGTCAACATTTAACAATATAAATATAGGTATTCATTATATTTAAATAGTCAGATTATGATAATAAGAATAATAATTAAAATAAACCAGTTTACGGATTGTATCGCGTCAACTCACATTAACAAATCCAGACGTTTCGAACTCTAAACAGCGTCCATGGTCAGGGGCAGACTGAGGTACTGAGCGTCTAGATGTCGTGTTTATTAACAGGTCCTAAGGTAAGTGGAAGAGAGCTGTTAATGTGAGTTGACGCGATACAATCCGTAAAGGTCTTTTTTTAATATGTCGAATATTCGCGTAAATCTCAGAACTCAATAAGAAGAATAATATCGAGAGAAATATGTATTAATTCATTTAAATTAGGTACATATACTGATATACGGATATTCTAAACTAAAAGCTGACCTCAACAAAGTTGGTAAAAATGCTATGATGATGATGATGGAAAAACTGTATGATACTTCCATTTTTATATTACAACTGTACAATATTCCAAATGATTCGAAACCCGAGCGCATTATTAAACATGTTCCCTCACAATTTGTTACCTACACTAAACACTGTCCTACCGTAATTTCGTACGGAATGAAAGCTCATTTTGCAAATTAAATGTTTGGTTGCAAATAGAATGGGAGTCGTAACATGGAAATTGTCATACCGTCGTGTTTACCGTCGAATGTGTAACTACTTAGATGTATCACTAAATATGTAAACCAACTTATTTATTGATTATTTGTTTGGATGCGAACGACATCTATGTGTTTATATAAGTTATGATCTTTATTAGGAACATATAAATACTTTTTGTACCTACATCTTAAATCCTTTACAGCATCCATGGTCACAGGTAGACTGACCGACGTTTCGGATATAGGATCCGAAACGTCGGGTATTCAATAATATCAAAACAATGCGATAAAATCCATATAAAGTAATTTTATTTCAATATTATGAAGATTATTCAATTATTACTAAAACTTCTTAAAGTTATCTCAAATAATGAAGTCTTTTGCCTTAACAAGACAAACGTATGTACATATTTTATTAGTGTACTGGCTTCTGCCCGCGACTGTGTCTGCGTGGACTTCAAAATTGGGTCTGACCTGGATAAAAAGTAGCCAATGTGTTAGTCATGACTATAATCTATCTTTGCGCCAAATTTTATCCAGATCCGTTCAGCTGTTTTGGCGTGAAAGAGTAACAAACATCCATACATCTATACATCCATACTTACAAACATTCACATGTATAATAATTATTAGTAAAGAAGTAAGTATTAAATGTACAAATACCTATATTTTTTTTAAGTATAGTCAGTCACCAACCTTGTCGAATATTGATAGAAATATGATTTCGCAAATTGGGACATCGGACACATGTGACCATTTTTCGCAAAGTAGGCACAATTGGTGCGAATGAGAATGGTTTCATTTCCACTTCTTTGCAAATATTGTTTTGTGGAAGTAGGTAGCTTATATTCAAAGCGAAAATATATTTTTTCGTCCGTTGGAAATGTAAAGACGGTTTCCTGGAACCCTGTTAATATTATTTAGTGTGATAAATAAAATGATATTCTTTTTTTATGGGATAGGGGGGCAAACGAGCAGACGGCTCGCCTGATGGTAAGCGATTACCGCCGCCCATGGACACCCGCAACACCAGAGTCACAAGTGCGTTGCCGGTCTTTTAAAAAGGGATTGTGCCTCCGGTATTCTCACTCACTCGGCGAAATACAACGTAAGCGTTGTTTCACGCCGGTTTTCTGTGCGGCCGTGGTATCACTCCGTTCGAGCCGGCCCATTCGTGCCGAAGCATGGCTCTCCCACGTTAAGTCTAGATCTATCTACAGAAAAACTATACAAGATTTACATACAACATTTACATTTATCAGTGGCCTAAATTCCTATTTAGACCACCTTGGACTACTAGTAGCTAACACAACAAAGATAAAAAATAATCCTCTCAAAAAATTCTTAGACATTCTGCGTGAAGACGTCGGACTTTAGGTTGGTTAATTTTTATAGAACATTATTATGATTTAAAACAGATACCAATTACATACCTATCTTAATTCCTTTCTTTCTACAGGCATGGTTTTATTTGCGGGCTTTCGCAGTAGAATTTATTGTAATCGTTTTTTCTCATAAAAATTAGTAGCCAGCAGATAATAAAGTTCTACCTATTTAGACAAAAAACCGATCTGACTGTAGGTATATCTATAGATAAATTACAGTTAAACTAAAAGGAGTCTCGCTAGGAGAAAAACTCGTACAAAATGAACGAAGGGCGTAGATTCCTTGTCGACCCATTGTATGTACGTACTGAATCAGACAATATTGTTTACATACTTGGTACTATATTTTCAAGATGCCTCGCCAATCAAAATAAAGCCTTAATTTTATACTACTTAAAGTTCGAGTTCGAATGAAAATAAAGGATAGAAAAAATATTTGACGGAATACGCGAATCGTAACGCATTCCATTCACGGTAAAAATAAAACAAAAGCCGGGATTTATTTTATGTTGGAGGCTACATAAGCGAAATAGTTATGACGTAAAATCATAGGGAACAGATTTGAGGGTTCACAGCTTAAGAGAAATTCGCAAAAGGCCAGGTTTGATTGAAACAAAATTGTTGGAGAGTATCATCATCAAAGACAGACTCTAGCTGAATAATGTTATCGTCCACGTTAACAAAATGTATGGCAAGTTTGAATTGTTATCTAATATCGAACAATTAAAACCAGGACCTCTGGCATAGTCTAGCAACTAGAATAATGGGTTGTTTGACCATCTGATATTGGCCATCCACACCCGTTTACCACAAAATTAATCCATGTCCAATCTTTATAAATAAATGGGGTTAAATTTCAAAGACCGGCCAAATTTAAAAATTAAGACATTAAGGTCAAACCCAAAGTGCATTTTAAACATTATTGTTATATTAACACAATATTTTGTAAAAACAATCATTTGAAAATGTCTGAAACATATAATGCAGATTCGTGGTCATGTGCGTGCGCTGTCAAACTTATGTATTCATCTTTGCCATCAATAACCTAGAACTTATTGAACTGAATTGTCTAGTGGTAACTATAGTATACCACTAGACATGTAATTTAGAGGCGAACAGGAATAAAATAATGTGTATTTTTTTTAATTTTAACATTTTTCCGAGTGACGTCTGTTATTTTCATCTTGGAACGGATGGATGTATTCCTAACCCGGTCAATAAGTTTTATACCCAGAATACTCCGTTCCATTGCTCACTGACACACCTCGAGCGTGAACCTCAGCTCTTCTGTCAAAAACTGTTTGAGAACCGTATGTGAGAGTGGGAAAAATGCATACGTCCATGAGTCTCCGCTTCAGGGATAGATTTTCTGTGCGTCCTGCAACTTTATTCTGTCTTAAGATTAACATTAACATTTTGTCTTAACATTTTTATTTCGTAGATCGAAAATACATATTATTGATGCTGTACAGCCTCCGTAATTTGGCCGGTCATTGAAAAATAACCCTGTATAGCCTTAAATTAAATGTAGCATACAAATATAGAATATTAAAATGCATTTCTAAACTATGCTTTGACTCTGACAAAATGAATATGTTACAGCGACTAAATATGCATATTTGCGTACATTTACGTGACATGAAATTCCTCTTCACTACAATGAGAAATACCAGTGAGTATCAAAAAAGGTTATTTTTTATATAATCTATGACACTCCACACTGAAACCAAAAAGCTAGGCTTTATATTTTTTGTATTCGAAAATTAATGCTAACCCTTCCGGGAAAAAATAAAAAATAATATAATAATATAAATATAATAATATAATAATAATATAAAAAATATTTTCAAAGACATAATTTGAAATTCGCAAAATTCATAGTAAGTAATTATACTTCGCCCAAATACTTTTAATTTATAAGCAATTAGATACAATGGTGCAACTTTCATCTACACGAAAGCCATTACGTCTGTAATTAACAGACAATTGGTCTAGCTAGACCAAACACCCAAGTCGTAACGCTATCACCATGCAAACTAAATTGAAATGCTGCATTGCCGTTCGTATAATTTTGCTGAATTAATAACTTAGTCGCAGACTGTCTAGAGAATTACAATAATAATTGTTTGTGCACTTTAATATACAGAGCCAAAAAATATAATAGTATGTATCAAAAACTATTCAGGGTATTTGGCGTTTAGGTAATATTTTTATGAGGGATTATGTGAGTAATGCTACTCTATACTGGTTTCTGACACATACGCGAATATTAGATATTGAAATAAAATAAAATGCTTTTGAAAATGTAAAGTAGCTGTTAGTAATTGTAACATTAAGACATCCAACATCTTAGTGTACCCGTGACCTGGATGGATGCTTTAAAGGATCCGAAACGTCGGCAATTAAATAATATCATTATAACGCGTTAAAATCCGCATTAAAAAGTAGTTTTATTTTAATGCTAGTCTAGTTTTCATGCATAGGTGCTATGTCCATGGTCCATGGTAAATATATCGTTTGTTTTTGGTTATTTTTATTTATAACGAAATCTCGCTCTCATGTCATGATAACTTTTTTGTTCTTCAAAAAAAGTTTGTTTTAATTTCCATTGTAATTTTATTAGACATACATTATTATTAATTTGATAAAGTTCTAGATAACGACTTATATGTCTTTAAATCTGTGTGTATGATGTCAAAATGTGTAAACTTAAACTTTTATTTTTTAAAGTTCTCTTTATATCCGTTTTAACGGTATGTTAAGTATATACCTATGTAGAAAGAATTCATTATGTGGTCAAATTATGAGATAGTGCTACGGTTACTTATCATATTAATTAAAATTAAAGAATTTGATAATAAAAGTTTATTAGTTGTATACAAAAATCAATTCGTAGTCAAGTGCAGTTAATTAGTCTATAAATTTTTAGATATAGTATAGAAATATTAATGGTTTAATATTGGTTAAAGATGATCTATATTTTAAACATTATATATATACTTCAAATATAATATCCCTACTTATGTTATGTTAACATTAAGTGCACATTTATCATAAGTGAACATTCCTCTTAAATGCACATTACTTCTCAAATCACATTTTCACTTATTTTTAACATATTTTTGAAGTCAAATTTCTGTAATGGTTGGTTTACATTAGCTGATGACTCGTTCGATAGATGAGGGGGTTGTACGCATTTGGAGTAGCGCCTAATGGAATTGATTACTGTCGAATAGTCCTTTTGAAACAATTTACATAGTCTCTGTGTCTAAAGAGAGTTATGTTAAAAGGACAACTTGAATGATCCACTTTCTTTAAGCACCCTACACAAAAAGTATTTGTTTATTTATGTAAAGTACTTATTATATTTATTCTAATAGGTACCTTTGGAAGGATGGAAAAGACCTCAACATCAATCTACATCCATGCCACTACGAAAAAATACAAGCACAATTACCCGTAGATTATCACAGAGGTGTAGCATTTTTCCAAGATAAGTAAGTTAGTAAAAAATAGAGACGATCCAAACTTTTTTTAACAATATTTTATGGACTAATAAGAGTCGATTTCAGCTGGACTATTTAACACACAATTAATACTACTACTCACCAAACAGTCCATACTTGATGAGAGAATCAACGCTTCCAAAACGCTACATAATCAACAAGGAGTTTGTGGGGCTCTTGAAGTACCATGACGCCTGAATGCTGAAGTCTATTTACATTTTCTTCAAAATGACTTGCATAATCTTCTCCACAATGTTTCCCCCAGCGTATGGTAACGTATGGGGCACCAGTACGACGACGGCCTAATATGTCACTTTGCGCTAAAAATGAGGGAGCACCTAACGAAACATAACGGTGGTGGTACAATTGCTTGCGTAAGATTTAAAAGAGAGGAGTTATTTTCTAACCCAATTCCTATAGATCTAAAGCCTTTATTTAAGACCAGACCAATTTAATAATAACATAACTTGCATTGCAAACTACAGCGGTAAGAATACATGCCAGCAAATAGTCAAAGTGACTTAACCAGTATGAACGCTCCTCGGCCATTCTTTGTGAAGCGTAAAAAACCCATTCAATGAGACCCACAACATCATCCCTTATTTTAACGTTGGTATTAATTCCTTTTTACGCTGCTTTTTACGCGTTTTATGTAGGACAACAATGGTTTTTATGTTATTTTGGTGGGCAAGTTGTTTTAGATTATGAGTGTCCTGAATAATAGTGAGTATATGTATTACGGAGTGGTCGAGAAATTTAATCTGTCTGTCTATTGTTATTTGGATTCAATGCCGACAATAGCCGGTTATTCAAACTTGGGCCTTATAATTAAGTATTCAGAATCAGTACCGACATTTACGTACATTTACATTTACGTTGAATAAAAATCAAGTAAAATAAATTAATAAGCAGGTATTTTAATTTGGATTAGAATACAACACACCGTTCAAATCCCAGAAATTGAAACATATTGCACTCATCACTGGACGATTTTAGATTTCACGAGACGACGAACAAGTTAATCTACAAGATCATAGCAAGCACGCAACACTACGACGCATTGTCCACGCGACAGAATTACTCCCGAAGAGAACGGTGGAAATACATGATATGTAATTCAGAATAATAAAGAACGATAATATTAACAGTCTGTCCGTCTAAGGTACAAATAACAAATTAATATACCTTTTACGTGTAGTGTAGCGGTTTAGAAGGTCCAAAAGCAACTGAGGAGTAGTAATTTAGAGCCGACTGATCAGTCGACACAGTAAGACTGTCAAAGCAGTCAATGTTTGTGAAGTTCGAAGGTTTCTGTGAAAACGTAGATAAATTATTATATTTGTACTAGTTCCCGTACTTAGTTTCGACGGCGTAGGTAATTATCGTTTCTAAAATATACTGTGCCGATGCCCACTGTACCTACACCAAGGAGGTCTCATATTATAAAATAACACACAGGTGAAGTTTGTATAATAGCTTTCACCCCTCCTTTATTATACTCCTAGATATTGAATTTGAATTTCCAAAAATCCTTTCTTAGTGCTCGTCTACAGTGCAAAAGGAACCAGCATACAAACTTTCAGGGATCTAGCTCCTATAGTCTCGGCTGTGCGTTGATACGTCAGTCAGTCAGGTTCTTCTTATATATAAAGACAGAAAAGCAATAGTCTCCGCAACCATGCTGCTAAGACCGTTGATACACATCATATAGGTTTTTCATTTGTCATTTAATTTTCCAGGCTCTACTATATCTATAGGAGGAGAAGAAAAGAAAGCTAAAATTACATCCAACATGGAGATAACCTCACTGGACACAATGTTGGAAACCCAAGTATCGCAAGGAACTGAAGATGCCACTAAATGGAATGTGTGTGTCTCTCCAGCTATATTATATTTGATGCATCATTATCTGTTTGATCCCTACGTAAGGATGAGGAATTTGAAGGCATTTCCCACAAGATCAGGGAAAATCTTTCTTAAAATTGCTAAGTATGGGCATTTATTCCAAACATTGAAAAGGATACAAATTGGCCCAGGGCCACGTTTGAGTGAATCGATTATCATATACCATCAATTGATGAGAAGACCAGAGAATGGTACATGAAGCTTAGGGACAAAATCACCCCTGATAGAAAACATCTACTCTCTAGCCCTGGCATGTTAACAGCACAACTGTTGGGCTCATTCCTATGAACTATCCAATGGCCACAAACACCACGAAAGTTGTGTGTATGAGGTCCAGTGATGACTCAAGTACCAAATATTTATCCAATAATGTTTTTTTTTTAACACTAGGATTTTCTCCTGTATCGTGGGTTTACAAACACAAATTCTCACATACACAAACGCCCAGACCCGGAACAACTACCTGTAGCTCATAAAAATATTTGCTCCGTGTGGGGATCGAACCATCAACACATGGCGCAGAAGCCGATCGCTCAACCGCTACGCCAATCGTGTCGTCTAAAATAATGCGGAGAATAATCAGAGTATGTTATGAGAAATAAACAGAATTTGTCTTTGATTGGAATAAACATGAGTCCGGACTAAACCTTCTTTTTGCCTGAGGGTATAGCAGAATACACTTCATGGTACATATATGGTAAATTTGTGTCACAGTATGGAACAGAAGTTCCGAGTATTAGACCTCAAGGAGAATCTCCTTATGATGACATATACTATTTGCAAAGGGACATCAACCTTACTTCAGACTCTTTCTAAAAATCACTTGGGTGCAACAGCTAGATTGGAGGATGAAAAAGGAACAAATTTAAGAAACAATGACTCACTACAAGTTCAATTAATTGAAGATGGCTGCTGGTGGTGAAAGTCATCTAATCCAGATTTCCATAAAGAAAAGACTAGTAAACATGTAATTGACCGCGGGTCCGAATGAGCACCCTCATTCGGACCCGCGGAGTAAATAAATACGCAATATAGCGTATATTCTCAACCACATACAAAGCTGAGACATACATACAATAATTAAAACTGGGGTCACTAATTCCATGTAACGAAATTATAGCGCGATCTAAATCGATCCTAACGCCATCTAGGGAAGTAAAAGTTAAACTTTGTGCATTAAATGCAATTGATCGCACTATAATTTCGTTATGTGGCCCAAACATATGTAGATAGATAAAAGACAATAAAACATTTCGTTTAACTTATGATGGCAATCACATACGGATAATAAAATCATTTATTTCATAGACACATTAAACTTGAGAGGCTAATCCGTGAGATGAAAATACAGTATTTTACGTGGGAGAGCCATGTTTCGGCACGAATGGGCCGGCTCGACCGGAGTAATACCACGGCCTCACAGAAAACCAGCGTCAAACAACGCTTACGTTGTGTTTCGCCGAGTGAGTGAGGTTACCGGAGGCCCAATCCCCTTTTAAAAGGTTGGCAACGCACTTGTTACTCCTCTGGTGTTGCGGGTGTCCATGGGCGGCGGTAATCGCTTACCATCAGGCGATCCGTCTGCCGGTCTGCCGCCTATCTCATAAAAAAAAACAATTAAAATATTCGCTTTTTAAAATGAACACAGCTATCAAAAATCATAAAAATAATGGACGACCACTCAATTCAGAATATGATGAAACTAATTTCTAAATAATCCTACATAAATAACAATTTAATTATACGAGTACATTCAAATGGATTTCATTATAAATCCATTTACTATTGAAATAGGAAGGAAAATTTTTACAGTTATACAATGAGTACTGTAAAAATTATGACATCCAAACTCAAAAGTAGATGAAATTGAATTTCACGAGGACAAAACCTAATGATTCGTGATCCATTCGGTTATTCAAGTCACCAAATCTTGTAGATCTGATATTTGCTCGTATACATAGGGACGCGCGTTTGGTTTTAGTTTGTGGTGAAATACATGAAGGAAAAGTTGACTACTACTACACAAACAAACACATACAAACACATACAAACACCATTTGTTATTCTAATTTTATTTCACTAAGATAATCTTATTGTGCACCTACATACAAACTTGGTCATCTGGACTGAAAGAGACTGGACCCCACGATACAGGGAATCCAAGTGTGGGGTCTAGGGCTTTATATGCTTACTGTAGCTGAAATATTTTTGGCACAATAAATAATTTTTTATTTATTTTTATTTTATTTTATTACTACTATAGACATAAGAACTACTAAAAACAAACTTAATAAAAAATTGACTCCCAAAACGAGCAATCGAGACGAAATATCTCAACCATTTTCGTGATCACATAGTAGAGGCTGCGGCCATCCGATCCCCGAATTTGTAATCTTTGCGTGTATACAAAAGGTAAATTGCTCGGTGGCATTTTCAACGGTAATGATGTCATCGCCGCATCCCGTAATCGAGGGCTGGATACTTTTATAGTAGATCCGTTAGCCGTGTGTTACACCGGAGTGTTTGTATCGGTATTCAGAAATTCCTACGCTCTCTAAAGCGTAGTGGGGTCTTTAAGAAACAATAATTAAATCAATAAATATCTGTCGATGTCTTAGGTCTGCGTTCTCGAAATAAATATCACAATCCAATTTTTTTTAGTAGGAAAACTATTTACACACTCGCCGACGACGGTTTAATGTGCTTTCCAATGAAGAGATCCATTGGTGTGTCCCACCCAAAAATACTCGGCGTAGTGTAGGATGTCCTCCGGCAAGATGGAGTGATGATTTGCGAAATGTTGCTGGCGGAAGCTGGATGCGACAAGCCGAGGACAGGACGAAAGGCGTACATTGGGGGAGACCTAGGTCCAGCAGTGGACTAGTATACGTTAATGATGATGACAACCCACAAATAACCCATTCATAAACTGATGAAAAGCGCAGCTTAACCTCACCGATCACTGATTAGTATTTTAACTAACCAACTTTCAACCCGATACTTTCCCAAATAATACCTTAACACTTCTTCTGAAACTTACGTACTTATAGTAAAACTTAAGTATCGCAGCACGAAAACACAAAATTTAATAAACTTTACGATGCCAGGTGAAAATACAAAAACTTACACGCATACGTTCACTCACAGTTCGTCGATGTGGGGATTGACATACCTTTTACGATTTAATAACAAATACCAATAATATATCCTAGATTTGGGATTGGAATCCAAACGTTCAGCAGGTGCGCCGCTTGCAGCTACTACACCAGAAGCAGTAACTTATATTGATTGCTTAATTATTAAAAACAATGAACCTCCAGAGTCTACTAATTGTTCCTTGACAGGTTAAAATTTTATGGTAACACTTTATATGGTAAGTTTATTTTTTAAAGTTACTAGCACATTACTCATATTCCTGTTAACATCTCGTATTAAGCTAAATGCTTATGTTTCGAGTGAGTTCACGTCGGGAGTACAGTGGGTGGGCAACCACATGATCGCAAGTCCGATGTTCATTTAATAAAATTGGTCTGAACGTTATAATCAAGATGTTACTGGTTGGTGTAAAGTACATCCAAATGTTATGTGGGGGTGGTACCTAAATGACATCGTGAGGCCGGACCGTAGCTTTGTATGAATCTTATCTGTGTTTCGCGACCGCCACTAACACCGCACATAATGGGCGCCTGAGCGTGATTTGTGATACAAATTCATCGTATATTGTAGCTCTGCGATAAATTAATTACGGTGTAAATGCGTGCCGACTAATTAGTTTTTGCCTAGTTTAATAATCCGTTTTGTTTGTTTCAATTATGAATGGGGTGATATGTATGAGGTTTAATGAATAGTGCTAAATGAAGCTTTTTGTTCGCAGTTATTGTTGAGAAATAATAAGTTGCTGGTACATTTTATTAGGGTTAGGTTAAATTGTTTTATTCAACATTCCCAACAATTCAACAGTCTTGAAAATTAAGTTTATTTTATAACCTCTTGTAAATCTTGGCGATCCTTGATTGATTAAACTAGTTATCGTTATGACTATTTGACAATAGTCTTTATACAATATTCAAATATAATGAGCACAATATTTATATATTCATAAGCACTCGAAAAATATCTGACTTGCTCGGTGGTAGGACTTCTTGGGGTCTTGACTGGCTGGCGACCACCCATACGCCGGAGTCTATCGTAAAGCACCTCTCGGTGTGTTTTTTCAACTTTTGCACGTGTTAGCCAATTCCCCCTTCTCGGTTGCTGCGGTTCTACAAGACTGCAGTCCGTAGGGGTTCTTAAGGCTCAACAGTTCATCAGCAACTCTTCAGGTGTCCATGGGCGGCGATAACTACTTACTAACCAAGGAAAAATTAACTTCCAACAAAACACATTCCTTATCTACTTATTTTTAAAACCTGTTTTCGTGTCATATTTGAGTCTCAATCTCAAAAATAATGAACAGGACCTAGGTCGACGACGGTAAACATATTTTCTTACAATTCCCCGTGGCAGTTTGCCAAAACATATTGATTTTACTATGAGGGTCGACAAGTTCTCGGCATCCTAGAGATGTTACATTAACCTTCGCATTCAATACTGGAGATTTTTTTAAAGTCGGTATCGGTGGTTGTATGTACCTAAAGTATCTTCGAAGGTCTTTGGGCGGCCTCCGATTAGTAGTCACTATAGTGGTCTGAAATAATTTGAAGTATTTTATTGTGTGTTTCCCTCCAGGAAAAGCAGTATGTTAAATTCGCCGTTCCAACATTATCGAAATAGTTCAGTAATAATGTTTTCTAATCATGTTTATATTTTTTCGCAACAGCACTCTGTTGTCACCACTATAGTGATGTTTTAATAGCAATAGAAAATACCTAAGTAGATTTTATAAACTTTGCTCAGTGGTGGTGGATCATAAATTTTTGCTATTTAGCTTGTATATTTTACTGTAAGTTTCATAAATAAGCTTAAAGCACAAAATAATATTTATATAGTAAAACAAAAATTATTTTAGTGAAGGAAAAATTTAATCGCAGGCAAAAATTTAAATTCAGGGCAGGATTCGAACCTGCTCTTCTTCTGGCTAGACATACCAGACGCTCTGACCTCTAAGCCACCGCGAGTGCCACCCGCTCATCGAAATTTGCCTTCACATTCGGAATTTTCGTCATAAGGTGACGTAGGTTGGTGATTTTTCCTTCACTAAAATTAATTATGATCTTAGCATGGAAAATGCAAAAAAACTCACAAAAACATAAAACAAATATTTTCAAATACCGACAACTGACTATATTGAGTCGATTAGTCAGTATCGAGTACAACACTAGCTATAAACAACGATATCCACTTTAGTATATTAGTCATCGATATTTGACGGATACGTTAGAGCAACAAACCTACACCAATTTATGGTAAAACATATGACAAGGATTGATTGGCTTAGCTGAATATTATATGGCAGATACTTCATAAATATAAATCGGTATTTTAGTTTTGTTTGTTTTGCAATATTACAATTTAAGTAGGTAGAGGATTTATCTATATATACTACAATATAACAGACCGATGTCTGTACAATATAAATATTGAAGAAAAACTATTATGGGGTCTTTATAAGAGTAACAGAAACAACGATTTTTGAATTTTTCAAAAATGTTAAAATCGTATGCGGTTGTCAGTCATACTGCTGGAGGTCTAACATAAAATTTGTCCTGTGTTCTATTACCAGGTCGAGCAAAATGTTATTGGGTTTTTCTATGAAATTCTTAGTAGCAGCTCAGTTTGGGAATAGTGCCTGGTTAATGGCAAGAGGCTCCCTACATGGGACCTAAACATTCCGGCGAACCGTAGGTCTACACTAGTACGCCTCTGCCTAACCCTTCGGGGAATACCGGCGTGATGATACAAGTAATCATGTTCAATATAACGAAACCTTATACTCGACACGGTATTAAGCCGTTGGGTACCGCTGCAATTTATCTTAATAAGGACTCGGTCGGAAATTAATCGGCCGTGTTACATTTATCGCGCTTAATCACATTTGAAAATGAATCATATTTGAAAATTAAAAGGGCAAGGCATGGGACTTTTTATGAGAAAATTGAGTTAATTTCTAGTAGCGTTTTGGAGTTTCCAACCACAACAGCTAAAAAAATTATAAAATCAAAAGATGTTCAATTCCTATGGGACTACGGGAGATAGTGTTTGGTCTACACGATATCGTAATCATAGAATATTATTCTGCCTACCCCTGAGGGAGAGAAAAGCGTCAGTGCATGTATGTATGTAATGTATTTAATAAAAAATGTTGGATATTAAAACCAGTGCGAATTCACACTAATAATATAATTATAGCATCACTTTTTAATATTATTTTATTTTAATAAACAGATAACGATATCCAATGGACAGATTGTGGGGATTAAACGGTGAGGACCTCATTAACACCTGGAAGACCAGTATATATGAGTTCAATTACTTTTATGATGATGATTGATGATTTCCCGTTGTAATTAAAGAGTGGATCCTTTCTTTCCATTCTGTTAAAGGAGATATATGCTAGCCGGCTTTCCAGGTAAACAATCGTTGGTTTTGCACTCCATCAGAAAAATATAGTGGTTTCTATAATATAGAAATCATAGGTAATGGTAGATACTCTACGTAACATAGGGCAAGATGTCTCGAAAGCAGAAGAAAGCCCAAAAATAAACGCAAGTATCCCTCTTGTGCGTAGAGAGACACTATATATTGCACTGAATCACAGAGGTAAGATATACTGGTTGTACTTTGTGTTCGTGAAAAAAATAATAAGTATAGTTTATGGATTTCATGTTTTAGTTTTAAAAATTGCACAATATTTTTATTTTTTTAATATTTTGTGGTTTATAGCACCATTATCACCATTATCATTAATAAATAGATAATTGAAGTTGCCATAACAACTTGAACTTAGTAGAAAAAATAAGGATAATTATATTAAATGTAGTAATAATAAAAGATGTAGTCTTATTGGTCGGCGTTGTTTTGATAATGCGACAGAGCTGAAAGACATGTACAAGTAGGCCTATGACATCATTGATGGAGGCTATTAAGTTACTTATTATAATGTAATATGTGAAGTGCGTAATAACCGTAACACTGTAATAAGATACCAAGCTTTTGTTTTTCGCATTTTCACGGTCATTTGATAGAGTAACCCCTAAGAAATAAGTACATTGTAGTAAAGGTGAAATCATTTCCGAACCTTCCCCGAATCGGGGAAGACCCACTCGGGGACCCCGATGGATCAAAAACTAAAACAATCAAGGAAAGGTATCCCAAAAGATTATGAACTGAAAAAATTTGAACATCATTCGCTATCTTATCACAATATTTCTGTAGTGGTTATGTAAATTTTCTAATGACATGGTTTGGGCCTTACTTTTTCTTGCTTATTTTAACAATGATGCTTTTTGAATGTCCTTATTAATGTTATGCTATAACTATGTAACATGCACCGAATATTTTAAAAACGATTGATTAAGTGATCTGACCGGAGAAAAGATCTGGCCACAAACTGACAAGAAAGCCGTCAATAGTACTACTTAAAAAATATATGCAAAAGTTCATATCCTAATACAGCAACACTAAGTTTAGGTATTGTTGGTATATAAGAGTCTTTAATACCGCGGCCTACAAATTTTATGCCAGCATTATGGGACAGAAGTGTACTTATACGTATTTTTTACGCCTCAATGCGAACATTAAACTGAACATCATGATAGGACAAGCGCACTGCGTATAATACGTGAATGGTTCTTGAATATTTCAATAGGACATTAAAAATGTGGGTCAATATGAAAATGTGTAGGTCGTATTTTACGAGGAAGTTAGGTAAGTTCAATAGACCAAATTTAGAGAATTTGTTTTGATTTGTAGATGTCGTAGGGATTTATCATCTCTCGGATGATATCCTCAACTAGACCTCCACAATTTCTAGAGAGCAGATTCCTCTCAAGGATTTAGGATTCACAGCAGAGGTTTATAACGAGGAATGATGTAACGTGCTTCACTTCAAACTGAGACCCCCTATCTAGAGGCTACCTCGCCTGTCAGTCAGCCCAATTTTCACCAAGTATGTACCTAATGGCCTAAGATATGAATATCTTACTGGTTTCTGACACTTAGCGGATTTTGATTTAAATCAAAATCCAAGCCCAAAACTGCAAGACCGAAGGATACGGCGAGCTCGTTCTGCGTGAATCGGATCGCCAATAAATAACAAAAATGTAAGGTAGCTGTTAGTAATTGCAACATTAAGACGTCCAACAACTTAGTCTACCCGTGACCATGGATGCTGTAAAGGACCCGAAACGTCGGGGGGAATTAAATAATATTAATACAACGTGATAAAATCCGTAAAAAGTAGTATTTCAATATGAATATCTTGATTTGGCACGCAAGGACTTTCTTAAAGGACTGACTGAAAAGAATAAAAGAATTGGAAACAAACCGAGCTTCAAGAATGTGCAATTTATGAAATTATGTCTATGCTGGCTTTGCAGAGTTCGGGGTAAGTACGTAGGGGAGATGCTATATATTTTTGTTATTGTTATTTATTTTGCAGTATAAGTATAGTATAACTGTCACCGTACACGGTATGTTGTGATCGACACTTGATGAGTTAGAGTTCACCGTTAAACCCTGCGGCTACTATAAACTGCAGGATTTACTTAAGGGAGCTCCTTTATTTCATCTGGGTGTAAGATATGCTTCCCTAGATGTGCAAACGGGCTATATTATTGTCTGTGTTATATTTTTCTTTTCTTCATGATTGATACGAACAAATATGTTTTCGATAATCATGTAAGCTTTCTAATTAAATGTGTAACTATTAGCAAAGACAGACTACTAAGATATTGTTTACATGTTCTTATTAGATTGAATGGGTTTTTTATAAACGTAATGTTTCACTTTTTGTGGTTCTACTGTCAGTTCCGGAAATGATGAAATAATGATGATAATAAACGAAATATGGAATGTAACAGTGCAACAAATAATCAGATTATTCATTTAATATAATATAGTTTTATTAATTAAATTGATTTTCATGTAAGTATGGTTTTTGTTGCAATAATATATTTTCGTAGGATTTTTGGCGTATTGAATGTATTTTTTATTCATAATTTGAGCAAGTAAATGCATTTAATATATTTCGCACCTTATATTTTGGTAAAACGGAAAACAGAAAAAATAAAGAACAGTGGCGAATGCTCCACCGCCAAGAGCTGAACTATAAATAAAAATTAAAAAACCTTGATTGCCTCATTAGTCTAGTGGTCCCAAGCGCGACTGCTACGCTAGAGGTCCCGAGTTCGATCCCCAGGTCGAGCAGTGTTATTGGGTTTTTCTATAAATTCTCAGTAGCAGCTCGGAGTCTGGATTTGTGCCCGGTTAATGGCAATAGGCTCGCCCGCTATTACATGGGACCTAAACATACCGGCGAACTGTGGGTGTACATTACAGTACACCTGTGCCTAACCCTGTGGGAAATACAGGCGTGATGGTATGTAAAAAAATTAGGTTATTCCTACATGTTTTGTTAGAATATGACACATTCGGAAATCAAAAATAGAAATAGTTTAAAGCTGACTCCATGTACGTGTTTATAAAAGGAATGCATTAGAATTACGAATGAAAATACTTTATGATACTTATTTTCATCTATTCAATTTAAAATCACTCGAAACTAAAAAACCTTTTTCTCTTGTCCCCCGCATTCAATATTTTTACTAAAATACAGACCATCCACAGAATAAAGGTGATATCACAAAGACTAATGACCGGACGCAGCCAGGCTACCGATAGTGTAAGCGAAAGCGAAATTGATCTACACCAACCGACACTTGGAAATATGGACGCATTTTATCATAAATAATAAATGTCCTTTCTTGGTAACACGAGCTTCAGAAGAAAATTCTTTATCAGCATGCATGGTTATCAATAATATTAATATTGGAAAATGTTCTTAAAGTAGAATGCATAAGAAACAAGTTGTTTTAGCTTTATTTGAGTATTTAATGACATTTGATTGATTCTATGCATTTTTGTCTTAAATATAAACAAATATGTACATAATTGAAATGAAAGAAATATCAAACAAAAATAAGCTTTTCCCGCTGGACGGAAGAGGTCTAGATTCGATAGTCTTACTAACGGTATGAATTGTAAGAAGTGACTTCACTCTGGATCGTTTAATCCGAGCCAACGAAGCTTGGATCCTAGGTGAGATTTCTCTAAAAATGTTAATAATATTCAATTAAATTGACCTCAAATATGTATAAGAATACAGAAAACATCTCTAAAATCCTGCAGAGCGAGTATGATTACCTACACGATGTTTAAAGAAATGATTTTTTTACACCTGTATGGTGATTTGTAATGATGAGATCCTATAGAGACACACATATTGCGATCGAGGAAACAGGAAGAGGAAGAGAGCAGACGCAGCGGCTGCAAGTGCAACAAGAAATTGGATCATCTGCCATGGATGTAGACACTTCAATGTCCAGCACTGCATATTGAGGCGAGAAACTGCATCACGCTAGGGAACCACATCATTAATATAATACTTTTCACTTCATACAACGTACCTATGCAGGTAATATCAAAAAGGTGTTGAGACTAACATGATATGGAAGACTAATATACTTCAAAGGCCAAGACGACTTGATAGAGATACAACCAACACTAGCTAGGGGAAAGGCTATCGTAAAGTCACATAGCAATAGCATAGCAATATGCTATTTGGATATGTTCTCATCATATTCTCTAAGAACAAATGAACTTAAGCTTGGCCACAATCATATGCTAATAACAAAGTCAGATGGTGTACACATGAGTTTCCGTGAGTCCAAGTATGGTTTGTCTGGGGCACACCATGTATTACTTGAAGGAGCATCATTTCCACTAGAGATGGTCCTCATTTATACAGAGGCTAGGACCCATGACAACTTGGCCATGCATGTTGCGAAGAGAAGGGATATAATAATATCGTAAGAATATGCAGCCGCAGTTAAGAGGGCAATGTTACATAACATGTATAGATGATATCATCGAGCTCACCAAAACCAACATGGAATCATCCATAATGCAGCAAAAATAGTGACTAGAAAGAAAATTCTAGTTGCTTGGAGTGCAGTAGTTACAAGCAATATCTCAGCAATAATAGTGATGATTATCGATATTTCTGATGCCTGTTTAGTAGTTTTGGTGTGCTCGATAGCTGAATCGAGCTGTTAAAAAGATATATTGCAAATTCAACAAATACACTTACAAATATAAGATAGTCTCTCTTCTATGAAGAACAAATTTTTAAAATAGGAGGCCAAATGGAAGAAGAAACGGCATCACTAATAGTGTTCCACAGCATTTTTGGGACATAGAAGAAGATTTAAGCATAATTTATCCACAGTGAACTACATTTATTTTGTAACTAAATAATTGTTAATAAAACAAAATAATAATATATTTTGCATAATGAACCATCTAATATGGCATTATGGAATGAAAACAAATAATACGAACACGAGTTATGAAAGATTGAGAAGATGACAAGCTCTTACAAAAAATAGAAAGCTACCTATGAAAATAAATAACGTCACTTCGCCTACCCATAGCCACCACAAAAAATATTATGAGTCATGAGAAAGGCAAAAACCTTAGGAGCAAAACTCACAAAGCAACGCTTACTTCGTACTTAGTAGGTAAGTGATCAAGTTTTTGGATCATTTCCAGACAGATATTGATATTTTTTAGTAAATATGGCACTTAGAACTGTTTGTATAGAATGTTTTGTAGTATTTCCTATAACGACACGTTTGAACGCTTTGCCTAAATGAATTTTGCAAATTTCTAGTTTTCGGTGGCATCACGTAAACTGCTGAACCAAATAATCAATATCTAAGAAATAATCGATCTTATTGAGACCTGTTAGAAAATGCTAGATACTAACAAATTATACCATTTCGCGAAATAGATCATTAAAAAAGTCCCAGCATAAAAGAAAAATCACAAAGAAGGTGCGATCGCAATAAGGGCACAATAACGCATGGTGCGACTCACCGTCTCTTCTCCCCAGGAAATTGGAAAACGTGAGGCGCTTACTTTCTGTTTATATAGAACGCCTTTCAAGATTTGGGACGTTTTTGCTTTGTTTCCGTGTTGATTCGGCTGTAAAAAGTGGGTTTTTGTTCTAAATGACAAGAATGTAAAATCAAATCTATTCAAAGAAAATTACCGAGTATCTAATAAAATATAAAGGGCAGATAAATAAATACCCATGTGGTGTTCTGAATTTTCTTTGTACTTACTGGACCAATGTTTTAGTCAAAAATGTCAGATGTGTAGCACTTCGCAACCAGCGCGTATGTATGAGAAGATGTATGAATGTGGGAGAAGCAAAAGAAGTATGCAAGATTTGTAGCAAGTGGCGTTCTATAGTTTCTGCCTACCTCTATGGGAGAAAGGCGTGTGTATTATGGACGTTTTAGTTAGTTAATCATTTTAGAAATCAATAATAGATTGTTTATTGCATTAAAAGTAACAACTAAACGAGGTGATAACATTCATGTCGTGGAAGCTAAGGGAGGGAATGTCAGGAACTTGTGATATGTAGGAACGCCTGGAACATTTGATATGTAGGGATGCCTGGAACTTTTTATGGTTTAGTTTACTTTGTGATATCGTGCTAAATCCTTAACACTCTTTGAAAGCGCGGTTACTGAGCATGAGGTCCTGGTTGCAATATACTGTGAAGCATTGTTTCAGCATTTCTATGATACGCCACGTCACTTCAAACATTTGAAACAAATATCTGTGTACCAATATCAACCAGTATCAATCTCTCCCGCCTAACCTTTCTTGGATTTAAAAAATCAGTTACAACTAAAAGGAACAAAGTTTTATATTTTATGATATTAAATCGATAAACTTATTAATTCGATAAAATCACATAAAGGGACGGGTCACACGCCGACAGCTCGGGTTAGGACGATCAGTATTGTCCTGACATTTATTAGACGTGACTCTCATCTCTGTCAATCTCTATCTATTTGCAATGCAAACTAGACATCCACAGACATTTTCTGTTTAAATTTCTAGCCTTCAATATTTGAGACTTGCTGGCCTTTTTAGATGAACTTGTAGATCGTATTATTTGTTTTATCATTTTATTAGTTTTTATTTTTAATTGAAGGAAATGAAAAACTGCCTTATGGTCCCAAAGCGCGACTGCTACGCTAGAGATCCTGGATTCGATTCCCAAGTCAAGCAGTTTTATAGCGTTTTTCTATGAAAATCTCAATAGGCAGCTCGGAGTTTGGACTTGTGCCCAGTTAATGGCAATAGGCTCGCGGTATTACGTGGGACCTAAACATACCGGCGAACCGTGGGTGTACATTATTACGTCTCTGTCTAACAATTCGCGGAATACAGGCGTGATGGTATGTATGTATGTATGTATGTATGTATGTATGAATGAAATATTTTCCGTAGAGATATAACTTTCACGTAGAACGATACAGAGAAAAGACGTGGTTGTACAGTTAACTAGTGATACAGCATTTGAATTCTTACAACAAAGAACTAATCATTTTCGGAAATTTTAAAGATAATTTTCAATTTATATTTTTCAGTTCTTCATAAAAAACGAAGCACTCAATATAAAACCCGAACTGCAGGTAAAGTTTAAAACTTGTGTTAGGTGATTTTGTCAGGCTGGCTTGTGAAGTGCGATTTCTTTCCTCGTTCGTATGATGAAGAAATGGAGATAGACAAATGACTCGTGTATTTGCTTTGATTTTAAAATTGCGTATATTTGTACAGAACAAAATAATATAAATTATAACCAGTTGTAAGGATGACACTTGATCGTCGTAAAAAAGATATTCAGTGGAATGACACAGCGCAATGCTCGCCCTTCCACCGTTCTGTCCGCTCATTCGTTGCGATGGCCCCTAGATGGCGTTAGTCGTTAACATGCCCCCGGCCTTGGACGTGCCAGGTTCCAACGAGATAGACGTCACCGGCTTTTGATCTTCGTGCGGGTACAGGAGCGGGCATATCTTCGAAAAGGATCGTCGAACAATGCCTGTGGCAGTTTTGATGCTGGCAACTCGTGCAATGTTGTCCTTGCCAGGAAATGTTTGGAGCACACGTCCGAGACGCCACTTCAGGGGAGGGAGGTTATCCTCTTTCACTAAAACCAATGTGTTAGGAGTAAGGCTGTCTTGATTCATTTGCCATTTTGTTCTTTTCTGAAGCTCGGAGACATATTCTTTAGACCATCTTGTCCAAAAATTCTGCCGCATTTGTTCCACCCGATCATATCGAGAAAGGCTCTGCGTAGTCATCGTAGTGAGGTCCTGGCTCGCAGGTGCTGTGAGCGGTCGGCCGATCAGGAAATGAGCGGGAGCAAGAGGGAGCAAATCGTTAGGGTCTGTGGACATTGGAAACATAGGTCTGGAATTTAGGACGGCTTCAATTTGTGCTAACACCGTACTTAATTCCTCATAAGTTAAGTGTGCATTGCCCACTACGCGGCACAAATGAAATTTGCAGGACTTAACCCCTGCCTCCCACAAACCACCGAAATGAGGCGAATATGGTGGTATAAATGTGAATTTGATTAAATTATTAGTAGCGAAGTTAACAATATCACATTCAGTGTCCTCTAAAAATTTAGAAAATTCCTTTAAAGCTCCTACGAATGTTTTACCATTATCTGAATACACTTGCATGGGTTTACCACGCCGAGAGATAAAACGTTTAAATGCCAATATGTATGCTTCGCTCGTGAGACTTGTGACCAATTCTAAGTGTATAGCGCGCGTTGTAAAACATATAAAAAGACAAATATAACATTTAATTAATCTTGCCCCCCTTCCTGCACGGTTTAACATAAAAATTGGCCCAGCATAATCGACACCGCATCGAATAAATGGATATCCTGGTTCCAGTCTTTCAGAAGGTAAGTTACCCATTTGCATGGTTAAAGGTTTAGCTTTCATACGTACGCATTTCACACAAGTATGCACCACTTGTTTTGCTAAGTTGCGTCCTCTGATAGGCCACCAGGTTTCTCGTATTGAAGCTAATAACAACTGAGGCCCTGCGTGTAATAAGACTTTATGCTGATACTGAAAGAGGAGTCGTGTAAATATATGCTTAGAACATAACAACAATGGATGTTTTTTATCATACGAAAATGATTTCGAATGCGTGAGTCTACCTCCTACTCTAATTAAATTATGCTTATCTAAAAATATATTTAAACTGGATAAATGACGAGGATATTTTAACAATCGATTACATTTTAATCCATCATAAATATCTGAAAATGATTGTTGCTGTGCAATACGTGTTAGAATTCTGGTTGAATTACATACTTCGTCTACTAAGAGGCAACCTGTGACGCGATGTGTGTTAACTTTGTTGCGACAGTTATTAATGAAGCGTATCAGGTATGCCACAACACGTCTCATACGGTTAAAACAAGAAAAAAGTTCGAATGGAAAAATTGGTTGTGTTTGACTTAACAATGAAATTTTATTAGCTTTTAATTCGGGTAATTCATCAGGATTAACATCATAATTATGCATATCTTGTGCCCAATCCTTATGTGGAACATGTAAGAATTGAGGTCCGCACCACCACATATCAGATGACTTAAGTGTGTCTAAATGCATTCCACGTGATAATAAATCAGCCGGATTTTGTTTACCGGCGACATGAAGCCACGGCATATCACCTGTTATCTCATTAATTTCTATAATACGATTTTGTACGAATTGCTTTAGTAAATTAGGTGACATTTTAAGCCATGCTAAAACAATTGTCGAGTCTGACCAAAAATACACGTTATCGATTGTTAATCTTAATGAACTTATTATTTTTGCGTACAGTCTCGCACCTATTACAGCGCCACAAAGTTCTAAGCGCGGTATGCTAACCGGTTTTACGGGAGCCACCTTGCTCTTCGCACATAATAAGTTAACTGTTATCAATGTACCTGTATAGCTACGTACGTACGCGCAGGCGCCATATGCGTCTTGTGATGCGTCACAAAAAATGTGCAATTCTATTTTGTTTGTATTACTACCTGCGTTAATATCTTGTAGCACATAGCGCGGAATCCGTATATCTTGTAAATACTGTAATTTATTTATGAATTTGTTCCAATCTGATAAAATAGGGCTAGTGACTGGATCATCCCAGCCTATTTTTGATAACCATAATCTTTGCAACATGATCTTAGCAACAATAATTGTAGGAGTAAGAAGACCTAAGGGGTCGTATATTTGTGCAATAGTTGAAGCGATACTGCGCTTAGTAGTACTAGTCCCTAACTCATAATCGCATTTTGTGCTAAAATGCAGTTCGTCCGGAGAACAAGACCAACCCATACCCAGAGTTTTTGTGTGACAGTTGTCCCCTAATGACAATTCCTTATACGTAAATGAAGATTGTGACTGTATAGTAGCAAAATTAAATATCCATTTTCTTAATGGAAAACAACCGGAATCTAGTATTTTAGAAATGTTACAACATATTTCTAATAATTTTTGTTGATCTTGATGACCCGTTATCAAGTCATCGACATAAAAATCTTCATTAATGATCCGTCCAATGACGTCATCATTGCATTCTAAAGCGAGTTGTTTTAAGCATCTTATACTTAGATAAGGCGCGGATGCCGTCCCGTATGTGACGGTATTAAGCTGGTATATACCGAGGGGTTCAGATGGATTGTCTCTCCAAATAACTAACTGCAAATTTCTCTGATCAGGTTGGATTAAGATTTGGCGATACATTTTCTCAATGTCGGCACATGCAACATATTTATATTGTCGAAATCTGAGTAGTATGGAGAAAATGTCATTCTGTAACGACGGCCCAATGTGTTGTATATCGTTTAAAGACTTGCCTGACGTTGATTTTGCACTCGCGTCAAATACCACCCTAAGTTTAGTAGTAGAACTGTGCTCCCTATAGATGCCATGGTGTGGTAAGAAAAAACAAGGCGACGAATATTCATAAATGCGACTCATGTGACCTAAGCGCAAATATTCACTCATGAATTCATTATACATTTGTCTATAATGAGGTGAGCTGCGAAGTAATTTGCGTTCGAGTGCAAGAAACCGGTTCTGTGCCATAGAAAATGTATCGTGTAGTGCATCAGCTGATTCACTCAACGGAATGCGTACAGAAAAACGGCCCTTATCGTCGCGTAAGGTAGTACTTTTAAATAAATCTTCGCATGCAATTTCATTTTTTGTGTATTTCTTGGAACTGGAACATGAAGCTATTTCTTCTAGTTCCCAAAAACGTTTAAGTTCGGTATCCCATGTTTGTGTGAGATTACATTGAGTTCGATTACTGTGTGAAACTTGTCTGTGAACTGACCCAGATATAATCCAGCCAAGTTTTGTGTTCTGCAAATAAGGACCTTTAGGTAAACGAATTAAACCCTCGTTTAGCAGTTCCCAAAACTTGTCTGCACCAATTAATAGATGTATTTCGTTTGTTAAATAAAAGTCGGGATCAGCAAGTTGCAGGTTATCTGGTATTTCAATCTTATGATTGACACCCAGTGAAGGTAATTGTGACGTAATGCGGGACAAAAGTAAACAATTTAAGCGTGTGGTATATGAGTTTATTTTTGACCGCATTTTAATGTTACATGATTGTGTAGACTTCGTGATGGAATTACCTACTCCTATTACCTGAACAGTGGACTGTATCAATGGAATGTTAAGGGTATCGCATAATGTTTCAGATATGAAACAATGTTGGCTCCCGTTGTCTAGGAGAGCTCGAGTGGTGTGAAATTTGTTATATTTATCAGCTATCTCCACTAATGCAGTCGATAATAATACTTGATTGTGAAAATGATTGTAAGTAATATTATCGTCTTTATAAAGCGTGTGAAATGTGTGAGATGCCGTTTTGGGATACATGTGTGTGCGTGATATCAGCAACGGACTGAGGTGATGTTTGTGATGCGTTTGCAACTGCTGATGACATACCAGCGTCACTAAAGTCGTGAATTAAAGTGTTGTGTTTTTTGTTACAATGCTTGCACGGCCCGAACCAACATTCCGCGACTACGTGGCCGACACGTAAACAATTACGACACATCCCTTTATCCTCTATGTGTTTTATTTTTTCGTTAAGTGATAAGCTAAGGAACTTTTCACAAGAATATAAAGGATGGTTCGAATCGCACATATTGCATTTGTAACGTTGCGAATGTGATGAGTTTGAAGGCTTACTATTTTTATGTGTGACTACATGACTATGTGATTTTATCGACGACGTTTTTTTTAATGTGTGTGTTTTGAGTATGTGTGTCCCCTGTTGGTTTGCATTGAGAAGGCTTAACAGTTTCTAGAAAATCTGCTCGATCCTTAAGAAAAGTCATTAAATCAGACAACGACATTTTTTTATTTGAGGACGTATTCGTGTGGGTACTTTTATGAAGTTCCCATTCGCGTTCCGTCGACGAATCTAATTTTGAGACTGTTATGTGGATAATTAATGTATCCCATGTGTCAGTAGGTTCCCCTAAGGATTTTAATGCACGAATATTTCTCATTATGGTGTCAATTAGTTTACGAATTTGCGAAGCTGACTCTTTATTTAATGACTGAGCAGAAAATAAAGCCTTAACATGGTTGTGAACAAGCAAACGGTTATTATTATATCTGTTCTCTAACAAATCCCAAGCAATTAAATAATTGTCCGAAGAAAATTCTAGCGCCTTAATCACTTGTAGTGCATTACCTGTGAGAACTGATCGCAAGTAATGAAATTTTTGAACGTTATCGAGATTATTACTATTGTGAATAATTGATAAAAATGTATCGCGAAACTCGAGCCATTGATCGTAGCTACCGTCGAAGTTGGGCAAAGAAATTGTAGGTAGTTTGATACCGTTCGAGTTACGATTTTGAATGTCAGATTGCGGTTTTTCCTTTAAAATACACTTACATTTGGCCACAATAGCATAGAACTGATTTTCAAAACTTTCTCTCTCTTGTAATTCTTTGTCTACTTGACTCCCCGAAACTATCAAGTCTAATTCGTCTTGAAAATTCGAAAATTGATCAAATAACAATTTTGTCCTTTGATAACGCTCTTGTAACTCTGCTTTTTGTGTTTCAGTTATATTCGACTCATCTAATGACTCAACAAATTTAACGAATAAAGTAAATTTCCCTTTAACAGAACCCCGTTTCTTGACTAAATCCCGGATGATATCATCTGTACTTTCAACATCTATAAGCGAATGCCTCTTTTTTGTCATTTCGGTGTATGTGAAAAACAGGAATTAAGCACTTACAGTTTCGTAGATGATTTTCACTTGCACGCGATGTAGGTAGGCGCACTAATTCACCGGTCAAGAACACTGTAATTTTGCATAAAGAAACAACGTAAGCACAAATTGAGCACAGGATTTAGGAAGGAAAGATTGAATAGCCTGACCGTTAATTCCTGGTGGTGCTGCTTCTCGATGAAGATCCGGCTCGAAGGACCAAAATATGTTAGGTGATTTTGTCAGGCTGGCTTGTGAAGTGCGATTTCTTTCCTCGTTCGTATGATGAAGAAATGGAGATAGACAAATGACTCGTGTATTTGCTTTGATTTTAAAATTGCGTATATTTGTACAGAACAAAATAATATAAATTATAACCAGTTGTAAGGATGACACTTGATCGTCGTAAAAAAGATATTCAGTGGAATGACACAGCGCAATGCTCGCCCTTCCACCGTTCTGTCCGCTCATTCGTTGCGATGGCCCCTAGATGGCGTTAGTCGTTAACAACTTGGTAAGATGTTTTGCTACACCTAAAGCTAAGCGATATGATTGCGATTTAGTTTAAACAAACAATCGCTCACACACAACCGATAGTTGGATGGTTCACCTTAATCTATGAAGTGAGTTTAGACGTTAGTGAATAGGGTATATGGTATAGCAGATTATAACAATCTATCACTATTCAATCTATTTGTAGGTGATCAGCCTATCAGTCCATATACTAGCGTAACTATATCGCGGGATCGCTCCCCTCTTCACAACGAAAAGAGGGATTGCATGTTGCGTTCAACGAATCAATCTGTGTAACAGCCTAACTCTGACAGCAAATACCACACGTGTCACGACAGAGACATTCATAGTTCAACATGAGATCCATCCTGCATCCCCGCAAGGGGGCGTAACTCAAAAAAAAAATTCAAAACTATTTATTTCACTAGTAAGACAAGTTATAATACATTATAACAACGCTCAATCTTTTAAACTAAGAGTTCAGAGACAAATAGGCGTAAAAATATAAGCTTAGTTTCGCTTGCCTTGGAAAATAGCACTTTAACTCAGCTATTCTCTAAGTTATGGCTCCCTAGTTCCACGCTTGGGTCCGTGCCATAGTATATTGATTACCACTTTGAAAATTTTACGATTGAAATATAACGCGTGTATTTAATAAATTGGGCGGGTAGGGTAATGTTTCATTCTTGTTTACAAGTTCGTGTCAATAAGACAGGTAAGTTTAGCACGTTATTGTGCCACCGTGCTTTTTAAAAAATAAAGGAATACGTTCTAAGTTTTTCGTTTAAATTAAAATGTTTGATTAATTAAAAACAATTAACATTAAAACAGCTGTTCGTTATTATTCAAAATCTTTAACACCACACGGAAAAAAGCTTCGAAGAACAAGAGCTAATCGAAGTACTGCACAATATATAAAATACAAATCGATACGCTACATTTTCTTATAGAAGAGTGAAAATGACAAAACGTAAGGCAGACGGATTATTGTAAAACTTTTTTCGGCACGAATGGGCCGGCTCGACCGGAGTGATACCACGGCCTCACAGAAAACCGGCGTCAAACAACGCTTACGTTGTGTTTCACGCGAGTGAGTGAGGTTACCGGAGGCCCAATCCCCTTTTAAAAGGCGGGCAACGCAGTTGTGACTCCTCTGGTGTTGCGAGTGTCCATGGGCGGCGGTAATCGCTTACCATCAGGTGATCCATCTGCTCGTATGTCCCCCTTTCCCATAAAAAAAAAACGAAATACGACTGAGTGGAAATGTATCAGAATGTGCCATATTTAAACTTCAGTTTTTATGGCCAAGAGCAATTTAATTAAAAAGCAAGAGACGATATATACACGATCTATGGTACTGGACATGGTAAAGATTAATTAAAATTTTATTTTAATTAGTTTCACTGCCTCAATAGATCGTCTCATCTATTGAGGCTGTGAAGAGAACACATTACAATATATATGTACACAACTATTTTGTAATATTAATCCACCTAGTTTTCGATTTACGCCACTGTATCGAAGGCACGATGACAGCCAGTCCTGTATTATTAATTGTCTAATTCATAACCTCTATCCGGTTGTGGCATAACAATTGACGTGGTATAGACAGCGGATGTACCGATGTGCGGATGTGGCTCTTGATTTGTGATTTGATATAAATTTGTTAGAGAAAATACGTCACTATCATTAGTATTATTAGTAATGTATAACTAGTAAAAAATATTTGATAAGTATTCAATATTCCTAATGATTGTACGTCAATCCACATTACGACATCAGAGATAAGGTTTTATGTTACGTATCTCTTAGGTTCCATTTATGTTCAACATCAAATAAAAATAAAAAGAAGGATCCAAAAAAGGATTTAGAAAGAAAGGAGACTACAAAGGAAGGAGCCAAAGTATTTGTAAAAGAAGGCGCCAAAAGATTTTTGAAAGGAAGAAGCCAAAAGATTTTTGATAGGAAGAAGCCAAAAGATTTTTGAAAGGAAGAAGCCAAAAGATTTTTGAAAGAAAGAAGCGAAAAGGTTTTAGAAAGGAAGAAGCCAAAAAGGATTAGCAAAGGCTGCCACCGTCAGATTACCAACTGTGGAAAGTTGATTTTCCACGCCATCTCTACTCAAAACTGTAGTTTTTAGTAGGTTGTTTACGTACAGTACAGGAGGTACTCATTACTTTCACGGGTATTTCACTTTGCCGAAGTCCAAACTACCAACAGTGGGTCTACCGATTGATTCAATCAAATCAATCAGATCAAAAAAGGCCTGTAAATACTCATTTTTATGCCAAATTTCAGGCTAATTACATCCCGTCCAAAGACATTTGTAGAGACGAAAGTCTACCTCTGTGAACGAGAAGGTTAAATATAAAACAACAGATTGAAAGGCTGGAAAAATGTTGTGGTACTTGTAGAGGTTGCCGCAAAAAAGCGACATCACTATGGGTTGGCTGGTTTGAAATTCAAAAAGGAATAAACATTTCAGTTATTTTTAGTAAAGGAAAAATTCTATCGCGGGCAGAATTCGAACCTGCGTCTCCTGGTTGGATACACCAGACACTCTGACCTCTAAGCCACCGCGAACCCTACCCGCCTGATTGAAATTTTGCCTTCACATTCTGAATTTACGTCATAAGGTGAATTACTCATTTGTATGAATAGGTGCTGTCTGTCGGGGCTGGTCAGCTCTTACTTGCTGTTGCAATCCCTAATTATTTTTGTTAATTGAATAAATCTTATACATCAAACTGCAGAATTCTCAGCAACTATATGGAACGAAGTTGTAAAACATAATATTGTAATCAAGATTTTTTTTAAAAGAAGATCTATGGAGTTTCTTGTCGGCTCTTCTCAATACGACCCACTTTTTTGGAACCGTGCAACTAATTTTGACTTTTGAAAAGTACCTATTTAGTGGTCTAATTGAAATAAAACATTTTGACTTTGACTATGCCAAATTTCAGGCTAATTACATCCCGTCCAAAGACATTTTGTAGAGACGAAAGTCTACCTCTGTGGATGGGAAGGCTAAACATAAAACAACACAGTCGAAGGCTGAAAAAATGTGGTGGTACTGTAGAGGTTGCCGCAAAGAGGCGACATCTCATTGTTTTGGCTGGTTTGAAATTTAATAAAAGAAATAAACCGCATTCAAATATCAGTAAAATTATGTTGAAAAGTGAAGTGAAAATAAATTGTATTCATTCGTTTATTGATTTTCATTCAAATAATAACTCTTTTCAAATTAGTGAATTTTCCTTCAAAGTAACCCGTAGATTAAATTCTGGAACTTCCAGAATTGGTTGAGGCACCAGGCACTCAAGAAGAGCGCATATTAATATTGTTTTTGTGTTGTGCAGCGACGGAAGAAGGACCGTTACTGAGATAGAGAATCTCCCACACTCATACCAAGGTGTGAGAGCAGACAAGTATTAGCGCCTGTTGATTTACAGAAGAGTGACCGCTACGAAGAATTGTAGTGCCCGTATAGAAAAATTAAAAAAAAATATTTAAAAGCTAAGTAATCTCTGTATAATCTATGTATAAATGTGCTAGTTTTCAGGCCTTAACGAGACCAACCTGAATTGTACTAAAAATTCGTCTAGTGACGAATTTTTGTACAATTCAGGTTGGTCTCCGCGATCAATAAATGGCCAGAAAGTGGTTTGCTATTGACACTAGGCCCATATTTGCAAGGACCTGCTCTCGTTTTTTTTTAAAGGATATACCAGGTGGGATTAAAGTATAAGGCTTTATGTGATAAATTGAGGACAGAGTTCCCTTCTGGAACTAACTATATTGAGAAGTTTTATAACACGAAACAAGAAATTAGATAGGACTCCATAACCTATTTTTACCGATTAGCGGATTTGGAAAATTCGGCAAAAATTCTGATGTAAACATTTTTAAAGGGGCTGTTATCGGGAGATATAGAAAAATTGGGTACGAAAATATATGCTTCAAAAGCAGAGTTACGTGCCACCATTATACAATTAAGAGATATATTTGAGAATAATAAGACCCCAACGGTATAATCTCCGATATAAGATATATCGGCCACGATACCTTTTCATTATCATCAACACAAATACACGTAATAGTTTCAGTGCAAGAAGGGGGACTCATGCACCCAAACCAACAAGGACGTGGTCAATAGATGGATGTGGTGAGTTGCATACTGCGTCCAATAATCAAACAACTCCCTGAAGACCAAACAGGTCAATTTATTTTTGTGACACGTCAGAGGAACAGTGTTTAAATTTTGTGGTGAACTCGTGGTTATTAAAGACATCAATCAGGAAATGGTGCTTGGGCATGATTTTTTTTATAAGAATAACGCCGTCGTCAATTTTCGGAAAAAAATTGTAATATTAAATGGTCAATTTACGGTTAAGTTCCTTAGTTCGCCTTGTAAAGATATCTTATATCTTTACAAGGCGATTCTAATGTGGCACACTCTAGATGTAATCTGATCAATATGATACCATTAAAAATGATCATATTCATCATAATATCAATCATCATATTTGGCCATGAATAAAAAAGTTTGAATTCAATTACTAAAAATGATTATTTCTATTTTTTTGAATTGGCACAACAGAGTGATTTAAGTATATTTTTTCGTTATCGGATGACATGAAAAATTTGAATCAAATTGACATAAATCCTGATTTGTCCGATAATGATAAAATGTCACTGTCTAATCTCTTTAGGAAATTGTAATATCGTAGAGATAAATATCAATACGGTGGATGAATACCTGTACATTGACCACTATATAGGGTGTTAAATGTACCCACTTTGGAGCGCATCTTTAATAATATAACTCAGTATTTTATTAAAGTTGTTTGTGAAGTCAGTAAACTAAACAAAAGATTTGTTCATAATCCAAACATTAAGACCAAACTAACTTCAGAAAGTAGGTCATATTGGCAACGTTAAAAAATATGAAGTATAAAGTTAAAAATGCACTTCGTTTCGATATAAACACCATTATTTCGATTTACACCACGGCTAATAGTCCTCCATATGACACTTTTATACGAAAATGTGATGAGCAGATCCAATTTTATGATAACATTTTGAAAAATACACACAGAGAATTGTCCATTGATGCCACTGAATCGATATTTCACATGATTACACCCCCGGAACTAAATGACCATTTGAAGTTCAGAAAGTCCAAACTTCTATTTTTGAATATTCTCATGGCTTATACTATAAATACTAGTGTCCTTCTATGTCATATGGCATCAGAGACTCGTACAATAGAAACTTAAAACATGGGTAAAATATCGATCCATACTAAATGAGGCCAAAAGTGATGATTCTTCTACTCTGCTAGAGGCTGTGACTAATGTGTTTCTAAGAACTGATTGTAATCATTATTTGACCCAATATTTTTCACTTTTAGAAGGAGCGAATATAACCTATGGATTGTGGCTTAAAATTTGAAAGGGTGATTTTGTTAACTTTCAATATCATAACATTATGTTATGGAACGACATAAAAATAAAAGACATCAATTTTTAAAACAAAACACCATATTGTTTGGTAGTCCTAAAACCCAATAAAAAGTGAGCGTTTATAAAAATTGGTCATCAGTAGAATTTTTCACGTCACTGGGAACAGAAACTAAAAGAAAATGGAAACTTCACTGCATCTGAAACCGCTGGGCAATATCGAGCAAGATGTATGAAAGTTTCGGTACATTTTATGCGAATATGAAATCTTCGTTATGCATAATTTTTAATATTCCGTACAATAATTGTCCGTCGCCGTTAAATATAAAGTCATCACTCCGACCTCATGTTGCGCCATCATCCATTGCATTAACCTCACGCATCATTCACAGCAACTCCGCTTAGCTGACTTTGATGAATATCGCTATTGGATAGACCAATTGTTGCCTATTTGTTAGTGGTCGGATCCATATTACATTGTTTACTATATTAATGGTTGCAACGGTTAAACCTAAACCTGACGGTGGAAATGATTTACTGATAGCTAGCGGTGTTCGTGAGTTGAGAAACGATTATTAATACATAGTTTTATGCGGCAACGATTTTTAACCACGTGCTGGTATTCTACGAAAATCTGCAGGATTGTAATTTGTTTATAGCTTTAAAGGCCATTTTAAACTCATGGTGACGAATTCAAAGAAAAATTGATTTTTAATTTTCTTCTATTTAATAAGTTATGTCGGTGCAGCCCTCTTCAAAAGCAAAAAAATTAGATTTTCTCTCTGTATTAAGAACTAGCTATTTTCATATGTACAGAATATCATAAATGGTACCTATCATGGATCGTCTACTACCAAGCATCCAAAAACATCCGCTTGCCCTGTAGTCTGCGCCATGATACTCGTGATTACATTCGCAACGACCCTCTACAGGCTGTGGTCCAGTCATTGCTGGACCCCTTCCCTTCAAGAGGCTTTGCCTCGCATCTTACTTGCTTGGCTTGACGTGTGATTTATATGTTTTGCGATCAAAATCTTTGACTGAAGTCTATTACTACACGACAATTATTCAGCATCAGTATGCAAACGATGAACAGCAAATTTCTCATGAAATAATTGGTATCCAGTTGTCCACAATAATTCAGGCCACTCATTATGTACAATTGTGTACATATCATTATTGCGACCGCTGACAACTAGCACGGTGCTATTGCATGCCCAATATTAACCGTCATAATTATATAAGATACGGTTAATTTATTTAAGGCTGATGCCCAAGTAATTAAGTATCTGCGGAAATTTAAGGTTAAAATAATGTCTTCTTATGATTCGATGAAACTAAAAACACTATGAAATCACTTTTTGTTCACGGAATTTAAGTAAAAAAGTATGTACTTACATTGGTTGAAAGCAGATATCAGAAAGCCACCTTCACAGCAATAGTTGAAATACCCCAACATTTAAGAATTTTTGCCCTAGAAGAGGTTTTCTTCCCTGACTACTCAATTCCCAACCCATCTCTTCCTACTGCAATTATTAAGGAATAACATGAAAAAGTAAGCTCTCACGTTGAAGATAACAACATGCCTTTGAAAAAACAAATATAACGAATCATCATGAATTCTCTAGATAATAAAGAAAGGTATTTACCAATTTCTCCATCTAGCAGCGGCGAAATGATATAAATGAAACATTCAATAACTCACAATAATTTTATGATTGCCAACTATACATCAGAAAAAAGAACCCAAGGAAATGTACTGTACCTACTAAAACAATATAAAATATAACTTTGAAATAGTAGAACCAGGAAAGTCCTTGGATTTGGTAGAGTAGGAACCTAGATTATCGGTATCGCAATCCGAATAAGAACAGAATTTGATTAAATTGTGTTTGAATTACTATTTATTTCGGTATTATGTTTGTAAGAAAAATTCGGTCCGGACTTTAAGTTTATGATTGATCTTATGATTGAACTTAGTCTCATTTGCTATCATATTCCAAAGTCTGCATAACATTACTTTCTTCTAATGTTCAAACATTATCTGATAAACTACGCAATGAACCTCGCGTTTTACGATACAATAATAATACGAAACTTGTCGAAATGACAACAAAACCGGGATAATCAATCGACAAAGATTGACACAAGATTGACAGACGTTCACAGATTCCCAAATCGCTTATGGCTTAGCGAAATAGGAAAATAAAGCAAAAAAAATATCATTGCAAGTACATAAAACCTTTCTAGCCATTGATTCGTAAAATCGCAGAGCCGGAAAGATGTTATCTGTCTCCGGTGCGGTTAAGCGCTGTGGAATTATTCCGTCATTATTTGGAGTTATTTTGTTTGGGTATCCTGTCCAATATGTTTGTCTATAGATTAATAATTACGTTGTATACCCTTTGTGCTGTTTATAATGTAGTTGGTCAACATGACACTGGTAAGTTTGTTTGAATTTAAAATTTGAAAATTCTTGATGTGTTTAAGTGCCAGTTCTTCTTCGATAATATAAACTAGTTTTTAAGTTATGAGTTATAACAATAACAAATACCCGCAGATATGAAAATTTGTCGTCAATTATAATTTTAATTTTAATATATTTTCGGATTAAATAACTCCCAAGAAAGATTCTAGGATAGCACTTGACACAGATTTTTTCAAAAATATAAGTTCATGTTTAGAACACCAGCTTGGAGAAGTTGTCAAGAAGACGTTAATAGCAACGGCACATACGTGTATGGATCACGTTGACGCCACCGTCAAAGATGTGGAGCAGCTTCGCGGTGAGCCACCTTATCCAGAGAAATCGGCCTGTATCATGAAATGTTTACTGGAGAAGGTAAGCTTACAGCCACTCTATTAATTTAACTATATTTCTCTTGAATCTGATCGTCACTTTACTTCGTTAACCTGTGCAAGAATTACGGACACCCAGACTTCCTATTTCCATAGACAGAATTGGAACATTTCAACCCAATTGCTTCGTAATTGGTTAGTTATCAGTTATTTGATTACGTGGATATGTGAATTTCCTGTTTAGCGCCCTAGATGTCGTTAAAGTTCGTGTATTGTTAAAAACGATAATTATTAACTTTTTTAAGGTAAGTACGTCATAGGTAAATAATTACTAAATCTTCAATATTAAGAACAAACTCCTGGAGAAATCATTCATTAACTAGTCTAGAAGTGCCAAGCACGACTACTACGCTTGGAGGTCCTGGGTTCGATTCCCAGGTCGAGTAGTGTTATTGGGTTTTACTATTTAATTCTCAATAGCAACTCGGAGTCTGGATTTGTGCCCGGATAATGGCAATAGGCTCGCTCCCATTTATGTGGGACTTAAACATACCAGCGAAACATGGGTGTACATCGGTACCTACACCCCTGCCTAACCCATTGCAGATACAGGCGTGATCGTGGGTAAATATATTATGTTTTACTCAAGAAAATACTATGTCCTACAGATTGCAGTAGTGAAGAACAATAAATATTCCAAGACCGGTTTCATGACCGCCGTGACACCCCTAGTATTCACAAATAAAAAGAAACTGGAGCATATGAAAACAGTGTCGGAGAATTGCGACAAAGAGGTAAATATTTACAACAAAATATTTAGGTGTTTGAAATAAGTAGGTAAATAATGTTTTAGGTGTAGGTACCAAGCAAAACTGCGGAGGCAAATTCTAACTTGGTATGTAAATGTAGTGACAAATGGTTGATTAGGGTCGCGGCTATAATATAGCCGCAAAAAATTGACAACATGACGGTATATTCGTTAACAAAAGATCTAAGCAAATGATCATTTTGAGGTGTGCGGAGGAAGGGGAGCTTAAATGACGAGGCGCGTGTATGTCACGAGTAGTTTAATGCGACTGATCCAAAGTGGAGACACCACCAATAGGTGAACCCATGTATGGGACCGCATTCTTCACTTGTCCCAAATGAAGACGTACACGTCCAGAACTTTGAGTTCTCAGGGTTTATCCCTTTAGTTGAGGATACATACGCGCAGATGCGTGGGATTGACCCCCGTCTACTAGAGATATTGCCGTATAGTATGTTCCAAATTGTTATGGTCAAACATCGAAATCTTCAGATTGCTGAGCTCGCACGCCAAAACGGCCAGCAGATATTGAACACGCGCACCGATATTCGAGACGCACTACCTGACTATCAGTGCATTCCCAAGTCAGTAGTAGATTATATTAGTCATGTCTCTAACGTAATAACAACGACTGGTATCGAAGTGAAACTAAATCTACCACCATTAGCAGTTCCAGTTGGCGATGTAGGAATATCCAGATCTTTCGGTCCGGTGAATGCCAACTCACACAATGTCTATGAAGCCTACTTTAGTCCTTTAGTGACAGCAAACCGTATTATAGCAAGCCAACAGAATAATCCAAATTATGCCCCATTGCCCGGTCAGTTGATACCGGCTAATTTACTCCCTACCCGAAAATTCCTAGGCTGTGGCCCTATCGACATACAGAATCACGGTGTTCAGCGGCGATTAGCGGTAGTTGCCTTCCTTGATGATGATTCCATCGAAGGTAGATACAAAATTGATCACACCGCTTGCACAAGAGTTTATATTATATTGGTCGAGTTAAAAGATCGCTTTAAAATGGTGGAATACAGGCGTTAAGAAAACGCGATAGGATTGAATCTCAAGAAATACATTCCCATCAAGACAACTTGTGCAAATCTCACATTTGTAGTCGTGTGGCCCTGCGGCTCCATTAATAATTCCATTATACGAGTATTATAAAACAGTAACAGTATATTCAAATGCGGCACAAGAATCCGCTTCTGCAAATTAAGCAGCTATCGAGGTGATGCACCGTCGAAGGATCGTCCGTGGTGCCGAAGCTGCACCCGTACTATTGCACAGCTGCCGAAGTTACCCCTGGGGGATGGGAAGTTACCCCTGGGGGATGGGTAGCTACCAGTAATTCTAACTTTTCTTTGGAGGGTCCATTTGGCCCAGTATTACAGGTCGATTTAAACGAGATTAGATTATTGAGATTTACTTCAAGAAGCCCGGTAGGGTAGCCGGAATATCATTTATAAATAGAAACTACTACATGGCCAAGTGGTAGAGATCCCCTGGCAGGTGCGCTGAAATCCTGACCAAAATTCCCTGAATACAAAAAATAAAATAACAAAAATGCGACTGCTCCAATATTAGTCCTTACTTAACTCAATTCCACACTACAGGAGATTATTAAATTGATGATATTTATTATATTTAGAATTTGCGGAGAGCAAGGGCTTCAAATTATTGATGTTTTGATACTAATATTTATATATCGCTATAATTTTATTGATAATACCAGCGACAATCTAAAAGAAACGACAATGTCCCATGTTTTGCTCTTGGGTAATAAGTAATTATGCTTCATGGATAACTACGGATCTCCGTGTAACATTCAAAATTATTTGTGTAGCCATAACTTATACTGATACGAAGGTATATCACTACATATAACACTTATTATTATTCTTAGGTATTACTTATTCACTATAGAAACAAGCTTTTAGTCTACGTAAAATTACCTAAATAAATATAAAACAGTAGCATTATTCTGAGATATTATGCAAAGCTTAGAAAATAAAACTGCTTTATTAAAATGTAATCACAGAATGTCCAAATATCAGGCAACGCCATTTTTCAAAGCTCAAAAATTAATTAGATATCTGGAATTGGGATTTAAATATATTGCTCTAGTCTCACAATATTTTACCGTGATAACAATGTGATACAACAAAACTAAAATAAATCAAAAATGAAATTAAAATCAGTGCAAAACTGATAAAGAGGAGAAAACAGGAGAGAGAGAGAGAGAGTAATTGTAAAAAATAACAATGTTATCATGGACTTCCGAAGAAGACTAGCTGGACGAATAAATATAGTCTCTAGAAGTAGTATGAGCTTAGGTTTTTCTAAGTAGCAAAATTTTAAGTTATCCCTGCGTAATTTTACAGCTAAATCAAAAACAATAGCTAGATCTTAAAGTAATCCCTGCGTGATTTTTCAGGTAAATCACAAACAAGAGACGCCATGCCAGCTAGGGAACGAGGTCATCACATGCATCTTTAAATATGCTCCCGAGCTGCATTTTAAGTCTTAAAATTGTCAACTTTAAGATGGAATGTGTTTAAAGAAAGTTCCTAAAAATCCACTTTCAAAAGAATGTACACGTTAAAATACTTAAATCTAGGCATAATTATTTTTAATAAAATAACACCTCAGAAAACATCGCTAAGTTTGTTTTAATGGAAAGCGATAGGTAAGAGCACCCAACCTACCTATGGGCTTCCTAGCCATACTTGCCTAAGCAGATTAATTGAATTTTATTAGTAAGTAAACAATTCTAGCTAAAGAACTGTCAACGGTACGATTTTTTTTACGCGTGGCAACACTCAGAATTTTTCAAATGGGGTTCGCTGCTTTTTTACCTTGATTTCAAAATTTCACTGTGTGAGTATTTTTATCTATTTTTACGGACCAAATTAAATGAAAAATAGTCTTCCGTCTTTCTATCTATGTTTTGCACTTGTACAATGAGTTTCAGTTCGTAATTTAAGAAAAATCGACAAATCTTTGCCTGGTTGTCATTTTTTAGTTTGAAACCAAAATAGTGATATCCCGCAGTTTCGTATGCGCAAGCGCGAACGCAGTTGGAATGTAGAATAAACAATGCGTTTTACATAATTACCTGTCTATAATAATAACTTAGTTATTTAGATCATTCTAGAACCTACTAAGTAGTACAAAACGTACCTATAATTTTTACAGAGGTAAAAGATGCCCCGAAATAAGAAAAGCTCTCAAAACAAAAATAAATGTATAAATCGTCAGCAGTACCTACGTGAATTACTCCACCAAAACCCTACCCATAGCCGTTGATCTCGTAAAATCTAAGAACCTACCATCATATGAGGCAGAAATCCTATTTGGGATTCCCAGGCGTACCATTTTATAATGATGTACCTACCCAGCGCGATCCCATAATTGATGACGTAACGGACTACATTTTGTAAATTTCAAATTCAATAACGTTCAGATGAAATAGAAAAGCAGCTACAAGAAGCTAGTGACGAAAAGGAAAACATAAATAAAGACTAGGTGAGATGAATGTTTCTTTACTAAACACTGATAGTTTAGAGGAAATTACACAAAATAAGACTGACAAGAACAATGAAAGAGAATTTGATTATAAGGAACAGTTTAATATAGGAGACATAGTCTTAACAAGATATTAAGAAAATCAAAATCAGAACCCTCAACAGAGCCAACCTCTACCACCAAAACCAAACAACAACATGCCTGAAACCTTGAAATTATCATGTTTATTTCACCAAGAATGTAATGAAAATGTAAATTTGTCACGTGGTGTGTAAGCAGTGCGTGACAAGGGTGAAGATTTTTGATAGCTACCCTTAGAATATTTGTTAATGGCGCCACCTACTGGGAATACCAAACGCTGTTTAAGTAGGCACCTACCACTTCCACTTAGGAAAAGTATACCTGATCTCAATTTGTCCAGACGAAGTTTTTACTACAATATCTACGATTTCCCTCGATTTTCCCTTAAGATACTTACCTACCCAAAAAACTTAACTCGCAAAGCAAAGTACCCAGGTACCGAACATATATTTTTTATTTTAGACGGATTCTCAGAACTGCATCACAATGTCGTTCCGAATCAAAATACCTATCAACACAATCTCGAACCGCGACCAGATTAAAAATAGGATCTTCGACGAGGTACCTATGTACTTACCTAAGACAATCAATAAAAAGAAGAGATGTATGTACCTACTTAGGTAGGTATTTTAGTTTATCATCCGAAAAAAAGGTGTGCCCAGGTAATTTTGAGAATTTGAGACCTCGGTACAGTGTAGACATTTTTTGCAAGAGTAAATGCCTACCACGCATGACGCACGTAACGTAAGTACCTGGGTATAAGTAGGTACTTGGTGGAATTACTGCTACCTACCGGTTCGTGAACACTAGAAAACAAAACTAAGGCACTGATGATTGCAGTTTATTAAACACCTATTGAACCACGCATACGCGTCTCGATTTGGAATTTGTGACAAATCAAACCACACGAAAAAGCCCAGCCCCATAATTTTGTTGAGCCATTAGGATACAGTCGGAAGTGTATCGTCGTTTCAATATCGAAAGACTAGTATCATAATTATACATACTTGCTATAAACTTTAATTAGAACACAAGACATTACAACAAAATCAGACTAGAATGAATAGAAAGAAAGTGCTAAACTCAAAACTGCTAACTGCTAGCTATAGCTAGAGAGATATAGCCCATGTATGTTTGGTTTGATGTTTGATGTTGACCAGTGTTGCCGTTACAAAAAATGTAAAATCCCTAAATAATCTAAAAATCCGCCAGATTTAGAATATAATATTATAAGTATTATTATTATTATATAGGTAATTATTTAAATTAAAGTCCGCTAGATGCCTCTAGGTCGAGTGAAATGTACGAGTAGGTATATATAATATATATCACAGTCGTCAAAGTTTATAAAATAATTTTCTACTTGTCTAACGTACCTATGCATAAAAAATAATAAAAACAAGACTGTTCATCAGCATAAAAAGGCAAAATTCTCTTCTAAGTCTAGAAAGTCTAGAAAGTCTAATTCTACGCGAATGTTAGCAGCACAGTAGACTTGATAATCGTATATACGAATGCAATTATTAGCTTTATTTGTTTAGAAAGTGTGTCAGTTGTTTAGGTTTTTATAAAAAAATCACCAAACCCTATACGGTTCAAAAGCCGCTGGAAGTAGCTATTTATACATTTTCGCTAAACATTATTAAAATCCCTTAGATTTAGCGATTAAGTCGCTAGAACGGCAACACAGCTATTGACATTAACCAATAACAGAAATTAGCGGTTGTCGCAAACCGTCTTCATTGGAGGCGCAGAGCGCATGCGCGGTGGAGCGTTCGGATACGTAATGGGCGAGTATCGGCTCGCCTAGGAAGAGGATTACGTTCGGATACCACCGTTACAATTTACAATATTATTTTTTTATTGAAGTTTTTGGAAATACTGAAATCTAGCACACTAGTTTTATGTAACTATCAATCGTATAATCATAAGTGTACCTTAAAGATTAACGATTACATTTTCAGTGGTGTGCCACGGAATAACTTTGGAAGTAGTAACTACTTAGGTACCTACTACCTAAGCTTAGCTAGGTATAATATTATGAAACCATGACCGCATAGATTTAAGTTTTGGTTAATTTGATGAAAGCAACCTTTTTAAAGTATGTAGATCGGAATCAGAGGCTCTGAGGCGTTCATTAGAAGTGGTATACGTCTAGTAAGTAGTGGACGAATAAAAGCTGATGATTAAACATTTTAATTAAAGTAGGTAAGTACCTAGGTACTAGGTAAGTACTAGGTGAGACAAAAAAAGACACAAAAGACATTAGGGATTGTAACTACATGTTTAGCTTCACTTAGGTACTTAAGTAGGTACGTTATAAATTTATACTTACTAATAAAGTTAACATTTTCACATTTTAAGAGAAAAGCAAGTACCTATTTTTTTATGGGATAGGAGAGCAAACGAGCAGACGGATCGCCTGATGGTAAGCGATCACCGCCGCTCATTGACACCCCCGCAGCACCAGAGGAGTCACGAGTGCATTGCCGAACTTTTAAAAGGGGATTGGGCCTCCGGTAACCCCACTCACTCGGCGAAACACAACGCAAGCGATGTTTAACGCCGGTCTTCTGTGAGGCCGTGATATCACTCCGGTCGAGCCGGCCCATTCGTGCTGAAGCATGGCTCTCCCACGAAAAAAACGTACCTTTAAGTAGGTATTACCTTTATTTATGACAACTAACTGAAAGCCATTTTGTTCATCTCTTCTGAATCACACCCAATTTTATTTTAACGATCTATGGTATCTAAGTAGGTAGGTACTTAGGTAAGTACTACAAGAACAAGAAAGACTACCTAGGCACCTACCTAGACATTCAATATTTGAAGCATTGTGAATAAAATGTAATCCAACCTTTTCTAAAAGGACAAACAATCACAAAGATTCTGATGATAGTGAATCTAAAAATGAACGCTAGGCAGATGGGTTTTTGGAGCGACCAATTACCTACGGGTTTCATGGATCCATTTCAAATACCTACAATGTGTTGATTTTTGATTATGTAGGTTGAACCTACCTACTGCATTCTTTTTTAATAAAATTGTTGCAAACAATGAAATCTGTCAAGGGACGGTGTAGAAACTAGAAACCAGTTCCATAAAAGTACCTATTACCTATGTTTCCTACAGTCTTTTGTTTAGTCCATTACATAGAAAATATACCAATCCTCAACATTGAAAAATAACACGTTTACCAATACCAAACCAAAAACGAAAAACCGATTGCTTAAAAAATGAGGCAATATGGAAAGATATTTGAAGATTCGACATGCTACAAATTTCAATTCTTCAAAAATCGCTTTGTTTTAGAGCAAACACATTAATTTTACACGACATTGCTATCCTCTAAACCAAAACCAGAGAAAAGAACATAGAATACCTTACCAAACATTTTACGACCTAATTTACGGCATAATATTGCTAATTGTTCCTAAATAAAGTAAAAATTCTCACTCAATAACACAAACGACGAAAAATTGTCAATCAAGCGTTCCCATTGAATGACAGTTTGAAATTCGAATGTCGCTTTCCATTTTCGATGATTACAACATTCAAAAAAGTTTTATGCCAGAACATTGTTATTGTTGACGTAATTAATTCTCCTTGCTCGATTTTTTATTTATCTGGTAATTTTAAAATAGTATCTATTGAATTTTTTTTTTGAATGGAGAGGTTGTACCTAATATTTTTTGGCGTCAGTAGTTTTGTAATAAGTAAGTACTTAGTCTAAGCAATATTCTGATTATTTTTCATGGCCTCAAAATATTGACAATAAATAAAGCCTATCGACCAAATCAAAATTATCGGTTTTAAAAAATAAGGAAGTGATTTCTATGCATGTTAGTGGGTATTACGCTCGCGCTTGACAGAAAGAGTATAGGTAAGTAGGTAGGTACTTTAAGTAATTATTAACCCATCAAAAACATAAATATGACCATGGGAGTCAAGTTCATTATTAAGAATAGGCATGGCACACCGACAAAAGAATTGAGATCTAAATGGATGCCAAGTTTTTACTTTTTAGAAGGGTAAAATATATTTACCTTACAACATAAAAACAGTAAGAGTAACTAGCTATAACTAAGTAGGTACGAGTTAATTAATCAAATAAAATATGACTTGTTTAAGAAAACTAGACGAGTGACATCTTTAGCAGGATTGTCTACAGAACTTTGGCATCCATTTGAATCTCAATTCTTTTGTCGGCGAACTCGATAACCACACCTATTCCGAATATTGAACTTGGCTTCAGATTAATGTTTATGATGGGATAGCCTTACTTTTTGTAAATAAATTATTATTATTCAACATTCAAAAGTGATCTGTAAAATATTTTATTTTTATTTTACAGATACCTGCTTTAAAGTAGGTCATCAAGCGGTAGGTACTTAAACAGTTTTGACAAGCACCAACCCGACAGAACTGTACGGGCGCTCGCGATAATCTAGAATTTAAAACGATAAAAGCAACATGTTATCATGGAATCTATTCTCCTGCGAAAGAAAAAGTTTTTGCTATTATAATTTTAACAGGCGCTAGGTGTTAAAATCAATTCATCATCATCATCAGCCTATATTCGTCCACTGCTGGACGTAGGCCTCTCCTAGTGAACGCCACAGAGCCCGATCTTCGGCTTTCCTCATCCAGTCACTGCTAGCTGCCTTCGATTGTTTGTAAAATATTTAAAATCACAAAAAATCACTGATATCGTTTTTTTCCGTTGTATGCACAATGGAAAAAAAATTCAATCAACAAAATTGTACATTCACCTACCTAGGTACTTTGATACTTTGTTATTTATTAATTTTTTGATACCTACTAATTATCATCATAATCAATCATCAATCAATAATCAATTTTTAGTTTTTTTCCTTTATAGAAGTACCCTTGTTAGTTTCCCTTGATGCCCACCTCGGTTGCTGCGGCTTTGGAAGTCTGCAATCCGTAAGTCGGCAACACTACTCATAAGAGTAGTGTTGCCGCTGTTAAGAGTAGTGTTGCCGACTACCCCTCCTTAGACTCGAATGTCAAAAAATATGGGAATTGGAATAGGTATGTTTAAACAATTCCATTTATTTGTGTGTGTGCAAATATGCACCTACAAAATAAAGGTAATCAACTCATCAATCATAATACAGGTTTTCGTGGGGTATTCCTCGAAGCGCACCCATTTTGAAGCGTACCTAAAATATTCCTCGAAACGCACCTATTCGGAGCGCTTGAAAATCAAATTAAAATATTATATTTTTTTCCTCGAAGCGCACTGGCGGTCAAGGTGTCAATAGATATGTATATTAACTAACGGAAGATATCGACGGACACTCATCCAGGACACATCCAAATAACCGGGCTAAGGAGAGCCATGCCAGCCATTTTTTACGTGGGAGAGCCATGCTTCGATACGAATGGGCCGGCTCCCCCGGAGTGATACCACGGCCTCACAGAAAACCGGCGTTAAACAACGCTTACGTTGTGTTTCGCCGAGTGAGTGAGGTTAACGGAGGCCCAATCCTCTTTTAAAAGGTCGGAAACGCATTTGTGACTCCTCTGGTGTTGCGGGTGTCCATGGGCGGCGGTAATCGCTTACCATCAGGTGATCAGTCTGCTCGTTTGCCCTTCTATCTCATAAAAAAAGGATCTAGATAGGTACCTACCTATTTCAAGTTTTGAAGTTGACAATAATTAGCAACCTTACCTACTAGGTACCTATATTATTATTTTATCGCTTCCCCATAGCCACCCGATGTTAAAACGATAAATTTATTGTTTTCCGCGCCAGATACCAACAAATGTGAGTAAATTCAATTTATACCGAGTAACATCTCCACCACGGACATAAACCAGCAGTTGAAAGCAATAAAAACATATAACAGAACAATAAAGATGTGTTTTATAATGTCATTTTTCATTTATTATTACCTACACGCATTGCAGGAATCTGGTTGACCGGTAAAATGGGAATAGTAACATTTGTACCTACTTTCATAATAATTTTAACAATTACGAGTACTAGTTAGGTACCTACTAGTTTTTAGAAAAACAGTTTGTGCGTGCTTAAATTGTTACAATGGTCTGACACAAAGAAATAAACACATTTGCATACGGTTGCCAGGTGTTCTTTCAATCCTTTCATTGCAAAATGTCCGGCGAAATATGAATCTGTGTCCTGTATTTCCTTTTATTTTTCGGCCTACCACATGTACTCAATATTTGTAGGATATTCAGCAATTTTATTTTAAAATGAAGTAAGTACCTACCTACTAGGTATGAATGCCAGTGCCCTGCGTAGCTTGATTTCAATTTTGCGATTTTCGTGAGAATTTGGAATTTCTTAGCGGATTTCTAAAATTTTTAAGCAACCTGCTTACCTAATCTCGAGCTTTATAGGAGTTTTTAAAATTTTATTTTAAAAACTAGAATTTAGATTTTTGAAAATTTGATTGGGATTTGGTGAGTGATACCTACCTTCATAATACATAGTAAGTACTTAGGTAACTATAAAGTAGGTACTATATTCTATCTCAAATATTTAAATAACAAATTCTTCCAATCACAGTTCAAATACCTAGTCAACAAAATCTTTCCGAGCTGCTATCAAAGTCTAAATAAATAAACATGATACATCCAAGTGTGCTACATCCCCATCAAAATTTCAGTAACTGAGTGCAATCTCCCAAAAGGGGATACACAGTACGTCATCCTACGTAGATCCTCGACATATCGTACGTGTCACTTTTCCACTTTAAGGTGTTTTTGGGAACACTCTAGGGGAAAGAGAAAAGGGAAGCATCAGACAAATAACTTTCATGTTGAAAGTATTTTTGCTATGCTAAATTGAACTTTACGTTTTTGGAAGTAAGAGTTAATGGGCATTTTGGGAGACGGTAAACAAGACAGAGGAGCATTTTACTTTCATGGAGTCATTTATAAATTGTTATCATAATGTGTCAATGTATGTACTTTTATGAGTAAAGCTTCTAATTTTGACTTCCAGAATTTGTTGCGTCTTTTCGGTCGTTTCTTTTTTCCAGATTCAATTCTAGAACTAGAATATAGCATAACCCCTCTCATTCTGAGAGGAGACCTGTGCATAGTAGTAGGACTGCATCCATTATGCAGTCCCAATTGATTAGAAACGGCGATAGCCTAATGTCTAGGGCGTCGGACTTGCGATCATGTGGTTGCCAGATCGAAACCCACCCATTGCACTACTGACGTGAACTCACTCGTTACACAAGCATTTAGCTTCTACTATTAATGTGCGACCACATTGCTAGTAAGTTTTTAACACAAATAAATTAATTTTATAAATTCTAGAAAACGGTGAGCTTGTTGTATTGAAATAGTGACTAAAAGTATTTATGGACCTCGTAATTAAATCATAAATTATTATCATCCCCATCCTCATAGTGGGTGATGGCTCAGGTCTTTCTTGAGACTGCTCGAATCTCATAAGTATACTCACAAAACGAATCTTCTATCTATATATATATATAAAGAACCTGACTGACTGACGCTCAACGCACAGCCGAAACTACAGGAGGAACCTTTTGCACTATAGACCAGCAATAAGAAAGGGATTTCGTATTTTCTCATTTTAAGACGGGGGAGGTGATAGTATAAGCAAGCATCACTTTAGAACGCGAATGAAATCGTGAAGAATAGCGGCTAATGTATATAGGTACCGAAACTAATTAATAAGCCACAGCACATAATCCTAATTTATTTGTAGCAATCTAGTTAAGTCTACGTAAATGTTTGACTCATGTAACAGATTCGATTAAGTCAATTTAGTGGTTTTACAACTTGAACTAGTTAGTTATCGCTAACTAAATACTTATATGATTATGTAAGCTTGTTCACTGTATGTGAGAACTTTAAACTTTGGCTTGTTATTGTTATAAGGGAAAATGGGATCCTACTGTAATAAATCTAGAATTAATAGTAATTTTATTGTGAGTATTCTTTGTTTTGGTTGTACTAAAATTATACTTTACACAGCTTCATTACTTTAGATCGTCTATAACCCTATGGTCTAGATCGAAAGCACGACTGCTACGCTAAAGATCCTGGGTTTGATTCTTATGTTGAACAGTCTTTAATTGGATTTTTGAATCGTATGTTCAGTGGTCTTCTTTCTCAATAATGAGGCAGTTCAATTAAATACTAGCTATTAAATGTCCCCTACATCATAGAGGACTTTTTGAGACAAAATCTTGCCTAACTACTTCCTTCTTCTTCAAGGTCCACTATGTCTTTACCAAAATTTATCACCACCATTCACATCATTATCATCAAAATTTATCATCACCATTCAGACAGAGTTACTATTTACAATATCCTACTTTCCTATTTACATTATTAGTAAAAATATCCTACCATTACGCTTGTATTCCCCGAAGGTTTAAGCAGAGGTGTACTAGTGTACACCCAGGGTTCGCCAGGATGTTTAGGTCCCATGTAATAGGGGGCGAGCCTATTGTCATTAACCGGGCACAGATTCCAAACTCCGAGCGGCTACTGAGCATTTCATAGAAACACCCAATAACACTGCTCGACCTGGGAAGCAAACTCAGGACTTCTAGCGTAACAGTCGCGCTCAGGACCACTAAGCTAATTAGGCAGTCAAGTCAAGTATTCGTAAAAATATAACTTTCTTAACCAACATTATGAGCCAAAACCATGTTTTCTCTCTAAAACACGTACATATACAAGACTACCGACATAATGACGTCAGGGCCCGTCTTGGTTAAATTTGTCTCCTCAAAGAGGAACAAGGTTTCCTTTATGAACTCTTCAGTTTGCATAATACAAACTGCATACCTATTTTACTAAGGATAATATATTAGTGGTATCTTTGGTATAAATTGTGTGGCTTGATATTATCAGCATGAAAGGGTAAACTTGGGTACCTATTCAATAGCTGGAAGGATTCAAAGGATTCTTAAGGGAGTATTGTATAGCAAAACCTTATAGAAAATAAGTTCATTCACGAGTCTAAAACATTAGAATTCCCTACTCTTAGAGAGAATACCTATCTTTATTATTTCCTTTTGATCAATCCGTTATTAATGAAATATTTTTGTTACGACTGGGTTTCGCGATCACGTTATTTGTTAAAGTTTTTTAGTAGATTTAGCACTAACTATATATTTAGTAATTTTAGATTAATTCCCAAAACATTTACTCCTGATGACGTCGTGAAAAAGTCTGAAGAGGTAATGTCTTTGCCATGCAAAAAAAAATTAATATGAAACGCGCGCAAAATTTTTTTATATGCATTTTTCTACGCCCTATTTTTTTATTCCATCTAACTTGTCTAAACAGTAGGAACTTGGAAACAATAGTACTTAATTGTAGCGGTCCCATTTTGCGTCTTAACTAGGTTAATTACATTGTTTTTCATAATGAACAGATTAATTCATTGAATGTATGTAGGTACCTATTTACTTCAGTTACACAATATTACGTTATTTACATAAATCAATTAATCTTGTCACTTACTACAACATTAATTTATTCACAATACAGTAAGCTCACTATCACACACACAATATCTAGATCAAAATATAATCCTAGACCGAAATATAATAGGACATGATGTGTCAGTAAGGGTAGAATACTAATTTTATTTGTGACGGTAGGTAATGATTTAGTAGGTCAAAGTCAAAATGTTTTATTTTAATTGTACCACTAAAATAGGGAGGTACTTTTGAAAAGTCAAGACTAGTTGCACGATTCCTAAAAGTGGGTCTTATGGAGAAGAGCCGGAAAGAAACTCCATAGATACTCTTTAAAAAAAACATGATTAACTTTATTTTAAATAGTTGCTGAGAATTAGAGAATTAAGTAGATAGGTATGCAGTTTGATGTTACTTCCGGCCGGTTTCTTTAACGAATCTGTCAGTAGATTTGCATAATATTAGATCAAATTTTGACATAAGGTCCATACATTTAATGTCAAAATACTATCTCTAAAAAACAAATCAACTAATAGATTTGATATAGAAACCAGCTGTTACGTTACCTATCTACCGACTTGTAGTTTCGGGACTTTATCGTGGTGTTGGTAGGTATCGATATTGTTGAACATTTTATGAAATCTGAAACGCCAGAATTGAATTTTTCAATATACCGCGATAAAACCCATAAAAAGTAGATTTATTTAAAAAAACCGTACGGATGAATCTATCAATGAGTCGGCGTTACTGCTAGCGCCATCTATTGGTCATGATCATGGTTGAAATCAATCAATTTGTTAGCGCTACTGCTACCGCTCTCATCTATTAGAAACGATGAGTAACAATTATAGCCCCATAGATGGCGTGCAATTAAAAACATATATTTGTAGATATCGTTTTAACTATTCTCACAGAATAACTATACTACTTACTATTGTATTGTAACAGTTATTAATTTAATACTTATGAGTAGTTATGAGTATGAGACAGCTCGTTTGTTATACCTGTTAAGGTGATCACTTCCCCCCTGTCGTTGCATCGAGTGACATGGATTTGATTACCACCCAAGATTAGTAGAATAATATGTGGGTCCTATAAATATTTTCATTGCCTCGTCAGGCTAGTGGTCCCAAGCGCGACTGCTACGCTAGACGTCCTGTGTTTGATTCCCAGGTCGAGTAGTGTTACTGGGTGTTTCTATGAAATTCTTAATAGCAGCTCGGAGTTTGGACTTTTGCCCAGTTAATGGCAATAGACTCGCCCCCTATTATTTGGGACCTAAACGTAAACATATTTTATGATGATGGTATGTTATAATATTTGCACTGATATGTAAGTATCTGTTTGAGTGTAAAATGTGTGTGGTTCAGTGATATTTAAGGAATAATACGTAAATAAAAGTATTTTCTTTATTCTTTCTTATCTTTCTACCTAGGATCCAAAATTCTGTCCATCTCTTTCCCTCTCAGAAGCTTAACAAACCAAATTAATTAGTTTTCCAGTGGAGAAACGATGTAACATTTAGCCGTTGAAGGCTCACAATTATTAGCCTGTCAGATAAAATGTCAACAGAACGTTTTACTATAAAGTGGACTAGAAGACGGCCTGTCTCAACTTCTTAGCTAAATATTGTTAATTAAGTTAGGTATTTTGAGAACGCAATAATAATTCAGAATCGTCTACCAGTGTCTAGCCTGAGAGATTTAGGCAATCATTATCCCAGCCTTGTCCCAACTACGAGTATGTTGGGTCGCCTATTTGTGTCATAGGTATATCACACGAAGAGACTCTGCCAAACCTCCGCAATCCGATTTCTAAGCAATAACGATTTCCTACGAATAAAGTAGTGTGTGAGTGTAGGTTTGGTTACTGAATACATAATAGTACAGGTTTGATAGGGTAGGTATATGTGGTAGTTAAGTGTTGTTAAATTTTTTGAGTGTGTTGACTATGTGTGTAAGATGTGTCATGAACGTATCATTGGCAGTGTTGTCGGATAATATGGTCTCTAGGTCATAGGGTTTTAGTTTTATGAAATGACAGTATTGTTCATTGTACATAGTTAATTGAGTGAAAATCAGGATCGACGGCTTTAACGTCTTCGAGGTATGTACTGGTGATTGATGTGCTAACATTGGTCTCCCATCTATAGACTGACTGACCGTGGTAAGCGCAACCTTGCAGTTTCATTGATCAGGGTTGTTATAACGAGATCTTCAAATACCTTACGAGGTAAAATCCCTTGAATATTGGACTGGTTCTAGGTTCAAGGCGTATTAATAGTTAATTATCATGCGCTTAAACTGTGAAGAAAAACATCGTGATGAAACCTGCATGCCTGAAAATTTTCTCGACGGCGTGTGAAGTCTGCCAACCCGCACTGGGCCAGCGTGGTGGACTATTGCCTTATCACATTCCAAGAGGAGACCCGTGCCCAGCAGTGGGACAGTATAAGGGGTTGATTATGTTATGTAGGTTCAAGGAGATTAGTGTAGGAACTGGAAGGAAGGAAGGTGTTGAAATATCCTGACTGATGATGATTATTACTTAACCACTGTTATTTATTGGAGTAGGTACTACTCGTAGGTAGGTACTAGTTAGGTAAATAAACATACTTATCTACCTTTTTTTGACCGCGGAACCTCATGGATCTTCTATCAACTGGGGAGATGGCAAGGAGTCCGTCTCGTCCTGATTAAAAACAGCACTTGTTTGCTTTCACTTTTTAAAGCATATAGCCAGACCTTCTACACGAGCGGCCTGTGGATCAACTGTACAAAGAGGTCGGTGGATGCACTAAGAGTGCAGTATAATAATGGCTTCAGGATGGTGTTGGGACTGCCGTGTTTTTGTAGCGCGTCTGGTAGGTATGTCCGCGACTGCGCATACCAGTGACTTCTACGCCGTAGTTTTCAAAAAAGCCAGCTCGTTGTTAACAAGGACTGTATTTTAATTTTTGTGGTTGTCTTCACTAACATTAGAATTAAGCAAACATTTTTACTACTATTAACCACTTTTGGGTCTAAGTTGCCATAAATAAACTTATTATTATTCCATTTATATATTCGTTTTCCTTATTTGTATATATTTTTAAATATTTTTATAAAAATAAGAAAAACATTTAAAAATATAAAAAAAATGTTGCCCATCGGCATCGGGAGCAGGGTCCAAGCTACCGATGGTTATTATTATTATTAACACTGACCACCATGCCAAAACAGAAAAAGCTTGCCCTCGGTGCCAAGCTCCGAATTTCCTTTAGAAATCTGTCACCCAATCACGACCGTGGCGTGCTGGGCACATTGGCGCATTTTGGTTTTTAGTCTATACATGACTGTGGCGGTCTAATCTCGCCACATCACATCGCTAATCACGACATATTCATCACGACCATGACGGAATTTTTTTCCGTCATTCCTATAAAAATATTTCCAAAAAATTATCTCTCACATCAAGTATATGCGATTTATTTTCTATAATTAAAAATTAGACTTTCAGTGTCCTATAAAGTAAACATAAAAATTTTCAGCGAAATTACTTCAGTACTCCTTTTACAGTTCCGTGGTGAAAAAAAAATCTATGCCATAGGAATTTTATTTTCTAAAATTAAAATAATTACAGGTATACAGATATTGGACTGCTGGTGACAGTAATCGGAAAGCAATTGGTTTTAGTAGTTTTCAACATATCTAGGATATAGATGAAGCGAAAGTGGAGTGCCAGGATCGTAGCAAGTGGAAATCTATAGTACTCGTAATAGGAGACAGGCGTGAAAATAATGTATGTATGTAATTTTGTCACGTTACCCACCAAAAACCTCTGTCGTCGCAAGGTGAATTGGGGTCTTCAATTCATTTTATTATTAACTAGCTTTTGCCAGCGACTTCGTCCGCGTGGAATAGTTACTTTGTTCCCTAGTTCTTCGCCCGTGGTTTCACCTGCGTTGCCCCGTTCCTTAGGGTTGTAGCGTGATGTTTTATAGCTTGAAACCTTTCTCATGAATCACATTTTCCCAACATTTCCCTTCACTGCTCTGCTCCTATTGATCGTAGCGTGATGGAAAGTATACTATAACCTGTGGTTTGGGCTGTGAGTTGATAGATCACTATGTCAGTCAGTCAGTCACCTAACGTAAGAGTAGACAAATATAATCAGAAAGCTCCGAACTGCTAAGCTATCGGGAGTTACACGTGTTATTGTGAGTCAACCATAAAAGATAGACATTTGCTGTCATGGAATATTTTTTATATAATTTTAAGAACATTTCCGTCATACATGATTTCTGTGTAGCTTTAACCATTAAGGCTGCACACGCGACGGAAGCTTAAAAAAAGGTGTAAGTTCTCCTATTTTCCCAACATTTCCCTTCACTGCTCTGCTCCTATTGGTCGTAGCGTGATGAAAAGTATACTATAACCTGCCCAGGAGTATGAAGAACAATTGTACCAAGTTTCGTTGAAATCCGTCGAGTGGTTTTTGTTTCTATAACGAACATACAGACAGACAGACAGACAGACAGACAGACAAAAATTGTACTGATTGCATTTTTGGCGTCAGTATCGATCACTAATCACCCGCTGATAGTTATTTTGGAAATATATTTCATGTACAGAATTGACCTCTCTACAGATTTATTATAAGTATAGATATTGCGGTAAGGAACGCTGTCTCGTGCATTCACTCCGGCACCAACTCGCAGGGTTTTCCATTTGCTTAATAAATAGCAGGTAACTAGAAGTTTTGAGCAAAATTCTTGAAACCAACGACTTGAAGTATTTATCTCAGTTGAAAAGTGTTTGGAGGTAAAATAAATTATTTTTAAAACAAGTTTTTAAGTATTATTTTGCTTTGCTTAAGCAAAAGCTTGAGGATTGCCTCATCATTCACTCCCTTTTCCATCACATCGTTAGTTATAGTCGATGGATGTAGGTTTCTAAATAGGTGTGACAATTTTCATAAGACTTATATTATTTACATACATACATACATACATACATACACTCACGCCTTTCTCCCTCAGGGGTAGGCAGAAACTATAGACTGCCACTTGCTACGATTCTTGCATACTTCTTTTGCTTCTTTCACATTCATACATCTTCTCATACATACTTATATTATTTATTATTTCCTTTATTAATTATATGTACATACTTAAATACATTTCCCATGTTATAGGGGCCGAGCTTATAGCCATTCACCGGGCACAAATCCAGACTCTGAACTGCTGCTGAAAATTTCATAGAAAAACCCAATAATACTTTGCTCGACCTGAAGATCGAACCCAGGACCTCTAGTGTATCAGTCGCGCTTGGGACCACTAGACTAAGGAGGCAGTCCTTATTTATTTATTTATTTAACATTTATGAAATCCCCATTTCAGCGTGAAATTAGAAACAATATTTTTATAACTTTTAGCGATCCTGCTTAAAGCAACCAACTCCAAATTATGATTGTCTAATCCAAATCAAATCAAAATAAATTCACCAACCAAGTATAGTGTAGAATTCGGCTCTGGCACTCGCCGGCCGCTGCCGCTGCCATGCGTGGTTGCTGTTCTAACCTAACCTGAACTTAATATTTGGTGACCATTTATCCTATTTGGTAAGCATTTTGGTGATCAATTTACTAAATTTGGTGGTCCTTATTATTTATCCCCTTTTCATAACTGCATGTAAGTATGATTGTTAACGAATTTCTCAATATACCTACAAGAAATCGCATTGCAATCATTCTTTTTTTGGGTCCATACAGTATTACGAAAAGTTTGCACTGCCTCATTAGCCTAGTAGTCCTAAACGCGACTACTATGCTAGAGGTCAGGGTTCGATTTCCAGGTCGAGCAAAATGTTATTGGGTTTTTCTATGAAAAATATAATAGCTGCTCGAAATTTGGAATTTGTGCACGGTTAATGTCAATAGGCTTGCCTCCTATGACATGGGACCTAAACTTATCGGCGAACTGTGGGTGTACATTAGTACGCCTCTTGTTAACCCTTTGCGGAATACAGGTGTAATGGTTTAAATGGATGTAAAAATATTTGTAATTTTTAGATCTGGCGTGCAGTAACGAATATTTTATTATGTAGGTACCTACTTACGTCATTACGATCAAATACGATCGGTGATACAAATATTTTTTCAATAATTCCTGTAACTGGGCAAAGCGGTCATGGTCCACAGAACACAATAGTTCACTACCGCTTTTATTGCTACAATACATTTTTATTTTGTTTGCTTATAACAAAGGCTTTTTTTCGTTTTTGTCGTTAGAATAATTTATCGACACCATTCGACGGTGAAATAAATATTTTCATAAAATGTTTTGTTATTTGATATTTTGTTATTAATACCATGGTCGAATATAAAAATCAAAACTGATTTTAAAATAACCAAAATATTGAAGCTTTAAGCTACTAAAAGTATTAACATAAAATCCCATCAAGCCGGTATTCCCAGCTTTAGACAGAGGTGCATCAATGTACACCCCTGTGGGTATACATTAATACACCTCTGACTGTTCTCCGGTATGTTTAGATCCCATATACTAAAGGGTGAGCATATTGCCATTAAGGGCATTACATCGCTCAAATCCAAAAAAACACCCTAGCTTTAAAGAAGTTTCCAGTGAAATCCTTATGTGCGTTTGCCATATAAAAATATATGTTAATGCAAAAACAAATTGTATTGTTTAAAATTTCTATAAATTTGCCCCAATTTTGGATAATAATAATTGAAGTAAATAGGCCTTTTTTAACCTTTTTTGTATTTTTTCTCTTTAACGGCTTAATAGTTAGTCATGAATTTTATACCTGACCTTATATACCTTTGAATGCCAAATACTAGCACAAAGACTAAATTCTCAAGGTTTCACTCATTGGGCAATGTAATACCCTTAACCGGGCGAAAATCCTAATTCCGAACTCCGAGCTGCAACTGAAATTGTCATAGAAAACCTAATACCCTTTTTGTTATTGGATTGCCGCCGCTCCGTTTCGGGGATGCGGTACGGTTGTGTCGGGCTCACCGGTCAGGTAGCCACCGAATAAAACCACCACCACTACCAGCTTCCACATAGTGGAAGTGGCGGTCCCACCGCGGACGTTCAATACTGGACTCTCCCCGAACGCCAAATGTAGGCAACTGACGAGTCCGAGTCCGCCGCCCAAGGCCCTCTTTGCGGCGGGACAAATCCAATAACATTGCTCAATCTAGGAATAAAACCCAGGACCTCTAACGTAGCAGTCGCGCTTAGAACCACTAGACTAATGAGTTATAACTACTACATATACTAACTTTATATTTACACTACTATTGTTCGAATGTGATTCCATATCAGGCACCTTTTGATTATACCCTACGTACGAAGGCACACTCATGTTTATCGAACCAAAACCAGTTTAAAGTTGAAACTTCAGCAGTACACTAAAACAGACCTATACTCGCATTACCATACAGAATGAAGTTACGCCTGAACTTAAATCCAGCCTTAAATCCAGATTTAGGCCAAAAACAAATACAAAGTCGGATTCACCGTGAGATATAGAATTTGAGTGACAAACTGACTGGTTAATAGTGGTTTTGTTTTTTAACTGATAGTAGATTTTTGTATTCTAGATCTTATACTTTCTTTAAAGTTCATTTCCTACCGGTAAACTGTTTGCATAAGGAAACTGTAAAAATAACCTACATAATTATTATAAGTATGTGTATGTATGTAAAGCCAATGAGAATAATGCGTTATAAATTCTCGGAAAATAGTGCAAGAATCTGTTGGAAGTTGTACAAACATTGTCAAAAACGGTTCGTAAATTAACTCTACAATCAATGGTTCATGACATTTTAAACTTTTACATGCATTCAAGTAAATGCCTAACTTATTTAACTAATATTTCTCAGAAAAAAATAAGGCAATATGATATCGCACACTCTCCTGTCTTATCGCAGTACATAAAATAAACACACTATTGTACGCGTAGAGCAAAACTGAGTGGGTTTCAGCCATCATAAATCAGGTCATTTAGGGGATTTAGAGGAATCAAAGGCCGCTTTCCGGTAATGAATTCAATTATATAAAAGTTGAGCTTACGATCTCATTCTGAACGAGAATGAGATAATTTTTCTACAACTGGTAATGATAGTAAAGGGTAGGACTCTACGAGTAAATGCGACTTCGGAATACTCGTGATTTCCGCGGCTTAAATACCAATTGGAGGAATCAAACGCCCGTTTGAAAGAGGGACGAAACATAAACATGAACGGAGTACAATTTGAAATGGTGTTTGACCTAAATATTAAAAGATATTTAGGAGTAGGACTATCATCAAATTCAGATTCGCTGAAGGATACTCGTTACAACTGAAACTGTAATGGCGGACAGCCTTGGCGCTTGGTATACTTACTTGTAGTCACTTCAACACGGGTCTAAACTATAAACTCACATAGACATTTGCATGTATTTCAGTTAAAATACCTAAATAAATAAAATAAAAAAATTTACTGTAAAAAATGTTTTTTCTCTTTTCCCATAATTTTCCCATTTCTCATTTTTCCAAAACTCATCCCACGTATATACCTCCTAAATTTGGGGGAAAGCCCCTAAATTGGGAACTCTGTCCATGTCTTATGTCATTAATTGCGTACAAAAAACTCGATCTTTTTGGTCAGGTGTTCCAATAATGATCACCTTCGTTTTATTCAAAGATAAGCAAACCTCCAAATATAATTTATTATCCAAAATTGATTGCTCCAAATCTAAAATAGGTCAAACAGATAATACAGAAAACGAATTGTTTCGGCGTTTAAATACCAAGTAATGAATGTTTGTTCAGCAAACGAACGATTAAACAATTTACGAGTTGGCTGAAAGTGCTTCGTTGATATATTTGTATCATTTTGTTTATATTTTTGCCTAATAATTTGATTTTTGTGGTTAAATTTAAACACGGCTTTAGGCTTTACGGTCTGACGGTAAATTTAAACGGAGCAGGTAAATATTTTCCTGGAAATTTTAAAATGTGTTTAAACATAGTTGTATATGATTATAGATAATGAGAAAGATTTATTATTTATTTTATTTATTATATATATATATATATATATATAATAAATAAAATAAATATTATAACTCTACTATAAAATAAATATTATAGTAGAGTTACTGATGTCAATACATTGTATTGACATCAGTAACTCCTTTGCAGGTGTCTATGGGCGGCGATGACTACTTACCATCAGCTCGTTTGCTTGTTTTAAAACTTAAACAATAAAAATTTGGCCATTTAGGCCGCATGCTCTGTTAAACCTTCTGGACGCAGAAAAATTATTACTTTCTCTTTTTACACACAGTGTGCCAAACCCATCAAATGATTATTAAGTAATTAAGGCACTGACAAATTACAGACGGTAAAAAAATCTTGGTATCTTGGGTGTCGGGACTGAATACGATTTTGTGAATTATAAATATTTTAAGCCTCATTGGTCTAGTGGTCCCAAGCGCAACTGCTACGCTAGAGGTCCAGGGTTCGATCCCTAGGTCGAGCAAAGTGTCATTGGGTTTTTCTATAAAAATCTCAATAGCAGCTCGGAGTCTGGATTTGTGCCAGGTTAATGGCTATAGGCTCGCCCCCTATAACATGGGACTTAAACATACCGGGTAACTGTGGGTGTACATTAAGTATGCCTCTGCCTAACCCTTCGGGAAATGCAGGCGTGATGGTATGTTATGTAAATCTTTTAAGTGTATATTATATATATCTATATACAAGATTCTCCGGTTTTACGTTTATTCATTTATGTAGGAACGAACGCACTAAGGCATTCTAGATGCTTTCTGAGCTTCTTCTAATTAAATAAATTTTATAATAATAATAATTATAATAAATCTTTATTTCAGACAAAGTCCATACTTAAATAAAACAAATACAATGTCCAAAATATTTTTCATTTTGATGCCAAAAACGTGAGACGGACTCTAGAAACAATACATGCGTTGACTGACTCTTTTACCATTTTGTTATTGTTTGTAAATACTTGACTTTGACTTATACCTTGCACCTTGCAAGGTATAAGTCTAGATACTATCTAATGAAAAAAAAAAAATAGTGGGAATAAATAAAATTACGTTCAACTAACTCTCCCATACTCGCAACATACGCTAAACCATAAAAACAAAAACAAAATGCCATTTGCCATATATTATTTTTATAACATTGTTTCTTACGACCGTGGACGTCGTGTCGCTAACATTTGGTCCCCAAGGGAATGTTGGGAGCATTCCGCCCTTAATATCTCGCTCCATGGATTTCTGCGGCCCTAGTACCTACATATGTTGGTATGTCGCCTCATATTCAAAGGTAATTTTCAAAGGATGGGCACGACAGTTTTACGTATTAAGAGCCATGGACGTGATTTAAGGAAAGATTTTCATTTTCTATTTTTCAATCTTTTCCGATTGATAAATAATAATAAACTAAAAAAAATTAGTTCCTTAAACTGTTAAATAACTTAGAAAGTTTTGAGTGAAATGATTAAATAGGTAAAAATTTTTTAGGCCTTGCGGTTTTTAGGAAGGCAAGATTAAATATAAATTAAGTTTACAATCTTTCCGGATCGATAGATCTAAAGAAAAAGATTTAGTCTTTAAATTGATAAGCAGTTTAGAAACTTTTTAGTAAAATGATCGGTAAGATAATATAAATTTTGTAATAGAACTAGATTTTATTTAAACACTGTTTTATATAAAATCGTTAAATTACTCAATCTAAGGACATACCTACTTTTAAACAATATTCTACAAACATTTTAACTACCTGGGTAAAATATGTAATTTAGATATTGTTATTATTAACATGACGTAAGGCATTTAATTTATTTCGCCGTAGTTCGGTTCGCCGACCGGTATTATTGTAATAATAGGGGAGCGAGCCTATTGCTCGATTTGGGAATCAAACCCAGGACCACTAGCGTAGCAGTCGCGCTCAGGACCTCTAGACTAATGAGGCATTCAAGGTGCCATTTGCTACCCCTAAAACCATACTCTCAAAAGCGGACTACTAACATTTCTACTTAAACCGTAACAACTAAGCAGCCGTAATACTGTAAATCGTGTACCAGGGGAGCATAAATCATGTAGCGGTGTAATAGTGCGCTCATATTACGCTAACGAGGATTAACTCACTCTTTATGTACCCGAGGTTCATGCCTCGGATATGCACCTAACATTACAACTTTACTAACTTTAATAAGAACTCGTTTGTATAGTGAACTTGTTGTGAAGAGAGTTTGAGATTAAAATTATATCTTATAATAACGTAGACTGAGCATCAATATTACTTTCAACATGTCTCGGGTCTCACGGCAAAAATAATGCTGCCTAATGATATTTAAATGTTTTTGTTTTGTGTTTAGATGATTTAAATGTTGTGTTTTTAGATAAAAAAAAATGGTTTAACGGAGTATCTGTATTATCAAAATTTTATAAAAGTACATTCCTAAATAAGCTGATATAGAGAGGTAGGGTTACTATAATAAAAAATTAAGAAAATGGAACATAATTCCAAGCTGATTAAAAAATAACGAACATAATCTTCTGTATTTTTTCATCTAAATCCCTAAATCCCGAAAAATATACCCTTGGAACATTCAAAAAGTAGCCTACACATTTCCTCATCTTGAGATTATAACACCAAAATCGGAAGATTAAATCGTAATGCCACAATCCTAAGAAATATAAATAAGCCTTCAGAAAATAACTAGAGAATAATATCGTCCGACAAAGACTTATATCAACCTACATAATGGATCATAAAAGGAACTGTTCCGATAAAGCCAACACTAATAAAACGACATCATTTCACTTGATCGGTTTATTTTCCTTTACATTAGATATTTTTGCTGTCAAAGAAAAAATATGATGAAGCTATCTTGGCCGACTAGGTGGTACACAGCATTAACATTAAAGTTATAAAGAGGTGAAAAACAAGAGAAAAGGGTCAGTCTTATATTTGGGAAGTTTGTATAATAAACAATATTTTTATTTACAAAAGTTTAGGTGGAGTATACGGATAAAAACGTAAGCCTAAATCAAATGTCGTCTCTCGTTTATTAGTGGCATTTTAGGGTGAATTATTTAAATGCCCATGCTGACTGAACTGCTGACATGTTATTTTTCAGAGAATGAAAATACTGCTATAAATTTTGTGTTCCATTAAATATATTATTTCACGTTAAAATCGTATTTTATTTTGATTGTCTAGTGGTTTTAATTGTTGTTACTGAAAATCATTATCGATCAAATACGACTGAAAAAGTCTATCCGTATATTCCACCTCATAGGAAGACGCTTACTCGAAATACATAAAAAGAATATCTAGGGAACAAATCAGATAGACTAATCGCTCACATATCATCGCCCAACGTATCAACAAGTTCACTTTAAATGCAATATTACAATATTAATATTGATAACAATCTTACGTATTTACCTCACAGATGTCACACATCGTCCATATCTTAGTGTTACTATTTACATTTAAATTAATAATCACTTCAAAATTATTATAAAGTACAATAAAATTGGGGAATAGTCTAATTGACTGCGGGTTTCTTGATACCAGGTCACCTCAGCGCTGAGGGATCTAGTACCAGAGGCCGGGGCTAAAGGGAGACGAACTCGGGTGGTGGCGGTGGTAAGGTCAGTACTGGTGTCTCCGACACCTCCACATTCTCTGTACTAGCTCCTGGCAATGACCAGGTAGAGCTGCCCGTGGCTGTTACTCTAGGACCCATGTTATCGTACGCTGGAGCAGCGCAACATGTCCTATTCCGTCGAGGAAGTGTAGCACCACCACTCAATAGGTCAGGGTACTTCGCCGGCTCTCCTCGACCAGCGACTTGGACAGATATGAAAATGTTGCCATACGGGACTGGCACCGCAAATTCAGCTGGAGGTGGTGGAAATGCTCCCGGCGTGCCTTCTATAGTTATATGAACAGGATCGAAGCCGCAACCTCTTGGAGGATCATCTGACATTCTCTCTGTCATTTCAAAATCACACGGCGATGCCATATCACCGATAGATCGGTCACAGCTTACGACGACAGATGCATCGATCAGTCGTTTTTCTTGGTCAGTGAAACTTCTGCTTGGTGGAACAGTTCGTCTTCTTAAATGCCAGCAGGCCACTGCTGCAATAAATCCGAGTGTTGCCAGAATGCCTAGTGCCCCAAAAACAACTCCTAATAAGTGTGGAATCCCAGGTGCTGTCCGAGCTGTCGCTGTCTGTGACCTTGGTAGAACGAGACTTATTATAGCCCTGGCCTCACCCGCTACACTTTTGGCTACGCACGTCCATTCTCCTGCCGCACTTGACGTCACATTTAAAAGAGTTACATTGACCCATCTAACACTACCCGGCACTCTATCTTCCGAGTCGTCTTCGACACTCGTCTCTGTCTCTTCCATATCGCAATCTACCGAACTATTATGCACATTAACACCATCAAATAGCCACGTCACTATTGGTTTTGGAACTCCATGAACCCAACATCCGAATGAAGTAGGTAGGCCAATTTCAGCTCTGACGACTAAAGTGCTTGATTTTATTTCGGGAGGACACGACATGCTCTCACCCGAAACGTGGCGCCACTTATTTCCAGCTTGCGTAGAAGGTTCAACGCAAAGCAAATCCTCGGTACCCAATTTACTTTCCAGGAACCAATCCTTAAATTCGCGTAGCCTACAATCACATCTCCACGGATTACCAGACAAAGACACCGTCTTCAATGCAGGCAGCGAAAACGTGATCAAACGAAGGAATGTAAGCTGATTCCTACGCAAATCTATCGTCTCTAAAGATTTCAAATTCCTCAAAGCGTTCGTATGTATAGACCTTAATCTGCATCCGTCTAACAAAAGCATTCGCAAGTGCGGTAAAGGTGGGAACTGATCCGCCACCAGCGTGGTCAAAGGATTGTTGCTAAGTACAACTAGTCGTAATCTTTCGTTGCCCCTGAATATGTCTCTCGGGAGATGAGACAGGTCGTTGTCACCTAAATCGACCTCAATTAATATCCTTAATTCTAGGAACGCATCAGGGTGTATCGACCTGAGGCTTGTCGCTCGGAGATTCAATCGTTGTAAGTTTAGGAGACCAATGCTGGCAAAAACTTCCTGTGGTAAGTTTCTGAGTGGATTGTCGTGTAGATCGAGTACTTGTATATCAGATGAGAGAGCTGGTGGGCGGCGTAGGTCACCGGAGGCACACGTCGCAGTCTTCTTGCCGGAGGACCATTTGCAGCGGCAGGTGGCGATGTGGGCGCAGTCAAGCCAGTCACTGGCGGTCCTCGCGGCGCACGTAGTGAATATAACTATCCAGTACCACCTGGCCCACGCCACACGCATACTCATCTCATTTCGACTTTGTGTTTACATCGGCGGACTGCCTGAAACAACAAACAGGGGCGTTAATCAAACTAGATTAGTTAAACAATGCGGGACCTAAAATACAATGGTTGAATATCGTGCCGTTGCGAAATCATATTTGTGTTTTACAAACAGGTGGCTTGTGTAAAACTGGACATAAAGCTTTTTGTATCGTATAATTTCGGTCAAGGGTACGGTATCGTAAATTCCGTGGATTCTACTGCGAGTGTTCCCATAAAACAAAGTCTTACGCAATCCCCATGAGCTTCGAACGTCATAAAGATGCTTTGGACATTTTATTCATTTCTGGAACATGTTATGGGATAGTTAATATCATCTACTTTTATACAAGTTCAGCTGGATATGTAAACCTTTAACGTATTAGGCGTACCTATATAAAGTTTACGTTCGTCGTTTGGTTATGAACGTCAAACCAAAGTTAATTCGAAAATAGAATTAACGCTCTAGTTTCAGGAAGTTTAGTAAGACTAAGGGTTATTCCACAGGGTGCTTTCAATGTTTATTTAGGTATTTCCTGGTAGTAGGTATCTTTGATATAATTAGAAAGGATTGTTGAAACAGTTACATTGGTAGATAACAACAATCAAGTCCGCAAAAAAAAACCTGTGAGTATTTTGTGGATTTAAAAAACGACATCCCAATTACATAAATCCAAGCATACCATCACGTTTTGATTCTATATGTATATCATTATTATTTTGATTTATCACCGCATATTGGCAGTCGCCACATTAATTAACCGCTATCTATTTAATTAGTAAAAAATAAGCCTCGATACAAAATAACGTATCGTATAACTAACAAATTTCATTTTGGCAGTGAGTCTAGGAGATTAATCGCCCGTCTAATTGAACGGTCCGTCTCGGCCCATGACAGGTAGTGTAAACATAATCACGGAGCCACTCGTGATAGGCTTATGAAGTACCTGCTCATGGGTGCAGAGGATTTTGAGAGGAATGGACGATGGATGGACGGAGAGGTATTGATTATTCCCCTCAGCTATATATTTTACATCCCATGTTTTTGACATCTAATGATAACATATCATCATGCCTGTATTCTCCGAAGGGTTCGGCATAAGAATAATTATGTGCACCCACTGTTCTCCATTAAGTTTGTTGTTTAGGTTTTATGTCATTTAAGTTTAATTTACGTGTAGTGCTGGAAGCAAATGTCTGGATGCTCATCTCGATTATATGGGACCCCAGATACAGGCTTGCCTAGTGTGGGGACCACGGAAAATAAAAATGTTTGTAATACTTTTATTCCATAAATATATTATTCATGTATGTATACAAATCCAAACCCCGAACTGCTACTGAGAATTTTATAGAAAAATCCAATAATATATTGCCATTTCAACTCGGTTTTTCTTTTTCTGTTTTGTACCAAACTACCGTGAGGCTACCATGAATCCAACGTTCAATGAAATTAGTTGCTTCACTAGCCTGCATGATGTCCGGAAATGTAAACACTGCACTACACTTCCGGTAGGCTTGCGAAGCAAATTAATTACTGTATGGTAATGGATGGCAAGATAGGAGATTTGGAGTCAGTTTGAGATGAAAATTGAATTAGTATATACTATACATAGATTCATTAAATAGTATTTTTCAGACGGTTTGATTTAATTTATAATTTTGTACCTTCGAAGTATTTATAGAAAGATATGTCGGTTGTATTATTCTTTCTTTCCATGTGGCTTACGCCAAATATTCATTATATTTAAATAACCAAAAAAAGTATGCAATAATCGTAGCAAGTGAGGGTCTATAGTTTCTGCCTACCCCTGTGGGAGAAAGGCGTGAGTGTGTGTATGTATTGGAATATCCATTTGTGGACGAGGTCGGCTGACAAGACATTGGTCGTGAAGATGCCTAGGATAGAAAATTCTAGGCTAAGGCAGCCCTCAGCCAAGCAGTGGACCACAAATAAGGTTACAAAAAATAAAATAGACATAACTTAAACTAATTTTATTTAAATCTAAACGTTATCAAATAATATTAAAGGTATGCTGAAGGGCATCAAAAATAATATGCCATAGATCAGTACATATTATGAATTACATTAAAGTACTGATTTCTTTATCCGTAATAGGCTTACGCTTGACCGCCAGTTCGCCTGATGTTAAGCGATACTGCGATCTACGATGGAGTGCGCTTGCCTAGAAGAAACCGATACTCTCGTGATTTAAAGACACCCAGATTATAACTATCGGTCAAGACCCAATCGGAAACTAAATTCCACATTTCAGCGGTACGCATGATAAAAGTGGACTTAAGAGTCGCGGACCGAATTTTTCTTACAAACGTAATACCGAAATAAATCGTAATTAAAACACAATTTAATAACAATACAACAACATAATTTGATATAATATTGTCTGGTTTACGATTTATTTCGGTATTACGTTTTTGCGCGTAATTCAAGCTCTGTCGGACCCTTTAAGCGTTTCGTTTGGGTTTTCGGAATGGCCACCATTAATCGATGTCGCTGTTTCCTGCTTCTAGTCGTCCGATAGTATGGAGTATTGAGTATTCACCTGTTACTTAAAACGTTTCATACAGAACATTACTATTTGAATCCTGTTTTCAGTAAAACCTCAACCTAACTAAAACGGAGAATAAAAGGGAATTTTCAGAGCAAAAGAAAGATATTTATTTGTCCAACTGAAATTACCTCATGGCTTCTATTAGCCATAGTGGAGGCTCATTACTGATGTGCATGCATAAAGCGGACATAGAATCTACATAATAGGAAGGGAATCCATAAATATCTCTAATAACAAAAAGGTCTGTTTTTTATGTATAGTTGGTATTTTTTTACTCGATTGCGTAAAATAAAAGGCATTGTAATGCTAATCGCGTTTTTTTTAATTTTTTTGCTCCACTTTAGGATTTTCTCCTGTATCGTGGGCATAAAAATACAAATTCTCACATACAGAAACGTCAAAATGTTTTATTTCAATTAGACCACTAAATAGGTACTTTTGAAAAGTCAAAACCAGTTGCGCGGTTCCAAATAGTGGGTCTTATGGAGAAGAGCCGGCAAGAAACTCCATAAATAAAAAACTTTGTTTCAACTAGTTGCTGAGAATTCTGCAGTTTGATGTATAAGATTTATTCAATATACAAAAAGAATTAGGGATTGCCACAGCAATGACCATGCCGAGAGGGTAGACTACATATAGCCTAAACCCTCTATTATATGGGACCTAAACATACCATCGAGCTGTGGGTGTGATGGTATGACAGTGTATGCATGTGTATGCTTATATGCATGTGTACCTATATTAGAACATACATTATTTAAGTCAGAAAAACAGGCTATTTGATAAGCAGCAATGTCTTTTGTACTCTAATGCATTCAATAGCTTTGTACTTATTTGTTTATTCATGTACTAAACTGTTTATTTCCTGTAGAGTGGATTTACGAGAGCAAATTTTATGGTAATAAATGCTATTACGGGAATTCAAATGTTTCTCTGGCATTGTTACAATAAAAATATAATCTGGAATATGAAATCTGGTAAGTATTCACATTGGGTTTATGAACAATATTTTTACATGGACTGTCTCATTAGCAGCAGTGTTGTTGGGTTTTTCTTTGAAATTATCAGTAGCCGCTCGGAGTTTGGAATCTGTGCCGGGTAAGTGGCAATAGGCTCGCTCCCTATTACATGGGACCTAAGCATACCGATAAACTGTGGATGTACCTACATTAGTACGGCTCCGCCTAACCCATCGGGAAATACAGGTGTGATGGTATTTTCTGTAGTTATGTTATTTTTATATAAATATAAAAACAAAAGAAAAAACAACAAACGGACAGAATTACGTGCGCATTTATAATATTAGTAAAGATATGAGTCGTTTAAAAAAGCCCGTTACATAGCACAATGGGAAAACCTCACCAGGAAGACCATTACACAACTAAGAGGTGGCTAAGAGAAATATGTGAAATCCTCACATTATCCGAGTATGGTAATAAATCATAATAAATGCATATTGATAAGTCTTTGAATTATCTTACCAAAAAACATTGCCCTATTTCTGGACAGTGGAATAAAAAATATATTTCGTTTACTCAATATGAACGTGCAAAATATTTCATATCGTGTATTGGGGTTTACTACCTTTCAGATCGATGAATAAAGATGAACGCAGAGAATTCGATTTGCGTGCAAAGGGCGACGATGAAAAATATCTAAAAATATAGTGAAGGCAATTTGTAAAAACATGCTGTCAATCGCTTGTTTTTTTAACTTTTCTATACGACGCTGTTATCTATTCACGTACGTAAACAGGGTTAGAAATGTAATAATAATAATTTAACCTTTCTTGAGTAGAATTATGTATATATTTATTTATGCAGTCTGTTTAGAGGGTAAAAATAAAGTAAAAATCGGAAATTGGTAAATGTACCGTGTTATTGCAGTAGGTACCTTGGTACTCCAACTTAGATACCGATAAATACAATTATGATTAAACAATATTTGGCACTAGATGGCGCCGGCATTTCCTAACTGACGACCTCTGAGAAAAACCTTAAACATAGTTCAAGTTCAAATGTTTTTATTTCAAATAAGCTTTTACAAGCGTTTATGAAACGTAATCGAGTCTAATTGCACGGTTCCAAAAAGTTGATCCTATGGAGAAGAATCCGGCAAAAAACTCCATGGACACTCTTTTAAATTAATAGGTATTACATTCTTCTGGTACAATAGTGCGAACAGGGTGTGTGGACAATGAAGTTTATGTCCAAGTTAACATAATCAACTCATTATACTGTCCCACTGCTGGGCACGGGTCTCCTCTCAGAATGAGAGGGATTAGGCTATAGTCCACCACGCTGGCCTAGTGCGGGTTGGCAGACTTCACACGCCATCGAGAAAATCTCTCAGGCATGCAGGTTTCCTCACGATGTTTTCCTTCACCGTTTAAGCGCGTGATAATTAACTATTTAATACGCACATGACTTCGAAAAGTCAGAGGTGCGTGCCTTGGGTTCGAACTCAAAACCCTTGACTTGGCAGTCCAACAGTCATACCACTAGCCTATCACTGCTTAAGTTTACACGAAGTCGATATTATGAAAAAAAGGTTCCCAGCATTAGAGAACTCGTCATTATAAAAAAAAACAAAGATGAAAATAAATAAACTATGTGGAAGACACACATCATCAAAGTTTAAAGCTAGGTGTCCACTTAGACATGCCACAATGTACTCACATTTACAAGTCCTGTTAGGAATAAATGAGGTAAACGTTTACGTGGTGTCAGTAGAATAGTCCCTATTTATTAATAACCTCAGGTTGCCAGGGAAACAAACTTAGAGAATCACGGTCTCTTTTAAAGTCTAGAATGTATGAAATATTTAACACTGAGAAACATGCCGATTTAAAATCATAAAATGTATAAGTCATCTATCGATACAGTCCAAAAAGTCTGAAAACCTGTTTATGCAAGGGATATTTGTATTGCCCACCCTTCACGTAAAATACAAGTAAGCCGCATCTGGTTATACAAGAACCTAATTACGCATATTTAATTGGCTTGGGTTTGAATGAGAAATTAAAATCTATTTCTGAGATATATTAGATGAATATAATACGTGCGAAATTTCGAGATCCCTATCTGAATTTCATCTGCTGCTAGGTCTTGGGCTTCGTCGTAAGCATGAGATTAGCCTGTATTTACAAAATTACAACATGGATCTAGTTACCAAATACACTATCCTAACCTAGCCCTTACTGATACTATCTCGGGGTTAACTTCCAGTCTACCCAGTTTCAGTCACTGCCATCGGATCTTAGTTTTTAAATAGACCAAAAGATGCTAAAGTGAAGCAAGTTTTTGAAATCTCTTCTGAATGTTATCGCGCAATACAATGCCGTCGTCATATCATTAGGCACAACTCAAATCAGAGCAGCCCGACATTTGATAAATACCTTCATGCCACCATCTATATAATTCTCCGGAGGTTTTCTGTCAAGATTAGAAGGATTAATGGCACAAGTAGGATATTTGTCTTGTCTCAAACGCACTAGTCGATGGACTGGCCAGGGGCAGAATGATTCATGACCCGTGCCAAAGGAAAAGAACAATGATGGATTTTTCTTAGTGTTCTGTGAGTGAAAATTGTGGAGCTTAGGTCATTTTAGGTTTTAGCAGACGTTGAAAAATGGAGACCATGTTTTTTTAAACATTGTCCCTGTGATTCAGCTACCTAGAAACTATCTTAACATCTTATACGGGGTTAGATTTTCTAGATGGATCGGCCACCCTGATTGATATTGTGGATGTAATTAATTAATATTGTGATTGATTGTTCAAAGTTTCATCTATTGCCACCTTATACTCGTATATAATAATATAATACTAAAGGATTTAAAATGTAATAAATTCAATTCTAACACAAAAAAGTATTCGGATCATAAAAGAACATTAGTTATGCATTGTGAGAAGTATTCTTTTTCAAAAGTAACTCGGAAGATGCTCGAAACCCGAGATCTCAGCTTAAGATTTGAGAAAGTCGAGAAGTCTCACGTCATTAGAGGCAAATGCAGTTGCGAGAATTTTTCAACAAGCATTGGCAAGAATACACAGTTTGTAGGAAGATTTTCTTCTTGTTTGAACTTTTAACTTTTTACCTAATTGATAAACTATCAGAGATGGTTGCCAATGCTAAAGAAATTGAAAAGAAACATCGAGTTTAACTCTATCTGTACTTTCAAATTGCTAGATGGTCTTTTAAGAAAAAATACAGTTTTGCTAGATAAAACAAAAGAAAAGAAACTATTACGCCCTCTACGTTGTCTTGCTTTAAATTGTGTTAACGATAGAAAAAAGATAAAAAGAATTATCACAAAACAACATATTGTTACTTATTGTTCTTGTATCAAGAAAGAATGTAAACTTAAAAAAATCCGATTTAAAAATGGAATTCCCCGAACCCAATAACATTATTGGCAACATTATAAAATAAACATGTTTTCACAAATCATTCAGACTCGGTCGATTTCATGCATCCACGCGCTGATGCTCATATCGTATTTAAACGGGTCCCAGACCTCTGGGGAGGTTTGGGACCTCTGAATAAGTAACTTTGTTTTCGACGGATTCCCGTGGCGGTAAACTTTAATAAGCGAAAGGCACAGATGTAAATGGTGAAATTATTTTGATCTCTGAACACCCTTATTGAGGTAATTTGTTAATTTTATGATGTTGGTCTACATCAATGATGTCTAGAAAGGTTAAACCAATTATGTAATAAAAATGAATAAGGTTACATCAAGAGTAACGTGAGTAATTTTATACGTGGGAGAGCCATGCTTCGGCACGAATGGGCCGGCTCAACCGGAGTGATAGCGGCCTCACAGAAAACCGGCGTTAAACAACGCTTACGTTGTGTTTTGTGAGTGAGGTTACCGTAGGCTCAATCCCCTTATAAAAGGTCGGCAACGCACTTGTGACTCCTCTGGTGTTGCGGGTGTCCATGGGCGGCGGTAGTCGCTTACCATCAGGCGATCCGTCTGCTCGTTGCCCACATATCCCATAAAAAAAGAGTTTACAACACCTTTACGGAATTGTCTCATTCAAACACTATTCAAAGTTAATCGTTCATTTTGTAAGGGAAGATTTATTTTTGTACTGTGTAAAGTTGTAGATCAAAAGCCTTTTTCATTTCTCTCTTTGATTTGTTCCAGTCTTAGTAAAAATAGTGATCTTCTTCTTCTTATCCTGTCAATGGTCTAACAATATCCGAGTAATACGAGGCCACTGTAATGGCGTCAGACGTGGCCGCGTAGAGATTGTTTTAGTGTATAAAAATAGATAGTTATCAATAGTTAAATAGTTAAATATCAATAGTATATACCACCATTGAGAAATTGTTGATCTAAATTCACGAGATGGTCGAAAATATTCTACCTATACAAGTCTCTTACCGTTTATTGGTTTTTAGTAAGTAGTTACTGTACTACTTTTTTACCTAATTATAGTTTGCTAGCTTTTGCCCGCGACTTTGTCTGCGTGGACATCAGAATTGGGTCCGACCCGGATAAAAAGCCTAGAAGCCTGCGACAGTGAAGCCTGTGTTATTCCAGACTATAATCTATCTCTGTGCCAAATTTCATCCAGATCCGTTCAGCCGTTCTGGCGTGAAAGAGTGACAAACATCCATACATCCATACTCACAAACATTCACGTTTATAATATTAGTAAGGATTACTCTATTATTTTGTGATGATTGATATTTAAGGACTTAAGCAGTCATTGCTAATATTTTTTTAAATTACAAACATCATTGATGATGTTTTATAAAATCTTATCATCTTTAAAAACCTAGGACCTCACGCACAGTGGCTATAATACTAACCACTCAATTTAAAATGAACATTTAATTACGATAATCAAGCACTAATTGTGGCAAATTGGAACAACCACAACAAACTATTAACAATTTGTACGCAAATAATAATTATACACACACAGTTTAATATTTGAAACCTGTTATTGAGCGCCGATGATTATAACAACATGTTTTCGGCCGCGCCAGTTAAATATTTTGATTGCTAATTATTTCGAATAATTTATACAGAATGTTATTAGCTAATTTGGCAGTTATCTATAACTATAATAAAATTGTAACAGGCCGACATCATCTGTATGTTATAGATATTAAAGAAAAATTAATATGGGTGGTCTTTATTAGAGCAACAGAAGCCAAAGTAACAATTTTTTAAATTTTTGTCTGTCTGTTTGTACGCGTCTCGCGCCAAAACTACTGCATGGAATTGAATGTAGTCTTCACCGACATATTGTTAGAGGTCTTACTTAATTTCGATATGCCGTCTAGAATCGGACTTATAGTATGTTAATCGTTTTGGGACGTGAGTGACACTGCGATCAACAGCAACTAGTCTACCAATAAAGTTTAATCTTTATTATAATTGAAGCAGTATACACTTTCGCTCAAGTAACTCGACAGAACAGTAAAAATGTTTGGTCTAACATGCCAGAGTTGTAGTTACTTTGTCGGATCACGAGATCCTACCGGAGTAGATCCCCAGGTCCTTCAAAAAGTTCAGGTGCGTAGTACTCGTAGGACATGCAAGAATCGTAGCAAATAGCAGTCTGTAGTTCCTGCCTACCCTTATGGGAAAAAGGCGTGAATGTATGTATGTAGATCGTAACATACGACTGGCTTCTGACAAGCAAAATATCATAAAGTTCTATTTACGAGAGATAGCCCTAAAGCTTTTAACAGGTTTTGGTGGACTAGATTAGACTAGATAGTTTACACGGCATTAAATGTCTAGCCAGACTATAATGTTTTAAAATCTCAACGTTTTAAAACACCAACATGTCTCCTATGCTGCCAGCCTAACTTTTCGTCTTTAATTAACAGGGTCGGCAACGCGCGAGTGATACCCCTGGTGTTGCAAGCGTCTATAGGCTACGGTAACCGCTTACCATCAGGCGGGTGCATCACTGTATGCTTGTTTGCCACCTTAGTGGTATAGAACAAAATACGTTATAAGCTCCCAGATTATACAGTGTAAAACCTATTTGTAAAATATAGTAATTACGTTCCAAAGTAGTTAATTTAAAAACGACCATATTTACAGTTTTCCTCTAAATTTTGAGTAACGCAACTCAAAATAAACATTAGCTTATTGCGAAGCAAATTCCAAAAGTTCTAATAGTTGTTGATTAAATGTTTTCCGTTGCTAACTTTTGCATCGCTAAACTTGGTACAACGACCCCGTGGGGGGGAGTCAAGCTTGTTTTTTATGTGAATTCGTGTTTTTCTTATTGTTTTTGACGATTATTGCTGCAGTTAAAAGCGCTTTATGTTCCAACATATTTTATGCATGAACTACGTTATAAATAATAGTTTAAAAGTAACGTGTAATTTTTTAGTTTGAATAATTAATATAATCATCTTGACTTAATGATTTTTTGTCTTACAATATTCGGAGGGGCGGGAAATAGCGAAGAAGCGTTGTGTTGGCAGATAGGATAAGCATCACGCTATTGTCTCCTATGCTGCCAGCCTAACTATTCCTCCTTGATTTACAGGGTCGGCAACGCGCGAGTGATATCCCTGGTGTTGCAAGCGTCCATAGACTATGGTAACCGCTTACCATCAAGCGGGCCGTATGCTTGTTTTCCTTAGTGGTATATTAAAAAAAAATAGTAAAAAGTATTCTATCTATTTTAGGGTTTTTGTCCATTATCATTATCTACACTGTTTACTATATATCTACATTGGTTTTGTGTTCGTAATTTGAATTGATGGGTTAAAATCCTGATCGACAAAAAACCGTAAAGCTATAAGGCTTTATTGGATCCTAGATTAGCATATCTGGAACACAGCTCGTTCACACATTCTCCAAATGTCGCGAAGGATTGCAGACTGCAGAAATTGGTTGCACGCAAGCATCCGAGATGCCATCTCGCGCGGAATAGAATGCAATAATCTGGTGTCGATGCGCATTGGAGATTTTCTCTGGAGTGAGATGTGCGACATAACTCAATGTAGAACCTGGCCGTTAAAGATAAGAATCTCAATTTACATACTGATGCCGAGAAAAATGGAGTAAGCTAAGCAGCGTCATGACTAGAATGTCGCTTTGAGTATATGTTTAGTAGCCTTATGAAGAAAATTATCTATGGGACTTTAATAAGCGGCGGTAGCCTGGCAATCATGTGGTTGCCGGTTCGAAACCCACCCATTGCATTACCGACGTGGACAAACTCGTAACACAAGCATTTAGCATAGCACGAAGACAACAATACTAGTAATTTGCGACCGACATTGCTTGTAAGCTTTTTTTTTAAAGAAAACCTTGTCTTTCACTTTATTCCTGTATTCCCTGAAGGGGTTAAGGTATACTGCTGTACACCCCCAGTTTGCCAGTATGTTTAGTCCCTATGTATCTAATAGGGGGCGAGTCTATTGCTATTAATAATAAGATTTTTGCCGTAGGTGTTCTCTTGCCTCATTCGGCGCAAACTTGCACGTGCGGCCGGTTCGCTCCGAATTGAAGTAAGTTACCCATTGCACGGCTTTTCTTCATAAAATACTTAGGCACAGCCGCAACCCCCAAGTTTGGATTTGTACCCGGATAATAGCTATACCATAGGCCCGCCCCTAATACTCAAGACCCTAATATAAATGTCAACGAACTGGGGATGTGCTGCAGGGGGCTAAAATCGCCATTCACGGACAAACTGCTACACAGCGGGTCATATATTTCCAGTAAAAGCTAACCTCGCATTGTATAGGCTTCTCGTACACTTAGAGGTCCTCTTAAATGGGTAATTTTTGAGCCATGTATCCGTAAATCATGTTGTAATTCAACAGAGTAGTGATTTTAGCCCCTCACTACATCTCTGCCTAATATTTAGAGTCGTAATCATATGTTTATGTAATATGTTTTGCATATTTGAATTCAGTACCACGTAATAGTACTCGTATGTATGGTAAACTAAGCTTAGTCTCAAGCTTGCCTGTCGAGGTCTTATATAGGCTAGACAGATGTACATAATGCATTATAAATCGATGCTGCTACATACAGCAGCATTAGCCAGTCAGATGTTGCCGACAGGTTAAATACCAAGCTGACATGTTCACGATACAATACGGTATAGAGGATTGGTTGTAATCCACTAAGACTGTGTACATTTCGAGTACCTTCAGATATATAAATTAACGTAAATTAATCAATTCTTGCTTCTATTTTGGCACACAGCCAAATTAAGCACGAGAAAGGACAAGAAACTTCTGTAAAAGTCAACAAAATTCAGCACGCTTGGTAGTATCTGATTTGCTTAGCCAGATACCGGACCCACACATGGAAGACCGCCAAACAGTTTTACTGTGTTTCATCGTAGCTATTTGAGCCCGAAAGGTATGTACCTATATTTACCCCGGGTCAGGGTAAATTATCATCATCAGCCCATGTACTGTCCCACAGCGGGGATTGTGTTCAAGTTCAAGTTGAACACATTCCCCGCATGTTTTTATTTCAAATAAGCTTTTACAAGCATTTATGAAACGTTATGATTCTAGTTGCACGGTTCCAAAAGGTTGATCCTATGGAGAAGAATCCGGCAGAAACTCCATGGACACTCTTTTAGAATAAGAGGGATTAGACCATAGTCTACCCCGCTAGTCTAATGCGCAGGGTTGGCAGACTTCGCATGAAGTCGAGAAAGTCTATCAGGCATGCAGGTTTCCTCAATATGTTTTCCTAAGCGATCTCCATAATACTTATATTTTATCCATTTTTTTTTATTCGTGATAGGCTTACGTTTGATCGCCAGTTCACCTGATGTTAAGCGATACTGCAATCTATGATTGAGCGGCTTGTCTAGAAGAAACCGATTCACTCTTGATTTAACTACACCCAGATTTTATCTATAATAACTTTAAAATTATCTATTTATATCTATACTTATAATAAATCTGTAGAGAGGTCAATTCTGTACATGAAATATATTTCCAAAATAACTATCAGCGGGTGATTAGTGATCGATACTGACGCCAATAATGCAATCAGTAAAATTTTTGTCTGTCTGTCTGTCTGTCTGTCTGTATGTTCGTTATAGAAACAAAAACTACTCGACGGATTTCAACGAAACTTGGTACAATTGTTCTTCATACTCCTGGGCAGGTTATAGTGTACTTTTCATCACGCTACGATCAATAGGAGCAGAGCAGTGAAGGGAAATGTTGGGAAAATGAGTGATTCATGAGAAAGGTTTCAAGCTATAAAACATCACGCTACAACCCTTAGGAACGGGGCAACTAGGGAACAAAGTAACTATTCCACGCGGACGAAGTCGCTGGCAAAAGCTAGTTTATAATAACTTTGGATTATAACTAATGGATTATCAATTATTCGTTGAGTGTGAGTGTATTTTAATTGCATTGCACAAAATAATGTTACCAGTAGATATAATTATGTAGATGTAGGCGACTGCAGACTGGAAAAACCTTCTCTTGTGTCGTTGCGAGGTCTGTACTTTCTCTGCTACTAATTAAAACCACATCTGGCGCAGATACTAGTGAATTAGAGGCCACTGAAATTGTCCTCTTTGTGTGATTACATCAGTCAAAGTGACCATGTGGCATTAGAGGGACTAAATTGGCTACATTTAGCAATTCTTCAGGAATGATTTCATAATTATATAGAAAACATAGCAGCTCCTGTGCAATTTTCGGTTAATCATAAATAGCATGTTTAGCACAGTAGACGTGTGTCTTTGATTAACATGTGTGTAAGAGGAAAATGCCGAAGATGCTTAAAAAAAATACATTAAACTTACTATTTCAATGTATACTTATAAATTAATCATTTCGTCGCAAAGAATTTTATGAATTCAGATTTTTTGGTCTTATTATTAAATACTTAAAGACTATTTTTAAGTACCTGACAGTTTTTTAAATTATTACTTTTATGGTGTTTTATAGTTATCTCCGTGTATATTTTGCACCCGTCTATTCCTAGCATAGAAAAAATTAAGTAAAATTTCTCAAAACACCAAAAAGATTAAGTCTAATATACCTTCTAGTACACATAGCTTATGTGTATTTTACTACAAAATAAGTCTCAAACTGATATAAACATATTTTGTTAGTTTCAACAACCGTAACTTCAGCTACATAATTCTGAATGATAAGCCAACTTCGAGTTTCTGAGCTTCTATATAGATGCGCGTGAGATACAGTAGTCAGCCTACAAACTTTAAAATACGAATTCAACTGGGAACATAACTTCGTAGTTTTCTTTGGACTTTTCACTAGAATATTTTGTTATTTACGTTCACGAATAACTTTGGTGTTTATGAAACGATTTTTGTTAGAAAAAGTACTGGTACCCGACCATCGACTAAGATTTAGGTACCACGGATCATTTTAAGTTGATTTAAAAATAGCGCCTTAATAGTTTAGTGGTCCGTAGCATAACTGCTACGCTAGGTTGTGGGTTTGATTTTCAGGTCGATAAATGTTAGGTATAGGTTTTTCTACGGATTTCTCAGTAGTAGCTCCGCACACACTACCATGCGTTTGACATACATACACACAAACACATATACCTACATGTTTATTAAACGAAGACATCGTCAAGATATGTAGGTACAGCTGTCATTCGCTGTTGACATTTTGACAATTGTTTTCTTTTTTATAAATTAGACTTAAGACACATTTTATGATATGAAACCTCCATGGTGTAGGTACAGTGGGCTCAGTATATTTTAGAAACGAAAACTACCTAAGTACGCAGGCGAAGTTGCGCACGGGAACTCTACTTTTATATATAAAGGGGTGGAATTTAAATAATTTCAGTAAGTATTGAAATCTCTTTGGTTTATTCTATATATTGTAAAACGCTTCGCATTTTCCATGCTAACACGCTCTGACCTCTAAGCCACCGCGAGTCACCTTATGACGTAAATCCAGAATGTGAAGGCAAATTTCGATCAGCGGATGGGACTCGCGTTGGCTTAGAGGTCAGTTCGTCTGGTATATCTAACCAGAAGACGCAGGTTCGAATCCTGCCCGCGATTGAATTTTTCCTTCACTAAAATAACAGAAATGGTTTATGTTTGTGTAAATCTACAATATAACGGATACGCAATACTTTACAATTTCGCCTTGATCGAGTGAGAAGTAGGTTCACGACCTGACCTTCATCTCGAGATATCGGTTGTGTAAACTAATCTAGCCTATGTTTACATTTACATCGCGCATGCTAGAGTGTTGAATGAAATAGTAAATGCTAAGCGAGATGAAAAAGAAACGGAACAGTGATGACTAGTATTCACGTGTTAAGTGACGACACGTTTGGCGTAGCGGCTGAGCGATCGGCTTCTGCGTCACGTGTTGTGGGTTCGATCCCCACACGGAGCAAATATTTGTTTGATCTACAGGTAGTTGTTCCGGGTCTGGGCGTTTGTGTATGTGAGAATTTGTGTTTGTAAACGCACCCACGATACAGGAGGAAATCCTAGTGTGGGGCAACGTTTTTAAAAAAAAAAAAAAAATATTATATACATCTTCTATATAATACATCTATACATCTTTTATAGTATTTATATTTCTCACCTGAAACACATCCTGTGTTTCAGGTGAGAAATACGCTTGAATTGCCCACAAAAACGTAATGCCAAAATACATCGTAATCCGCTTACATTATTATTATTATAATTCCACTTACGTGCATTCCCTTACATTTATTTCCAGTGATGTATTTCAGACGAAATGGTAGGGTAGGAACCTAAAGTGATAGTATCGGAATCTGAATAATAACACAATTTGATTAAATTGTGATGTACATCTTAATGAATATTTTTTTTTCTCAACCAATAACATGAAAAATTCATAACAAAACATAAATTCAAAGCAATATACATTGTTTAATAACAGAAATGCTCGTCAGTTCGTTGTTGACTGTAATGAAACCTCTAGATTGATGGCAATTAAAATTCAGTTCGCTGTCGTCATTCGTACAACAGTTTTTGGCTGAAAACTGATGTATTGGACGTTTCATAAAGCAACCAATTAATGTTAAGGACTTATTACTTTTATTATTAACGACTGACTCGTTTTGAATGCGTTGCAAGCGCAAATGAAAAACGAATTTACATTGTATTAATTTGTGCAGCCGTTGTCTTCAATTTGTTGAATTTCGTTTTTTGTATTTTATACGTTTTCATTCCATGTTTTTCTTTTGTTCTGGACTGGATGTAAAGTTTTATTAAATAACTAGCTTCTGCCCGCGACTTTGTCTACGTGGAATTTAGAATTAGATCCGGCCTGTATAAGAAGTAGCCTATGTGTTATTCCATTTTACAATCAATAATTCAGCCGTTTTGGCGTGAAAGAGTAACAAACATTAATTAATTCATTCATACAAACTTTCATGATTATAATATTAGTAAGGAAGTACCTATAGGTAAATAATTAAGTTAATCATGTGTGTATGTTGAAATAAAACTACTTTATACGGATTTTACCGCGTTATATTGATATTATTTGACTCCCGACGTTTCGGATCCTTTACTTTTTAATTATTTGTTGTTTTTATTGCGAATATAGTAAAATTAATAATGAAATAATATAATTGTATAAATTAATATTTATTTATAGGTACCTATATTGTAGGATGCAGACATGTCCAAGCATTTTGATATTTAGACAGTTTAATATTTTTCTTATCTTAAACTGTCTCATAAGTTGTCGTAAGTGCGACTACTACGCTACTGATCTTGGATTCGATTCCCGAAGTTGAGCAAAGTTTTTATTCAATCATTCAAGGAAATTCTCAACTCGTACTTTGGAATTGTGCCAATTATGCGAATAGGCTTACCCTTTAGGATTTAAACATACCGGCAAACAGTGGATGTATATTAGTACTAATAACCTCTGCTTAACTCTTCGGAGAATACAGGGGTGATGGTATGTTAAACTGGATATTATTAATATAAATGGAGGCACATTTACAACATCAACATTTTTTCTTGCCTCCTCACCGGGTAAGCTGAGGCTATCAATCACGCCAACAAGGAGGTGGCACTCCATGTTGCCAGATTGCGCAATAACTCAAGACCTACGTGCTTGCCAGAGATACCTATACTTATTCTGTTCGAATTATACAAGAATAGCTGTACCCCGCGGATACATCCACTTTGCCCCGTCCCAAAAGGTCGTAGCATGATATTATACAGCTTAAAACCTACCCCATAAATCACTCCGTAAATTAGTGAAAACCCGCATAAAAATCGATTTAGTAGTTTTTGAGTTTAACGCGTTCAGATTGACCGATAAATAGACGCGTATTACTTTAATAATAGGTACGCATTTGCGTGCCTTGGATGCGAACTTGAGACCTACGAATTGGCAGTCCAATGGCCTTATCACTAGACTATCACTGCTTATCTGGACATTACAGTAGTAAAAAATGATTAAATAAAATACTAATTTGCCTCATTAGTCTACTGGTCCCAATAGCGACTGTTACACTAGAGATCCTGGGTTCTATTCCCAGGACGAGCAAAGTGTTATTGGGTTTATTTCTATGAAATTCTCAGTAGCAGCTCGGAGTTTGGGATTTGTGCCCGGTTAATAGCAATAGGCTTGCTCCCTATTACATGGGACGTAAACATACCGGTGAACTATGGGGGTACATTAGTACGCCTCTGTTTAACCCTTCGGGGAATACAGGCGTGATAGTATGATAAGTAAAAAAAATAATATTGTTCAAAACACAATAATATATGTATAAAAATCAATAAAAAACCTCGCGCAACGAATACCAGCGCTATTAATCCGTAATATTACAAAATATATACATAAAATGCCTCGAAACTCGTAATTAAATATCGCAACATCAGAAGAAAACGGATAACTTAATTATGTACAATGAAAAAAATGTCTAACTCAATTTATAAAAGGGTGCCTTTGTTAAATCGAAACGATGACTGTAAAGTTATCAAAGTAAATTGCCTTTTCTTAGAAGAGAAATGCAATTGATCTGTTTTATTAGATTTCTCTTGGAATAATATTTTTCCAGCTTAATTCATTAGTGAACTTTCTATTGTTACTTAATTTATAATCGATAATTACTTTAGTGATACGTCGTTGTAGTATAGTGTTTGAGACAAAAGGTAGACTGTGTCTTTGTCTGTGTCCTTCTTGAAGGTCCAATCTATATACATACAAAATACTGACCTCCCTGGACCAAAACAATAGATTTTGCATTGTGTCTATAATTCGGGACTTGATGGGTTAAGGGTAAAAAGGTAACGTAAACGTAACATAAGACAGACAGATATAGACAGAATGATATATCACCCATCCATTCACTATGCATGGCAAGTGCTGTTTATCTTGTACTTAGATCAATTATTCACCAATTGTTTTAAGCTTAATAGTAATGTGGGTCGCACGTTACTAGTATTCTTGTTAACCCCTCATGCTTAGCTAAATGCTTGTATTACGTGGACCCACTCTACGTCGGCAGTGTACCGGCAACCACATGATCGCCAGTCCGAAGCCCTAGCCATTAGGCTTTCGATATTTCTAATTCCTAACACGATTAAATATTAGTGTGCTAAAACACTTATTCAAATGCCATGACAAACAAAAAGCTTGGCTGGTTATAATCCAAATACTATTCCCGCCAAAGTTGGCAATAATTTCCAGTCTTATTTTCACGCTAGAATATAAGGCTCGCTTTAAACCAAATCAGCATAGGAATACCGTAACATTGTCATAAAATCGCAAGGATTTTCTAAGAAATTTCTTTTTTGCGTACTCTCCGGCGAGTCCTCAGACACGCTTCGGTGCTGCCCTCTATCAAAATACTTGCTTCGGGCAACTCTATCATGTTTATTTAGGCCGCACGCCGCAGAACCCAAAAAACCCTTTCCGTCTGACTCTTATATGACCCGCTTGTAAACTTAGAAAGGCTAGAATTTAAGATTTTTCATGTAATATTTTTTCTTCAGTCTGTCCCAGGTGTCTCGTTTGTTGTGAGAGAATTTTATCATCCAATTTTTTGTTGAATTAATGAAAGTAGGATTATTATATTAGAGACATAACTAGCTTGTGCCTGCGGTGTCACTTGCATCCCAAAAGGATTTATGTCATTCATTTTATTCATGTCGGCTTTTATGTTATTACCTATATCAAGTTGAAACATGCTCCAGATTTTAAGTAAAACCTCCGCAATACAATTGTAAAAACCGCATCCAATTTGTTGCAGCAGTTTTCGCGTGATGTGCGTATAAACATAAACAGATAGATAAACTAACAAGATATTTGTTTTGACTTCATAAAGAAAAAATATGTAGTATTCGAATTGAAAACCGCTTCTTTTATTTGAAGACGTATAAAATCTTAATTTATACATTTTTTTTAAATACAAATATCAGGACATTAAGTATTCGAATAGGTAAACCTTTTGAATCGTAAGTATTTGTTTATCTTTTGTTTTGATTATATAATAGATTTTTTACAAAAAAAAATGTTAAAATCATCAAATTAATTTTGATGTTTCCTTTCTACGTGTTTGCCAAACCGGTTTGGTTTTTATTAACCAACAGAATGGCCTGAAAATATTAAAATTTCACCTTTCAAAAGAGTTTTATAAAAAATTATACTCTACTATATATTATACTCTTATACTCTACTACTATATAAATATTCCCACTCCTCAGGTGACAAACGATTGCATTGGTCGTGGGGAATGTCTTGAATTCCAAGGCCTTAACTTGTGCCTATAGGGCAGGGCCGAGCGTGGTTTTTAGTCAGCACAAATCCGACATACATAGGTCCATTACGATAGTCGTTTCATCATTTTTACCAGACGATTTTCTGTACTACAAAATAAGGTGGCATACGATGTATCTGCACTCCAAAAAAAACACATTCCCTAGCAAAAAGTATTTTAACCGGCACGTCAAAACAGAAAAAACGTGCCACCAGCGCAAATCTTCCAAATTTCCAATAGAAATCATTAGATTGTCACCCAGTCGTGACCGTGGCGTGCTGGGAACATTTTGGTTTGTGTTCTATACATGACTAAGGCGGTCAAAAGGTTAAATCACTAACAAGAAATACTAGGTATCAAATCTTACCTACATCTAAGATGTCAAAACCCGCTGGTAAATATACGTGGTAACAATTAATGTGCCAAAACAACAGCTTAACTTAAGCTTGTTAATTCCTCGCACGACTAATCTTATAACTTTGGTTCTAAGTTCCAACAAATTATACGGTATGGGAACTCGTGTCTTGAGGTTTACAATAATTTACACGTGCTCAAATCCACAGTACGACTAGCAAATATAGACATAGTAGGCACGTGTCTATCTACTTATACTGCGCTACTGGTTTAGTCTGGTCAAAATCGCGGCTGCTAAACGTGAGGTTCTGGGTTTAATAATATTGTTAGTAATCAGAATTACATAAACAATTAATATTCTTCTTCTTCTTCTTATCGAATCGACAGCAAACTGAAAGAGAGGGGCAAAAGAAGATAAATAATTAATAGGCATTAAACTAGATTGGCCCAGTATTCCGCTACGCGCAGAGCATTTTCTGTTCCTTTATGAGGTCTTTATGAGTGCAGGTGTTGGGGCATGCTTAGCATGATAGCATATGGGCCATATCTTCCACTGCACCGCACCTATACAATAAGTCAGTGCCACTGGCGAATCCCTACCGAGACACGTTAACTTTGCACCGGTCAAGCTATGTACGAAGTCTGTTGAGAGACTTCCAGGTAGCCCAGGAAAGTCACGTAGCCCAGAAATTAATATTAATTTATACTTAGGTGATAATTTACAATTAATTCATAATAATTTATACAGAGTGTCCGAAAAGTCGACGTCAAGCCGAAGTCGCATAATAGGTAAGGTCATAACAGATACCAGAAAAATATAAAAAAAAATTATATCTTTTATTATCTTTTTGTGATTTTTTCCTTTACTAAAAAATAACTTAATAATCTTAGCATGGAAAATGCAAAAAAAAATCACAAAAGATAGTTAAAAGGTAAGGTGGCATCGTACGACACTGAACTAACTGTAAAGTAAGTCGTGTCGGTTGAGAGGTAAGGTAACTTGCCTCTCATAGATGTCACCAAACGTCACCTTATGACGTAAATTCAGAATGTGAAGGCAAAATTTCAATCATGCGGGTAGGGTTCGCGGTGGCTTAGAGGTCAGCGCGTCTGGTATATCAAACCAGAAGACGCAGGTTCGAATCCTGCCCGCGATGGAAATTTTTTCCTTTACTAAAAAAAAAATAACTTAAGTAAAGTAAGTCGTGTCGGTTGAGAGGTAAGGTAACTTGCCTCTCATAGATGTCACCTTATGACGTAAATTCAGAATGTGAAGGCAAAATTTCAATCATGCGGGTAGGGTTCGCGGTGGCTTAGAAGTCAGAGCGTCTGGTATATCAAACCAGAAGACGCATTTTCGAATCCTGCCCGCGATTGAAATTGTTTCCTTTACTAAAAAATAACTTAATATCTTTTATTTTTAAAATTATTGCAAAAAAAATATTCGGGAAAATGTACCACCCTGTAACAGTTTTTACTTTCCTGTTGCTACAAATCTTTACTTTTTGCCATTTTTTTTACTTATTTCATCCTGAATAGTGCTTCTGTAATTTTAACCTTAAAATCTGAGCTAACTGCTCCAGCTTGAAAGAAGATGTCATGTTTTGCAGAACCACGTTTTGAAAATCAGTTTTTCGCCCTACTTTAACTGACGGTCCTGAAAAAAAATTATACCACGCAAGTCTGGCAAGTAACTTTAAAAGTTAGCGCATTTAATAAGGATTCTAAAGTGGTATAACACTTATTACATTATTTCTTAGATCGGGTAAAAAAAATATTTTTTCAAGGAAAGGCGGTTTTGAATAATTTCTTTGACTGTACTAAAAGTGATTCTAGTGAACTCAAAGCATTAAATTAAATAGAGATGGACTCCGGGTCTTAGACATATTAAACTTACTATAATATCTATGAAGTAACTCTTTATCTTTTACCTATATATGCTTACATAGATCAAAATCAGGTGTGTCTGTGTTCGTAATTCTTCTCCTAAACGGCTTAACCGATTCTGACATTCTTTTTTGTATTTATCACCTGGATGATTTTTAGCTATAGTTTGACCCGGAAGGTGGGGCTATTGTTGGAATGCAAGTAAAACCTACTGTAGTGTCTGATGGTATGTTATTTTATTATTTAGGTACATGTACCTTAGAACGTCTAGAGCTTATCAATTCCGCATGCCACAATTGCGTATTGCGTAACACGTGAATCGCATAGCGTCCATATTGGCACGCCGCCATACTGCCGACTATTCCGGGCGTCGACCTCTTTCCTTACGTTCAAAACAATGGGGTTTTATAACAATCGTGACATAATATCTCGTCATTATACGGGATACGAATAGCTCGGTCTATTTTGAGAAAGAGTAAAGGATAGGTAACTAGACTGGGCGGTGCCCTAAGCACAAAACCAGTTCCTATAAGTGGAACTAGGAGTTACTAAATTAAAGTTCCAAATGGAATTAAAATAAGAAAGAAATGCGACATTATCTAACTTACTTTGTAGAGGACAGGCTTACAGTCAGTTTATAAAAGTTGAGCCCAAGCATATTAGAGAATAAAACATTTTTTTAAATTGGTCCGCATTTGGCGAACATATTATTATGGGTGAACATACATAAAAAAAGGAAGTCGTAAAGTCGGTTAAAAACGAAAAATGCTTAGTGTTAAATGTTTAGTGGTCCTAAGCGCGAATGCTGCGCTAAACTCCTGGGTTCGATTCTCATGTCAAGCGTTGTTATTGGGTTTTTCCTTGCAGTTTGAGTTTGTGCCCAGTTGATGGCAATAAGCTCGCTTACTATTACATTACATGGGACCTAAACATACTGGTGAACTGTGGGTATACGTTGTATGCCTCTGTCTATCCCTTCGAGGAATACACGCATGATAATATGTTATGTTACGTTTCTCCCCCAACTCCCATTCATATATGTTCGTAGAATCGTAGCAAACAAAAACAAAATCATTTGCAGCAGTTAGCATTATCGGAAAGACCGCTCAAGCAAATATTGGATTTAACTTTAAACGCCGGGAAAGCAAAATCTATTTCCTTAGTAATCCAATGAATCAAGCAAACACTTGTGAAATATTACTGTACGCTTGGTTGCGTGGCTGGGATTATATTTATTTGTATAAAGCGAGTGATATTTCAATTGGTGGGAAGCTTGAATGTGTTTTAAATACAATGAAAATATAGTTTTTGATCGAGAAAACACAACAGTCACACTGCTGAGAACAGGTGTCTTTTCAAAATGAGATGGTAAGACTCACACACCATGCTGGCTGAGGGTTGGAGAAGTCACATGGGCGTTTTGGGGGTTGTCTGTATTGTAATATTGACGTAGGTATAAAAGTACATTTCCCCGGAGGACAGCAGCAAGCTGCAATTTTGTGATGTGCCAAAGGCAAATGTACAGGAGGGCCACCGGTCCGTTCATTTGAGATCTCGGCGCCCCCTCCACAATGTGCTAACGTGGATGATGGATGATCGATGGATGGCCATGTGTTTTTAGTCGATAGGAGTCCGGCATAAAATCCGCCTATCTTTCTGAGAGATGGTGGGCATCCATGAGGATTTTCACACGGAAAAATGGTACAAAAGTTCTACTAAGAATCTTTTTGTGATTTTTTTGCATTTTCCATGCTAAGATTATAAAGCTATTTTAGTAAAGGAAAATTCAATCGCGGGCAGGATTCGAACCTACCTGAGAAGCAAGGTAACTCGTTTTTCATAGATGTCGCCAACGTCACCTTATGACGTAAATTCAGAATGTGAAGGCAAAATTTCAATCAGGCGGGTGGGGTTCGCGGCGGCTTAGAGGTCAGAGCGTCTGGTGTATCCAACCAGGAGACGCAGTTTCGAATCCTGCCCGCGATTTAATTTTTCCTTTACTAAAATAGCTACTACTAAGAAGTTTGATTAAATGATAGATTTAATGACTTCTAAATGTGTGTTTTAATGTTTGAACCAATATTACCCACTGTGTAGCCTACTGAATAAATGATTTACTATCACTTCCAGACCTTACACGCCGTTAAATTTAGATATTTTACAGATTAACCTAACCGTAGAGAGTAGGTATATTTATATCAATATGATTAGGTATTGACCTTTTTTGGGCGTTTCTTCTTAGGAAATTGTCAGGTTGATATTTGCTCCATCTAGCTATAAAAACTGACTTTAAAGAGAGTCTATTCATAGAAATTTATCTTTAATTTTATGAATCACAAATTTGGTTACCAGGCTTTTCGGTCTTTTGACTATGATTGCCAAATCCGGGATCGACGGCTTTTCATAATCGTTAAAATATGAACTGAACAATTAATTTCATGGTACATAACTTTAAATATTAGCACCATACCCTGTGTGAGGACGAGTTAGAATACTGTTCCTCGCTGCCTTTCAGATAGGCATCCAATAAGAGGCGTCACAATATCTGGCTAGCTCAGTGGTAGGACCTATTGGGGTCTGACTGGCTGGTGACCACCATAAAAAATACATCACGCTGGTCATTTGCCCTTATCCTAATTTACACAAAGGTTGGCACAACATAGCATAAGTGTATTATGATTAACAGTTAATTGTCTAGTTCAAACTTCGTTTCCTTCAGTGAAAATAAAACTGCTTTACCTACTGTGTTGTGATTGATGAAGGTAGATCAGCTTTCTAAGCTATCAGTAATTTAAACCCCTACCAAGCTTTGATCCTGACCTACTTTAGGCTATTACTAATTCTAGCCTAAGCTTCCGATACCGGAGTAGGTACATAACAGTTTTCAAAGTTAAACGCGCTCACGTTTAATTCAGAGTACGTGGTTGGTGTTTGAGTCGCTCTAGAACTTTTTTTACAGTTGTATTGATATACAACCATCATGCTTGTGTTCCCCGAAGGGTTCGGCAGAGGCGTAAGTACTAATGTACACCCACTGTTCGCCGGTATGTTTAAGTCCCATGTAATAGGGGTGATAGTATTGCCATTATCACAAATCCCAAACTCCGAACTGCTATTTAGAATTTCATAGAAAAACCCAATAACACTGCTCGACCTGGAAATAGAACCCAGCACTTCTAGCGTAGCAGTCGCACGCAGAACCACTAAGCTAATGAGGCAGACTAGCCTAATGGTGCAGTTTTACAGTTGTATATAACGTGTACAAATATTATAATGAAGCACACCATCACACCTGTATTCCCTGAAGGGTTAGGCAGAGGTGTTCTGTTTTGCTAGGGTGTCAACTAATGGGTATTAAATACGCCCAACAAGTTATTAAATAACCCATTAGGGGCAAGCATACCAACCTTGTTATATTTGTTTATTTTATCTGTGTGTTGTACGGAGCTTGTCTTAATAATTTTTTTTCTTTAGTTTTTATCTTAGTTCCCATATTATAGGGCGCAAGCTACACAAACTGAATTCAGAGCTGCTTCTGAGAATTTCCGCATGCATATACCCAATAACACTTTACTCGACCTGAGATACCCAGAACCTCAAGCTCAATAGCCAGATTTCCAACCAGTCGACCTGTTTAGAATCAGTTAATAATAAATATATTTTTTTTTTTTCAAATTTATTTTTTTAAATAGTCTAGTAATCCAAATCGCGACTGCTATGTTATCGGTCCTGAGTTTTTCTATGAAATTCTCAGCAGCTCTGAGTTTGAATTAGTACCCGGTTAATGACATTAGGAAACGTCGAAATGTGTAGGTACCTACATTAATACGCCTCTGCCTAACCCGCGGATTATAGGCGTGGTGGTATGTTATGTTATTTTTTTACTTTGACAGAAAAAAAGACGTAATAAATATGCTTTATCTAAATGTAAACCCAAATCCTTGTCAATAAGTCAAGCAATCAAACCAACAAAAAAATAGGTAACATCCATCTCCATTCTCCAACATTCCCGATACATGTTTATTCATTCTCGATGTCAGTTTGATCTGTGTTGCAACCTATAAAGTTCCTTTTGATCTTATTTGGGATCTCGGCGGCCATTTTGGAATTGACACACCCGTTAATAACATGGTTAATTGCCGTGAAAGGTTCCTGTTACATGAAATATGTATGTACGTTTGTCACGAATGGTCTGTGAAAATGATGGACTATTTAGATTGAATATCTTTCGATAATTTTATAAAGTTACAACGGGAAATCGGTGAATTTATAGATAGGTGTTAATGTGTTAGTGATTCGTATTGATTTCCGTGTGCCTGGGTGAAAGATTTGGGGTATTTTTGTCCAGAACTAGACGGTAAACAGATTATGTCAATTTCCACAAAAAAAAAATAGTTCTGTTGTTGTGTTTCTGAGGTGTGCTTAATAGATACAGGTGTGAATTATAAGAATGAAGTCATAGGTATGTGTTCTAAATTCCCACCTACCTACACGCTACGCCCACAGGTCGCCGGTATGTTTTGCATTCCATGTAATAAGACGAGCCTATTGCCATTAATCGGGCACAAATCCAAGCTGCGATTCATTTAATTTAACTTACATTTAAATTAATATAGTATAGTGTGTAGAATATTATTAATTGATATAATTCTATTACATATAGTTATGGATAGATTTATAAAAGACCTCGCTGTCGCATTGGGTGACAATCTGTAATGATAGCTGTAAGGGAGAGTTAAAAATAAATAAATAAATTTAATAGAAATAACCAACAACACATTGCATGTGAATCGAACTAGGACTTCACGCTCTGCATGGCATGCTTTTTTGTGGATTAAGCTGACGAGCCAGCTGGTGGTAAGTAGTCATCGTCGCCTATGGATAACTGCACCATCAGAGGAATTGTTGATGCGTTTTCGATCGTTAAGAGACTGCCAGAACCGCAACAACCGAGGCAGAACTGGCTCTTACGCGCAAAAGTCGACACACACCTAGGTGCTTTACAGACTCCGACGTAAGGGTGGTCGCCAGCCAGACCTCAAGAGGTCCTACCACCGAGAAAAAGTGACGCAATTGCGACCACATTACCTAACAACATTGCTCAACGTGGGAATAAAATCTAGGACCACACAACCTAAGCTCGCTAGATTTAGACACTCTTTACGTAAAATAATTTATAAAATACCTACACTTATCCTTTATAGTCTTTTATAAAACCACAAATAACTATTTTTTACAAGGTTGAGAAACATCACGGAATTCGCAGTCGATTTCATCAATTTAATAAAATTCATTGCAGAGATAAATCTGTTTTATTAATTTTCCTTTAATCGCACATTCGCGCGTTTTCCCGCCCATTGAACTTAATTAACGTTTTCGGATAACAATGTTCCGTCTTTCTTGCATTTTGGAACGTTTCAGTACATCGTTGAGAAACGTTGGGGCTTTACGAAATCCTTCACAAAATCTACCAGGCCATGAATTTCCAAAGCCATTTTCGCAATTTGACAATAATGAACACAAGCTATTTATTAATAGCTAAATAGTCAATATGATCACAAGTTTATCGAGACCCTAGAGTGTATTTTATCAACTAAATAACCATCAAATTTATAGTGGTAAACGTTATCATTATTAATATAGTATCTGTCCATAATAAAAAATATGGCTTTACTAATTTTTTTAATTGGATAAAAATCTACAGTGTATCTTCTGTATTATATATATAGTATATACGAGTAGTAAGTGTAGGTGTTTTATTATTATATCTATAATAAATTGGCCGACATCTGTACATTATAGATAATAAAGAAAAACGAATATGGGGGGTCTATATTAGAGCCAAATAGAAGAGAGAGAGAGAGAGGGACAATAGAAGCCAAAATATTTTTTCTTTTCAATTTTTGTCTCTCTGTGTGCAGTGCAGTTTTCAACCATGTGGGGCCTATATTAGAGCCAAATAGAAGAGAGAGAGAGAGAGGGACAATAGAAGCCAAAATTATTTTTCTTTTCAATTTTTGTCTCTCTGTGTGCAGTGCAGTTTTCATCCATGTATTGCTAGAGGTCTAACTTAAAATTTGGTGCATGTTTCATCTTGATACGCCGCCTAGAATCGGACATATAGTAAGTTAATCGTTTTGGGACGTGAGTGAAATTGCGGGCAATAGCAACTAGTACCTAATAAAGCTGAAAAATTTAATATCACGCTTTGACCCAGGAGCCGAGCAGAAAGTAAGAAACGATAGGGTATCATTGAATTGCATCATGCGATTAATTAATATAATATCTTAAACCATTAATGTAGACACAATGCAAAATCTTTAGTTATGTTCTCCGGGGGTCATTAAGAGCATAAAAAGCCTCCGACTACTAATAAAATAGCATAATATATTATGCAGATGTTAATTTTAGACATTACTTTGACCCTTAGTAAGTCTAGCTTTAAAGACAATCATAAAGAAATGAAGACTGTCATGTTTCATTTATATTTTGTATCTAGGAACACTTGACTTGCGTCGGACTACCACGCCTATATACTAAATATAGGCATGTGACGTAGGCAATGAATACTATTCTTAGCTCAGTAACAGAGTTCATTTACAGTTGTTCGTTCATGCCATCATGCCTATATTCCCTTAGGTTTTTTTAAGCTTACTAGCAATGTGGGTCGCACATTACTAGTATTCTTGTTAACCCCTCGTGCTAAGCTAAATGCTTGTGTTACGAGTGGGTTCACGTCGGTAGTGCAATGGGTGGGTTTTGAACCGGCAACCACATGATCGCAAGTCCAACGCCCTAGCCATTACGCTACCGCCGCTTTTATAAGATTAGAGTCCAAGTAATAGAGGGCGAGCCTATTGTCATTATCCGGGCACAAATCCAAACTCTGAGCTGTTATTGAGAATTTCATAGGTAAATTCAGTAACACTGCTCGTCCTGGGTATCGAAACCAGGACCTCTACATACTAATGAGGCAGTTCGTTCAATTATATAAAAATATTAAACCTTTTAAGCGTCACAGTGTAAAGACGTCAAACCAAAATGTGCCCTACCACGCACGACTGGGAGACAGATTTCTATAGGAAATTCGGAAGCTTGGCGCTAAGGGCACACTTTTTCTGTTTCGACGTAGCAGTCAAAGTGTGGTACTATTGTAAATATTTTACTTACTGCTGAGTTCTCCTGAGTCAGTACCATGGTATTGCCAAATATTCTGCCGCTAGTTACTGTGTGCTAGAATTACTGTGTCGTATCGTGAAGCGTAAAACTGGCTGTAAAATTACTGGGCAAATGAGCAAAGCCCACATTACTTGGAATGTAAAATATACCGGAGAACTGAGGGTTAATTCATTACATCATCACTAGGCCATACAGTTCACTGCTGGACGTAGGCCTCCCCCAATGTGCACTATTTTGCCCTGTCCTCGGCTTGTCGCATCAAGCTTCCGCCAGCAACCTTTCGCAAATCATCACTCCATCTTGCCGGAGGGCGTCCTACACCACGTTTGCCCAGTCGCCGTCTCCACTCAAGAACACTTAATGCTTAATACCCTTCGGTAATACAAACCTATTCTATGACCTAATTTTATGCGTTATAGTCAAGAATGAGTATATATTTATAAGTACGCTTATTTGCAGTATATTGCTCAGTAGAATTATTATTACTGACTATTCTAGTATCAAAAAGTACAAATTAGATAGAAATAGAAGTGTAAAACGGATGATTTGATGTATTTACTGATATTTTTCTTTCCTAAATAATGTCAACTTTTGATCAAAACTGATAAACCTATTTTGGCCTCCTAACCCAACTAGCCGCAAACAGTATTATCGCTGCGGTCTGTAATTTCGACTAAGTACCACCTAAACTCGGATTTACGATTACTAGATCATAATATTACGTCACCACCGTATTAATTTATGGGCCAAGCCGGGGGACAGGCATGTCGGCGACAGCCGGTGCCATACGATACATATATGATACTAGTAGATGTCCGGGGCAGGCTGGCATGAAGCTGATAGATGGCACTGCTAACTTAGGGAGCCATGTACCTAGTAAGTCGAACTTTTTTGTGAATCAGCGTGAGCTATGCTGCAATACTTAATACAATGGCATATACACTATGTTAATAAAAATCCCTGTTCCCTGAGAACGAGTCTCCTCTCAAACTAAAAATGTTATAGTCCACCACGCTGGCCTAATACGGGTTGGCAGACTTTCCTGCAGGTTTCCTCGCTACATTTTCATTCTTTCTTAGCGTGATTATGGTAATAAAATCAACGACTCGTATAAACATAGGCTACATTATAATTATTCTACAAACTAGGCTGTGTCAAGACAAAAGGTAAAGTTAATACAGTGTTGTAAGGCAATCCAACATAAGCCGCAAGCTTACCCGCCGGCTCCGTGTCACGACTTCATCAAACGACTTCAAACGCGTTGGATTAACAAGCTTTGACATAGCATGAAAAAGCTTGATGAATGGAATGTTTACTATACCTAAAAATGGCGCTGACATTTTGCATACAGACTACAGAGTAGCTCGGAGGTTTCCAAACCTGCTTTGTAAATACCGGGTCCTGATTTAAAAACCCAGAAAATACTAAGTTACCTATTTGCTATTTTATGTTAAAGAATAATTTTACAAGTTAAGACATTTTATTCAAATTATTATCCAAAACAAGCTTAATAATGTAGAAATTGGTATTTTCATAATTCACCTACAAACGATTGCATAGACGGTCCTAAAATAACCTGACACTGTTGAAACTATTTATAGCCAAAATGAAGCAAACGGCAATGCATTTCTAATTCACACACCGCGAATAAAAAGTCAGAAATTTTCACCTGGAATCGAACTTACCATACTTTACAAACAGCTTCATTAGTCTAGTCTAGTCCTAAGCGCGACTGCTACGCTAAAGTTCTGAGTTCAGTCGAGTAAAATGATATTAGGTTTTTCTACAGTTTAGATTTCTGCACAGTTAATAGCAATAGGCTCGCCACCCACACCACATTAATATGTGGGGGGCCTAAACATACCGGTGAACTGTACGGTCTACATTACTAGGTACATCTCTGTCTTTTTTTATTCTTGATAGACTTACGCTTAGCCGCCTGATGTTAAGCGACACTGCAATCTACGACGGAGCGTGCTTGCGTAGGAGGAACCGATTCATTCGTGATTTAAAGACACCCAGATAATTTCTATCGGGGAAGACACCCCCTCGGGAAGCACATTCCACATTTCAGCGGTACGCATGATAAAAGTGGACTTAAAGCGATTCGTCCACCATGTCCACCATGAATCGATGACTAGAAAGGGCTAGGGAAATAAGATCGTGGAGATCTGGCAGCACACTAGCCAAAGTATAACCGATAAGCTAGCAACTTTGCAGCTAACTTTGTCTAACCCTTTCAAGGAATACAGGTGTGGTGGTGCAATACTCTACTACAAGTTGGTGTAATATCCAAGCTATGACTTACAACTAAGACAGATAAATAAATAATACCGTTTTCCGTATATCTCTAGAATTTACATTCTGTCAACCTCATAAATCAAAACTAGATTAAACACAGTCAGCTTATACAGGCATTTCTTTCTGAAATTTATCGCAGAATACGCAGGCGCCTAAGTTATGGCCGTCTTGGGATTGGCTTGTGGGATTACTAGTTTGTACGATTAGGAACTCGCAGCTGCGTTCATCTAATATTTATAAAGTCCAGAATAGAGAAAATTTTGGTGGCTAATGTTGGACTGTATTTGGGAGTCACTTTGGGAATACGGTGTCAGTCTAGATAAAAGAAAACCTAATAAATTGGTCCAGTAGTTTTCGTGATAAAACGACAACAAACACAATCACATATAAATTAGATGTTTATTGTTGTTTCTGATTATCTGTAGGTCATGATAGTAAGTACTTACTTTAACTGTACTTAATCAAGCTATCAAAATAATTAAAATAAGTAGTTGAGTCTCTTAATTTTAATAATTGCCAAAAATGAAATAAATCATTACGCACAAACCTATAGGTTTATTTTTTTGTCCCTGGCCACCCCCACCTAATAATTTAGTTATTGCAAACGCGGAAGCGAGGCAAAGGTCGTGTTTATTCAGCCTAGTAAAATGGCCCGCCTCCTTACATAATGTATTACCAACACACGACATTGACACTAGGAAGTCACGTAAAAGGCCGTTTATACGTTACACCTTGGGGTGTAAATGGAAAGGTGTAAATGCTGGCAAATTCACTGATCAACTGAGTTTTGTCACAAATACTAAATATAAAACAAGGGTTGGAAAGGTCAATCATGAAAGTGGCAACCCCTCCTGATGTTAAAAACTAACCTTTTCTATTATAAAAGCAGTACTTTGAAGACCACGTCGAACTAAAACGTGCAGTACGTGTCAAAACATTGTACCCTTGACCCAAGAAAACGATAAAAAAGTTCGGTTACTTTTGAAACGTGGATTCCTTGTAGAATAATATGCTAAAAATTATAGACTTAGAGTATTATAAAATACATACATATACTCACGCCTTTCTCCCACAGGGGTAGGCAGAAACTATAGACTGCCACTTGCTACGATTCTTGCATACTTCTTCCACATTCATACATCTTCTCATACATACACGCCGGTTGCGAGTGCTACGCACCTAACCTTTTTGAAGGATTTCGCCAATCAGATCGGCGTATGTCCTTCTAGGGCGACCTCTACCGACGCTGCCGCTGACATTCGCATTATAGGCGAATGTCATTCTATACTTACATAAAAAATGAATTTTATGTGTGTTAAAAATATACTGTAGATAGCATGTGAATGCACCCTAATACTATAAAAAGCATTTAAATGTCATATGTGCTATTATAGGAAAGAAATGGTGCTGTAAAGTGGGGAATTGAAAAATTACGTATTTTCGTGAGAAATATAAACCTCGAGGCAGTGACAACTGGGTGTTATAACTTTATCATACGTATTAATCAAAGAATAAGGGTGCGGAGATGGATGGACAGTGTGAGAGATGATATGACTGCAAAGGATGAGGATGATGAGATAACGGCTGATAGAGATATATGGAAGCAACATTGTAAACTACTAGTTCTTCCTAATTGGAAACATGGTAGAAGGCCACAGGTATTCTGTGCCAGTGACGGTTAGGCACGTCATTTGATATAATACAACTATCTGTACCTATTTTTTTAATTATTTTACTTACTTGTTTATGGTGGAATTATCAATTAGTAATTTTATACAGTTTACTTTATTAACTAAATAGTCGAAGAACACGGGACAAAAATAGCTAGGCGGGTAAGCAATTTATTTTATATTCACGATGAAGTAAAAGTGTCCATAAAGGTATCAAAGCTGTCAATCAACAGCAATCGTGACGAAGGAATTCGTGACGTCTTATGGAGCCATCCCAGAAATAGAATACCTGGGAGGAAGCAATTGGAATGCCATAATAATTGGAAACAAATCGTTTTGTCCAAGTTTGATAATGCTGTCAGGCTGTCAGAGAGAAAAATCGGATCGGGCCCAAAGTTTTTCTATGAAAATATTAAATTTTCACGCCTAAACCGCCGAGCCAATTTTGATGAATTTTGTTATTGAGATAGATTGGACCTTGGAAAAGGACAAGGGCTGCCTTATGTCTCAAATCATCCTTTGGAATACGAGTGAAACTAACGGTAATAGCTAGTATAAAATAAAATGTCGCTTTTTCTGAACTAGGCCTTAGAGCTCTCAACTAGGTCTTGCACTTAAATAAAACCAGCATTTTTTCACAGCATTGTTAATTCTAGTGCAGAATTTCCGCGATTTCACGCGCACATGCATATATTCATTTAAAAAAAATACCTTCAACGACTCCGCTGCGAAGCGTAAAAATATTAATTTATCTTAATGCAATGTAGGTTTTAAGCTCTATTTTTCTTTAAAATATATCGCCGCGTGTGGAACAAAGTGCAATGTTAAGAACTCGAGAACATGATTTTTTCCTTAAACATTATTTGGTAAATTATTGAAAAACTTGTAAACTCAACCACGTATTCTGAATTAAATGTACGGCCCTTTGAAAACTGTTAGGCATTCCAAAAGTTAAGGATAGAATTCGTAATAGCTTCAAATAGTATCAAGGTTTATGTGTGGGTCCTAAATTATAGGTAAGGCTGGGCTATCTAATAGTAATAGGGTAGTTTGATTTCACTAAGCGAACCGTTGTGTAGAATAAATAGTTTTTAAGACGGGCTTATTTTTATGCACACCGGTGCCAGGAGACAAGTTAGCAACTCTTCTTACTTATAATTAAAACATACCATTACACCTGTAATCCCCGAAGGGTTACGTAGAAGTGTACTAATGTATACCCACATTTCGCCTGTACGGTTAGGTCCTGTGTAGTAGGGGACGAGTCTATTGCCATTTACCGGGCACAAATTCAAAACTCTCGAGCTGCTACTGAGAATTTCACATTAGACCACTCACTCGCTCACATTCACTCACATTTAGGAGAGTGCGCATCAGATCCCCATAATCTTATTCCCCCTAGCCCTTTCTACTATCGGATGACCAGAAGCTCAATAAAGCGTCATCGATTCATGGTGGACAGTTCGAAACGCTTTAAGTCCACTTGTAACATGCGTACCGCAAAAATGTGGAATGCGGTTCCCGAGTGCGTCTCTACTAATAGATATAATCTAAGTGTTTTTAAATCACGAGTGAATCGGTTTCTTCTGGGCAAAAGCGCTCCATCGTAAACCGCAGTGTCGCTTAACATCAGGTCAAGAATTAAAAAAAAACCTCTAAATGTACGAAAAATTTATACTTACAATGCGAGATCGGTTTACTGGAAAATTTTGGCACGTAAGCAACGATGTGTAGAATGTAGACGTGAAATATATTGTAAAGTCATCAAAGGTGCCTATTTTTATCTCCCATTTCCCCCAGGTCTATGGCGAATTGGTAGCCATTACCTACGAGTATTCGGTTTAAAGATAATTTATTTCTTATAAAAACCATACAGTTTTTTTTATAATAAGATAAGTTAATTACATTTCATAACAAACATATTTTTCATTACCTCTGGCATGCTGGATTGATATAATAATTTAATATAAGTAATTTTATGACATTAATAATAATTGATTAGAATATTTGTGAATTAGATATTCGATAACTTTGTAGAATTTTTGCAGGCACTTATCTTAGTATTTTTTTCATAAAAGAAACGTGAACAGACTCATAATGGTAATATCGGAAAACGCAACTTACTACTTAATCTTCGCGGGCTGATAAAAACTTATATCCAGGGACAAACAATGGATGAATGGAAAGAATAAAAAACAAAAGTAAGGATGAACAAAAATATCCTCTCAATAACGATAAATAATGCAAAATTTAAGCAATTGATTACTTTGACATCTATTGCATGGCTTGACAGCTTTTGTTTTATCGATCGATAAAACCAATAAAATACGATATATCGATGTCGACGGTGCCTAGCTCTCACCACTAGTGTGTCATAAAATATCGATAGTAGTAAAACCAAGCTCTCGCCATAAACAAAATTACCTACGCCGAAAATTTTAATCACCCCGCTACCCACACACGACCATAATGAATACACTATAAAACAGCCCGTATCTATCCCCTGGGCATATGGGGGATCGTGTAACGATATCATTGCTTCAGACCCAGGGGGGCTACTATGGGATAGGGCGGGAGTTACTACCTCAGCCAATTGTATACCAATCGCTTAGGATTAGCCAATGTTTGCCCGAGAGTATTTTGTAACCTTGAGCTGTTTTGTTTGCAATGTGAATTATGTTAGGTAAGATATTTTCTGGTTATTTCTCGAAGTTTCCGTAAATTGATGCGAAGAATTACTTTATGGATTAGAGTGTTAGGCTGTGAGAAGGTTGCATGAAAGGTGGGAAAATGAAAATAGGATGCAATTTGAGCCTACGCTCATGATGTTTCTGTCTGCCTCTCTCTCTCTCTCCTCTTTCCTACGAAAAGGCTGCATTTATATAAAAAAACGAATACCACCTTGCTACACAAAATCGGATTAGATTTTATTTTGTGTAATAATCCTTACATTATTATAAAACTAAGTCCCCTAGCGCGTCGCTGTCTGTTGATTCGCGATAAATTCAAAAACTACTGAACGGATTTTCATGTGGTTTTCACCAATCGAAAAAGTGATTCAAGAGGAAGGTGTCAAGCTAAACATCACGTTACAACCTTTAGGAACGGGGCAACGCGGGTGAAACCGCGGGCGAGAAGCTAGTTAGCAGTGATATTGATTTTTTCTATGAAAGTCTCTATTGGAGTATATAATGTAATATGGAAAGCTGTATATTTTAAATAAATTAATTATTTGTGGCTTGCGTGAGAGATTTTCTCACATAAAGACCGCATTAGGCCAGCGTGGTGATCTATAGCCTGATCTCTCTCATTCTAAGACGAGACTCTTAATACACAGCAGTAGAACAGCAAAAGGGTTGATGATAATAAATACGGAGTTTGGCTTCCCCATTACATGAGATCTAAACTTCCAAAAATCTAAAAAACATCACATACCTCCATAGTTTACATAGTACGTGGAGAAAAATACTCTTATATCGTAATACGCTCACGATTCACGTACGTAACGTATTACAAGTAAATTGAAGACAACGTTAGCGTACGTAAATACGAAAAACGTTTTTAGGCGACGCGTATCACCGGTTGGAACGTGCGTTTTAAAGGCTTTCCACATTTATTCCGAGACGTGTTTATGATACCATTGCGTGAACTGCCTCATTAGCCTAAGCGACTACTACGCTAGAGGTTCTGAGTTCGATTCTCAGGTCGAGAAAATTGTTATTGGGTTTTTCTATGAAATTCTCAGTTACGCTCGGAGTTTGGATTGGTGCCCGGTTAACGGCGATATCGCCGCATACGACATGGAACCTAAACATACCGACGATCTGTGGGTGTAATATATGTATTAGAATACACTTCTGCCTTCAGGGAATATGGGCGTGATGGTATGTTATTTTGTTTATAATATTCTAGCTTCTGCCCGCGACTGTCTGCGTGGACATCAGAATTGGGTCCGACGTGGATAGAAAGTAGCTTATATGTTATTCCACATTATAATATATCTCTGTGCCAAATTTAATCCAGATCCGTTCAGCCGTTTTGACGTGAAAGAATAACAAGCATCCATACATCCATACATACAAGCATTCGTGTTTATAATTTTTATCCAGGTCGAATCCAATTCTGAAGTCCACACAGACAAGTCGCGGGCAGAAAGTAGTTATTAATAATCTTAGAAAGGCCACTGAAGGTTAACACTTCTTTAAAAAAAATAAAGACTGCCTAACAAGAACACTGGTAATATTCATAATAGTCATATTGGTCCCACATCTTAACGTGGGAGAGCCATGCTTCGGCACGAATGGGCCGGCTCGACCGGACTGATACCACGGCCTCACAGAAAACCGACGTCAACCAACGCTTATGTTGTGTTCCGCCGAGTGAGTGAGGTTACCGGATGCCCAATCCCCTTTTAAAAGGCGGGCAGCGCACTTGTGACTCCTCTGGTGCTGCAGGTGTCCATGGGCGGCGGTAATCGCTTACCATCAGGTGATCCGTCTGCTCGTTTGTCCCCCTATCCCATAAAAAAAAAACATTACCAGTATTCTGTTGTTATACTGTTGTATTAACAACAGTGTGTCGTCCCATCTCAAGCATTGACAGTGTAGACATAAAGCCAAATCCCTAGTGATTACTAATTGCTTGAATAAGAGCTTTTAGTAAGTCTTTATTGCTTACTACGTCGTACATTAATTAATAGATTGTCTGTTGTGACTTAGTAAGAAGTTTTGAAATCTTAGGAGTGAAGAACATTGCCAGTATAACATTTTTATTTATTAAAAAAAAATACTCTACAATTGAATTGTATACCGTTCTGGATGCGTTTAAAAGCGCAAATTTTCTCACAAACCAAAACCCAGAACAACTGCTGTAGATCCTACGAATATTTGTTCCGTGTGGGGATCGAACCCATAATCAGAAACACAGAAGCCGTACTACTCGGCCAGTACCGAATAGCACGAAACGTATCGTCATTAATAAACAACTAAAATATCAAACTGTTAAACTTAACCATCCCTATACACACACCATATAGTATACCAATACAATTCCATATCTGGATACAAGAGAAAATTCCGTACATATCAGATTCCTCTCCAAATCAATTTAGCTACCTAACAAACGTTTAAAATACGCAACAGGAATTCCCCTAAAGCTCTTAAATTCGGCACGTCACTCCGCGTTCACAGAAATATTTCGTTCGCGCGATACGGTACGATCATCGAGCACTCCCGTGTTTTCCCAGTATACGTATTCCAGGAACGAATGTAGAACAAATATTTGTTATATTACACACGAGTGTCTGAGTGTAATCATCCTAATGCCGGACGTGTGCGATACAAGTTTCGTATTTTATGTAATCACAGTTATTATTATAATGTAAAAAGACGCCATAAGAGTATGCCACAAACACTAATTCTCTTACATATAATTAATCGATATACTGTCTTACTGTTAGGCACGGGTCTCCTTTCAGAATGAGAAGGGTTGGTCTTTAGACCACCATGCTAGCCTACGGCGAGTTGGCAGAATTGACACGCCCACCGTTGAGAAAATCTCTGAAAATCACTCATCATCTAGCTACTGAGAATTTCATAGAAAAACCCAATAACACTTCGCTCGACCTGAGGATCGAACCCAGGATCTCTAGCATAGCAGTCGCACTTGGGACCACTAGAGTAATGAGCAGTCAAGTAAAAGAAGTGGCAAAAGTCTAATGGTTAGGGCGTCGGACTTGCATTCATTTAGCTTAGCACGAGGGGTTAACAAGAATACTAGTAATATGCGACCCATAATACTAGTAAGCTTATAAAAATAAGTTTTTTTTATGGGATATGGGATATGGCAAACGAGCAGAGGGATCGCTTGATGGTAAGCGATTACCGCCGCCCATGGACACCCGCAACACCAACACGTAGTTTGACGCCGGTTTTCTGTGAGGCCGTGGTATCACTCCGGTCGAGCCGGCCCATTCGTGGCGAAGCATGGCTCTCCCACGTAAAAAAAATTTGTAATATTGCCTCACAATTGCTTATCACTTACCAGGAAAAAGTGTGAAGCTACCTACATAAAATACCTGAAACTTCCTACTTCGTAACAAGAACAGAGGATTTTCACTCTAAATGAAATTGGATACTTACGAAGGCGCTCATAAAAAACAAACAGTCCTTAGCTACTCAGGTTTTTTAAAGACTCGTTTAAATAAATATGAAAAGTGCTTGGCAAGTTTTTATTACAATACTGACTATTTTATATTAGTTTTATTAAAAACAAGACTATTTCGCCGAATTTTTATTTTAAAATTTCGTCCTTATAAGTACACCATTTACTGTCTCACAGGTACGGGCCACGTTTCAGAATAAAATGGAAATTATTGATAGTGAATTCTCACTGAGAACGAGAACTTATTGGACGTTTTACATTTTTTGTAACAATTGTAACTATGAAGGAAGACATCGTAAGGAAAACTGAATAAGCCACTGATAACTTCATAGAAAAACCCAATAACATATCCTCAACCTGGGAATAAACTACAGGATCTCTAGCATAGTAGTCGCCCTTGTGATCACTTGATTAATGAAACATTTACAATGCAAGTTATAATATACAATTTTGATTTATTTCAGTACATAATACATTGTGGAAAGAAAAAGAAAAATAGAGTGTATCAGATGTTTAACTTCGAGCAAATTGGGATCATTTCTCACTTCCTAAAGGAAAAGACTGGTCACGCTTAAAGATAAGAAAAAGAAAATACACTCTCCCAAGAACTTTTTCGTTACAGTTTTTGCGAAACTTATTGTTTATAGATGTGGTCCTTTGCGGCGCGGCTTTTTTACCTTGGTGTTCCTTATTTTATCACTTTCCTTTGCGTTGAAAGACCCTTTTTTTGTGTACTCTCAAATTATTAATAACTTAGTTGTCTACTAAAAAAATAAAACAGACTTTTAAAAGAAAAAAATAAATCTTTTGGAACAATAAACCCATTATACCACTCAGTAGTTATATGTAAGCACATTAATTGATTTACCACTGTTGATTTTTCCTACTATTGTTAATTTTAATTATTAACACATTATTGTAACTGTTTTGGCGATTGCTCGGTCAATGTATAATCATTCACTTACACTTTTTTAAAAGTACGTATCCTCACATCTCGTTGCAGGATTATAAGTGGCAGTATTATTGCTTCAAGTTCTTTGTCAACTAAGGGGCAAAAAGGATTTATTCCATATTTTTCTCTTACTTCCTTCATGATAATTCCCGCTACACGAATCCCTCTTTATGATGTCAATTCAAAACCACTCAAGTCTAGATACTTTCATGTAACAAAGAAATCAGAACAAAGACCAACTTAATGTAAGAATCGTGCGCGAAGGCAAAAGACGCCCCATCCTTTGCTGAAGGCTTCTTATTGCCAGGAGAATCGAGATCTCGACCTTGACACAAAAAACCTTAAGTATATACAGAAGTTTGTTTTGTTATTGTTCTTAGTAAGCTTTCTGGTTTAACATTCCTAAAATTGTCGAAAATTTAAGGCAATTTTGCTTGTTGTATTTGCTAAAGCTGTTTGGATTGCGAAATTTAGTTGATGGTGTGTTATAATGGTCTCTAATTTCCTCGGTTAAGCATTAATTTTAGAATACTGTAGTTATTGTAACGATTATAATAGAAAAGGCCAGGATAATTAGACTGACAAAAGTACCGTGACTTAAGACATTAAAAGTGCAAAACTTTTTACTGTTCCCCAGCTGACGCCGGTTTTCCAATAAAAATTACGGCCTACCATCACAAACTTAAAAGTGGAAGCAATCTAAACCACAATTAACAAACGTATCCAGTTTATTATCTCTCATTAATCAAAACCAATACGTCATCACTTTCGTCCTTTTTAAGTTCAAGCAGACGTACATCCTTATAGGTGTCTGCCCACATTCTTAGGAGGGTACGTGCTCCAATTTGCCAATTAATTTGCTCGCCACTGTCTGAGTGGATCACGAACGTTCGACAAAGGGGCCAGTTTGTTGGAAACTGTAAAAAGTCATGTTTTTATGTAATATATGGTGTTGTTTTTTTATGACTTTGATTTTGGAGTTAAAAGCAACGGCGAATGGAATTAATTTAATTCTATGAATGGTACTAGGTGTTCAATGTTAGAAAATCAAAATAATATAAAAAATACTAAGATTTATAATTCACCTTTATAAATTCAAACATTAAATTAAGTACAAGTTAAAATAAATGTGATCTTATGATCCAACGATTTTAATAGAAGTTTTTGCAAAAGTATTGATTAAAATATTTTCTTAACGGATGTTATCAAAAGATTTTTGCTGGACTAGAATTGGAAACACAAATAAATCCAAAAACTTCTGTACAAAAAAGGCCATTTAAACAAAAAGTTGTAAATTAAATAGTTTACAATAAGAGACTTTAAGTTTAAAAAACTAGTTTCTTTGTAAAAGATCCACCAAAAACCTGGCAGAAAAATCTTTAAGTTTTAATTACAAAGTCGCTTCGTAATTTTTATAGACCTGAGGATTATGAGAGTTGGGATTTAGGTTAAAAAACGGAAAGAATTGTCAAATTCTTATTAAAGATTTTGTCTATAAAATCTTCTTTGGTAGGGTTTATAAATCTTACTTGATTAAGTTAAATTTTTCACAGATAATTAAAGAATATATATTAAAAGTTGATTTAGTTTGGTGTTTTACAAGCAAACGTAGAACGCTCAAACAACGAATAAGTGTGTTATATGTCTTTCTTTCTTTTTCTTTACATTGGAATAAACCTATTTTTTGAGAATACAACGCGTTAAATCCATAAAAAATAGTTGCCGATTTATAGAAATCTCAGAAAATCCAAGTTGCTTGTGATATGCATTTGATTTCATAAAAAATAGACACAAATGCAATCAAAAACAAATGGAAATGCAAGCACAAATGGAATATTTTCTCAAGTAAGTACTTCTGGAAAGTACCTAATAATGAAAGTAGATTTGAGAAGACGCAATAAATAGCCAACAACCACGAAAGTTCTCTAAACACCCCATGAATTTAATTCTAAAGAAACGAAATACAAGGGAATAATTCTGTGGCTTTGGCTTAAAGTTCCGAAAAAAATGGGGTCACTCTCGCGTTAATAACCGAGTGCAACCTTAAAATATTGTTGCGTTGTGTGACTCATCGTCGTTATTTTATGCTTGGGAAAACTTGGATTTACTCTTACTTAATACGTAATTCTCACGTTTAATTTAATTTATCGAAGTTGGCAATAGTCCTTCAATTTTTGTACTATAGAAGTTTGAACTAGACAAGCGGGCGGTGAGAAAATACCAAATTACTAGAAAACCAGACAATTAACACAAACCGACATTATTAAATACAGAAAACAAAAGACTAATTTCAATCAAATGAAATTTCAATGACGACTACATCAAAAACAAATTAAATACAGAAAATGTAAACATGCAAATTTATTTGTAACTACGTTACATTCAGTACCTACTCCGTGTTTAGTTGATTACGCTTTAGTAATCACAAACAAACATAATGGATCTTACTAAATCTAATTAGAACAATAGGATTAATATTAAGCTTTAAACAAAAGAGACGGGTTTTTGCAACCTAAATAGATTTATCATCGTCTTTTGTATGAGAATCTTCTATAAACAGATCTATGATAAAAATGAATGTCTTCTGATTAAATAAAAATCTTCACGTAAATTCAATTCAAAGTTTTAGTCGTCGTCTTTAGTACCTTTTTCAACAGCTTTCTTTATTCAAAATCGTATGCGGACTAGAAATTGAATACAATTTTCTATTACTGTGAACTACAATATCAAGTAGTTAAAATAATAAGCCACCCAATAAAATTTAAATTCTTTGTTAGGCTTAAAATATTTCGTTGTCAAATTTAATAACAAGGTTGTCGAGAGAAGCTAGTACTTATACACAAGTTGGTGTAATGCATTCATTGTGGAGTATTCCATATAAACTTTCCGATAACAATGCTTACAAAAACTTCATTATCAAGGTAACGTTTATACTTGTGCAATTATGGAAAGTAATCAGCACAAAATAAATTAAAGTGGATTTTGTGTCCCTTATGGAGACGACAAACATTGCTACAAAATACGCGGTACCATGGAGCTCTAGAGTTAGGGACACGGCCAGATAATAACATTGAAATTCAGAGGGAACGATACAACCGCTGCATCGATTTGGATTTTTCTCCTTTTCAAAGATCGAACCGCAAGTTTATGGTTAACACGAAGCGTTAAAATGCTAATGATAGTGTTGTTTATCGCAAAGCAATTTTGTAAATCGAAAAGCAACTGGACCAATTTATTTGCTCGATCTAACCGCGGGGAACCGAAACGATTTGGAACAAGACACCAGCTTTTAAAGTATTCAAAACAAAGCTCTATACGCCTTAAGCCGATTTAACTTTATTTCTAGTTATTAGTTGAGTTTCCTTATCTCGTTGTGTTGCTTACAATTGTTTTCTTTCTTATTAAATACTTCTTAGGTGTTCATTACTTAAGCGATTCATTTCTAACTTATAAAATTATATTCTTGTAACTGAATACACTACACTTTCTTTGAAATATATTAATTAAAAACTAATAAAATGTTAGTAATCGAATAATAATTTGAACTATTAGTAACTATTCTAAATAAAACCATTAATTTTTGGTATGAGATCCACATACCAAAAATTGGAATTCACATATAAACGTATAGTCTTTAAAGTTACCACAAACTGTCAAACCCAAATGGATAATAAACTCTATTTTTTGGAGATTAAATTGAAAATCTATTGAAGAAATATGTCTGTTTTGGATACCATGATGTGCCTATAAGCGTACGTGGCAGGTGTTCTGTTTTTGTTTCTCTTTTGATAACATAAATAGCATTGAAATAAAACTACTTTTTACGGATTTTAACGCGTTGTATTGATATTATTTGATTCCCGGCGTTTCGGATCCTTTACAGCATCCATGGTCACGGGTAGACTTAGTTGTTGGACGTCTTAATGTTACAATTACTAACAGCTACCTTACATTTTTGTTAATTATTTTTTAAATTTATCTTCTTATCTTTTTATTTATTTTCTTATCTTTTGTTTATATTGAAACGTCGGGAATCAAATAATATCAATACAACGCGATAAAATCCGTAAAAAGTAGTTTTATTTCAATGTCTAATATTCGCGTAAGTGTCAGAAACCAGAACATAAATAGCAGTCAATTTTACGGGTTGAGTTTCAATACTGATATTTGTTATCCAGTCCTATTTTATATAAATAAAGATTTATCATTTTGCCTTGTACTGTCTATTTTCGTTCTCTGTTTATTTATTATTCTCATGGCTTGGTTGATTGATTTGATTTGATTTGTTTGGTTTCATAACTGTGGTGGTATATTCACCCTATTTATACACCTGATAGTGTTATTTGAAGTCTATGTAAAATATTTGAACATGTTTTAACAAATAACTGCCTCATTAGCTTAGTTGATTTGAGCGTGACTGTTACGCTAGAGGTCCTGGGTTCGATTCCAAGGTCGAGCAAAATGTTATTGGGTATTTCTGTGAAATTCTCAGTAGTAGCTCGGAGTTTGTAATTTGTGCCAGGTTAATGGCAATAGGCTCGCCCACACACACACATGGGATCTAAACATACCGGCGAACTGTGGGTGTACATTAGCATGCCTCTGCCGAATCCTTTGGGGAATACAGGCGTGATGGTATGTATATTTCAACAAATTCTCAATAAGTCTTTAAAAATAATCTATTTCTTTGTGAGTATAATTAGAAATTTCGTTTATAGAAATTCCAAATTCATTTACAACCTTAACTTTGATAAACTTCATTTCTCCCGTTCCCTAATTTAAATTTCACAAGCTTGCGGGAGGTTTGGGGTTTCATCTTCTAAAATATTTCCCATCTACCTTCGTTTTTATGAGTAATATCAGTATCAATATTGATGCTCCTTGTTAATGAGTCAATTAATAAGGCTTCTTGATAATTAATTATAATCTTTATATATATATAAAACCTTACTGACGTTTCAACGCACAGCCGAAACTACAGGAGCTAGATCCCTGAAAGTTTGCATGCCGGTTCCTTTTGCACTGTAGACGAGCATTATGAAAGGATTTTTGGAAATTCAACCCCTGAGGTGGTGAAAAGGGGGTGATAGTTCGTATGAAAGTACACACACCACTAAGCGTTTGACACACACACATAATTGCATACTTAATAAACGATCAACCATCGTCAAGATAATATGATTCCTTCAAAAATTATTGTCCATGGTTCGTGGAATCCATAGTACAGCTGTCATTCGCTGTTGACATTTTGACAATTGTTTTCATAAAAATTAGACTTAACACATTTTATGATATGAAACCTCCATAATGTAGATACAGTGGGCAGATTATATTTTAGAAAGAAAATTACCTAAGCACAGAGGGGAAATTGCGCTTAGTATTTAAATAGCTTGCTTTTTCTTATTCTATATCTATCCTACATAACGTGACACAGAGATTCTCTGCATTTTTTGGTCTTTTTCGACATAATATTCTGCCTTATTCAGGATTTTTGATAATGAACTTTGAAAATAAATCGACAATTCTCTTAAAACATATTATTTTCACCGTACTATTTTATTATTTTTAAATATTTTTTATAGCTTATTTAAACATTACTTAAATACTTTGTTTTTAATACACTTAAAATGGAAACAGGTATATACTTAATACTGTATCTAACTATATTTTTAAATGCGGGTAGTGGAAGGGTTTATTTATACGTGGTCAATAAGAAATACAATTTTTTTGTGTTTCATTAAATGCATTTTATTCATGATTTATATTTAAGAAAATTCACTGCACTGATCTTTTAACAGCTGCGGTAGCCATATACGTGCGCCGCGTTGTATCCAATTAGGCCCGGGCAGCGGACGGGTTAAGCTTTTATTGACTGTATAAATCTACGGCACTAATTGACTTCAACTTAACCGCTTTGAGCTTTAACACACAATTTTTGCAGGTCTCAAATTGAGCGTCAGAAGTGTTGGGCTTTTCTGTGCCTTTGGGTTTTTAAGAGTGTAATTTGGGCGATTTGTGACTTTGACCGCTGAGGCAGCTTTCCTATAATGTTATTTTTATGAAGACTTAAAATATATATTGCCTTGCTGTTGAAGTCTAAGGCTAGATTAGCAGGTCGCAAAAGGGTTATTGAGATTTTTGGTTAGGAAACTTCTTAAAAGTTTGGAATTTGCATTTAGATCATGATAATTGCTTTAGCTTTACCTAAGAACCTATTTAATAGCTTTTTAATATCTATTATATTAATTTTTAGCTACGACACTTCGATATTATCTAAGTTACATAGAATTATTATGTTTTGCATTTTAGTACTAAGGAACCCCATTACGAAAATAAAATCTTGAGAAAAAACAACTCGTAGCGAAGCAAATGAAAATGGATTTGAAAGGAAAAGAGTAGTAATAAAGGATCATTTAGTTAGAAATGACCGTATAAGTATCTTTTTGTGATTTTTTAACGTCATCTTATGGCGTAAATTCAGAATGTGGCAAAATTTCAATCATGCGCGTAGGGTTCGCGGTGGCTTAAAGGTCAGAGCGTCTGGTGTATCCAACCAGGTGACGCAGGTTTGAATCCTGCCGCGATTGAGATTTTCCTTTACTAAAAAATAATGACCGTATAAATTTTCTGTCATAGAAAAATTACTTCAAATAAAGCGGTGAGATTGTATATCTCCAAATTCTGACTTCCTAAAGCAAATCTGTTGTCCGAATTCAGATTAGGCATCAAAAAATCTGAAGTGTTTTCACCAGTACTAGTAAATATTTGTGATAAACCAACAACTGTCTATAGGTCATGGAGCTGTTTGTATCGGGTGAGGATTGAACCCGTGACCCGTAGCGTAAGTCAAGCGCTCAGCTTCTACACAACAAACAGTTAATATCTATCTTAATTAGTCTTCATTCATTTTCATTTGTGGCCTTGCTCGTCGTTTCAAACAGTAAAACTGAACTATTTTAAACTTTAAGCTTTCCCCCGTTCTTCAATAATAAAGAAAACTTTCAAATAGATCCGTTAATCCTTGGAATTGTGAAAGTTTTTCAAACAAACAGACGTGCAGTTTATTTTTATGCATTATTCAAGGATTTTAGTGCTGTGATAAAAGTGAGTTTGCTATTGTTACGATTTATTTGTCAGATCGAATCCAGTTAATTAATAAAATCGTGAGCTTTCTCTTGTATTTACATTTTAATTGAGTATTTTCTGTTATTCTAGCTATAATTGGATGATCTTTTGATCCCTGATGTATTAATAAGAATGGTTTTTGAAAACCTTTCATTGATTAATAAATGTGGTAGGACTCTTCTGCTGGAGTTTGTTTAGGGTGGTAGGTACAACCGCATTGCTAAATATTCTGCTGCTAAGCAGTAATAAGCTAACATAATTGTGTTATAGTTTGATGGGCAATGTATCCTACAAGGCCTGTTATTATTTGACATTAACAACAGCTTATTTAATATATAATATAATACCTACTGTGTTTTTATACAAATTTTATCCTAAATGTTGTGCATATCTATAATTGATATAAACGCTAAGTAGTCTTTGGCTCTGTATTTTACTACCAATCATGTTTGTGTTTATATTGGTGGTGTGACTGCCTCATTAGTCTAGTGGTCCCAAGCGCGACTGCTACGCTAGAGGTACGATCTCCAGGTCGAGCAGTGTTATTGAGTTTTTCTATGAAATTCTCAGCATCAGCTCGTAGTCTGGATTTGTGCCCGATTAATGGCAATAGGCTCGCTCTCTATTACAAGGGAGCTAAACATACCGGCGAACTGTGGGTGTACATTAGTACGCCTCTGCCTAACCCTTCGGGGAATACAGGTGTGATGGTATGTTATGTAGTGTATGCCTTAAGTAAATAAATAAATAAATGAGTCTCGGGTCTGTTTATGATACGAGATTTGTGATATAAAATTAACTCACGAGACATAAAAAATCCTACAGTTAACGTTAATAACGCTGAGATAATAAAATATGAACAATTTTAATATTGTTAGGCTACGTTTTTATAGAAAAATATTGCTCTTTCGGTACAATTATATTCATCTGGTCCTAGTGACCCTAATCGATTTTCGAACACCCGCAAATAATGCTGAGACGGTTCTATTCATAGCAGAGACAATAGATCATGGTACGGGGAACCATGACCTAATTCTAAATATACCCTGACTAATAGCTTTATTTTTAACGTCGAAACAGATTGATTTAATAGAGATTTAAAACATAATTTAGCTGTGCGCTGTACTTTGCTTGATCCACACACGGCGTTGGCAGTAATCCAAGAGCGGAACCCATCAAAATAGTTGCTCTTGTCATTACCCGACTACGAAAAAGGAAGAGTCAAATAATATCAATACAACGCGATAAAATCCGTAAAAAGTAGTTTTATTTCAAGAGTAATAAGTTTAACAGTCTATGTATGTATGTATGTACGTATATAATGTATGTGTGTATGTACCGTATGTATGTTCGATGCTAGCTCAAAACTATTAACAAATGAGGTGTCGTTTGATTCGACTTTGCAGTAGAGGATCATAGGCTATAAATTGTTGAAAAAAATGACAATATTGCCGGCAAAAAACAAAAAAGGGGACCGAAAAATATGTTACTTGATTTTAACAAATGAGGTGTCTTAAGATTATTCTTGATCCCCAGAATAGCGGTACATGGAAATCTAATATAGTCCACTGTCCACTATTCGTGGACATACTTTTTAGTAGATTTTTTTTCGCAGTTGGGTTTTTATAGTTGTTAAGTTTACAGTAAACCAAACTTTGGTACAGCTCTAAAATCGGTCAATCAATCGGATATTTACCGATTCCTAAGACTTGCGCAAATATGAGACGTATTGAAATAAAACCCCTTTACGGTTATATTTACATTTCAAATCCCGACGTTTCGAACCCTTTATAACGTCCGTGGTCCCGGGCAGTCTGCGCGTTTTTATTTCAATAAGACAGATATTTCGCTAAATTTGCTTACGTTTCTTCTCGTTTGGTGAAAGAATAATAAATTAGGATAAATTCGAGCAAAATGAAAGAGGAATTATGAAGGTAATACAGATTTACGTGAGAGAGATACGCGGGAGAGCCATGCTTCGGTACGAATGGGTCGGCTCGACCGGAGTGATACCACGGCCTCACAGAAAACCGGCGTTAAACAATGCTTACGTTTTGTTTCGCCGAGTGGGTGAGGTTACCGGAGGCCCCAACGCACTTGTGACTCCTCTGCTGTTACGGGTGTCCATGGGCGGCGGTAGTCGCTTACCATCAGGCGATCCGACTGCTCGTTTGCCCTCATATCCCATAAAAAAAAAATTGTGTAGTAGCTTCGTAGTGGCCCCGTTTAATGAGAGTAGTTTGCGGTTTCAGATCGAGATGGACGCGTTGCAATGAGTCCGATTAGAAGACTAGGTACTTTTGTATATATTTTCCCGTTGCAGTTATATGAAATCAGGAGTTTTTTTAATCAAAGCTCCAAACTGTAAACCACTGCGTAAACTTATGATGAGGAGGTCCGACTTTCACCTGTCTTGGCATTTAATAGCCTGATGAAATGAAACATCTCTATAAACACAAAACTAAAACATAAATGAGGTGTCGCAAGCATTTCGTAATTGACAATATCTCTGAAAATTATCGACACAATCTTAAAAATCTCTTAATAAAATCTAGACATACCTACTTTTGAAAAAAGAACCATACGAGTATTAGCAGTATCGTGCGAACTGATAGCATATATTTATTAGTTGTTATGTAACTGAAACCTAATTTAAAAGAGCTATCACGCTATCAATTTAGGGCAGCTATAACTACCTATCATCAAACGATACCAGTCAGAAGGAAATTATTATGACGCGCCTAAAATCTCCCGCAATAGACTCTAAGAGAACTTAGAATTGCTAAAGACTTTGTTGCCCAAATTGTTAAATTCTTATATTTTTTAGGGTTGCGAACCTCAAAAGGAAAAATAAACGGAACCCTTATACGATCACTTTGTTGTCCGTTCGTCCGTCCGTCTGTCTGTCAAGACCCTTTATCTCGAGAACGCGTGGAGGTATCGAATTGAATCTAAAACCATATATATACTCAAGTCTACAGTCCCTTGAAGCTGTGAAAAAATCAAACTTCTAAGTTAACATAAAAAAAGATACGACTGTTTATGCCATATAAAACGTAAATTTTGACACTCTCAAGGGAATAAAAATTTATAAGGTATTTTACATTGACCTAGAACTATGAAATTTGGCAAGTAATACCGTCTCATATTACAAGTATAGGGAAAATCTGAAAACTATACATTTGTAATTAATTGTTATATGTACCTACAAATTTGTACGGAACCCTCGGTTGGCGAGTTCGGCTCGCACTTGTCCGGTTTTTACCACAATGTTTCTTCTTGTCTTTACGAGAGATCATGATCTTTTTCATGTAATTAAAATGTTGCAGTTTTTGAGAGCACTATTAAAACATTTTTTTTTTTACCCCAACGTCTAAATTTTAAAAGGTACCAAGAGCTTTATTACCCTTATTTGAAAACACAATTAAATACTATTTATACCGTCTAATTCATAATTAGGGTACGTCTAAATGTAAAATAATTAAAAATTTCTGTTAATTAGTTCAAATTTTCATCTCTTTTCTAAATCAGTATTTTATTTGAATGCCTGCTCCCAAAATTCTACCTTTGTGTAAGATTTTAATTAACAAAGCCATTGTTTTATTAACTAATTAAAAAGCACAAAAATAAGTAGTTTTGAGTGAAATAAATGTTGTAGGTACACCTTTTGTCGGCTATTTAGCGTTGGAGTATTTTTAATTTTATCTGTACCGCTCATGTTTCTTTCAAGAATTTGTAGCACTCACCAACTGTATGCAATAATGTGCTAAGATTACTGTGTTCCGGTTTGAAAGGCAAATTATTAAACAGTCACTGTTCATCAATTTGACGTCTGAGTATCAACAAAACTGTTTTGATTGATACCCAGACCCTGGAATAATTTACCTGTAGACCATAAAATATGTAGATCCGCAACATATTATGTCCCTTGCATGCATTGAAAGGCAGACTTCTACTTCAAGGCGGTGATAGCCTAGTGGTAGGACCGTTGGACTGCCAAGTCAAAGGTCTCGAGTTCGAACCCAAGGCACGCACCTCTGACTTTTCGAAGTCATGTGCTTTTCGATGTCATTAAGCGCGTGATAATTAACTATTTAATATAAATAGTTAATTATCACGCGCTTAAACGCGTGATAATTAACTATTTAATATAAATAGTTAATTATCACGCGCTTAAACGGTGAAGGAAAATATCGTGAGGAAACCTGCATGCCTGACAGATTTTCTCAATGGCGTGTGAAGTCTGCCAACCCGCACTAGGCCAGCGTGGTGGACTATAGCCTAATCCCTCTCATTCTGAGAGGAAACCCGTGCTCAGCAGTGGGACAGTATAATGGGTTGATTATGTTATGTATGCATGAAAATACCGACCCGTGAAGTATAGAAGTCATTGTACCAATCTTTCTCTATTATTTATAAAAAGTGTAATACTTTAATTGCTACTAATATTTCATGTTACTCTAGTTTTTATGATTAATGGAGCCATTAAATTCCCTTTGATGTGTTGAAATATAAATAAATAAAAAAAAGCCAACTTAAGATCTAAATGACGCGATTAATTAACGGAAATAGCTGAACTTTAGTAAAAGTAGTGTCGTAAATAGTAGTAACAATATCGAGTTAACAGATTTAGTGGAACATTTTATCTAGAATGACTTCAATGACCTAGTTTCGCTTGGCTAACTTTTACCAGTAACTTTAAAGTGATAGTTGGAAGTTTTACTCTAATTTTAAGATCTAATAACGTATCGATAAATTATATTATGTCCTATGACTATCTATTTCATTTCTAAAACGCAAAATTTCTACAAATACGTGCGATAATACGCTTGTTGTCTAACATAAAATAAATAAGTCAAATAAAAGCATGTAAAATAATTTTCTTCTTTTTTAATCGTTTTTTTTTGTTCCAATAATATTTTCGTAACAACATTTTATTGAGACACTAGCTTATTGTTCAATATGATTTTTTTACTTTTTAAATGAATTATTTAAACGCTAATTCTCGCCGTAATTATTTTTTATAATGTGGAAATGCTTCATTGATCGTCCAGTTAGACGGTAGGGTACCTATGTCAGGCTCGTGCCACCCTACAAACCCTAAGAAAGTCCATGGACACTTTTAAAATAAGTGGTATTTCATTCTCCAAGTACAATAGTAAAGCTTGTCTGTAAAAGATCGCTTTTAGCGATGCGACCGCGAGGCGATTGCATCATTATATCATTTATAAATTTGTACTATACATTAGTTTTTAGTGTTCAATAAAGTATATTCTATTCTATTTTAATAGTGCCAATAGGATGTGTGGACATTGAAGGGTAATGTCCAAGTTGGACTGAAGTCGATATTATTAAAAGAAAGTGATCACGTTCTCCCCTTTGCCCAATGCAACTTATGACGTGATAACTAGAATAATATGGGAGCTTTTAAGTATAAACAACGCCATTTCATAACACAACACTCTGTTTCATCATATTTCACTCCACATCAAATATTTGACTAGAGGCTTTCCAGTGTTTACGAGATACTGAAATATTTACATAAAAAAGTGATCAAAACTTGCCAACAAGGGTGTTTTGAAAACTCAGTTTACAATCTCAGAGAAGTTTCTGGAAACCTCCAAAAATAATTAGGCGGCAATGTCACAGGGTTGGTCGTGTCAACGCGCATAAAGTTTGGTAATTAATCATGGCGCAACCCCTGGTATGTGGGGTTTTATTTCACATTAATTTATTGGAGCGGAAAATGTTGTATACTTTCGTCTTTTTTTTTTCTTTGAAAGTTGCATTTTTCCTTCGCTTTGGCAGGCGATTCATCGTAACTATCATACCTAACTACAGTACTCTTACATCATTAGAGCAGCAGAAAATATCGGCAGTCTCTATGGATTTCCCTATTGGTTCAAAAGATCCGGTTTTTCGAACCGCGTAACTTGTAATAAAACTACTTTTTACGATTTTTTATCGCGTTGTATTGATATTATTTAATTCCCGACGTTTCGGATCCTTTACAGCATCCAAACGTTATAAAGGATGCACAATGCGTAAAAAATCCGTAATAAGTAGTTTTACTTCAATGTCAAATATTTGCGCAAGTGTATTCAAAAAATCCTGTTATAATAAACGGGTGATTCTACTCATCATACTTATTATATCATACATACATTCACCAACTTCCTTAACTTAGTTTGCATTAGACAAAATAGAATTTCTTGTATCATCGGAGCATCTGCAAACAAAAGCCCGCACAACACACAAACACAAAAGGGGGCAATTATTATTTCGTAGCCATGCCGCTAGCATCTCTGGCATTTTATTTATGAACACCATCTGGCGGTCTCCTGCTGAACTAAAAACTGTATACCATTTAATTGAAAGAAACATAGTTCAGATATCGTTCAGAAATTGCGTCAATTTCTATAAACCAACAGTTTCTATATCCGTACAAATTCTTATATAAGAATTTTATGACGAGTTATTTAAAATCACATTTGATGTAATACGGATGTGATGTTTGCGTTCGCTGATTAAAGAAAGCACGTGTTTGAAAAATATGCCACGTTATTGCCGGAATCAATTACGACATCATAAGACATGAGAATAAACCAAAAATGTTTATCTAACTAGACCATAGAATCTAAAATTCGGTATTTTTTTATGGATTAAGTCGGCAAATGAGCTGTGCTAAGCTAACCTAGTGCTAAGTAGTCATCGTCGCCCATGGACATCAATAACACCAGAGAAATTGCTGATGCGTTGCCGACCCTTAAAAGCCTGCCAGAGCTGCAGCAACCGAGGGTAACTGGCTTTTACGTGCAAAAGTCGAAACACACACCAGGGTGCTTTACGACAGACTCCGACGCTGTCGCCAGTCAGTCAGACCCCTAGGACCTACCACCGAGCTAGTCAGATATTTTCACGCCTCTAATGGGATGCCTATCTGAATGGCAGTGAAGAACAGTATTCTAATCCGTCCCCACACCGGGGTGAAATATTATTAGGACCTATTAGAAATTCTGGCTTTCCCAATTATTTTACACATAACAAAATGAGTTTAAGTATTTCATTACTTAAATTATTTACATTGTTATAACTGCGAAAGTAACTATATCTGCAGAAGCGACTTAGATTTATTTTAACAGTACAATTGTTGATTTTTCAAAAAATATTTTGAATTACGATTTTTCTCCTATATATAGCAGATGTGTTTATAGGCACAAATTTTCAGATACACATTATCTACATCCAAACCCGGGACCTATTAATTATGCCAGTATCCGTAGCACAAGCGCCGATCTTCCATCCATTGCGCCATTCGTACCATCAACAGTGCGTTTTACCCTATATAAAGTTTTTAAATTATTGTTTTTTATTGGCGCTGTGACAATTATACTGGCCACGCGAACTTTTACGCGTGGGGTGTGCGGGTGGGAAGTAGACCTATTTTTTTGTGAGGCCGTATTCCAGTTTTAGTAATTCACGTCAATTAAAAGAATTAATCAAAGTTCTACATCTGGAAATGATTTGAAATTAATTTTATGTTTTCGTCTCCTTATGGCTAAATAGGTAGGTAGGTATTGGAACGCTAATTGAAGACCTGAGAAGTGCCGAAATATAATCAAAGTTTTGTTATTTATTTTTTTATTAAAAGATTAAAAATTGGCTTGATCTTCACCTCAATGTTGCCTACGGAGCAAAGATAACGTCGACGGTAGAACGAGCATATCTAGGAAATGTCTGTTCACCCTACTTTTGTATAGATTCGGTTTGTACGAACTCGGAAACACAGACGCATCAAGATTATACTATTTTTTAAATAACATATGTTTATATACCCTATATCAGTGTAACAATATAATTTATATATATCATCACGCCTGTATTCCCCGAAGGGCTAGTCAGAGAAACAAAACTTCTCACTGCTACTGAGAATTTCATAACAGAAATCCCAATAATACTTCTAGTGAAGCAGTCGTGCTCAGGACTACTAAGCTAATCACGCGGTAGCCTATCATAATAGCGTATTAATCCTATAGCTGCAAAACATAGAATAAAATGATACGTACTCATACCTAGCTATTTATAATTTTCTTTTTGTATTTTTTTTGTGAAGGAAAAATTCGACTGCAGACAGGATTCGAACCTGCGTCTTCTGGTTGATTACACCAGGCGCTATGATCACGAAGTCACCGCGATTTCCAGTCTCCGGATCTAAATTTGTCTTCACATTCTTAATTTACGTCTTTAAGGTGACATCTATTGAAAAGCAAGTTACTATTTCTAATTTCCCGACTCGACGCACTAAGGCGACCCCGATCCGGCGCCTTAAGTTCTACTGGCGCCTTTAGCCACTGTTGCATAGTATTTATAGTCAGGCGGAGAGCCATCTTTACGAGAGAACTAGTTAGGGCCATCTGCGGCTAACTAGATAATCCGTCTGTGGAAACGTTCAAGATAGTGTAAGCTCAACTTGCTCACTGAGGATTACGTAACTATGTTAAACCTGAGATGTGGCTTTTTCATTTCTATCTATGCAATTAAACAACAGTTTCATTTTTGCGTTTAGGGTAAAAGGCTGTTTGTTTATTTGTGCCAACGAATTTTGCAATTTATCTCCAAAATGGTTAGACCGATTGAGACGTGGTTTTCTGTAAAGGGTTCCTAATTTATCAGTCATTGTTCTTAGATAGGTGTTGTATTGTTATCACATCAGAGGGCGCTGCAGTAAATATTTTTCGATATAAGATATTTTTTTGTGAAGTGTTTGGATTCCATGAGAATTCATTTAGGGTCAACGGTTATTAGTTTGTACCTATGCGCAAATAATGTCCTAAGCGGTTTGACTTATTTAAATAGGTATTATTTTTCTGTAAAAGGCTTGTTCTTACGTGGGTGTTGTGATTCAGATACGCCAGGGGGCGGCGCAATATATCTAATAAACATTTTTCGCTTGTTCAATATCCGTTTAACTCCACAATATTGTTGCAAGAGCTTTTATATAACTTAAAATAAAGCACTATAAAGCTTGTATACTCACACATATACTCCGTAGTACACTCGACAAGGTCTGCCGAGCCCCGCCGGCGGCGTTCCGGCTTCGACTAAAGTTTAACGGAGTGTAGCCAAAACGAACTTCGACATGAAACGTAAAGGAAAACCTTTCAATAGCAGATACTCATGATTTTGTTAATTATAATTTGTTACAGCCTGACAACTCGTAACAACGCTCGTGTCTACGTAATAACAACGCTAATCAATCGATCGAACATTCGTTGGTACAAACAAACAACCTCTCATCGTAAGCGCATACAGGTGTATGTATGTATCTCGGTTCTATCGCTGGTACAAAATATAATTAATCTACAGTAAAATCCAATTTTTACACATTCTAAATTACACAGATATATTTAAAACCTTAACCAGAATATACCCGAAACGCACCAAAATGATTATCTTATTAAGCCTTAAACGTTGAGAATCTACGCTGTTAATGGAAGTATTTTTCTTCAAATTCCTTTTACCTGCTCATAATATACCTTCATTACGATTTTCCATCCCATAATCAAGTTATTGTTTGGTTAACATAAAAATGAAATTACAACAAAAGTGAACATGAAAGAAGGATCCACATAATTTGGATGTTAACAACCTTTTTGTGATGATGGAACATTGCGATGGAGAATTTATCGAACCTAAAACAGAGTAAATTAGGAGCGCTTAGAGAATAATGCGCCTTTTTATATATTGTAGCTTTGTAAGTGCTTTAAATGAAGCTTTCTGTATTTTATAGATGACTAGCAAAACCTCAAATTCTTGTACTTCTTTTAATATTCAAAGTTGTGTGCCTAAGATATATTTAGGTTTATACAAATTTAGTTTCGAAACCACTGTATTTTTTGTTAGTATTCTCAAGAACACACCAATTTCGAGCGGACTGTAGCTACACTTTGACAGATACACCGTACCTAAATGTATCTTAGGCGTTCTCACTAACTTTATCCAGGTACGTTCCATATCTCGACAGTAGCCAACATATCATAACTGGTTTAGTGTCTGCCAGAGCATAGGCAGTCATCCAAACATGGTGTCCAACTTCAAACATGGCGTTGTTAAACCTAAACACTGTTAACAAGTTTTCTCACTGAAAGCTGTTGACTGTTCTTCGAAGTAATATGTAAATACATATATAGAACTTTTTGAGACAAAAGGTTGATCCTAGGATTGGATCGAAACTTGGAGAACTTACGCTAATTTTTGTCTCAAAAATTCCTTTGTGGAGCAATAAAACCGCGGGCAACAGCTCGTATATATAGTATGTAATAATGACATTATTCTTCAATATTCAATTAGAGCAAAGTTACATTTTAAAAACTGAGCAGAGCTGGGGCTAAATTTAATTATAAGCGTCAAGCGCATTTATGAGCTCACTAATAAATGCTGAGTGAAGTTATGACACGCTTAATCATAATAATAATAAATGACAAAATGGCGTTCTCTAACATATTTAACTCAACGTTTTTTAGTCAGGCAAGCTACCTATACAAAATATAAAACAACATTACATCACACCTGTATTTCTTGAGGGGTTAGACAGAGGTACCTATGTTTTAGATCGCGTTTGATTCGGAAAAGAGGAGGAATCTATTTCTAACATAGCCGAAAGGATTAGCAAGCTCATTGAGCGGGGTACATAGCTCGTAGTAATGATACTATGATAACCGCTCGGGCAAAAAGGTTTTCGAGCGGAGACCAGGCACCGGGAATCGCAGCACAGGACGGGCTCCAACGAGATGGACAGAAGAAGAAGTTAGATACAGGCAGCATATAACCAGTCTTGTGTAAATCTATGGAGCAGGATTTCAGCAGTTCTTTTGTTGTAATTAACTGGGCATGAATCCTTGTATAAAACTTTATAATAACATTCTTGAAATAAAACTTCTTTTTACGAATTTTATCGCGTTGTATTGATATTATTTGATTTGACCATGGATGCTGTAAAGGATCCGTAACGTCAGGAATCAAATAATATCAATACAACGCGATAAAATCCGTAAAAAGTAGTTTTATTTCAATGTCTAATATTCGCGTAAGTGTCAGAAACCAATAACATTCTTCTTAGAATTTCATAGAAAATCCAAAAACATTTTGCTTGACCTCTAAAGTCAGCATAACAAACAACTTACGAATTAATTTTTAATAGACAAGTACTTTTTATGAGAGAACTTATTTTTCATAGATTTTTTTTATCAATGAATTATTTTTAATGGACAAATACGATTTTTTAAATCGTTTACTCAGTAAATATTATTTATTTTAAAACTAACAAGTGCATTAATTGGCTGTTATGCCACGGCGCAACTGAAAAATATTTGCTCACACCAATTTACATACACGAACTGGGAGCGACGTGCAATTGTAAAAATGGCGGAATCGCTTAATTTCGTTTAAAGAGAACACCTGCAGGCTGTATAAAATCGGCAAGGTGCGCCCATATTACAGTTGGGGGACTGTCGCTTATTGGGGTACAGAGGAGTTTGAAAATCTTTTACAAATCATTTTTCATAGCAAGTTGGATTTACAATATGCAGGTTTTATATATCACGTATACCTTAATCTTTTTATGCTAACTTGTATCCCTAAAAAGTTAGGCAGAGGTGTACCGATGTGCACCCACACTGCGAGCCTCAAAGATGCCACTAAGAATTTCTAAAAATAAAATAACTCAGTCACTTTGCTCGACCTGAGATTTTTTTTTAAACAGGTTCTAGCAATGTGGGTCTTACATTACTAGTATTCATATTAACCCTTCTTTATATAGTATCATAAATATTATTATCTATTAGTTTAATACATAGTCCAGTTCCATTCCTAATTCAACATTTCTTTTTGTAAGTGATCCATATTGATTGTCTGGCTGAAATTCAGCGATAAGGCTACCCATTGTATAATGTTGGAATGTATTTCTATTCATCTGTCTTTTCGTATGTAATATAAAGAAATCTGACTGAGACTGCCTCATTAGTCTAGTGGCCTAAGCGCGACTGCTACGCCAGAGGTCCTGGGTTCGATAGGCTCGCCCCCTATTACATGGGACCTAAAACATAGTGGCGAACTGTGGGTGTACATTATTACGCCTCTGTCTAACCCTTCGAGGAATACAGGCGTGATGTTATGTATGTTTATAAAGAAATCTATCGATCTACCTTATCAGTTCTAATTTCTAGAACTCAATCTATTCTTCAATAAGAAGTTATGTAACGAAACTTTGCCGAGAAAATGCTTTTGAGGTTCATAACGATACCTTCGCAGTAACATTTATTATTTCCACTTTCAGAACATTAAGAAAACAAACGAATATTTGCGTTAACCCCACAGTAATGGGAGCATTCCGAGGCACTAAACCGAACGATTTGGTTTAACGAAGTAATCGGGCCTCAACGAGCTTCAATCGGAACGCTGGTTAATCTGATAAACGAAACTGAATTAATATGGGAAATGTTATTACGAATTAACGCTTTGTCGGCCCGTTGGTGTTACTGAAAAACATTGTTGGTGCAACAAAGATGATTAAACTGCAATTGGTTATATTTTAAACCATATTAATGCAGTTATTTTAGTTAAAGGAAAATTTTTAATTACTAATTTAAGGAAAATTTTGACCCCGGGCGGGATTCGAACTTGCGTCTTCTGGTTAGATACACCAGAAGCTCTGACCTCTAAGCCACCGTCAGTCCCACCCGCCAGATTGAAATTTGGCGTCTGGTGTATCTAACAAGAAGACGCAGGTTCGAATCCTGCCCGCAGTCGAATTTTTCCTTCACTAAAATAACTTTATAATCTTAGCATGTAAAATGCAAAAAACATGACAAAAACACATTAATGCATTAAAAACATTCAATGCCAATAATACTTTAGTGGGAGCTGTAGAACTTAGACTAAGGTGTAATTAAAACCGGTATTATATTATATGATGACTTATAGTTGAACACTATAAGTCATCATAATCATAATCATCATTTATATTCGTTTACTGCTGGACGTATGTCTCTCCTACATAGTTTGCTTTTGCCTTTCCTCATTCATTCGAATAAAGAAAAAAAGTAAACAAAAAGGCAGGATGACACAAATAATTTGCAATGATTTATAAAAGAGCCATCGTAGGAATAGAAATATCCATCTCAAAAGAGTACAAAGTATAAAAAATAGCACAATTTTTGGCTACATTACTGCACCGCAAAACATCAGAAAGTTTTAATAATATACACCAACTTATTATGTGGTCATAACCCAACAGCAATCGCGAAAAAATCTCCTCCAAATATTTGTAAGAGCTCGGCTAATAGGACCATTTGTGGAACGCTAAAGCGGATAGCCCATAACGAATGGGTGCTCCGGCTTTCAAAGCCCGAACCTCAACTGAAGCCCGATTGACCTGAAAGCGTGCTCCAAACTAAATTAAAGCGCGCCACCATTTTTATATCTAAACCGATTATCGGAATCGGTAAATCTTTCATTCTGGAATCGTTTTAAATCAATTCGATGCTTTTGGTCCTTGGGATTTTAGATATTATTTTTGATAAGTAGATTTAAATTGCGTTTTTATGATAGCTTGGATTATGTAAATGTTCTAGTGATTTATTTTAATGTTTATGAAGAATTATAAGGGGTTGTTGTGTCAGCAGTGTTATTGTATTTCATGTGTTAGAATTATATGTAGTAGATTGTGTGGTTAGAATTGTGTAGCAGGTTATATGTTATCGGAGTTCTCCGATAGTAAATTCTCAGTAGTAGGTAAATATCTATATGCACGCCCTCTATTTGACTGGACTTAAAACATTAACGAGCTTGAGTGTACAGCAGTGCAGCTCTATTTAATCCTTCGGAGATTACAAGCGTAGTGGTATGCATGTATATGGTATTAATAGTAACGCATACAGTAACCCTAAAAAATACATAAATTGCACATATTTTATTTATTCACTTCATAATTTATCGGTAGGTTTTTCGTTCTAAATATTAAAACAAAATTATTTAAACACGAACCTTATTAACTTAAAACATAATAAACTAAAATGATTCTAAACTGTATAATAGAGTTGTATTTACAAATTAGCTTAATTATTATGAGTTACATCAATATACAAATAATAGAACTTCAAACCAAAAACCACATTGTTTATAGCATAGAAGATAATGTCAAAATCTTAAAAGAAAAGGAAAATCAACAAAGGTGTCGACGGCAAGCTTGACTTAAAATATTTAATTAAAATCGTTATATAAATACTGCATAAAATTGCTGGCAACACATTTAGGTAATACCTCTCACTCTGGCCACCCCGCGAGGAAACAAGGGAAAAAGATAAGGAAATATGTTAATATAACGCTGGATTACGAAGAGGAATGAGGAAGACTTCTCGGTGTTAATATTTTGAAAATACGAGAACGAGAAGACAACTGAAGTACGGTTACGTACTTTTTCGTACGTAACCGAAGGTTCAGATCCTTTATAGCATGTATGGTCTATGGTCACGGATAGACTAAAAATATGTTTTTTAAAACACAAAACCGAGCAGGTTTGGTTGCAGGATCTGATAATGATCCGCCTGGCTGGCTCACATGTAAGCATGCATGGAGCATGAATCCAAAACGCTTTAATAACTAACTCTTTTATACCACTGAGGTGGCAAACAAGCATATGGCCCGCCTGATCGTAAGCGGTTACCGTAGTCTATGGACGTCTGCAACACCAGAGGTGCTGCTCGCGCGTCGGCCACCCGGAAAAACCTTGTGGGTCATTGCTGCACCCCATGCTGTAGTTTGGGGAAACCTCGGCAGGTGGCTCATTCCACAGTCTGATTCTACTTTTACTATAAAACAAAATTTAAAAGCTTTTAAAATTACACAATAATGCTAGAAATAACCTGATACTGCAGTCAGGATTGTGTTCTCACGAGGGCACTCCTCAACGCTTAGTAGCAGAGACGAGCCTCTAGAGGGTCGAAATGATTACTTTTTAAGTTAAAAGCTTATTTTTTATTAAGTTGCTATCATTTGTGTTTTCTTTTAAAATTTCTTTCAATAATAGAAAGTTTCTTTTTTTTAAATTTCAGTATCTAATGATTCCAAGCTAATATGAATGGCGTTAGTTAGTCAGCGCCCTATAACCGTTACGGTAACTAAAAATAAACACTTCTATCATGTCGTCAACTCGTAAAACACAGGAGTTATAATATATTATGTTGAGTTTGTAATAAATAGAGACTACATTAATTGGTTACGTTTACATTTATTTATTTATTTATTTATGCTTCTTGTACAGAAGTGTACAAAGGCGGTCTTAATGCCTTAGGCATTTTCTACCAGACGACCTTAGGGTGGTGCAGGTACATTATGAGTTTATATTTAGTTAGTTTACGTTATACATTTATATTTAGCCATATTACACTCACATAAAATAATTATTATTCATTATACCGAAATTATCAACTCTTGCTATTTGAAAAGAATTTATCTTATTTTTCACTTTTTTATCCGGTAATCAATCAAATAAAAAAGACAGTTTTACAAATCAATATTATCATCGCGATAATTAAATTTTAATACTAGACCGCCAAAATTTCGTAGCTGACTCTTTGAGAAGCGACGCCGAAACTAACTCGAGGAATCATGGTCTCTTTTAAAGTCCAGACAGTAGTAGTATTATTTATCAGTGTGAATTTTACAATGCAAAAGCATATATATTGCAACTAGTTTTTGAAGAAAGCAGGCTCGGATCTAAGGGGGGGGGCAAACCCGGGCACTTACCCTGAGCGACAGTTTCAGGGGGCGTCAAAATTCAGATATTTTTAACAATTATCTCACCAACAAACCCTGAAGAGAGCGGCGCCACTAGCAATTTTCTGCCCCGGTTCGAAAAAATCGTAGATCCGGGGCTGGAAGAAACAGCCATTGCAGCTTTCAGTTACCCTATCCAAATTGACGGCACGCATGTTATTAACTTAAAGTTCAAATTTCAATAATTTTGCGAAGATTAATCGTAGGCTCGTAGGTTGTAGCCATACCTACGAGCCGTAGAGGTCCTCTCCTACTCGTAGCTGCTATCGTAGTATGTCGTAGGCCCTCTTCAACTCGTAGCTGTTACCGTAGCAAGTCGTAGAATCTCTAACATTCGCTATTAATTTCTTCGTCATAGGTACTTGCCCACGTAATAGATATCAGCTGCTTTGAGAAACGAGCTTCTTTCGAGCCATATAAAGTAAAACCGACTTTATTCAAATAACTGTAAAGGTCATAGATTGTTTTTCATAATGGATTTTAGTAGCGTGATTTTCAAAGTGGACAGATAATATATAAGTGGCTTTATACTGTATCTCAACTGTATACCGTCAAATAAAACGATTGTTGAGAAATGGTTCTTAAAACACATTTATATAAAAAATATTTTACCCAACCATCTTCCTCCTATTTTGAATTCGGATAGGTCACAAAAAATTATCTGGCTTCTTTAGAAGTTCTGGAAGATATATGGTTTCATGCACGCAAAAGGATAACAATGAGCAACTTCTACGAAATCAAATTATTTTCTGATTTATGATTCTTACTATTTGCTAATACGATTGATCATATTATGCAGCTTTTATGGCCTAACAATAATATGTTAATCCCTACAAAAATGTACAAGTATATAGCAGCTTATAACTAAAACAATTATCTAGTCTTTGTAGGTTTTGTAACATTTAGTAAATAGTTTTCGTAACTACAATTAATTTCAGTCAGAAATAATTTATCACTCTCAAAGTCGGCGATTTCAGCGGCGCGAGAGAACTTAATTTGAATAAATATTCCTTCTAGATTTCGGAACGAGACAGCTGAATAATATTTTCGCAGAAAAATACTGGTACTCCTGAACAAAATATTTTTTCAGTACTTAAACCTTATTTAGTTTTACATGAACCTAAGTATGTATTCAAAGATTTGGAATATTTTTTCTACAAATATTTTCTGGAAACATACAATATTTGTTACTTATCAATTTACTATTGAATTTAACTAGGGTCTCTTCATTAAAAACTGATTACTGTTCTGATAAAAATCATCAAGTTCGCAGTAAAATAGAGTAGCTTTTGAAAAGCTTGGATATCAATATTTTTCAGAAATATTTACCGACACGTTGGTTTGAAAATCATACAACACATCAATCATCAATCAGATGACAGAGACATCAATATGTCAGCGCGTTGCGATCTTAATCATTACTTTAATAGCAGAGTTAAAAATATATTATATATTATATATTGTATACTTAAATGTCAATTTATTACAATACTCTTATTTATCTTTAATTTGTAAATGTACAGTCAGTAAAAAAACTCCTGAGAAAACATGGAGAATAAAATAAGGTAGATATATAAAAATATAAACTCACCATGAGAGGAATCGGCGATTCCTTTAAAACAACACAACACACAACGCCATTTCAAATCCACATATAAGTCACCAACACGCACACATCACCAACATAAAAAAATTGAAAGGATTTTTTTTCGAATTTCGAATGCGTAGTTCTCAGCGATACGACGCGCGGTCGCCCGTCGCGGCATCCGAAGAGGTTATGGCAGCGAGCTTGCGTGGACCGGCCCTCCCCCCACCTACGTACTATAATTTTTAGCCGGTCCACCACCATAAAAATATTTCGCGACCGTATTGCGCCATGCATTCATCTCAACATTAAAAAAAAACATGTATTTTTTTGTTGTTTCAACTACGCAAAACCAACGTCGCTTTCGCGTCTAAAGTTACGCAGTTGTAAATTATGGAGGAAATAGGCGTAATTAAGCCCGTTTTACGTTTGAAATCCGTTCGGAGTCAGAAATAGGCGACAAGGAATGTTTTAATGTTTAATTAAAAGGATTGTCGCGCGAGGGGATTTAGCGCAACGTGATAAAAATACTAATCAATTTCAATATGTCGAGGTGGATTTTCGTGAAACATTTTTGGATTCCACCGCGCTGTAAACGGGCGTTAGTTCCTTTGAAGTTGAATTTCGATAGTTTATTGTAACCTAATTACTCTTGAATTGTTAAGATGCTTTTTAGAATCTCAATTTGTAGCACCCATCGTTTCGAAAGAAGCGTGGAATTTAAACTATTTGGGTTTTCTTGGTGTGCTTTAGTATCAGGGATGGACAAATTATTTGTAGTAACAGAATATTTTCTTACCTTACCTTCTGACTGCCTCATTAGTCTAGTGGTCCCAAGCGCGACTGCTACGCTAGAGGCTCGATCCCCAGGTCGAGCAAAGTGTTATTGAGTTTTCTATGAAATTCTCAGTAGCAGCTCGGAGTCTGGATTTGTGCCCGGTTAATGGCTATAGGTTCGCTCCTATAACATGGAACCTGAACATACCAGGCGAACTGTGGGTGTACATTAAGTACGCCTCTGCCTAACCCTTCGGGGAATACATGCGTGATGGTATGTAATACTTTATTATTTCAAATATTTTCTTCTTTTTTATTATTAAAACTAAGTTTCCAAACTTAGTTTTAATAATAAAAAAGTAAACCTCTTAAACATGTAGGTACACAAAAACTTACTTGACCGTGCAGTTTGCCTGTACATAGTCACTGAAGTTAAATGATATTTATTCTCCAAGTAGATCTTTAGAGATACTTTTATATGTCAATGGTTTTGTTTTTTATATCTAGATTCGGCTTCGGCATTTTCTAACTGACGACCTCTGAGAAGAAACACCGAAACGAACTCAGAGAATCATGGTCTCTTTTAAAGTCCAGAAGAAAACTTATATGTAAGTCGCACTAGTCCAGAACAAAAAAATAAATGAAAACGTCCACGAAACAGCTTATATGAAATGAAATGAAATTGAAATGAAATTGAAATGAAATTGAAATGAAATTAAATGAAATTATTTATTCTGCAAGTAGATCTTTAGAGATACTTTTACATGTCAATGGTTTGCGGTTTTTTTTTTAGCTAGATGGCTTCGGCATTTCCTAACTGACGACCTCTGAGAAGAAACACCGAAACAAACTCAGAGAATCATGGTCTCTTTTAAAGTCCAGACATGGAAGAACACTTTATATGTGAGTGGTACGATGTAGGGTAATGTCTGAAATGGCCTTTTGAGGAAAGAACCATTGCAGCTTTGAGTAGACCAGTCCCAACTGACGGCACGCATGCATCAGTCATCGTGTAGCTCAACCATAATTTAGGGAGCTCAACGACCTGTCGCACGACCATACCAGATCAGCAGGACATTCGTGTAGGTCTAATGAAGTTCCCAAAGCCTCCAGACTATAATAAGCTTGTTTAATTATCATGTATCAAAAGCCTACATGGTACTCACATTTACAAATTATATATTTTTTTTTATGAAATCGCGGCAAAATAGTAACAAATTCATGGATGTCAAAATTCAATTCAATAATAAAAGAGTAATTAAAATGTCAACAATTAAGATGTCAACAATTAAAATGTCATAACAATGAAAATGTGATAACAATCAAAATGTCATAACAATTAAGATGTCAACACTCAAAATAACATTGTCACATTACATTTCGGATACACAATGTCAAGTCCCAAAAGTGGGTCATGTGAAGAGGAACCATGAAGGAGTCCCAGACACCTAAAAAAAAAAAAATATTTACATCATTATTCTTCAATAACATTAACAATTCTGTTCTGTGTAGTTTGCATTATGCAGTTTGATGTGACCCAATAAATAACAAAACATTGCCATAGCAAGTAAAAACCGACCAGCCCCGACAGACAGCACCCGTTCACGGGCATGACGTGTGTATCAGCGCCGTTCGACTCAACCATGTTGTAGGGAATAAAACGGCCCGTCACACAACGACACCATCAGCAGGACATTTGAGTGAGCTTGACAAGCTTTGACCGCCTGGCAATAAGATAGCAAGATTAATTTTAGGGTTGTTATAAGTAGATGCTAAATGCAACATCAGTGGCTGCACAATACACAATACTTTAATAAAAATAACCCTGTTAATGAGAGTAGCTCAATCCCAAGCATTTTTGTCTTCCATATAGTCCTTAACTGTATAGTAACCCTTTTTACAAAGCTTTTGCTTAATGTATGACTTAAATTTATTATGACTTAAATGTTGGAAATGACCTGGGATTTTATTGTAAAAGCGTATACATTGACACTTAAATGACTTACTGATTTTCTGGAGCCTAGTTGGAGGAACAATGAACCTGTCTTTATTTCTAGTGTTAATATTATGGATATATTATAATAAAGTAGTATAAGAGTGTTTGTGTATGTTTATGGAAGTACGTAAGTATGCGTGAGCGTTTAAATTAATTATGTATATATTATGTTGATTGACGAGATAAAAAGGATTTCCTGTATAATTAGATCAGAATGACCAACGCTCATAGTTTTGATCAGTGACAATCTGCCACACCTTTCTGCTTAGGTACTCATTATGGGCGCGGTATAAAGGTTCGAAGAAAAAAAAGTAAAGTAACGTAGCTATTTGAATTTATTTGAAGCTTTTATTCTTGTAATATTAATTAGCAAATTAATTTCGAATCTACACTTATCTTACTATCACATAATAACCTGTCAGAGGCACAAAGATTTGATATATAAATATTTTAAAGTAAATATTTAGTTTGTCCATTTAATTATTAAAGATATTTGGTCTCTCGGTTGTGACGTCAAAGCTATTTTTTTACAAAGTAAAATTTCCTAATTACGTAGTAATCATTTTTGAAATCTGAGTGTAAGATTAAAATATGTTTTGTTTTATTCATGAGTAGCTACCCGCTCGCGGTTTTACCCGCGCTGCTCCATTTCTATGAGGCGTAGTGTGATGTTATATAGCCTATGTTACTTACTGATAATGTAGCTTTCTAACGGCAAAAGAATTTTTGAAGTCGGTCCAGTAGTTTTTAAATTTATTCGTTGCATACAAAAATACAAATCTTTCCTCTTTATAATATTATTGTAGATAGCTTACGCTTAACCACTAGTTCGCCTGATGTTAAGCGTCACTGCGATTTACGATGGAGCGCGCTTGCCTAGAAGAAACCGATTCACTCGTAATATAAAGACACCCAGATTATATCTATCGGAGAAGACCTACTCGGGAAGCGCATTCCACATTTCAGCGGTACGCATGATAAAGGTGGACTTAAAGCATTTTGTTCGGGTTTTCGGAATGTGCACTATGAATCGATATCGATTTTCATGCTTCTGGTCGTCCAATAGTAGAAAGGGCTAGGGGGAATAAGATCGTGGAGATCTAATACACACTCTACGAAATGTATCCGACATGTAAAATAAGTACTTATAAAATTTAACATTACAAGTAGGTATATCTTTTCCATGCTAAGATTATAAAGTTATTTTAGTGAAGGAAGAATTCAATAGCGGGCAAGATTCGAACCTGCGTCTCCTGGTTGGATACACCAGACGCTCTGACCTCTAAGTCACCGGTTTTCATAGATGTCGCCAACGTCACCTTATGACGTAAATTCAGAATGAGAAAGCAAAATTTTAATCAGGCGGGTGGGGTTCGCTGTCGGTTAGAGGTCAGAGCGTCTGGTGTATGCAACCAGGAGACTCATGTTCGAATCCTGCCAGCGATTAATTTTTTCCTTCACTAAAATAACATTACAAGTATAATTATGTGCACGAAATTTGGGGTCGGAGATCCTGTAAGCGTAACTAACTCACCAAAATAAAATTTTATTAAAAATCGAAATTTGTCGAAGACGCAAGCCTGAGTAAAGACATCGACTGCATTGCAGGCATGGGCATGGACTTCTATATAAATGTTTAGAAATAGATACCTTTGCCTTCTGCTGGACTTTTTTTATAGTAGGGAATATCCTTATGTGTATTTAGTAGTTTAGAAATACATGTAAACTAAATTTCAATGTAATCACTTTGTTCTGAGTGAGCAGCAAGATTCACCTTACAGTACGATTTCGAAAATTGAAATTTGTTTGTTTGTTTATACGTGATGATTTTTTATCATATACCATCCCGCCTGTATTTCCCGAAGGGTAAGGCTGAGGTGTACTCAGGTACACCCATAATTCGGCGGAATGTTAAGGTCCCATGTAATAGGGGGCGAGCCAGACATAAATCCAGACTCCGAGCTGCTACTTTTTTTATGGGATATGGGGCAAGCGAGCAGTTGGTGCGCCTGATGGTAAGCGATTATTGCCGCACATAGACACCCGCAACACCAGAGGAGTCACAAGTGCGTTGCCGGCCTTTTAAAAGGGGATTGGGCTTCCGGTATCCTCACTCACTCAGTGAAATAGAACGTAACGTTTTCTGTGAGGCCGCGGTCGCGCACGGAGGTTTTCGTACTCACGTCTGTTGTATGGGAGCCCGTTAAATATTTATTTTATTCAGTTTTTTAGTATGTGTTGTTATAGCGGCAACAGAAATACATAATTTGTGAAAATTTCAACTGTCTTACTCTCACGGTTCATGAGATACAGCCTGGTGGCAGACGGACAGACAGACAGAGGTCCCGTTTTACCCTTTGGGTACGGAACCCTAAAAATAAATTACCTACACGCAAAACAAAGACCTATTGTGGTTCATATCGCTTGATTAACATAGAAAATAGTTCTTGTTTTTCCAAGAATATATTTATAAAGATAAGAAAGAACTTAAGTTATACAATTGGAAAATTAAATTGTTTGATTTATGAAACGCGGTGGGATTCGCATTTTACAGGTATCTTTCAGTGAAAGAGAAAACTAATTTACCCCAACTCTGGATTCTTCATGAAAGACAATGGCGGTATATACTTTCAAGAATTAAGCTAGTGTTTCTTTTCAAATTGAAACAGGTTGGTTTGCATTAATTATAATATTTTCACGACTATATTTCGCGAAGGGTAAGGTGAAAGGTGAACTAATGTATACCTAAACAGTTGATACTCGTAGATTAGATGTTATTGAAGTTTTTTTCAGTTTCTTTATCACGTGGGAGAGCAATGCTTCGGCACGAATGGGCCGGCTCGATACCATGGCCTCACAAAAAACGGGCGTTAAACAAAGTTTACGTTGTGTTTCGCCGAGTGAGTGAGTTTACCGGAGGCTCTTTTAAAAGGCCGGCAACGCATTGTGACTCCTTTGGTGTTGCGGGCGTCCATGGGCGGCGGTAATCGCTTACTATCAGGCGATCTGTCTGCTCGTTTCGTTCGTTCCTTATACCATAAAAAAAAAACAAAGTTTTATCGGGTGTCAACCGAAACCCCGACCTGCTACTAGGAATTTCTTACAATAACTTTATAACACTGCTTGACTTTATAATTGTACTCATGAATGACGTCACGCTCAGTAGACGCAAATAGAAATGTATTATTTGCCTCGGGTGAGAATCAAAATCCTATAAGCTCAACGATAGTGAAAAATATCTGTTAAAATAAAAATATCTTTTTTAAGTGCTACACGAAATATGTACTAAAACTCCAGGGTTTTTTTATTTATTCTTGATAGGCTTATATTGACCGCCAGTTCGCCTGATGTTAAGCGATACTGCGATCTTCGATGGCGGGCGGTTGCCTAGAAGATACCGATGATTCACTCGTGATTTAAAGACACCCAGATTATATCTATCGGGGAACACCCACTCGGGAAGCGCATTCCACATTTCAGCGGTACGCATGGATAAGTGGACTTATTAAAATTCTCAGTAGCTGCTCGGAGTTTCCATTTGTAATTGAATAATGGCAGTAGGCTCACCCCTATTACATACACCTAAACATACCAACGAACTGTGCGCATAAAGTACACTGCCTAACCTTTCACAGAATATAAGCGTGATAGTATGTGATAAAAAATCATCACGTGTATTTTAATTCAATATTTAAACGTAGCTTTATGTAAACATGCAAGCGCCTCCAGGAGACGCACTATATGCACTAAACGAATTAGCCCCCGTAATGACGTAATATAGCCATAAATTGAGTTTGCTCTGGTCTAGATTAACATCATCCCTCTAACCTTATCAAATAATACATAACATACCATTTAGCCTGTATTCCCCTGACGGTTAAGCAGAGGTGTACGTGCACATTTTACAGGGATTGCCCATTGCCGTTAACCGGGCACGATTCCAAGCTCCGAGCTACTATTGAAAATTTCATAGAAAAATCCAATAGCACTTTGCTCGACCTGGGTATCGAACTCAGGACCTCTAGTGTGCCCGATAATAGGTCATAGCCTCATCTGCAGCCAAATATGCGTGTACATAAGTACACCACGGCAGAATTTAGGACAATTTACATGGGATTGAGAAAAACAAGTTCAACACGGACACCTCGATGTAAAGAATGAATTCAGATAGTTCGATTTTCATTTTCAAAATGGAGGTGTGATTTATAAATCTGTAGAACAACGGAGCGATTCTTGCTTCGTTGTCGATTCCTAAATTTATGACTGGTTATATGGTGTTTTGGATTTTACTTCCTCTTTGTGCAGCTTTGTCTAGGAGAAAAAGAACTAAAATTCCTTTAATACATGAAATTACAACTAGGTACGGTAGAGAGACCGAAGATGAAACGGTGAAATGTGCCTATGAATTTTTTTTATGTATTTTATAATGTTTTGTTTATTGTATATTTTTTGTTAATGTTTATGTGCCATAATACCTATGTAATTTTAGTTTTTTAGTAGGTAATAGAAAGCCACTAGACAAATGAAGCTGGTCCTGGGTCCGATCACCAGGTCGAGCAAAGTGTTATTGGGTTTTTCTATGAAATTCTCAGTAGCAGCTCGGAGTTTGGATTTGTGCCCGGTAAATGGCAATAGGCTCGCCCCCTATTACATGGGACCTAAACATACCGGCGAACTGTGGATGTACATTGGTACCCCTCTGCCTAACCCTTCAGGGTATACAGGCGTGATGGTATGTGTTGTATTTGTGTTATGATATTTATATTATTAAGAAAATAACAAATTTCCTTTGGTTATTTTTACTTTAGTTACGTAGTTACATTATTATTATGATTTTCAGTATCATTTGAAGATGATAATTTTAAATTCTTCAAAACATACACTTACAGTATCGATTCGTTTAGATCAGAGGTCGCCAAACTTTTTTATCTTGCGGTTTTGGGTAGACCTTGCCAGCCATACCCGGTTACATTTCATTGATCCTTATTTTTTTCCCACTGATATGGATCCCTTGTAGTTCAGTGGTAGGACCTCTTGGGGTCTGACTGGCTGGCGACCACCCTTACGTCGGAGTCTGTCGTAAAGCCTTGTTGTGTGTTTCGACTTTTGCACGTAAGAGCCAATTCCCTTCGGTTGCTACGGGTCTGGCAGTTTACAGTCCGAAGGGACTTTTAAAGATCGGCAACGCATCAGCAACTCCGCTGGTGTTGCAGGTGTCCATGGGCGACGACCAGGTGGCTTATCAGCTCGTTTACCGACTTAATCTATCAAAAGATTATCGTCGACCCCTAGGGGTCGATATAGAATCTTTGGGTATCACTGGTTTAGACATATAAAATATTCTTTATTAAGCACCAAAAACTAATGTCAGGTAGCTAAGTACAATTTTATAAATCATAGAATGGTACAATGGTCAGTATTATTGCTAAAAGCGCAACCTTTGGCCATCTAAAGGTTGTCTGTAAGTAAAAAAGTAAATTCCATACTCCAGAGAAAGTCAAGGCGATAAATAGGTAGTCTAGCTTCTACGTTTAGTTTTATACTAGTCAACAAAAATCAGTATATCGGCGAGTTCAGTGCCAACTGCCCAGAGGTCATCGACCGGTCGACGAGACTTTTATAGATCTGCTTACGTCTATATCAGCTGAAAGGAATAAGTTGTAAAACGAACAAAATTATACCGTTTTTACGCGCACATATAAATATGCTGACGTTGGAGAAATATGGATACGGTCTACTGCATGGAATTGAAAGAAATGATTGGGACATTCACACTATGAAAGACTATTGTTAGAAAAAAAGTATATAGGTACATTCACCGTTGTTTGAAGGAATCGGTTTTCTTTTGCGAAGACTTATGGTTTATCAAATCTGATGTAGTGCTGGGCCTTGTCTAGAGTATATTTACAAACTGCTGACTTCTTCTTCTTCTACCCGTGACCATGGATGCTGTAAAGGATCCGAAACGTTGGAAATCAATATCAATTATATATTATATATTATCGCGTTGTATTCATACAACGCGATAAAATCTGTAAAAAGTAGTTTTATTACAGGGTATTAATATAAATGTGCCTCTGTTTTTTTTCAACTGTTTCCACATCTAGAAAAAACCTGTGTTATGGGATTTTAACGGACACTGTTGTATGCAAGTTCGTCAATGTTGCATTGATCATTATTTTTCTAAAATCTTGATATAGATATTCGCACAACACTTGTTAATGTGACTGCATTTGTGCGGGAGTTCAGAAAGGCTTATTTGAAGCTTATAAACTACTCAGTAGCTCTTCTAGTTATAAGAACGATACATGCTATATTAACACACCATACCGTCACGCTTGTATTCCATTAAGGGTTAGGTAGAGGTATATTAATGTATACCCACAGCCCACCGGTATACTGAGGTCTAATGTAATAGGTGGCGAGCCTAATGCTATTAACCGAGCTCAAATCCAACCAACTGAGAATGTCATAGAAAAACTCATTATCACTTTGCTTGACCGGAGAATCGGACACAGGACCTCTAGCGTAGCAGTCGCGCTTGGAAACATTAGACTGATGAAGCATTAGAAGGTCATAAAGATTACAAAAATAATAAATCACACCATAACGTATCTACTTTTCAACTTCTTGTCCTTTCGCATGCAAAACTCCCATTAACAAACTTCTCAGTATTACTTGAGTTGAGCTATTTGCACGAGATCCTACCACGCTGTTTTTCTTTTTTAACCCCTGACGCAATAACGACAGGCGTGTGGCTGTGTGTGTACCGATTTTGATTTTGTTTATTTTTTTTTGTTTGAAAGGTGAATTAATCGGGATTCTTAGCTATGTTTGATGAAAATCGGTCCAAGATGGCCGCCGCTACAAAATGGCGGAGGTTTCTTCAATATTTTTTTTAATTCGTGATACGCTTACGCATGACCGCCAGTTCTCCTGATGTTAAGCGATACGGCGATCTACGATGGAGCGCGCTTGCCTAGAAGAAACCGATTCACTCGTGATTTAAAGACACCCAGATTATATCTATCAGGGAAGATCCACTCGGGAAGCGCATTCCACATTTCAGCGGTACGCATGATAAAAGTGAACTTAAAGCGTTTCGTCCGGGTTTATGGGAATGTCCACTATGAAGCGATGTCGTGCTTCTGGTCGTCGGATGGTAAAAAGGCGTAGGGGGAATAAGATGTATATACTCGTACTAGTTAGTTAGTTAATGTAGTTATTCTAATACAACATTAACACTGTGTAATGTAAGTAGTATAAAGTACTGTGAGGGGCTCGTGACTAACTACAGTTTATACCTCTGTGCTCCCCTTCGTACCTTTTATTACTCTGTGATAAAAATAAATGGTGTTTTACAACAATCACATAGAACTGGCAATTATCCAACTGCTCTAAACCCTAGCCGGAACGAATGAAAATATTTCCTTTAATAGCATACACCATACACTATAATTGTGCATTCCTTCCGTCTGGCATAGATTAAGTTTTTGAAGATGGCTCATAGCTTTGAAAGGTTAAATATATATAGATAAGAATGGTTAGTGATAATAATGAGCCATTTTAGGTGTTGTTCCATTCAATGTTAAGCGTTCGGACTACGGGAGTGTCGGTAATTATAAATACTCGTAATTCTTCATACATATTATTATATATTTAAATTTTGTTTTAATCATTATAATTATTAGTTTACTCTTAATATTATCTTAATTATATATTATTTACATAATTATATAAAGCCGTCAGTATTGCCCTATTTGCGGCAGTATATGTATAGGATATTTGAAAACTTTGAATCGCTATAACTTTAAAAAAATGAAATGAGACGCCATAGACATGTGTGGATTGAAATAGCTTTTTAATGACATGCGTGTTATCCCCATTGGTCCACAGATCAGCTATCATACATTTATTTTATTTACTTTATTTTATTTTTAAATTGCCTATGCTATGCTCGATAATAGTTTAATAACAAGTAGGCAAATTTTAAACAATATTATGTCGCCTCTGTTCCTATTACTCATTCATCTACACTTTGACACTATTTAAAACTGTCTGTAAACTGTTGATAATGTCGTCGAGGACTTTATTACGGGCCATGTTTATGTGTCTGCTTCTTATTATATTCAATGTACTGTATAGTCTTCGCTCTAAATTGCACACATTGTTTGACTTTTATACTAGTTTTCCCAAGTATTATGACATTGTTTTTGTTGAAGTGAGAAGGTAGTTTTCTTGCGGTTTCTTTTATTATATGTATTTCTATATTTTCTTACTTTGTAACATCCTTATCATTGTTAGAGAAATATGGTCGCCTTTGGATTATTATTGTTAAAATACTCCTGTGTTTTATTTTATTTTTATTCGATGATGTGTTTTCCAGTAAGTGAAGGAGTACATTGACCAAAAGCATGCTCGTTACATTTTAAATAACAATTTTATGGTCTTGGCATATTCTTTATTGGGAGATTCTGAAAGAAAAATAATCTGAAGTTGCATCTTTTGTTTAAAGACAACAATAGTCTTATTTGTCTGGTTAATTATTATAGCTTTTTAATGCTAAGAGCATTTACACTTACTTTACTTTATACAAGTGCCGATCACAATAGAAACATTACGGGAGCAGTGATATTATAGCCACAAAATCGTTTGGGCTAGTTAACAGCCCAATAATTCTGACAACCAGTCTATCCTCACGAAATCGGTATCTATTGCCCAGAAATTGGGATGCGGAGGTCTTATCGCTTCGTGTAAAATATTGCTATGCATCTGCACCACAAGTTGTGGGTTCGATCCACACACGAAGCAAATAATTTGTATATCTATCTACGGGTAATTGTTCCGGGTCAGGGCGTTTGTGTATTTGAGAATTTGTGTAAAGGCACAATTTGCCTCTCTGGCAACGTTTTTTTTAAATAAAATTATAAAAAGCATAAATTTATCATCGAACCTCACAAGATAGTTGTTAGGCAATCTGATTGGTAACTTCCTTCCATAGACTCAGAGAACGGACGGAGCTTTCCCCATCCAGCTGTAGAGTAATACAGGCAGCAAAGTGTGGGAGAATAGAAGCGAGCTAGCGATCAGGTTGTCTTATTCTAGAATTCTGATTGGTCCACGTCACAGACTTGCAGGAGCGGATGACCCACAAGACAGAGATAGGTATTGGCCACACGATCGCTTTCTCTCTTTCCAGAGAGAGGTCAATTTCATACGGATATTGCTCTGTCTATTCTCTATTTTTTTATGGGATAGGGGGGCAAACGAGCAGACGGATTGCCTGATGTTAAGAGATTACCGCAGCACATGGACAAGTGCGTTGCCGGCCTTTAAAAAGGGGATTGGGCCTCCAGTATCGTCTCTCATTCGGTGAAATACAACGTAAGCGTTGTTTGACGCCGGTTTTCTGTGAGGCCGTGGTATCACTCCGGTCGAGCCCGCCCATCCGTCCCGAAACATGGTTCTCCTAGGATTTAGAAATGTTGTATACACGAAGTATGTATAAGGGTCCTTCAAATAAAGTAATTAAGACGTAGCAAACGTAATTGTAACGAAAACGTAAACCGTTTTCAAAAAGCGTAATTGTAGTTATTAGAAAGATAATACATGGTATGAATTGAAAAGACTTTTGGCAGACTGGTTTTTAACTGCATCATCAAGTAGTCATACATTTGCATACTTTATTTAAAACATTTTACATACAACTCATTACACTTTATTTTCTACACACCATTGCGTTTTTTCCACAGTCTTTTTACCTTTGAATGTAAATAAATGAAATGAGTGGCGTAGGTATCCATTTCTTTTATAAAAACCTTGAAGAATTTTACAAAGAGTAAGATTGTACGGTCTCTTAAGCGCCTTGGTTCGTTTTAGGAAAAGTGATAGCGTATTAAAATACAGTCTTATTATACTTTGGTGCAAAATTTAATGTTGTAATCATATAAGCCTCTTGACTTGAAATGCTGTCATTGTTTATCTACTCTTATATGTAACTTTTACATTAGAGCTACTGTTTTGTGTTCATATACTTTTTGTGTAGTGGTTACTCGTACATAAATATTATTTTTATTAAAAGTAATCAAATTACTACCTCGTTAAAAATGTTAAATCATTTCTGGGAGTTCTTAATTACGTGAAATGCAACGAATATTATTTTCATGGGCGCAATATTTTGTTTTGATCTTCTGCCGAATTTATTTATAAATTTTCGTTTTACAAAAGCCTTTATATAATATACTAGCTGTTGCCCGCGGTTTCATTCGCAACCTAAAGGATTTTTGAAATGAAGCCTGTGTCTTTCCTTAGGATGCAATTTGTTTCCTTGCCAAATTTTATCGAAATGTGTCAAGCGGTGAGGTGAGGTGTCCTGAGCGCGACTGCTACGGTAGGGGTTCAGGGTTTGATTACCAGGTCGATCAAAGTGTCATTGGTTTTTTCTATGAAATTCTCAGTCGCAGCTCGGAATTTGGGACTTATGCCCAGTTAATGGCAATAGCCTCGCTCCCAATTACATAAGACCTAAACATACCGGTGAACTGTGGATGTACATTAGTAAGCCTCTGTCTAACCCTTCGAGGAATACAAGCGTATATTATGTTATGACTTAAAAGTTCTGGACAGATGTAAAATATTTCAACTAATTAGCGACACATGCGGATCTGGATAAAATTAGGGACAGAGATAGATTAAAGTCTAGAATAATATATAGGCTACTTTTTATCCGGGTCGGACCCAATTCTGAAGTCCACGCAAACAAAGTCGCGGGCAGAAGCTAGTAATGTATAATTCCAACCTTCTTGTATAACAAGACTAAGGAGGATAAATCTTCTATACTTATAATAAATCTGTAGAGAGGTCAATTCTGTACATGAAATATATTTCCAAAATAACTATCAGCGGGTGATTAGTGATCGATACTGACGCCAAAAATGCAATCAGTAAAATTTTTGTCTGTCTGTCTGTCTGTCTGTATGTTCGTTATAGAAACAAAAACCACTCGACGGATTTTAACGAAACTTGGTACAATTGTTCTTCATACTCCTGGCAGGTTATAGTATACTTTTCATCACGCTACGATCAATAGGAGCAGAGCAGTGAAGGGAAATGTTGGGAAAATGAGTGATTCATGAGAAAGGTTTCAAGCTATAAAACATCACGCTACAACCCTTAGGAACGGGGCAACGCAGGTGAAACCGCGGGCGAAGAACTAGGGAACAAAGTAACTATTCCACGCGGACGAAGTCGCTGGCAAAAGCTAGTATTGTAATAAAATAAATACGCCAATTGATAAGAAAGCTGCTTACTTTGTTAAACAAAAATAAAAACCAGAAACATAGAATAATATACAAAAGTGATCAACATAATAGTGTCAATAAAAGGTTGAGATTTCTCTGAAATAAAATAAAATAAATTAATATATAATTAATAAATTAATATATAATAAATTAAATAAATTAAATTAAATAAACAACAAAAAATTTATAACAAAGTTTCTTAAAGATATCACGATATTAAAGGAAGCCATGTTTTAGTTCTATATTCATATATATAAAATACTGAAAGGTAATAACAATCCAGATAAGAAATTACTTTTGGTACGTATAAGAGTATGCAGGAGCTTCTACGTTTAAAGCAAGCTAAGTTTGACCATCCCTGCAAGCATAAAGCAAACGCTAAATTCAGCTGAAACGTTTAATTTAATATTTCCACTGCGAATGTAAGTGAGGAATAATTTTAATAGGAATAAAGTTTTGACGGATTAAATAGTGAAGACTTGGAGAAATACAAATTAGTTTTGCTAGTAAATATTTAACGTGCAAATAAAATAAATGAATATTGCTTGTATTAATTAGTGCGTTTAAAATAAGCGCCTTCTCGTTGCAAATTAATATTATCTTCACGTGGGAGAATCATGCTTCGGCATGAATGGGCCGGCTCGACTGGAGTGATGCCACGGCCTCACAGAAAACCGGCGTTAAACAACACTTACGTTGTGTTTCGCCGAGTGAGTGAGGTTACCGGAGGCCCAATCCTCTTTTAAAAGGTCGGTAACGCACTTGTGACGCCTCTGGTGTTGCGGGTGTCCATGGGCGGCGGTAATCGCTTACCCTCAGGTGATCCTGCTCGTTTGCCCTCCTATCACACAAAAAAAAAATGTTAAATGAGAAAATATTATTGTAGCATTTAGGTACAGAAATGCTGTTCATTATGAATAAATACGATGCTTAGTTTTGTTGTTTACCACGTAGAGTAGACTTATTAAAAATCTATACGACTCAAAGGACCATTTTTTGCATCAAACAATATCTACTGAAGTTTAAAATGACAAAATCATTAAAAGCGCAATAAATGAAATTATTAAATTTATTTTCATATACATATTGGTCTTTTGAGTCTAATCGAAGGAATTGAAAATGAAATTCAAACTCTCTAAGTTCGTTAAAACGATCTATAACATTAAGAACGATTTTGATTTTTTTACAAATAATCCTTGTTACGCTTAGTATTTAATTGAAAGTTGGTAAGAAGTATCGTAGGGATCTGGAGTCCCCCTAGTACAATCCTTTAGTCGGTTATGACGCCCATGGGAGCTGATAGCGCGGTGTTGTTCATAGCCCTGAACCTCTTAGAGATTATAAGTCACTGGAAAGTTTTTCTTGAGATTGTATTTTTGGCTTTACTACGGTAAAATTTATACATAAAGTTATATAAAAATCTGAACATAATATGAATCTGTGAGCTAATTATATTAAATAAATTCCATAATCTAACATACCTACTGACCTTTTTGCAGTGTTAATAATTCTAACTGACCTTGGAATAATTACTTGTTGAAATAATTTGCCTAATTAGTCTAGTAGACGTAAGGGATACTGCAAGGCTTGAGGTTTTGGGTCCGTTGAGCTGTGTTACTGGGTTTTTCTATGGGATTCTCAGTAGTAGTTTATGGCAATACTCTACTACATATGACCCAAATATGCCAAACCTTTCGGTATGTATGTAATGAAAATAATCTTATTATTCTAAGTTGCAGATTTAAATATAATTCCAGATTCAAACACGCCTTTATACCTTCACATGTGGCGCACGCGATGTGACCGTCCGCTTACTCGACGGTTTTACTGCCACGTTTGTATCGGATCTTTGATATCTGGCAGAGAACTACCTGTACCACAGGTGGCTTTGTGAGTCGAACCAGGCCGATACCCATGTCATGCTCGTGAATGGGTGCTGTCTGTTGGGGCTGGTCAGCTCTTACTTGCATCCTGTGGCGTCATTTTTTATATACTTAGTTAGGTTAATTGAATCAATCTTACACATATTTTACTTTCTCTTTAAAAGTATATAATTTTAGTGGTTTAATCTATAATATTTGACTTTGACTTTGACACTTAAAGGCGACCTGACAGCTGATATTATTATACAAATTTCTATATATGGTAATAAAGATATTTAAAGACTCGCAAAAATGTTTTCTGTAGAACGTTCTAAATTTGATATATAATAGGTACTGATCTTACTCCAAAAAATTACAAGACGTGGGTTTTTTAGACATGCTATCGAATGAATAAATAAACATTATTCAGATGGTCTAAAAACATGAATAGTCTCGGAAAGTACAGCAAATTGTAATTACCTATTATATCTTAAAAAATAAATTTATTAATTATGGAAAATAAATTGGAACTTAGATGTACCTAAATAACAACTCCGCGACTTAATTTTAGAAAAACACAATAAATCGAAAAAATATTACTGAACATAAATTCTAATTCGGGTTCCATAACCGTCGCGTACAGATTGTTAGTCTGCCAACTTATATTAAAACTAAAACTTACGACGACAGTGGCTATAAAAGTTATCTTATTAGTTATTTGCGAAACTATAACTCTTCAATGTAAGTTTCTTTAAATACCTATTAATTATACCTACGTGGGTGAATCTACCCAAGTAGGTTTTAATAACGTCAATAATTTACAATTAAGAAAACTAGCAAAATCCAACCAGTATTTTTTTTTACCGTTAGTGTGACATCTAGTCGTTGTTGCTTCCCTTTCTTCCAGTAATTTATTGTCACCCAGAAGAAAGAGATGCAGCAACGACTAGAGGTCATTTTTATTCTTCAGAATAATGTTCTACGTGCTAAATCCAGTAGTAGGTATATAAGGTTCTCAGTTTGTAATGTAGTGTACACATTACAAACTGAGAACCAACAATAAGTGATACAATGATCCATACAAATGTTATAAATGCGAAAGTATCTTCTTTTTTCCGTATGGTTGCCTAATTAGTCTAGTAGTTCCTTGCGTCACTGAAATGCTAGAGGTCCTGTGTTCGATACCCAAGTCGAGCAAAGTGTTATCGGGTTTTTCAATGAAATTCTCAGTAGCAGCTCGGAGTTTGGGATTTGTGCCCGGTTAATAGCCATAGGCTCGCCCCATATTACATGGGACCTAAACATACAGACGAAAAATATGGGTGTACATTAGTACACCTCTAAACCTTCGAGTTATGAGTCTGCCTAACCCTTCTTGGTATGTCAATATGTCTGATGACCGAATCTGGGAACCACAGGTAATATTTCGATATTTATATGGACATAGTGCATTATATCTCATAAAAGAAATAGTAAATAGTTATTTTGGGACTAGAGAGAAACTGCGGACAAGGCTACTTAGAAATATATATGTATATCCCGGGAAGTCTTGCTGCCAATCTGCTGACTGGATAAAATCCATTCTCAAACAATAGAGACAAAAAAGTAATAACATTATAATTATGTTTCTCTATGAAATTGTCAGTAGCAGCTCAGTGTTTGGAATTTGTGTCCGGTTAAAGGCAATAGGCTCGTCCCCATTACATGGGACTTACACATACCGGCGAAAAATATGAGTGTAGGGTAGGGTATGGGCATTAGTACGCCTTTGCCTCTCCCTTCGGGTAATACAGGCGTAATGGTATGTTATGTAGATATAATCATCAAATTGTACAAAATCTTAAAGCATAGCAAAAAGTCCAAAACCTAGAACCGTTTTAAACATTTTGTGCGAGTAAAATTTACAAATAAACTTTAACTAAATAAAACATAAACAAAATAAACTACTTGTTATTTTACATAGTTATGAAATATTTTATTTATTTATTTCGTTCTGATAGTTATCAGTGTCGGTCATGGTTATTATTAAATACAAAATATTAGCAAATGTGTTAGTTCAGTTTATCAGTAAATTTGCCGCTCTGTCATAGATATTGTCGACTAATTAATCGTCGCGTTGGCTTTCTCTATTAGGATAACATATTGGAGCCATAAATTTCGCGCGTTTTAAATTAACCAACAAAAATATTTTTATCATTACATACATCTGAAATACTTAAAGGGAAAAATAATAACAAAACCACGGATTCAAGAGGAGCTTACGTTCCATTAACTTTGTAAATATTATCTATACCTGCTCGTATCGCCTGAAGTATACTTAGCGATTGGCGTGGCTAAGCAATCGGCTTTAGCATAACGGGTTGTGAGATTGATCCCAAACGACACGTATGTGAAATTTGTGTTTAAAAACGCATCTACGAACCCACGGTGTAGACGAAAATCCTAGAGTGTACAATTCTTAAATGTAAGGTAAGGTAAGCTGGCGAAAATTCAGAATTATAATTATTTAAATCCCAGCTACAATCCTAAACATATTAAACCCAAACCACGTAGTGTCTTAACATTTTAAATATCTACATACCTACATCCATTTCCCGACTTAACTCTACTTACATGCGCAACTTTTGTGGCCACATAATTTAAAACGTGATGCGACGGCTCCAAACCAACAAATGTCTCTTAATTCTGCATTTCAATGCTGACGTTTACTTTTGTGTTTGTGTTACTATTGAAACAGTGTTTGAGGTTTTTGAATAATTCATTGACACGACACGATATCTAAGTACACAATAAAGCTCAAATTTGTTATGTATAATTGAAATATGTATTTACCAGAATTTTTATTATATTACGTTTTGCTAAAATAATACATTTTATTATTCTCTTAGGAGTTAATCATAGTGAGAAATGTTTCCTCTTTGTTTTAGCAATGATATCTATAATGTTTTCAAAACAAAATAGGGTAAAGCAAATGTTAAGTTATATTTTTGTCAATCATTTCACTGTTGTCACTAATGTCATCATTCATCATCCATCGTCAATCAAATTATCGCCCTACTAGTTGGAATAGGTCTCCTCTTAGAATGAGAAGGGCTATTCCACCACGCTGGCATGGTCCGGGATGGTTTACCGTCTAAGCAACTTTCTACATAATGTTTTTCTTTACTGGTTAAGCAAATGATGATTTAAACATAAAAATTCTAAACCCGTCACAGTACATACTCCCCTCTATTGTATCAAGCGTTGTATGAAGTACAGCAAGTCGAATGGGCAAACAACTGCAAATCAAGTGGCAAAATTTAGTCCGAAAACAGAAATCGGGAAAACGGGAATAGTTTCTCTATCTAAATTCTTATGGATCACAAATGTAGATGTCTGTTGGAGCAAAGTGCACACACACATACAAAAGTTAGAAACCAACTAAAAGAAGATTTTAACGTAGATTTCTCTCGACTAGCAAGCTTGCTTGAACAAGGATAAGTATGTGCTGTGCATACAAACTCAACTAGCCAGTTCAGCGCTTTTTGCTTGCAGTTTTATTTAACATCGTGTGTTACGAGACAGGAATGCTATTGGATATAATAGAGAATTCAGTTGCAATCTAAAATATAGATATACATAGTTCCTAATTATTCGAGTTTCTATCTTTTGATCTACAATGTATAATGTTCCTTACATTATTTTTGGCTATATTTGCAAAGAAATAGTAATGTTTTAAGAAAAAATAAATTATCATTATTAACACACGCATAAACGATAAAGGAAATCATCGTGTGGAAACCCGCATGCCTGAGATATTTTCTTGAAGGCATTTTTGAAGTCTATCAATCCGCATTGAGCATCCGCACTTGTGACTACTATGGTGTTGCAGGTGTCCAAGGGCGGCGGTAATACCATCAGGCGAGCCGTCTGCAGGTTTGCTCTCTTGTCACATAAAAAAAAAGCCAGCGTGTTGGACTATAGCCTAGTCCTCACTCTCAGAGGAGATCCGTGCCCAGCAGAGGGGTAATATAATGGGCTGATGATGATGATTTCAATTGTAGGTATATTATAGGTGACTTAGTATGTATTTATAAATCTCTGCCACAAATCAGGAAAAAGGACCAGATCCATTACAGTTCAGTATAACAAACAAATTGTGATCCCGCACAACTGTGTACCAGCACTTTATCGAAATACATTAAGCCAATCCAATAAGGAGATGAAACTTAATACCCATGTTACTTCGCTCCATTATTTTACGTGGGAGAAAAATACGTATATAAATGATTACTTTCAGAATATCATGAAAGTTTTCCAAATATAATTAATCATAATCAATCTAATAGGTACGGTTTTATCCCTAGCCTCTGTAACACAATTTATTATATTGATAGCTCTAAGAAAGTACTGAAGATCTTTGTAATAAGATACTTAATTATTTGCCTATAGATAATAAAGCTTAATTAGCACCTTAAGTTTGAAACAGAAATACTTTGCCAAAATTGTTAAGGGAAGCTAGGGAACCAAAATTGTATCTCAATTCATAACATAATCTGGTTTTGTGGCTAAATTGAAAACCGTTATAAAATATAATATATTTTTATTTAAGTAGTTCCATTTTGCTGCTTAGGGATAGACTATTATGGATTAATTTGCTAAATGAAGTTATTATTTATTACTTGGTTATTTACGAAGTGGTTAAAAAAATGGTCCTTTGAATGTTACTTAGATTCCAAAGACCAAAATATAAAACTTTGGATTATAGATGGTTCTTTGTACATCCGAGCTTTTATAAAATAGAATGTTTTGCTATGCTTTTCTTTTACAGTGAAATTGTTGGTCTCTTAAAAGTGAAGTTCTCAGAACGGTTCTCAAACTTGTATTTTGATCTCGACACATTGAGAATCAAGAATGATTCATAACAAGTAAATATTAGTTTATAAAAACAAATAGTACCTACGTAGCTTAAATATGTTAGAAAAACAAAACAGTACTGTTGAAAAATGCAGCGTGCGCACATGTGCGAGGCAGACGACACCATTGACACAAATTCACTAAGACGAGAGCTGTCTTAACGTGCTCTCCAAAGTTCAACATGTCAGTTATTTTCACCAACTTAAAAAAAGTGGAGGTTTTCAATTATTCTGTATAATATTTCTTATTTATATGTTAGTACATGACTATTATTTATGAACCGATTGAATGACATGATATTATTCCAGCGACGATGGCAACCATTATCGCTAAAATGAAAATTCATAGTATTGTTGTATTAATATTGACAATATTATTAGATGTCTTAGGTTTCTTTACGAATAATCTATCAAATCACCGTATTATTTAACCTTTAGATAAGACTTCTCAATAAATTTTAATTAGGTTTCAAAAAATATTTAAAACTCGTATTAATGTTGCACAGGGCGCAGCTTTTAACATTATTTACAAAAGTACATTAACGATTAACACAATTTATATGGTTACTAAACCTCAAATAAGTGGAAATGACGATTCTATAAATGTACCGGAATCTTGGGTTCAATCAATCGCTCTGATTGAGCGTGAAATTGGGCTGTCTATAGTCACCTTAACCTCAAAGTGCCTACTTCTGACATTGACGGTGTGCTTCGGGTCACAAAATTCCATAAAACAAAGGTGACATTGATTTCATGCCTACGTTATTAACCTTTTTTTAACCCCCGACGCAAAAAGAGGGATGTTATAAGATTAACATGTGTATCTGTCTGTTGCATTGTAGCGCCCAAACGAATGGACCAATTGATTCAGTTTCTTTTTCTGAAAGGTGACTTGATCGAGAGTGTTCTTAGGTATGATTTTAAAAAATCTGGCTAGCCGTTTGAAGAGTATCAGCTCTTTTCTGGTTCAGGAATGGGACGTGAGTAACTTCCATAGATCTTATCAACGTGAAATTTGGTATCCTGTTACTTCAATGATATTGCAAGAAAATAGCATCGCAGTAATGATGCTGCGGGGCTTTTATAAAATTTAATTTATACTTAAAATAATTTTTTACTACCTGCTTGTAGGCAAACGTAAAAACAAAATAACATCTAGGAAGGTAACTTTATCCCACACGAGGACGAAAATGGTCCTTGTTTTCGCATAGTACTCCTACACAAATTTATAATTTTTGCACTTATTTATTTATAGATATTGCTTGTACGTACCGTTCTTGATAATTCGCAGCTTTTATTAAGTCACAATTACATTAATATAGCATATTTATATTAACAGTTTCTGCCCCATACATTTCAACTCTATCTTTCTTCAAGAAAACTAACGTAACTTTCGATACGCTGCTTCGTAACTTCAAGAATCTTTATCAACATTGAAGTTCCAAGCTGACTAGGCCAATTCACCCAAAAAAATTGATTCGAAAAGTGGAACAGGAAGGTTATTCACAATAATAATTCCCAAGAAATAATAGCCAGGCTAACTATTCAAGTTTAAATATTCATCAAATACCTTATATCTGTCGTGGGGGACGCTGGAACGGCCAAAGTTTCCCTGGAATCCGGGCAAACGACATTAGGCAAGTGCCGGAGGATCCCTGATTTGTAACTTCGCCAAAGTAGGCCGGGATTGGGAATTAATTGTCTTTTAGGCCTGTTCGGAGGACTTTCCGTCCGTTTCTTGCCGATTGTGAGTGTCTGCAAAATTAATTCTTCTGTTTTCAAGTACGTTTTGACTTACCATCAATTTTAGTTGGTTGTTATGGAAAAGATGACAAGTTTTGTGGGAATAAATTTTTACTACCTTTGAATGTGAACCGTTGACTATCATGTGCTGAAAATAGTACTCAGTACTTTTTTTTGGTAAAAAAAATATAATAGCCTGCCTGACAGTAGTTACGAATAACTAATATAAAAATAAATGTTTTTATGTTTGTCCTCTATGCTTTGCTGAACTATTTACCGCAAAAATATTTACCGTTTGTCAAATTTATTAGGAAACCTTTTTACTAACATTATATTTGTTCGAATAACCTTTATGTTACCAGATACATAACATTTTAAACCAGTGCCTTATTTATCAACTACTACAACACTACTGTTTGGTAATATGAAACATACTTTGGCAAAGGACCTCAACTTCCATTTTTACACCAAATTATACTGGAAGAATATCAACATTGTAGTTTTAGCTTGAAAACAAAGACACGATGATATTCGAGACGTCTTTGAAACACTAACTCTCATTGTGCACTGCCATAAAACAGACTATAAAAGACGGACAATTGTTTTCAGTGTCGCCATTATACCACTAAAAGCATGGCGCTTTCGAATTTAAAATATTATTCTTGTGTATTTCCTTGTGTTTATTGTTTACTGTTTACGAAGTTGAAACTAAATCAGTTACAGCTGAAGAAATACGTCGAGATTCGCGTCACTGACTATTAGTGACTATTACTATAGATACAAAGTGGAATTATCGGCAGCCCAGAAATTTAGCGTTAGTGGAAATCTGGTGGCAGTCACTTCGTATACAACATATCATACCTCTATCATAACACGCTATCATATCACGCTTGTATTCCACAAAGGGTTAGGCAGAGGTTTAATAATGAAAATAAAAACAGCTGTTCCATACATTCTGTCGAGTTCAGTGTACACTAATGTATGGAACAGCTGTTTTTTTCGTGATTTCAGGGTTGGTCCCATAGTAAAAGGTATTCCTAATGATGAGTAATATACCATCCTTTCGGCATTAAAACGACTTAAATGTGACGGTTCGCTCGTATGTTTATGTTCCATATAATAAGGGGTGAGCTTTTGCCATTAACCGGACAGAAATCCGCAATATTTATGAATTTATATTTCTTCAGACATTTTCAAATGAATATTTTTACAATATATTGTGTTAATTTGACATATTTCAAATGCACTTTGGGTTTGAACTTTTAAAATTTGACTGGTCTTTGAAATTTAATCCTATATAATGTATAGGACCAAGGGTAACAGCTGTTTTTCTTATGATTTTCAACAGTTATGATGAAACTATGATTATAATACCGCGAGTTTATCTAACCAATAACTAACTAGTAACTACACACAATATATCAAATTGCAATTTACATCTTAATTAACACTATTGCGTATTGGAAATGAATTAGCATCAAAGTAACCGATATCCAATAAATGTAACCAGCTGCGCATGGAGCATTTAATTAGGATGTGGCTTTATGACCAGGAAACATAACATACCATCACGCCTGTATTCCCTGAAGTGTTAGGCAGAGGTGTGCTAAAGTACACAGTTTGCTGGTAAGTTTATGTCTCATGTAATAGAGGGCTATTTTCATTAACCGGGCATAAATCAAAGCTGTGAACTGCTACTGAGTATTTCATCTCTTTGTGTGTCGTTTCCCTATTTCTAAGCGACCTCCCTTCATGATTTTCTTCTGCACAAGGATGTTCAATTTGTTGCGATCTTTGGCGATGTGTATGGCGTGATGTAGTAGTGATAACCTAGTGGTATGGAATGCCAAGTCAAAGGTCTCGAGTTCGAACCCAAGGATTGGTTCGAACCTCTGACTTTTCAGTCATGTAGGTATTACTCGTACATACCTAGTTAATTATCACTCGCTTAAACGGTGCAGGAAAACATCGTGAGGAAACTGGCATGCCTGAGTGATTTTCTCGATGGCGTGTGAAGTCTGCCAACCCGCACTAAGCCAGCGTGGTGGACTATAGCCTATAAATGAATAAATGATATTTATTTCTGTAAATAGATCTTATAAGGACACTTTTACAAGTCATTTTTTTTTAAACTAGATGACACCGCATTTCCTAACTGACGACCGCTGAGAAGAAACACCGAAACAAACTCAGAGAATCATGGTCTCTTTTAAAGTCCAGACATATTACTTAGTAGCAAATATGTGAGTTCCAATGTAAGACATTGTCTGATATGGCCTTTAGAAGAAAGAGCCATTGCATCTTTAAGTAGACCAGTCCCACCTGACGGCACGCATGTATCAGTCATTGGATAGCTCGACCATAATCTGGCGAGCTAAACAACCCGTCGCACGACGATACCAGATCAGTGGAACATTTGCGTAGGCCAGATAAAAATCTCAAAGCCGCCAGACCTTAAATCTGTGTATATCTAATTACCCAGCTTACATAATACTCACATTTACATTTTCCTTTTAAATTAATAATTGAATAGATTAATTAAATTGAATGTCACAAAAAAAATTACAGTATTACGAATTATAATTGTAATGTCAAACTTTAAAAAAAAACTACTGACTTATAAATAGAAATAATTAAAATCAAATTCGTAAAATCTAATCCCTCTCATTTTGAGAGGAGACCCGTGCCTAGCAGTGGGACAGTATAATGGGTTGATTATATATGGCGTGATGAGATAGAAGAACCCAGTAATGTTTACTCGAACCCAGGACCTCTAGCGTAGCAATAGCGTTAAGAGCCATTAGACTAACGACAATGTTTACGACGACATGACGACAATATAGGTATATGTATACATAATATAGTTTTAAGCGTGATTGCTACGGTAGAGATCCTGCGTTCGATTCCCAGGGCGAGTAAAGTATCATTAGGTTTTCCTATCAAAACTTCACTTCGGTGTTTGGAATTTGTATCCGGTTCATGGCAATAGGTTCGCCCCCTATTACATGGAACATAAACATACCAACGAACTTTGCGTGTATGTGACTAAGAAAGTTGAAACCATCGTAACCATGCGGGTTGTTCGTTAATAGTATTCATTTGTACTACAGGAGTAGTAGAATTCTGGTACAAAAGTTTGCCTGGGTGGATAGTTTGGTACCGCACTGCCAAATATTTAGCTGCAAAACAGTAGTGTGCTAACATGATTGAGCTCCGGTTTCAAGGGTAATAACGTAAAGTGGAATTATTGGGAAAATGAAACTTATTAACTTATAACGACGAATGGCATAGCGTCTGAGCGATCGGCTTCTGCGCAACGTGTTGTGGGTTCAACAAAAAAGAAATATCAAAAACAAGCGACCCGTGCAAAGCTTCGCTTACGAAAATATACCCGACTTTACTAGTGGATTTAAAAAAAAATCTATCTTTCTCCTAACAATAATGAACAGAAAAAAAGAATTATCAAATTTGGTGCAGTTGTTCGGAAGTTATGCGCGTACATACATTACGGCGATTCATTTTTATTTATATAAATTACTTGCTCTTTATAAAATTTGGTTATGTCGCTCATATATCGCCAAACTGACTCGTTAGCCTAGCGGTCTAGAGCGCGACTTCTACGCTAGAGGTCCTGGGTTTGATTTCCGGGTCGAGCAAAGTGTTATTGAGTGTTTAAATGAAATTCTCAGTAGCAGCTCGGAGCTACGAATTTGTGCCTGGTTAATAGCAATAGGCTCGCCCCCCTTTTGTTTACATGGGACCTAAACATACCGGCGAACTGAATGTGTCTGTATATTAGTATGCCTCTGCCTAACCTTTCGGGGAATACAGGCGTGATGGTATGTGTTATCGCTACTATATTTTCTAGCTGTCTAATGTATTTATACAAAATATACATTACATACATAATTATATCCATATAAAAGTCCACAATGTTACCTTCTAGTGGGAAACCAACAGTCTAATTACTTACAACCAGAAACATAGGGTCTTATAAATTAATACCAACTCAAAATAAGAGTCTGTTATAAAGTTATTTTAGTGAAGGAAAAATTTAATCGCGGGCAGGATTCGAACCTGCGTCTTATGGTTAGATACACCAGACGCTCTGAAGACAGCGGGTCTTAGCATGGAAACTGCAAAATATCACAAAAAGATAAGATTCTGTTGTTAAATTTACGTAAAGCTGATTTTGTGGTACAAAAATAATTAAAGACTAAATAAACATCATTTTTTAAAAAACATACGCAGTATACAGTTCATAAATTGTGTAAACCGTTGAAAAAACATTTGTCCACCTGTTGCCTCGTTAGCTTTTCTTTTTTACGGTAATGGGTAAAACTATTTTTGAATTGTTTTGTCCAGTCGAAGTGGAAATTCGTATGTTAATTTGTGAATTCCTGTATAAAGGATGTAAGGGGATCTCGGTACGAAAAAGGTTCTTTGTCATCTAGGGAACATACATTATATATTTGCACGCCTGTCTCTCATTGGGTGATACTTTTTTGTTACACTAAAGTGTAAAAAAATGAATCATTCATATTTTTTTATTTTCACCTCCAACTCTCTCTAATAACATATAGCTAATAGGTACTTAAGTGTTTTGTCGCGCTCAACTCTATTACGTCAGCTCTTAGTAATACTTCACACGGCGACAATTCGGTAACGCAAAGCGCTTACACAAAGATTACACTGTGACAGACTTGTCATTAAAAGTAGGTACTAAAGATTTGAGAAAAAGGTATCAAAGATATACATTTTAGTGAATAAAAAATTCTAATGACTTAAACGTTGAACACTTGCGAGCTTATGCTGGACCATAGCCTTTCAAGGTCGTGGTGAATGTCATGAATCCCATGGCTGTGATTATAGAGCAAGAGAAGGCAAGTACGGGTTTTAGTCGGTACGAGTCCGACGTATCCTGCTGCCCCCAACTAGGAGGAGGATGTCCCGTACTAGAAAAAAAAGGGAACTATTCCTCGCCCCTATTACCTTAGACCTAGACATACCGGCAAACTGTGGGTGTACATTACTAGTACACCTCTGTATATCTCTTCGGGGAATACAGGCGTGATGGTAGGTACAAAGACGGTCTAAAAACTCACCTATCTACCTCACTCCTTGTTCAATGACTCCGCATCGAACGAAAACCATTTCCCGTGACGGGAATGAAGTGATGAAAATGTAGGTAGCTTACTCTGTATCGGTGATATCGGAAACAAATGAGTTTAGTTAGCGCACCGAGCCTGCCTGGCTCACTTTCAGGGCTGTGCTGAAATTGAATGACGTAAAAGGGTTTTAGGGTTGTCTTCTGATTTTGAGTGTAGGTATTTAAATATTTTTGGAATGCGTTTATGTGATGAAGAGTTTTCTGTTAAGGGTGATGGAGAAGATTAATAAAAAAATAGAAAAGAAAAATGATTGTTCAGAAACTAGCGACAACTAGGAGATGAGACCACTTTTGATGAATCACAATATAATACACGGCTACACAACGTGTCATATATTATGTCCAGTATAACCTAACCTCAAATCAGAAATGAGGAGATCAGTAGAAGAACCAAAATTGCCGACATAATATCATAGGTGTTCATTATGACAACCACGATGGAATGGTCTCGATATGCTAAGAATGGAATGCGCATCCGTGGAGCTGAATTGGGTACTTGACTGGTCTTTGATTTAATAAAAATGACTTGGGCTAAGTGAAAAATGTAATAAAATACAATTTGAATTTTGAAAAAAAAATCCGGCTATTAAAGATCCAAGATATACCTAAGCATTTAAATTAGATGGGATTGAGAGGGGATGCTTTGTCCCTTTACCGCAAAACGTGTTAGTATAGAATTTGTATGGCGCAGTGAGTTGTGACGTCACAATTCTCTATAGTATGTTCCCTATTTAATGAAATTGTAACAAGCCAATATCTGTAAATTAAAGAAAAACGAATATGGGTCTTGAAGACAAAATATTATTTTTTTGAATTCTTGTGTCTGTCTGTATGTAAAAACTACTGCATGGAATAGAATGCAGTTTTCACCGATGTATTACTAGAGGTCTAACTTAAAATCTGGTGTATGTTTCATCTTGATATGCCGTCTAGAATCGGACTTATAGTATGTTAATCTTTTTGGGACGTGAGTGAAACTGACGGCAAACAGCAACTAGTTTTAACTAAAATTGAAATGCTCACCCATGCCACGACCCCTCGCTAAACGTACATAAATGTTTATGATAATTTCCATTGCACTGGGAAGTCGTTTGAGACGGACTAATCAATTTTTATCACCCCCTGAAAGGGTTGCGAGGGACCGGAGCTGCTAAAATTGTTTATCGTCCACAAAACGGCGCTCTGTCAACTGTTATGGTTATGGTACTCCGCTATTGACTTGCAACTGCAATTTCTCCGTGTAGGGACCGGTTAGAATACTGGTCCTCACTGCCTTTTAGATAGGCGTCTCGTAATATCTGACTTACTAGGTGGTAGGACCTCTTGAGGTCTGACTGGCTGGCGACCACCATTACGTTGGAGTCTGCAAAAGCACTTCGGTATGTGTTTCGACTTTTGCTCCCTTGATTGCTGCGGCTCTGGCAGTCTGCAGTTCGTGCTCTGGATCGGCAACGCATCAGCAACTCGTCTGATGTTGCAGGTGACCCGACGATGACTACTTACTGCCAGGTGGCTCGTCAGCTCGTTTGCTGACTTAATCCATAAAAAAGTATATCCTACGCGGCTAAAATAACCGTATTTTGATTTGGAAGCGGCGGTAGCCTAATGGCTAGGGCGTCGGACTTGCGATTACGTGGTGGCCGGTTCGAAACCCACCCATTGCACTACCGACTTGAACCCACTCGTAACACAAGCATTTTAGCTTAGCACGAGGGGTTAAGGAGAATACTAGTAATGTGCGATCCACATTGATAGTAAGCCGTAAAAAAAATCATAGTATAATAATTCACACTAGAAAATTATTGAATAGCTGCTTTATTTTCTAAATATAAATTTATTTCTCAGATAAATTACCCTCCCCCAGTTAGAATCAGTACGTGTTAAGAATAAGTTAATCTTCCATGGTTTGAAAAAATCACGTAAATCAATGCAATTAAAACCCGATCTTGGCACAAAGCAACTGGTATACCTACTTATATTTTGCTGCCTCATTAGTCTAATGGTTTCAAGCGCGACTACTACGCTAGAGATCTTGGGTTCAATGCCCTGGTCGAACATAGGGTTATCGGGTTTTCTATGAAATTGTCAGTAGCAGCTCAGTGTTTGAATTAGTAAATAAACTTACCAGAGCTATGGGTGTAGATACATTAGTATACCTCTGCCTAATCCTTTGGGGAATACAGGTGTGATATTATACTTAGGTACATTTACGACAGTAGAACACAGAAATTACAGTTCATACACAACAACTTAGTCATAAAGTTAGTAATCACATACCACAGATATAGTAAGGTACTCACCTACTTATTACATATGCATATATACATATAGTTCATGATGCTAGATATTGCCAGATCATAACATGAAACTTGGGCGATTCATCATAAAACGCCGTACGCACGTGGGGTACGATTTGTTATGAACTATGACCGACGGTCATACTGTTAACGAGAAATGTCTTGACTAATAAGAACAGATAATAAAATAAACCGACAAGCGCGAGTCGGAGTCACCCACCGAGGGTTCCGTACAAATTTGTAGATACCTAATATAATTAATTACAAATAAATGGTTTTTAAACGTTTCCCTATACCTGTAGTATAAGACGGTAGTACTTGCCAAATTTCATAGTTCTATGTCAACGGAAAATATCCTATAAATTTTGATTTCCTCGAGAGTGTTGAAATATACGTGTTTTGGTAAATTATACGGCTGTTTATGCCGATAAACAGCCGTATCATTTTTTTACGTTAACTTAGAAGTATGATTTTTTTCACAACTTTATGGGACTGTAGACCTGAGTATATGGTTTTAATTTTAACTCGAAACCTCCACGCGTTCCCGAGATAAAGGGTCTTGACAGACATACAGACGGACGGACGGACGGACGGACAACAAAGTGATCCTATAAGGGTTCCGTTTTTCCTTTTGAGATACGGAAACCTAAAAATAGTCTAAATAAAAATAAAACTAATGGTGAATCTACGGAATATGCGCGGCAACCCGGGGTCACTTCTTGGACACTTCTTCGAATCGTGCAACTAGACTCAATAACGTTTCATAAACGCTTGTAAAAGCTTATTTATAATAAAAATATTTAAACTTGAACTTGAAGGTCAAATATTGAATAAATAGTTTTTTTTTTAATTTTACTGACTAGTATACTTGTTAGCCCCTCGTGCTAAGCTTAATGCTTGTGTTACGAGTGGGTTCACTTAGGTAGTGCAATGGTTGGGTTTCAAACCGGTAACTACATGATCACAAGTATGAATGTGATTTTAAAAAAACAAAATGGCTGACAGCCGATTTTATTATTTATAATTAGTATTTGTATTGTCTCTGTGGAAATGGTGTACTTAGGAAATATTTTTTGACGTGTCTTGTAAAGTTGTGCTTTTAGTGTTAATCGTTATTTTATTTAATATTTATCTAATAAGTGTTATCAAGATTATTGAAGTGTTTTAATATAATAAAATAATACTTCATTGCCATAAAATTAATTTGTACAGTGGCGACCAAAAGTCCATTGGCAATCTCACAACGCAATACGCTTGACGTTTAGTTTGACTTACGACCTTTTATTCATTGTCGTTAACAAGTGACACGCACTGGCTATATCTAGCTCGCTCATACTGTTCATAGCAATGTAATCCTTAGCGTACTTAAGGACTCTTAAGCGTTTACTGTACTTGAGTGTAGAATTCCCTGACTCCTGCGCTAGTGATAGTCGTGTTGCAGGAGCGAGTGTTAAATTTCCTTCTAAAAACAAACATTTATATGGCATAGTATTTGTGAATAAAAGTGAACAAGTAGAACAGTAGTGCTGCTATGCTGTTTGCACTTGTAAATTGATATTATATATTGTATCTTTTAATGTTCCAATTTAATTTAATTTGTCAAACAGAGCAGCCTACAGTTGCGATTTAGTCGCTCATAAAAGTTTGTCCACTTTAATTTTTCTCGCTGGTTATCTAATTTTCCTTAACATAATAGTACTAGCCTGAACCCGCAGCTTCACGCGTTTTTCCACATTCGTAAGAGTCGTAGCGTGGTGTTAAATAGCTTAAAATCCTCCTTATGAATCACGCCGTCTGATGGTGAAAATCTTATGAAAATCCAATCGGTAGTTTCTGAGTTTAAATACATTCAGATAGATAGACAGACAAACACGGCGCATGGACTGTTATAGTTATAAAGATAGAACCCATTACCATTAAATCGCGCATATTTCGCACAAGGAACGAATTTCTACAGCATTTATTCAACTTTCATGTTAACTCTGCCATACTAACATTCAATTCCATACATTAATGTGGTGAATAAATTCATACCCGCTAATCGCTTCCACCCCGACCATCGCCTAACTAGGTCATCGATTTAGCGGTTAACGCCATATAATAATTCACGTATTCCAGCTCACTGATTGGTCGGAGCATGCAGGGGATGAGTTGGCTGTATGTACGATTCTTTGTAATGGTGTAGCTATGGGGATAATTGCCGGCTATGGGATGTGGATGGGTAATTAGTTCATTCATCCTCATTTTATGGGTAAAATGAGGAAGTGGCATGTTTGTGTTTTAATTAATGGCAATTAGAGCAATTAACAGGTGTTTTGTTGGATTTTGTAGCCAGCAACTCGGGATAATTTATGAGGATTTACTTTTGGCTAAATAAAACTCTGATATCGTAAAGTTTTTGAGTTGTTAGAACTCTGCTTCTGAGTTCGTCTCTGTAATAATAATATCTGGCAATACGGTGGTCCGTATTGCCAGATATTCTGCCACTAAACAATAATGTGCTAACATTATTGTGTTTCAGTTGAGAGGGTTATGTACCCAGTGAAATTACCGGGCAAATTAGATTTATCACCTAACGACCACGCAATAAATACGCTAATGAATCGATTTATAGGGTTAACCCTATAAATCGCTACGCTAAGAATATAACAGTACCTATTTTATAATTGTGGTTACGTGACTATTCTTAGCATATCGAGATTTCTGTCTTCTTCTAGAAGCACTATAAGCTGTTGGTCCTGTTTATCATACGAACATCTATAACAATCATTAGTGGTAGCCAGAAGCCTGAAAGAACTGACCCAAATAACCACCTGACCACCGCTGGTGTGGGTTAAAAGTACCGAATAGCACAGCTAATAAATTCATAAATTAACCGTCTTTTTACATACTACATAATTACCACCACAGTTACATGCTATCACACGGGTGAAAAATAAATTATTAATATAAACGCGAGGCCTCATTCTTCAATTGCTTGTCCTTACAAAAAAAACGAGCCCACCTACTTATTATTATAATTACTTAACATCCCTCTTACACCCTCCATAAAAGACTAAGAAACAGCGTTACATTTCCACCGACCCTATACGAAAACTCGGCCAATATTAAATGGTCCGAAAGTTGAATGGACGTTTTGCGTTTTCGCCGGTCATTTCTTTGGCTTTGTACCGCTTCAAATGGGCAAGTTTAGGCCTGTTTTTTGTTCATCGTTATGATCGTTTGGCTAATTCTTTGGGCCTATCTCGGCCCGCCCGTCGGACATATTAGGGTTGAAACAAGACTCGCTCGTTCATAAATAAAATGGTGTCGGTCAGGGCTTTAGTTTGTTTTAGGGTTGATACTTGCGTATCGATGGCCGTGGGTTCAACATATCAGTCAATATAGAGCTTTTATTATGTTATGTTGATTAAATATTTCAGGACGAAATAATATATTTTCTGCATAAATCAACTAGGGGATTTATTCGGATTATACATTAAAATATATTGCTTGACAATATATTAAAATATATTGCTTCGTCCTAAAATATTGTTTAAATTTCTAAACATGGTCTTAAAATTGCAACTTAAGTGGTAGCCAATTTGATAAGTTTCGGACTTAAATGTATTTTTTATCCTACGTAGTCTTGACTAATGGAACTTCCATAATAAAATTGGAATATGATATTTTTGTTATAAATGTTTATTATACCTAGCTAAGAACAATTACTAACCAAGGTTGCCTGGAAGAAATCCTTTTCGCTAACTGCATTAGCGATAAGGACATATTTTGTGTATTTTGTTTATCTCTTTCCTGTCCTGTGTATCATAAAGTTTATAATAATAAATTATTAAAAAATCGCTGATGAATTAAGAACTTTTAACAGAAAACCGTGTCTCAATCAGTGTAACCGTTATGGAGATAAATGGTAATATGGCACAAACAAACAGCCTCCCACATTAAATGCTTACACTGGCTCTATTCCGTCGTGGGTAAAAAGACAATAACATTGCTCGACCTGGGAATCTGACCCAGTACCTCGCGTAGATAGATGGATAGAATATTCTTTATTGAACACCAAAAACTCAAAAAAGATCGAAATTATTTATTTCAGATACACAATTTATTCTAATTACAACATCGGTGAAGCATCCCGTTTAGGCAAAACATTGTTGCCTGTGTTACGGGGTCCCGCTCTTCCACATACAGGTCTGTTGACTAAATTAAATACCCAAAACAATACTAGTTATATATTATAAGTGTGTGTGTGTGCGCATGTGTGCGTGTGTGTGTTGTGAAAAACTTAATGTCAAGTACCTACAAGTTATTAATTATAAAATGTGATACAATAAGCTAATGAGGGCGTTTTGGGGGCTATCTAAAATGTGAAAGTAATGTTTAAATAGTACCTATGATATTGACCTTGACTTTGAATGTCAAGGGCAGCTTGACCTTGTAGATCGATTGCTCCGCGCACTTGTTATTCCCCCTCTTTTATTTATCTTACGTTTCAGGGCTATTTGGTAGGGAACAATAAGCAACTAACATATTCCCTGTTTTTGTCCGTGACATCAGTATGGAAATTCCTATAAATGTATCTCTTGTTTACCAAAAGAGCCTGCCTATTTTTCTTCGCCAAGGTCACGGTATTTTTCATTGTACTTACATATTACTTTATAAGTATATTATTATTTTATTATGTAAGTACATGTTCAATATTAGATACAGGTATTCATAATAATATGAAAATCAAAGTAAATATCGCTTCTTATCTCAATAGTCGAATGAGAGATTTGAGGAGAAATATGTGTGGTGTTACTTTGAAATATAGAACGAGAAAAGACGTGATAAGAGAGTGTTGTCAAGTACCCCTTACGCTTGAAAAATAAGAACAAATTCAAAAAAGAAAATTGAGAACAAATAATATTTTTTTTATGGGTTAGGGGGACAAACGAGCAGACGGATCGCCTGATGGTAAACGATTACCGCCGCCCATGGACACCCGCAACACCAGAGGATGTTGCCCGCCTTTTAAAAGGGAATTGGGCCTCCGGTAACCTCACTCACTCGGGGAAACACAACGTAAGCGTTGTTTGACGCCGGTTTTCTGTGAGGCCGTGGCATCGCTCCGGTCGAGCCGGCCCATTCGTGCCGAAGCATGGCTCTCCCACGTTAAATAATAATTGATTCTGAAAAGTAGGTTATTACTGGAAGTACTTGGAAGTCTTCGGTACATAATTCCATAGTAATTTCAATGTTTTTTGCGTTACTTTCTCCACTCTTTTGTTTAAAGAAGAACTAAAAATGTACTCAGAATTTTAAAGAAAGATTTATATTCGCGGCTCAAAATTGTTTTTTTTTGTTGTAAGGCTAAAATTATACTTAAAACGGCAAGGAATTAAGTGACGATAATATGTGGCAACACTTTATAATAACTGCCTCATTAGCGTAGTGGTCCTGAGCGCGACTGCTACGCTAGATGTCCTGGTTGCGATTCCCAGGTCGAGCAAAGTGTTATTGGGTTTTTCTATGAAATTCTCAGTAACAGCTCGGAGTTTGTGATTTGTGGCCAGTTATTGGCAATAAGCTCGCCCCCTATTACATAGCGGCACTTAAAAATATCGGCAAAATGTGGGTGTAAACCTTAGTACGCCTCTGCAGAACCCTTCGGGAAATACGAGCGTGATGATATGTTTTGTAATGTCTATCTACTCTGGCCCACTAAAATCAATGCTACACTAATAAAATTTCTTTTTTCATAGTATTTACAAACACAAAGATCAAATGCGCAAACGCAATGTCCGGACTACATTTTGTAGTTCATACAATTTCTTTTTACCCAACTAGAGCAGGAGGAGGGTTATGTTTTTCGAGTGTATGTATGTATGTATATTTCTTTGTCACGCTCTGCAGCTTAAATGAATCGATATAATTTAGCTTGAAAGGCGTCGTTATATTTGTCAATTGTGACATTGACAATGGGTATATCAAAAAGTGTAAAATAAAAAAAGTTAATATAAAAAACAAAAAACCTGACTGCCAAAAAAGATGAGATGGATGTTTATTTTTAATTTTTTTAAAGGATTTTTTTATTAGCAATTCAACACGCCCGTATGTCAGAAGGTGAAAATGAAATTCCTATTTTCTATACAGATCCTACACCAATATTTGTGTTCGCGACTGGATGAAAACCTAACACATGTCCCACGTTTATACGTGCACCTGACGAGGGTCGAGGGTCTGATGGATGAATTATATTAGAATACAGACGTAAATGTAATAATATAAACATTCCAGGCATATTGGACGTATTGCTATGATTAGATTATACTGTTCTTTTTTGTGTCAAATAATCAGAGTAAAAAGTCATTTTAAATTTTTTGTGAAAGAAAACTTTTGAGAAATGTTTGAAAGACAATCTTCCTTGTTAGTGTAGATGCAGTGGTCGTAAGTGAGACTGTTTTGCGAGAGGTTCTGGGTTCGTTTCATAGGTTGAAAGTTTTCAGAATTTCAGAAATTTTCAGTAGCAGCTCTGACTTTGAGATTTGTGTCCGATTAATGGCAAAAGGCTCGCCCTCTATTGCATCTATTGCACAGTTGTGTACATTAGTACGCCTCTGCCTCGCACTTTGAGGTATACAGGAGTGATGGTATATTTGTATTACATTACATTATCAACCTATTATACTGTCCCACTGCTGGGCATGGATCTCCTCTCAGAATGAGAGGGATTAGGCTATAGTCCACGCTGGCCTAGTGCGGGTTGGCAGACTTCACACGCCATTGAGAAAATCTCTCAGGCATGCAGGTTTCCTCGCGATGTTTTCCTTCACCGTTTAAACGGGTAATAATTAACTATTTAATACGCACATGACTTCGAAAAGTCACAGGTGCGTGCCGTGGATTCAAACTCGAGACCTGTGACTTGGCAGTCCAACGGTCATACCACTTGGCTATCACTGCTTTTTTATTCATCATATATTTATTAATGGTATAAAAGAAAAATTCAACCCTGCATCCTCCGGTTAGTTATAATTGTCTTCCATAGATTGATTTTACTAACACTACCATGGAAGTTGTTAAATATCCATATTATGCTGTCATGCCCTGCATGCCCCGATACCTGCACACATAAAGACCTAATAGCCGTTACAGAAAAGTCGTGCGCGTAGCGGAATACTGGTCCAATTTAGTTTAATGTGGAACGCGTTTCCCGAGTGGGTCTTCCCTGGTAGATACGAGTACCTATAATCTGGGTGTCTTAATCACGAGTGAATCGCTTTCTTCTAGGCAAGCGCGCTCCATCGTAGATCGTAATATCGCTTAACATCAGACGAACTGGCGACCAAGCGTAAGCCTATCACGAATAAAAAAAAATGTTTCCATTGATTTCGTTTCTTTTGCTCTTCCCTTTTCCTTTTGCTGTCGATACGATAAGAAGTACCTAAAATGGACAATGTTTTTTTTTAGTCTATTGTAATCTATTATAATATAGTATCTATTTGTGTTAAAGAGAAATCAACACCAGTCATAGACTCTTTAGAAGCAACGGTAGCCTATCGGCCAGGTGCGATCATGTGGTTGCCGGTTCGAAACCCTCCCATTGCACTACCGTCGCGTCGTGACACAAGCATTTCTCCCCCTCGTGCTAAGCGACAACAAGAATACCTACTAGTAATGTGCGACCCACATTGCTAGTAACCTTTTCGATTTTCAATTTAATCATAATAATAGATTTTATTTTAGATAAGATTTTATTATCTATTGGGGATTTTTTTTTTATAAAAAACTTTGCCCCTCACTAGGATTTTCTCCTGTATCGTGGGTGCGTTTACAAACACAAATTCTCACATACACAAACGCCCAGACCCGGAACAACTACCGTAGATCATACAAATATTTGCTCCGTGTGGGGATCGAACCCACAACACGTGGCGCAGAAGCCGATCGCTCAACCGCTACGCCAATCGTGTCGTCAAAATTGTCATCAAAATTTGACAGTTTGTGGTAAATTGATATATATATATATCGGAGAAGCGGTGCAGCTGGTTGCTACTACCGTCTCCTAATCGGAAGTGATAGCAAGTCATTAGGTACATCAGTGGGCGCAAGAGTGGGTTATGCTGGTTCGAACATTAAAACACACATTTAGAAGTCGTTAAATATCTCATTTAATCAGACTTCTCAGGCAAGCTATTACCCCGTCAATATTACAACACAGACAACCCCCAAAACGCCCACGTGGCTTCACTAGTGCTATTTCCTATTGGGAGAAGAAGCCACAAGAAACTCCTAAGCACATTTGTCTGTTACGATAAGTGACTTTCAAACTATAACGTTAACAATAACTTTGTAGGTAGAATTATAAAGGAACGTGTGACGGTTCCACGACGTGCGCACAAGTCGACCACCACCTGTGTAGTGTGACCCGGCCGCTCGCCTTCGCCAACGCAGGGTTTGCCCCTTCCAATTGTCACGCCTTTGATACCATTTCGTGCCACCAGGTGGCGCTAGCGTCGCAATTAGTCAACAGACCATCCGTAATCATTTCTCTCTCCGACATATATATATACGCTGACTGCGAGTACTACGCACCTAACCTTTCTGAAGGACCTCCCAATTAGGTCGGTGTATGTTTTTCTAGTGCGTCCTCTCTGGGTGCTTGCACTGATATTCGTCTTATAAATCTCTTTTGTTTGTCGCCTTTCATTCATTCTCTAAACAAGCCCAACACATCTCAACATCCACTCCACACTCTTTTAAACTTCAACTTTATTGTATCATTCGGCTCTGCAAAATACTTATTCAAAATTTATATAACTTCACAGTACATACACTGAATCGTTTTTGCGTCTAGATCGACGAAACATATTGGTTTTTATGAAACAACTCGTTCGATAGAAAATTGGATTTCAAAGAATATTGGACTGTGTACCTATCCCAACTCTATGTAAATGGTAACTACGAAAAAAATGGAAAACTACGGTTTGATTGAAATTTTTATTTACATTTGTTTTTCATTGAAACAAAAATGTAAAAATTTAACACTTTCTGGGAAATAAATATGTTTATAAACGAGTTCCTATGGTATGTAAATATTAATACGTTAAAGAGCTTACAAGAACCTGGCTTCTTTAGCTTTCCATTTTTACTCAAGAGAAAAAGGGGTGCAATTTATTCTATGCGGGAGAGTTATGGGATTAAATTTGTTTTTTTTGCCCATTGGGAGCTAACATTACGACACTTCTTCTCCACACTCAAAACTCTTCTCAAAACTTCTTCCTTGGAAGAAACACGTGCCGTAATAGTGAATGTTTGATGGTGGAATCTAATTTAGTTCAGACTGTACTTTAACATTTAATACTTAAGAACTCTTAAAGGCAAATCCAATAGTTGGTCAGTCTGTATGTTTTAAAGCCTATGTAATAGGGGGCGCGCCTTTTGTCATCAACTGGGAACAAATCTAAAGTCTGAACTGCTACTGAGAATTTTATATCAAACCCAATAACTTTACCCTATAAATAAATAAATGATATCTGAATTATCTTGAATCCCTATTTGCCAAAGAGCCAGGCTAAAGTGGGAGTGGGCAGGCCATGTTGCTCAAATTCACCCAGACCGATGGGCAAAAGTTGTTACCAGCTCGACGCCTGATAGTGGACTGTACCTTCAGGGTCGGCCGCAACAATCTCGATATATTTGCGGAGAGACATGGCCAAATGTCGCGCAAGATAGAGCGCGCAAATGCGTTTGGAAGGAAAAAGGGCCTTTGCCCAGCAGTTAGAATCATTGTAACACAAACATTTGGAATGTTTGCACAGCCCTATATTTTACTTAAAAAAAAAACTTATTAAATATTTTACAAGGGTTAATATAAAACTAAACTGTTTTCCGAAAAGAAAATTTCACTCACATTTAAAAAATTGCGATAAAAGTATTTTATTACTTTTTATTAAATTACGAAGTGACAGTACAGTTTTCAACACAAAAGTCTACGGCTTATGATTTGCTTTTTTTTTCGAAGACTGTCAGTATTTTAGGTGAGTTTATTTAAACATGGCGCACAAAGCCTCGCCCCGCGGGTGGCTGTAATAAAGGTTCGCATTCAACTACGAGACGTGATCTTTTACTTTCTTAAAGGTATTCGTGCATTGCTTCGTTCCCTTATAGCAGTGAATTCGCGACTATTGGCATTGACTTCATCTCTACTTCTAACAAATGTGACCAATAAAAAGACAGTATATCAGAATAGTATTTTTGATATTATTTTGTTTTTGCTGATCCTGATCCTGATGAAGATTTCAATTCTTTTGTAGAAAATCTCATCAGTGAAAACTAAACTTCGTGTCGTCACATTCATACGTGCGTCCAGCTATGTATTGGTATTTTGATAGTAAAAAGATAATAATGCTAATTTAGGATAATAGGGTTCTCATCAGGAAATCGGGAATCATAAAATATTTAATTTCCACAATAATAATTAACAGTGAACTAAAATAAACTTTCGAAGGCAAGCTACTAACAAATTCTATTAACCCTTCATCCCTACTCAACATAGTAACAAATCAAAATCTCCCCTTAGTTTCTAACTTAATAAGCGATTCGCATAATCTGTTACGCCACAGTGGGCAGGGACCTTGCTAAACCGATGACAGTATTACTCCATGTCATAACGGATTTGTGCTGTCGCGCGGCTCCGCCTGCATATATTCGTTATCAGGATCCAAAGTTCCATTGTATCGAATAAAGACTTTTCTTTATTCTCGTGAAGTAATAAGTTTTCTTATTGCGAGTGAAGCGCGGTGTAAAATATTGTGTCACGCTTTAAGTGACAAAGTTTGTGTCATGGGGATCTGTGCGAGTTAGCAGTAAATTTAGGGTTAATACCGAGGAAGTATCTTAGTGGCTTTGTATGGATTTGCTAAAAAAATACTTTGCAGTTTGGTAGTCAGTGAAGGTTGAAAATTCATGCACACGCTGGAACAGTCATCTGACTGCTTGTTGTTTTTGGTCTAAAAACAACAAGCAATAAACAACAATAGTCCACTAATCTTCGGTAATAGTCTTAGGTCCACTAGACCTGCGTTCAATTCCCATGTCGAGCAAAGTGTTTTTATTCTAATAGTTTCAGTTGGAAGTTTATATTTGTACCCGGTTAATGGCAATAAGTTCGCCCCCTATTATATGGAACCTAAACATAATGGCAAATAATACATTAGTACATCTCGACTAGATCATCGACTATTCGGAATTGAAAGCTTAGCTTACTTACTTACACTTAGGAACACTAAACGAATTAGGCATCTTGCTTATCACCAAGGTTAGTACCTACCATATTATAATTTATCTTGGCAAGGCTAAAAATTATACTTCGATAGTGATGATCGGAAATTCTTAGTAATACGAGTATTGTTAAGGGATAACGTATTTTGTAGGTTTCCCTTTAATATACTTAAAGTACAACTGATTGTTACAACGAAACGCTTTAAGTTCACTTTTATCATGAGTACCGCTGAAATGTGAAATGCGGTTCTCGAGTTGATCTTCCCCGATAGATATAATCTGGGTGTCTTTAAATCACGAGTGAATCGGTTTCTTCTAGGCAAACGCACTCCATCGTAGATAGCAGTGTAGCGGTCAAGCGTGAGCCTATCACGAATAAAAAAAAACAAAAGATGCCTCAAAAGATGTCATCTTAAAATTTTCTTAAGTACCTATCTCTAAACAATAGTATTTGACTTTCAAGTACGATTCAATATTAAGTACTTTTCAATAATCCTCACAATTGAATTTATCTTCATTCAATTCCATCTAAAAATAACCACGAACAAATACCCCATGAAATATTATATTGGAACAAAACAACACCCTGTTTTATCAACAGACCTACGATCCAATATTACTTGAATTTCAATTTTCTATTGGCCACAACGTAGGGTTACAAAGGGAATTGTATTTTTTCCACGCAGCATTGTAAGGGTTATCTTTATTTGTTTTCCTTCTTATTTAACACACTGAGTTCTAACCCTTAGGATGACGTGGGTATAAAACGAATACGTTTATTGGGGGGTTGAATTATTAAATTATTGACGAATTTTAGATTTTTATTCTCGATAGTTTTTATAGAAAATGGTCTTTAATAAATTAGTGCGGGAACAATGGAGCAGTTTCAAACAAATTCTCGATTACAAATCTCAATTGAATGCTAAAATAAACACAGAATCTCTTCGATCTGAAATTCAAATGCAAAAACTTGGCATAAGAATTGAATTTATCTTGGAACCGAGAGCTAAGAAATGAAGTCACAATTTTTGTGCTGAATTCTTGTAAAAAATTACATAAAATGATTAAATATTTTTTCTGGGTTGACTTGAAAGTATTTAATTAACTTGTCACAAATTAAAAATACAACAAACTAAAGTTCATAAAAATCGGTCCGGCCGTTCTCGAGTTATAACGTAGATTATAATAGTTTTTTTTATGGGATAGGGTGACAAACGAGCAGACGGATCGCCTGATGGTAAGCGATGGACGCCCGCATGGACACAACACCAGAGGAGTCAGAAGTACGTTGCCCGCCTTTTAAAAGGGGATTGGGCGTCCGGTAACCTCACTCACTCGGCGAAACACAATGTAAGCGTTGTTTGACGCCGGTTTTCTGTAAGGCCGTGGTATCACTCCGGTCGAGCCGGCCCATTGGTGCCGAAGCATAGCTCTCCTAGGTATCGCCATCGCCATCTAGTACAAAAAACAAAAAATTATAATTTTATTAATATTTTATCAAAGTTTAACGGGTCTGCTGAGTTTGTAGACATTTTAGCAAGGATGATGATGTAGGTAGTTGACTTAGATAAAATAACATTCATGAATATTTGTTCGTTAAAAATTAAAACACAAAAATCTCCCAAATATATATTCCAAAATGCTTACTCTATAAGAATCAAATATATTCGCAGCTTCCCCTTGCCCACCTGCCTAAGAAATGCAAAATTAAATCAATTGCAAGACTGAATTTGAAGTAACGCCTGAATTGAGCTCTCAACTGGTATGGTCGTAACGAGCCAAGTTAAGGACAAGAGTTTGAGACGATTTTAGGGTAGGTACTTCAGACGTTTAAAAGTAAACTTGGCCAGTTTTATTTTTCGTTTCTGTCAAAATTGTAATCCTAACTGAATAAATTGAATTTTAAATTAGCCGAATTAGGGTTGATTTTCTTATAATCATAATGAAATTTCTAGATATATACTTAAATCAATTATTAACTGCCTCATTATTGGTCCTGGGCGCGTCTGGTATGCTTGGGGTCCTGGGTTCGAGTCTTGGCTCGAGAAAAAACAGATGTTTATCAAAGTAATACCAGAGTATTTTTTTACCCAGCGCTATACTAGGTAACTTATAATAAAATTTCTTCATCAAATTCTTTAATACACCGCTGCACGCTGTACATTGCTCAAAATCCCACTGTAAGACAAGTTTTCATAAACAAAAACATTTACAAGGAAATTTTTATATTATATTGGACACACGAGTCCAGTGGAGCTAAAATGGCCACTCCTGATGAATCATAATATGATTCATGGAGTTACGGTTACACAAGAATGACGGCTATACAATACTAGTATAAGAAAGACTGTTTGTACGAAAAGCCTATACAATTCTCATTGTATCTTATATACCATTATTTGTATAATAATAGGCTATTTGACAACATTGAAAACTTAATATTTAAACCTTATACTCGGTCCCCTTGTACTGATATTTATATTATGATATGTCTAGATGTCTTTTAAAGACAATTTACTAGTCAAGTACAACTAGATGTATTATCAACATACATAATATTGTAGGGGCGAGTAGTGTTGCCCCTCACACCAAACGGAGGATCCTCCGACTAGGCGGGTGTTTTTGCCTGGCGGGCCACGGCTCGACGGTTGATGTCGGGCGGTTGTATATAACTAAGTTGCGTTGCAAACTTCACTTGCGCGATTCAGGACTTGTCCGTCTATTTTCTATGTAGCGCCGTAGATGTCGCTACACTATTGTCAGATAATATGTGTATATAGATATAGTATACAGATATAGTGTTATGATCTATGGCAATATTCTGAGCAGGTCTTTTGAAGAGCCGTAGCAGTTTTAAATTGAGTGTGTATGTGAATCATATTATGATGATTCATCAAAATTGGCGATTTAAGCACCAGCTTTCACTGTCCAGTTCATTTTAGGACCCACTATGATGTCACTCGTAAACCCGGAATAATTTGCGACCTCGGTTAATAGCACAATTTTAATTTCTACGAATGCTGACGTCACTTGCTTATCATAGAGATAAAGAGGTTCCGGTCCTGACAATTTTTAAGGATTTTAGAGTGACAGGAAAATGTTTTATAATCATGTGGTATAAAAATATTTTATATAGTACAAAGTTCTACGGAGCGAAGCTAAATTCTACATTTTTTTTAAGGGATAGAAGGGCAAACGAGCAGACGGATTTCCTGATGGTAAGCGATTGCGAGGCCCATGGCCATCCGCAACACCAGAGGAGTCACAAGTGCGTTGCTGACATTTTAAAAGGGGATTGGGCCTCGGCGAAGCTCACTCACTCGGCGAAACACAACGTAACCGTTGTTTAACGCTGGTTTTCTGCGAGGCCGTGGTATCACTCTGGTCGAGCCGGCCCATTCGTACCGAAGCATGGCTCTACCACGTAAAAAAATCCTAAAATTCAAAGCCATTGGAACTTAATTCTCAAATTCTAACTCATACAAATAATATGATCTCTTCCAAGTTATTAGAAGCAAAAATTCTTAAAAACAATTTGCCTTCAGCATCGCTATTACCAGCGCTTATATATTTCGCATTTTAACGTAAGCGTTCATCGTGTAATAAAGACAATTAACGTAATTGCCTTGAGTCCTTCACTTGAGCGACTTTCGGGAGCCATTTAGCGAGATGTATTACATTACATAAGTTACATTTAGCAAGGGTGCACATCCCTACGAGGCGTTTAATGTGAGGTCTCGTCGTCCTTGTCTCGTTTGATGTGAAAGGTAAAGCTACGCTTTCCAATCTCTATGTATGGATGAGAACTATTCTTAGCACATTCCTCCGTCAGTGCCATCTATCATAATTATGAATAACAATGACTACAGAATCCCGAAACTCTAACAACTAATATTCGCGTAAGTGTCAGAAACCAGTATCTCTAACAACTTGTGCACTCCGCACATTTGCTGTTGCTGGGTTGGGGGGTACACGATGCTGTAGAGGGGTACGGAATGAGAGACAGGATGTCAGTCGTACAACGTGGATACACGCTCTTGCTGTTTATTTACGATACAGGGCAGTGACGTGTACAATGTACTACAGCACTATATTCTTGCAGTATTTTCTTGCAGTATTTTCTTCCAGTATTTTCTTCCAGTATTTTCTTCCAGTATTTTCTTCTTGTTGTTTCCTCTTCGAGTGCTTGTAGGGAAGTGCATGCTGACCAAAAAACCGCGCGTCTTTTATACGATTTTCGATACAACAATGTAGGCCCTCTGATTGGTCGACCAATCAGAGGCCGTTTTATTAGCCAATCAGAGCGCGGGTGGGCGGGCGTGCACTTCTCTATCGTACGGCTAAACTTTACCCTATCGAGAGCCGTTCTACATTTTACAATTATTTTCATCTTAAAATACGGTGTTACGTAATTACAAACTAATTTTGACCCTATCAAATTCTTACAATATTCAAATAAGAACTATTTTATCTTATTAGGATAGGTCTAAAAATGAGTTCCTATACATTATTTTTTCTGATACACTATAAAATCTGGGGGAAATAAATAACAAACAAATGATGATTTATTTCCTTAAAAACTAACTATCTTATCTTATCAACTAACTTATTAACTATTAACTAACAAGATTTATATAAGAAATGTAAACATAGTGACAACAGTAAATAATTATAACTAAAACTAACCTATCTTGTGACACCTATTACTTTTATGTACACAACTTAACTATTATTCACTGTTTATACAGTCACTGTTTATCATCACTGACGTCGTCCTGCACATTACTCCCGCCGTACGATGCCATCGTAGCTTGTCCCGGTGCTGGAGCGACGTATTCCATTGGCAGGATCACCATCTTCCTCACCGGCCGCCGCAGTATTCCTGTTCTCGTCTTCACGTCGACAGTGCGCACGACGCCGTCGGGGCCTGGGTACGTAGCAATTACCAGGCCGCGGATCCACACGTTGCGGGGCAGGTTGTTGTCTGTGAGCTGCACCAGGTCACCAATTTTCACTTCAGGTCCTCTGCCGTTGGGCTCCCGCCGGTGTTGGAGTCCGGGGAGGTACTCATGTAGCCACCTCTCCCAGAAGATGTCAGCCAGGCGCTGAGATGCGCGCCAGCTGGTCCTTGTGATGGTGTCTTTCTCGTCGAAGGTTCCCGGCGTCGGTACTCGCCCTGGTCCCCCAAGCAGAAAGTGGTTTGGGGTGAGGGCCTCTGGATCTTCGGCGTTGACCGACACGTGAGTGAGCGGTCGGCTGTTTACTGTATACTCGGCCTCTGCAAGTAGGGTGGCGAGTACTTCTTCTGTTGGGCGTCGCTCGTGGAGGGTTGCTTCCAGGGCTGTTTTGACTGATCGCACCATCCTCTCCCAGGCGCCTCCCATGAATGGCGCACCGGGTGGTATGAAGCGCCAGGATATCGTTTTCTTCGCTGCCTCTGCTGCTGTTGCCTCGTCGATCGCCTGTCTCAGCTCCTTGTCTGCTCCTCGAAGGTTGGTGCCGTTGTCTGACCAGATCTGTGTGGGGCACCCGCGTCGTGCAATCATGCGTCTAAGGGCCATGATTGCGGAGTCTGTAGTGAGCGATGCGACGACCTCCAGATGAATTGCCCGTACTGTCAGGCAGGTGAAGATGGCCACGTATCTCTTCTGATTGGTGCGGCCGACTGTTACTGTGAGCGGCCCGAAGTAGTCGACCCCTGTGTATGTGAAAGCTCGTTTGTGGTGTGCGAGTCGACACAAGGGTAAGTCGCCTGTTCTTGGATGCGGGGGCGCTCGAGTCTTCATTCTGCAGTGTAGACATTTCTTCACTATTGTCCTGGTTACTGGGCGTATGCGTAGGACCCAGTATTGCTGTAGACACTCGTTGACTGTAGCTTCGATGCCTGAGTGATGCATCAGGGTGTGGACGTGTTGTATCCACAGCCTTACTGTTGGGTGATCGCCGTCTAAGATCATGGGACTTCTGACCTTTTCTTCTATATCTTCTGCAGCTTCGATGCGGCTTCTTAGTCGCAGAATCCCTTCTCTGTAGTCGAAGCTCAGCTGTCGTAGTCTGCTGTCCTTGGCGATCGGCTTCTTTCTTCTGATGTCTTCTATTTCTTGGGCGAAGCTGTCTTCCTGAGTAGAGCGCATGAGGATTTCTTCAGCTCTTCTGAGGAGTTCTGCGGACACCGGGATGTATTTCTTCTCTTCAACTTCTTTCTTCTTTTGATTGGGTTTCTTCTGTACAGGTTTATTTACACGTTTCCAATCTGCGTCGACTTCTCTGTTTTTCTTCGTCTTCTTATAGTTGACGCTGTGTTTCGCTGTTCTGCACAGCTGTATGAAGAGGAGAGCCCTGGCCATTGTGTACCGCATTCTGTTCCAATTTGAAAATCTTCTGACGTCTGGGACTGCTTCGTTGATCTTCTGTCTGTCACTGTTGTTGATGACGTTCACCCTTTCTTCCCCCGTAGGTTCAGTGGTTGCTAACGAGAGTTGTTCCACTGGCCACGAGGTTTGGTCTTCGTAGAGGAAGTCTGGACCTTTATACCATCGGTGTTCTGCTGTGAAGTCTGTCGGCACGTCTCGCGTTGCGTCGTCAGCCACGTTGAGCTTGGTCGGTATCCAGCGCCATTCGTTGACTGATGACGCTTCTTCTATTGCGGCTAGACGATGCGCGACGTAAGGCTTGTATGATCTCGCTCCTGTTCTGATCCACGTGAGCGCTGTCTTGCTGTCGGTCCAGAAGGTCTTGGAGTCGGGCTTCCTCTCGTGCTCTTCGATCACTGTTTCGGCCAGTCGTGTCCCCATGACTGCGGCTTGAAGCTCCAACCTTGGTATCGAGATGAGCTTCAGGGGGGTGACCTTGGCTTTGGCGAGCACGAGTGAGACGTTGACTTCTCCGTTCGGTGCAACCGTCCTCCAGTACAGGACTGCTGCGTAGCTGGATTCGCTGGCGTCGGTGAATATGTGGAGTTGAAGATTCGTAGCGTCGCTATAATGCAGGTATCTTCTTGGTATGGTCACGTTGCGTAGACTCCTCAGGTGTGTCATCCAGACTTGCCACTGTTGTGCAAGGTCGGTTTCTATTTCGTCGTCCCAGGTTGTCCCTCTTCTCCAAACTTCCTGTAATATCTGCTGCGCTCTGATGGTGACCGGAGAGGCGAAGCCAAGTGGGTCAAAGAGAGACATGACGATCCTAAGGGCTTCTCTCTTGGTGGGTGTCTTGCCGTTTACTAATTCTTCGGGTACTCGCACCAGGTTCAAGTTGAATGCGAGTTCATCTGTCTTCGGCTTCCACATCAACCCCAGGACCCTTTCCGCTGTATCTTCTGTTCTGTACAACTCCATTTCTTCTGTTTGTTCCTCTTCGCCGATGGCCTTCAAGAGGGTTGAGGAGTTGGACTTCCACTGCTTTAGTTCAAACCCAGCTGCTTGATGAACCTCTCGCACTCCTGTTACGATGCGCACCGCGTCTTCGTGGGTCTCGAAGCTGTCTAGATAATCGTCCACGTAGTGCTTCCTCACTATGGCGGCGGCGGCTTCTGGATGCGTGTCTTCGTGCTTCTTGGCGTTGAGGTTCTTTACATAGATTGCTGATGAAGGTGAACTTGACGCTCCGAAGATCAGTGAAGTCATTCTGTATTCTTGCGGCGGTTGGTCATCTCGGCGATCCCCTCGCCAGAGATATCTGAGTGCGTCCCTGTCTTGATTCCTCAGCTTCACTTGCATGAACATTTCCTTTATATCTCCTGTTATCGCTATTGAATGTTCACGGAATCGCATAATGACGCCTGGTAGCGACTGCAACAGGTCTGGTCCCTTGAGTAGTAGGTCGTTGAGCGCTACTCCTCTCGTCTTTGCAGCCGCGTCGTGCACCACCCTCAACTTGTCTGGCTTCATTGGATTTATCACGGCGAAGTGAGGGAGGTACCATGTTCTGTTTTCTGTCTTCTCTGTAGGTGCAGGTTCAGCGTATCCTTTAGTGACCAGGGCTTCCATCTCTTGTGTGTATTTCTTCTTCAGCTGAGGGTCACGGTCCAGCTTCTTCTCGATGCTGTAGAGTCTTCTCAGGGAGTTGTCGTAATTGTCTGGCAGTGTAACATCTTCTTTCTTCCAGAGCAGAGCGGTTTCATATCTTCCTTCTTCTGTTTTTACTGTTGCTTTCTCCAGGATCTGCAGGGCTTGCTGTTCAGGGTCTGTCTTGGGTCTCTTCGGGTTCAGGCACAGCGCGTCCATGGCGAAGTACTGCTTCATCATTTCTTGCAGATCTTCTGCTGTCGGCTCCGCCATGTGGTTGACTCGCTGCACGCTTCTCCCCAGTGTCCTCGTGTAGCTGCCATGCAGGACCCATCCCAGGCGAGTGAGGGATGCGACCGGCTGGTCTCTGTTGCCCTTCTTGGTCTTCGTTGCAAGCAGCAGGTGCCAGTTATCTTGTCCTATCAGGATTCCTGGTTTTGCGTCTTCATATGATAGGATGTTGCTCATGTTTCGTAGATGATTGCACTCCAGTAGCTGTTCCCTTGAGATCTTCTGTGGTGACACCATCAGGCTCTTTACTGTTCTAGCTTGGATCCTTTCTTCACGCTTGTTGGGTCCCTTCAGCGTGATGGTCACTTTTCTTGAACTCGCTTCTGTAGTCTTCATGTCGTTGATTGCTTCGATGTGCAGTGGGTCAATAGGTCCTTGCGCTCCGATGCTGTTCGCGATGTCATCGTCGATCAGCGTCACTGTTGATCCGTCGTCGAGGAGTGCAAAGGTGTCTTCTGTTCCAGCTGGTCCCACAATCTGCACCGGCATGATCTTTAAATATGACTGCTGCTTCGTTGCTGTCCAGGCTGAGTTGATGTTCGCTGTTGTTTCTTCTGTTCCCTCACTGTCGACCTTCTGTTTCGTCTTCTTGTGGTGCAGCATCTCATGGTGAAAGAACTTGCATCCATCGATGCCACACGCCTTAGGACGATAGGTGTGAGTCTTTCCCCTGTACCGCAGGCAGCGGAAGCAGAGGTGTCTTGCTTTCGCCAGGTCCCATCTTCCATTTTCTTCAGCCTTCTTGAATTGGTTGCAGTCACTTGCTGTATGTCCCGCGTCTTCGCACACGGGGCACTTCGGCGACGATGTCTTTCTGTCTTCTGTTGCTGTATGAACCCTTTGTGGACGTCTCTGATTGCTGTTATTTGTTGTAGCCGGAGTGTGTGGGGTTATCTGTTCTGGCTGTGCGTATGGCCCACACAGTTCCGCTTCCCTCTTCAGGAATTTTTCTATCTTCAGGAGGTCCGGGTCTTCTCTTGGTTGCATCGTCGCGAAGTCATAAAACCTGTAGCGCAGCGTTGGTGTCAGTTTGTCCACGACCGTCTTCGTTACTTCAGGATTGTACATATAGTTCGTGCAGCTCAGGGTCTTCAGGGTGGCCACGATGTTGGAGACTTTCGTTGAAAATATGCAGATGTCCCGCGGCGACTCGGTGAGACGCGGTAGGCTTCTGAGGGCTTCCATTTCCATCATCGCTATTGACTCTGGTCTCCCAAATCTTGATTCCAGGGTCTTCATTATTTCTGTTGGATGGGCGCTGGTGATGAGAAGCCCCTCCACGGCTTCCTTGGCTCTTCCCTTCAGGTTTCTTCTTAGTCTGTTGGTGTTTTCCACGGCGGAGAACGTGGCTTCTGTCTCGTAATAGGCGGCGCGGAAGGGGAGCCACTCTTGGTGTGACCCACTGAAGACAGGTAGCTCGATGAACTTCGGTCGTTGTGCTGCTTTGACGGCGCGGGTGATTGCTTCTGCTAGCGCAGTCAGGTCGGGCTGCGCTCCCGCCGGTGGATGAAGTGGTACTGGAGGGTCTTGACGTTCTTCTGTATGTCTTCTGTTTTCTTCTCTATCCTGAGTCACCGGTGCTGCTGTTGTATGATGAGGTGCATCGGTGATGGCTAGCATGGGTCGCGTCTCTTGACTCTCCAACCAGGTGTCGACTCGTTCGTTTACTTCTGCCTTCGAGTACACGGAGACATCTTCTTCTTGTTCTTCTTCTGAGTCTTCTGTTTCCAACGCGGCGAGGCGAGCTGCTGCTAGTTCCACTTGAAGGCGTAGCAATTCTTCCTTAGCTTTCGCCATCTTGTGGGCCTTGCTTCTGCTGTAGGTTGACCCCCCCCCTCCCCCCTTCTTGCTAGGGTGGTGGAGGATCTGCGGTCCGCTCGGCACTGGCAGACCGGGTGCACTTCCCTTCCTCTTCACTGTAGACGTTTCCGTATCTTGATGACGTCCCTTAGGTGGGGGGGGCGGTGCCCCCCTCCCCGCGGGGGGCTTCATCTGTGCGTCGGCAGGCGGCGTCAATGTAGCGGTTTGCGTAGCTGTTGCGGCGGAGGGGGCGGCAGATGGCGCTGTCGTCGCGGAGGTGGTGGTGGTTTCTTCTGTTCCTTCCGTGGCGCAGGTACCTGTTGCTGTAGAGGCCGTTCCCGTCTCCCCGCTGGTGCCACTTGCTGACGTGGCGGTGGTGCCCTCTGACGTCGATGGCGTCCGATCTTCGGCGGCCGGCTTGCGTCCTTTTCCCTCGGAGCGTGTGACCGGCATGTTGTACGTTTTTGACGGCTAACGTTTTTGACGTTTATTCCGTACCCAAAATATACCCCCAATATCCGGCTCGAAGGACCATTAAATGTGCACTCCGCACATTTGCTGTTGCTGGGTTGGGGGGTACACGATGCTGTAGAGGGGTACGGAATGAGAGACAGGATGTCAGTCGTACAACGTGGATACACGCTCTTGCTGTTTATTTACGATACAGGGCAGTGACGTGTACAATGTACTACAGCACTATATTCTTGCAGTATTTTCTTGCAGTATTTTCTTGCAGTATTTTCTTGCAGTATTTTCTTCCAGTATTTTCTTCCAGTATTTTCTTCTTGTTGTTTCCTCTTCGAGTGCTTGTAGGGAAGTGCATGCTGACCAAAAAACCGCGCGTCTTTTATACGATTTTCGATACAACAATGTAGGCCCTCTGATTGGTCGACCAATCAGAGGCCGTTTTATTAGCCAATCAGAGCGCGGGTGGGCGGGCGTGCACTTCTCTATCGTACGGCTTAACTTTACCCTATCGAGAGCCGTTCTACATTTTACAATTATTTTCATCTTAAAATACGGTGTTACGTAATTACAAACTAATTTTGACCCTATCAAATTCTTACAATATTCAAATAAGAACTATTTTATCTTATTAGGATAGGTCTAAAAATGAGTTCCTATACATTATTTTTTCTGATACACTATAAAATCTGGGGGAAATAAATAACAAACAAATGATGATTTATTTCCTTAAAAACTAACTATCTTATCTTATCAACTAACTTATTAACTATTAACTAACAAGATTTATATAAGAAATGTAAACATAGTGACAACAGTAAATAATTATAACTAAAACCTGACACCTATTACTTTTATGTACACAACTTAACTATTATTCACTGTTTATACAGTCACTGTTTATCATCACTGACGTCGTCCTGCACACAACTACTTAGTTTATATTTAGAAAATCAATATTTCCCTTATTTTATCGATATTTGATTATTTAATAATATTAAAATATAAAGTTTCGTTATTCTGTTTGGTTCGTACCGAACAGAATAACGAAACTGGATCGCCATGAACATTTATGACAAACACTGTTCACTTTGTGGTTCGTTAGTGAAAAAAGTGTTCAGTACAGCTCAACCTTGTTCTACAGACAATGAACACTCCATCGAAGTGCAGTTAGCGTTTAGTATCTTAAGTTGGAGAGGGCTGGAGACTGGCTGTTCTGTAAACTGTGTGTTACTTAATACTAACAGTACGTAAGTGTACCGAATGTCCTTTACAACTTTATGTCCATTAGCGACTGCGACTCACGTTGGCGGCATTTTCCTCACATTATATATTCATATCTTCAAGCTATTTCCGCCGAAAGGTTGGCAGACGAATCGTTCCGAATTTATTACGTCATTTGACGAGGCATACGTCGCCGTAATTCGTTTATGTACGAGAATTTGGGAATTATTTTAGTCAGAGTCGGGAATGGAAATAATTATGTTTGTGAAATGAATTTGGTAATGTCGAACGAAGTGAAATACGAAATGGAAAATTTAAGGAAATGAAGAGAATCGTTTGGCGTTCGTTTAGAAACGTTTTGATCATAATTTCTGGAGACATTTTTACATATTAATCTTGGAAGTCGAGTTAAAGGCAAATGAACATAATTCATATAGAAAAAAATGTGTTATAACCTCATTAGTTATACGCTTGCAACAGTACTAACTGCTAAAACTGTGACTTTGGGTTCAATTCCCAAGTCACGATGAGTTATTAGTTTCTTTTTATTAAAAAATTCTGCTCAGCAGCAGGTCACAGTTTGGATTTGTACCCAACTAGCAATAGGCCCCTATTAACGTATCAATTGTAACCTACCTATTTATCGGCGGAATGGTCTATGTAGAACAATATTGCGAAAATATTACGCCTGTATTCCTCGAAGGGCTAGGCAGAGGTACCTATACTAATGTAACCTACAGTAACCCAAATATACTGAATATTTGGGTTACACGTAATAAGGGGTGAGCCTGTTACCATTACCCCGGGCCGGGCACAAATCCAAACTCAGAATTCGATAGAAAAACTCAATACCACTGCTCGAACCCAGGACCTCTAGAGCAACAGTTGCTCTTAGGATCAATATACTAATGAAGCAGTAATATGCTACATAAATTATCTTTTAACACTTCTTTCTAAACAATAAAAACATAATATAAATGTGCAAAAAATATACCAGCAACATAAATCTCAAGGCACTTATCGCAGCACTCTTATTCCCTCCGCGGTCCTTCCTGCGAGCGCCCGGATCCGGCCCGTATCGTACCCGCCACGATAATTGACTGGAGGGATTAACTATTCCGATCATACGGACCCCGGATATCAGGGTAGTTACTAATAACCCCCTTGTTTATATAATCTCAGTACAGAACTATTGATTTTCGCTTCGAAGGTATTGTTTGAAGAGCTTTTTGGAATTACGGTTATATTGCCTCGTCGATTGCGTTTGTAGTCTAAGAATTGTGTATAATGGAATCTAACTTTGTATTATTTGCGCAATATTTATAATGGTTTCTGACACTTAAGCGAATATTTAATATTGAAATAAAACTACTTTTAACGGATTTTATCGCGTTTTATGGATAATATTTGATTCCCGACGTTTCGGATCCTTTACAACATCCATGGTCACGGGTAGATTAAGTCGTTGGACGTCTTAAAGTTACAATGACTAACAGCTACCTTACATTTTTGTTAGTTATTGGCGATCCGATTTACGCAGAACCTAAGTACCTAAAGTACCTATTTAGTGGTCTAATTGAAATAAAACATTTTGACTTTGACTTTGAATCTTAATGTTGAATTGTTTTTCCATTATCTTAAGACTTGATTATTCACAAAAAGCTAATGGTAACATTTCATGAATTGTCGTTGGTATATAATATAGAAAATCCTCTAGCATTCACCTTAAGTTCCAAAATCGACAAACAAACAAAAAATAATAATAGCCATAGGTTACTATAGTTGTAACTAAACGTTATTTTTCAATAAGTATAAAAAAGGTAGCCATTTTTTCAATATGTGACCTCGTAATTTTTGTAAAACCTGCGGCCTTCGGTTTGGTACACCGGATGTTTTATTTAATTAACGAACCGAGGCTTTAAGACCTTGCTTTTTGCCAAATTTCGTGATTCTAGGTCAACGAGAACTACCATATAGGTCTCGAAGCCAAAACCTATAGGGTACATCCGGTTGACCTTTTTTTTTCTAGTACGTAAAATACTCATGGATCGTCATGGATGGTATATTGGACTCGTACCGACTAAAAACCCGTACTTGCCTTCTCTTGCTCTATAGTCACAACCATGGGATGAGTGACATTTGCCACGAGCCTGAACTTACGGTTGACCAGAATTGTCAATTTTGGTTACAGCACAAGTAAAGCGAAAATTCCGAAAAATAAAAAAAAGTTGAAAATTAAGGTAAATTTTGGTACTTACAAGTTTTCGCGAAAATCTAAATATACCCATATCTTTTTATCGTGTTGACTCAGGACCTTGATTTTACACCTAATAGGGACTATAGACCTCAGTATTTGGTATAAATTTCAACTTGCTAGGTCCACCCGTTGTTGAGAAAATCAGTGGTGACACACAGACAGACAGACGGACAAGAGAGTGATCTTATAAAGGTTCCTTTTTTACCTTTTGAGGTATGGAATCCTAAAAATGCTTAGCAATACAATTAAAAACTATACACTGGTATTCAGGAATAAACCTCAAAATCGTTCAGGCCAGTTTACAAGTTAAATAATATATATTAGTCTAGGTATGTACAAAAACAAATTTACCTCAATTTATTATTTAATACACAAAGTCATGTCAACAGACTGTCCTTTTAGTTAATTAAGTCCAAAAATTAACGGGGGAACTGTTTATTTTTCACGGAATAATTAAATTTTCTCATTATCTTCGCGATGAATGAATATTTATCAAATAAAATTAGTTAATTTTAGCGAAAAGATCTTTGCTGAGCATGGTTGAAATGATGATGGGCTGGTGACGTTTTAGTCGACAAGATTTTATCACCATATTATGCTTTATTCCAGGGTACTGAATGTTCATAAGGATTATTAAATAATTAAAAATGACGTAACGCAATGGCGAATGTTGAATTGTTAATAAGGTTGACTTGACTTGACTTTGACTCTTAACTAAAAGGAAAGCGCCTTGACCATGAACGGGACTGGGTCTAGGGTTGAGACCGTGCATATAAAACTGCTGCAAAATTACCGTGCTATAAAAACCAAAATTTGTGTGTGTGTCCATGGGCGGCGGTAATCGCTTACCATCAGGCGATCCGTCTGCTCGTTTGTTTCATAAAAAAAATATCCTAAAAAAAGTTCCTGTCAATTTCGCCTGAGTCATAGATAAATAAATTTTAATAAATGTCTTTTTAGTCGGATAAATCTGACCTCATGGTTAAAAGGCTAATCTACAAAATGTTCCTTTGAATATTACAGTTCTCAAACATCAGTGAATTCGGACAAGAGAGTCACGTCCAATCGCGCATAAGATTGAGTTCAGATGAAGCATTCATGTGTATTGCCTAACATATACATAATTCATTTTGCGAGAACAACGTGGCTTGAGAAATGGTTAATATTCAACATAGCTTGAACTGAACTCCCTCGTTTGTCTAATGGTCACAAGCTTCGGTTCAATTCTCAGATCGTACAGTGTTATTAGGTGTTTATATGGAATTCTCGGAATAGCAGCTTGGAGTTTAGATTTTGGTTAATGGCAATTAGCTTCCTATAATATAGAATCTCAAAGATACCGATAAACTGGGAGTATATATAAGTAACCTCTGCCTAACCTTTCTGAGTACAAGCGTGATAATATATTATGTTTTATTGTATACATAGTCTATACAATACAAGCTTCAGTCAGCATATAACATAACATACCATCACGCCTGTATTCCCCGAAGGGCTAGGCAGAGGTACACCAATGTGCATCAACAGTTCGCCGGTATGTTTAGGTCCCATGTAATACGGGGCGAGCCTATTGCCATCAACCGGGCACAAATCCAGACTTCGAGCTGTTACTGAGAATTACATAGAAATCCCAATAACACTGCTCGACCTGGGGATCGAACTCAGGACCGTAGCTGTCTTGCTTGGGACCACTAGAATAATGAGGCAGTCAGCTTATATGTACTGGAACTTACTTACTTACTTATTTATCGGATCAAAAAAATCAAAAGAAAATCACACATTTTTACTCATCTGTATGAAGGTCCTACTTGACCAATCCAATGCTAAGTATTTATAATATTCGTTTGTGGATAAAAGCGATATATTGAATTTTATTTTTAGTTCCAGATTATTCTGAAAAACCCTATTCATTCTATCCACATATTGAATATAAGTAGGTACTTACGCTCCTAGATGCAGCCAATGCTCAAGCCCTTATAACGGCTTTTACTGACCCCATCAATTTTATTGGAATTTCATATTACCCGTATTTTATTCAGCACATAATTTATTGAGATTTTTTATAAAAGTCGCCTTCATTTAGTTCATAAAATGGGTCTATAATATTTAATTTCATCTTTGGATTATTGAATTTCGTAGCGTTTTAGGGTTACGTATAATTTAAGTCTTTAAAAGCCAACTGAGTCGTGTCATGGCTTTTTTAACCTACACGATAAAATTCATATTTTTTTCACGATTAAAAGCTTTCAACAATGTAATGAGCCTCTTATTTTTTTTGGGAAAAATTGACACATATTAAGAACCACCTTAATCGATTCAATAGTCAATTCTGATCAAACTACTTTCAGGTCTTGCGATAATTCTGTTTCTGTTTTTATTTATAGAAAAGAAGATTAACATCGATAGATAAATAAATAATCCAGTACGAATTTAAAATCATCACAGATTAATAATAAATGTAGGAAAACATGAGAGCAAGTTAATTATATTATTAACGTAACATAGGATAATTTATTAAATGAAATATACTGAGTGCGGTACTAGCCGTAGGGGAATTAAATAAAAGTGCTATTAATGTCGGCGACGATCATTGAAACTAGAACTCGGATTTACAAAGAAATTATCAGCTAAGAGTTTTATGTATGCCCCGAAAGGTTAGAGCTGGGGCAGAGCTGTACAAATGTACACTCACAGTTCACCGCTATGTTTAGGTTCCATTTAACAGGACGTGAGCCTATTGCCATTAACCGGGCACAAATCCAAACTCCATGCTGCTGAACCCAGGACCTATAAGTCGCGATTAAGGCAACTAGACTAATGAGGTAGTTATACGTATTTCTATTATATACTAGCTCCTGCCCACGACTTTGTCTGCGTGGACTTCAGAATTGGATCCGAGCCTATGTTTTATACCAGACTATAATCTATCTCTGTGCCAAATTTTATCCAGATCCGTTCAGCCGTTTTGTCGTGAAAGAGTAACAAACATCCATACATCCTCACAAACTTTCACGTTTATTATACACTAGCTTCTGCCCGAGACTTCTGCCCGTGGACTTCAAAATTGGGTCCAACCTGGATAAAAAGTAGCCTATGTGTTATTCCAGACTATAATCTATCTCTGTGCCAAATTTCATCCAGATCCGTGCAGCTGTTCTGGAGTGAAAGAGTAACAAACATCCATACATCCATAACCACAAACTTTCACGTTTATAATAGTAAGGAAAGGATATTAAATTAGTAGGATTTTTGGTTTGGATTCAATTACGACTAAATTTATTTAAATAAGACTTAATAATAAATAATGAAAGCGATTGAATTGGTAACCTTTTTGTTCATCACGAAATAATTTACTTATTTCATTTTTAAAGTTCATAAACAATTCAATTTTTCTTTAAGATAATATCAGCACTTATCGAAAGATTAAAATACTAAACGTACTTGGCAAGTTTTTACTCATAAAAGTTATTAAGGTTTAGATCATGAAATATGAATTCAGTTTATACCTCAAATTAATTTGCATTTTTTAAAAGCTGTGTGGGATTTTTTATTAGATTAGATTCAATAGGATTTCGACACTAATTCAAATTACAGAACACAATAAAAATGGAAACTTTATTACTTTAATCTTATTACTTATGCACAATGAAAATTGCTAGTATTCTGATTTAAACTTGTTTTTAAAATGGTTTTATTTAAGGTATTTATCGGTCCCACTTCTAAGCAAAGACCTTTCGATTCGAAATATCCACTATAGTAGATGCTTTCTACTAAAATCGAATGTCATAGCGTAGTCAGTTAAAAAACGCTGACGAAATGTTCTATTAGAAATAAAAAACTCACTTATAAAGGTGTTTAAATTATCTACTTACAGTAATAAATGTATTTTTTGTACCTAGGTGTTACCAGAGTATAAGTCTTATGTTTTTAAGGTTTAGTTATTGTGATGCTACATTTTTGTATCTACATTAAATGGAATACAAGATATTCCATTTCCATACATCGCAATTTTATAATCTTCTAATCTGCAATTAGTGTGTTTATTCAAACCACACACCGCCTCGCAAATCCGACCTCCTTGGCTGAAGATATACACATAAATATATGCAATTAATTCCAGTTATACGGTTCCCTCTATGCACAGATCTTAAGTGAGTTAATAATTAACGTAAAGCTAAACCGGATTATAGTTTACCGGTTTCTGACACTCGCGAATAATAGCTATTGAGATAAAACTACGGATTTTATCGTGTTACTATATTAATAGTATTTTATTCCTGACATTTCGGGCCCTTTAATAACAACATGGTTAAATCCCAGTCTATTCGTGACCAGTATGCGATAAAATCCGTAAAAAGTAGTTTTGATAATTTTTTGACGATTAGAGAAAGATCGTTTTTCTATAAATCTCATCACCATGCCTCTAATCCTAAAAGGATTATGCAGAGGTATACTCATGTACACTCACAATTCGCTGGTATATTATTAAATGTCATGTCATAGGGGTGAGCCATTAACGGACACAAAACCAAACTCCGAGCACTTTAAAAAAAAACTGGCCAAGTGCAAGTCGGACTCGCGCAAGAAGGGTGCCGTATCATTTTCTATAAGAACGGCAAAAAAATCAAGTCTGTGTATGGGAGCCCCCTTATGTATTAATTTTATTATATTTTTTAGTATTAGTTGTTATATAGGCAACAGAAATACATAATATGTGAAAATTTCAACTGTCTAACTATCACGGTTCATGAGATGGTGACAGACGGACAGACAGCGGAGCCTTAGTAATAGGGTCCCGTTTTACCCTTTGGATATGGAAAGGCTCGGGCGGGAAATCAAACCCTGTACCTCACATCCTCGAGCTTATGTATTATAACATAACCTTTTACAGTCCCAACACATTTATTCCCCCATAAAACTTACCATATTTGAAAATTTTACCATCCAATATTTTTTTATACGATCTAAGTAGTAAAATATAATGCTCTGAGTATACATATGTAGACATAGGTAGGTATATATATGCGCTCACACATACATTTGATATTTACTATCAATAAAAATCCGTTTATGGCTACCTACCTATTTAAAGTGCGATTTGCATTTCAAGTAAAATAATTGTTTGACATTACAGTAGAGAATTCACTCCAATATACCTATTATCACGGTAGAATAAACCTCAAAAAATATAGAAAGAAAGAAAGACATATTTTTTGTTCTCACAATACTTATGAAAACATATGAAAAAGAGTAAAACATAAAATAATAAAAACTAAAAGTATGAATAGGTATGCTGATTCGTGAGAACAGAGAAGGACCCTAGCTCAGCTTAAGCAACATCATTACAGTAAATGACCCGGTGCTGGTATTCTGCTAGGGCCTTGAGCGACTTCATGGATATCGGACAGTTACCTAAAATCATTTTTAAAAAAATATATAGATTTGGCTAAAAAGTCTTAGTAGTCAGTCTTAACCATTAAATGTTCGTGAACGTGTGCGAGTGTAGGCAAATGATATAAAATTGAAAATCGTGACTTTTGTGTTAACTCCTAAACTCCATCGAAGCCGTAGTGAAGTTTTCACTGTTTTACTGGGAATTATTCTGTATACTTGACACTGGCAAATACACAAAAAGTGTGGCGCCATATCACAAAACGGGATTTAAAAAAAAATTGATAGATTTTTTTCGAATTTAGAATCAAATAATATTTAACCAATATATAAATAAATATAACCAATAAAACTATCCCGAAGCCATAGCCGTAAGCTGTTTCCATAAGTGTGACATAGCCTATTTAAATACATATTTTGCAGTAAATAAGTAGTGTAGGGCCAAAAAATGTATTATAGTTAGTAAATGCAAAACCTTATTTTTTACAACCTTCTAGAAGGCTTTCACGTTTAAGGTCAAACATTTGTTTTACTGACTTTGGATAACTTATTCAGAGTTATAAGGTGTTGGATGTTGATTTAAAACCCTTGTTGTTTGATTTAAAAGTCATGTCAAAACTTTTGTTTTCTTCGTATAATAAGATAACAGCTTTTTTATTACTTTTAAAAATGTCTTGACGTTAATCTTGACAATTTATTTTTATTGTTTTCAATAGAATCGATCACGACTGCATCTTCGAAGGGTAGACAGAGGTTTACCAGATGGCAGCGATGTGGAAACTGACGCTTAGGTAAGCTTTTATAACTTTGTTTCGTATCACCTCACTTAACTTAACAGAGATCCTAATATCTTATAAAATCTGTTACAAAATCTCCTGCACAATACTAATTAATTGATCGTTTGCTCAGAGAGTCGTATTTCACTAAAATCGTTGAGCGAACAAAGAGACTCCCACTGAATATTTAATACTACACGATGCGGGCTTTCGATTTAAATTGAAAGCTTTATAGGCACTATTTTCATTGATAAAGCATTTAATATAGTTAATTATCTGGTAGGTGTGCAATTTGCGGAGAAATAAATAAATATTATAAAACACGTGCAGTACGTGCTATACCGCACCCGTCCATCCGCGTGCGAACAACCAATCATAGCGCGAGAAAGTTTTAAAATGAATGATGTGAAAAATGCCATCATAAGTCTACAATAACTTTTCGTCAGGTTATTCTATTCCTTTTCTTTTTGGTCTTCCTTTTATGTATATGCACGCTGTTCCCATACACTTGACATTGGCATCTTTTGTGTTCTTTTTTGCATTTCCGTGCTAAGATTATAACATTATTTTAGTGAAGGAAAAGTGCAACCGCGGGCAGGATTCGAACCTGCATCTTCGTTACATACACCCGACGCTATGACCTCTCCCACCCACCAGATCGAAATATGCCTTCACATTCTGAATTTACGTCTTAAGGTGACGTTAGCGACATCTATTGAAAAGCAAGTTACCTTGCTTCTCAACCAGAATTGTCGAAATTGGCACAAATAGCCATTTATAAAAAAAATTGTTGTCAAGAATCCTTTTGTCGATGAATGACATTGAAGTTATCCTCCTAATATTAACCCGGCATCGGTTCAAACTCCAAGCTGTTAGTAAGAAACTCCTAAAAAAAAACAATAACACTGTTCAATCGCTGGAAGGACCTCACACTCATGCCTATCATGACTATCAAACGATTAAGGCACTTCACCTAAAATATTCCAACCTCTCCAATAAATAACTTCAGATATTATTTTAAATTCATAATACAAAAAACAGTATGAATTCAGTTTTCCGAAATGCGCTTACTTGACAAACGTGTGTGGCCACCGTCGTGGCCTACGGCGGCGGATTTTATTACGTAGTTAGGCCGGCTGCACACGACGCTGCATGCGGTTTGCAAGCTCAGCTGCCGCCGTTTTGTGCAGAATAAATTTATAGCCGGATTCCTATGCATTCGGCTGAATATGTGTTTCAATTTGCTTAGATATTAGACTTATGTGTTTTATTGTACTTACTGCATTATATATGTTTGTGTAAGAACTTATAAGGTCATCATCAACTCATGTTCTACAGCTCGGCACGGATCTCTTAAAATGAATCGGTCCGCCGTACTGTGTACACGGATGAACAAAAAACACTAATGTATAAGTATAAATATGGAACCCTTTGTGCGCGAGTCCGACTCGCACTTGGCCGGTTTTTTATGTTTTTTCCATCAAATGGTCGTGTACTACGTAGCTCGATAACGATAGCTCTGCGCAATAAAGTAGAAAATATAAAATTAACAAGCTCATTACTCTTTTAACAATCAACAGAACAGACCGCCCACTCATTGTTTCTACACGAGTAATTATTACACTGAAAAGCTAGTTCCAAATTAACGAAGGCTTTCAAAACTTTTTCCAACTCCCCCCAATTCTAATCAAAGAAAAACCAGTTGAGTAATACAACATTAATCCACAATTTCTTAATGAAAACGCCAAAAGTTAAAAGTAATTTGCATCAAAAAGTACCTTTTGTTGAATTCCCGTAAAGTTGGTAAATTAAAATTAAGATTTAACGTGTTTTCCCGGTTGGAGACTAAGTTTCAATTTTTTTTACGAGTCGCCCACTCGGGCTTGACTGTTGTAGTTATTTCCTGGAGTAAATATTTATAGCGGCGAGTCTTCATATTTTGTTAGTAGCAGTTTTCTGTGGCAAAGAAAACCTATACACATTCATAGCCTAATTAATGTTAATAATATTTCTAAGTGAGAAACTGAATTAACCTTAATCTTGTAATAAATATTGCCTGCGGTTCCGAAAGAACTATCTATTTCTATTAGACAAAAGGTATCCTAATAATAGTTAAATAAATCCTATAACAGTTAATTATCACTTAAACGGTGAAGGAAAACATCGTGAGGAAACCTGCATGCCTAAGAGATATTTTCGACGCCGTGTGAAGTCTACCAACTCGGCTAGCGTGATGGATTATAACCTAATCCCTATATAATTCTGAGAGGAGACCTGGCAGTGGGACAGTATAATTAGTCCTTCCGAAATTTATCTCCTTGACAAGTTTTATGAGAATCTGTTCAGCTGTTTGGATGTAAAAAAATGACAGACAAATAAATGTATTTTTGTGTATTAATAGTGTTATTTATGTGGTGTGTTTGTAGACACAGATTCTACATACTTATAGAAGTGTAGGTTGTACACATATTTATAATATTATTAGGTAATAATAGGCAACCATCATCTCCGACCAACCTCATCATCAACCCATGTAGTGTCTCACTCTTGGGCATATCTATCCCCAGAGGAAGAAAGGCATTAGCTATAGTCCACCACGCTGATCTACTATGAGATAGTAGTCGCGGGCCTACTTAGTGTGGCTATGGGATTTTTTGGGATGGGTAATGAGATTTTATTTCTTCCTTTTTAAAAAAAAAAAACATAACCCACACTAGCATTTTCTCCTGTATTGTGGAAGGTTTTATAAACACAGATTTTCTCATTATTGCATCATTAGTTTAGTGGTCCGCTTGAGGTCTTGGGTTCGAATCCCAAGTCAAGCAAAGTGTCATTGGATTTTTCTATGAAATTCTCAGTAGCAGCTCGGAGTCTGGATTTGTGCCTGTTTAAAGCCAATAGGCTCGCCCCCTATTAAATTGGACATAAACATACCGGCTGTGGGTGTATATTAGTACACCGCTGCCTATCCCTTTGGGGAATACAGGCGTGATGTTATGTCGTGTTATATTAATTTCTCATACACAAACTCCCAGACCCGGTACAAGGACATACAAATATTTTTTGTTCCGTGCGGGGATTGAAGGCACAACCGGTGGCGCAAATCGCGCAGCCGCAACACTAAACGTGACGTCAGACGTCACGTTGTCTTAAAAAATAAAATCACATGGACCCTAAGAATCAAAATTCCATTTTTATTACTTGCTGACTCAAAACAAGGTAGTTTTCCACGTTTGCTTTGCAAAGGTACACTGCACACTTAATTCATTGTATAAAATTTCTATTAATAAGCACCTCGCCCGCATGGGGCCGCCTTATTCTAATAAAATGGTAATTTATTCAACCTATACGTCTCCTGGCGCAAACGTGACCCTTAACGAGTCGCTGGGAGACCTTCATTTTTCCTGCCAATTTACCGGTATAAATAGACACAGACTCAAATGATTTGTGTGGTTACGTCTCTTGATTTGATTTTTGGTATATTATTTTGTAATTGATGGATTGAGGAACAGTGTGATAAGACAACGTTGCGGGCTGAAAGACGATGTAGTGACACGTATTGAAAAGAATATGCTGAGATGGTTTGGACATATTGAAAGAATGAATGAAAGACGATTAACGAAAGGAATTTATTAGGCGAATGTCAGCGGCAGCGTCGGTAGAGGTCGCCCAAGAAGGACATATGCCGATCTTATTGGCGAAATCCTTAAAAAAAGATCAGGTGCGTAGCACTCGCAACCGGCGTGTATGTATGAGAAGATGTATGAATGTGGAAGAAGCAAAAGAAGTATGCAAGAATCGTAGCAAGTGGCTGTCTATAGTTTCTGCCTACCCCTGTGGGAGAAAGGCGTGAGTGTATGTATGTATTTTGTAATTTGACAGGAATAGTGCGTTAACATTTTTTGCGTTCTCTCATCAAAGTCAAATATTTTGTTTTAATTAGACTATTATTGCAGTTACTTTTGTTTTTTTTTATTCCTGATAGGCTTACGCTTGACCGCCAGTTCACCTGATATTAAGCTATACTGCGATCTACGTAAAGCGCGCTTGCCTAGAAGAAACCAATTCACTCGTGATTTAAAGTCACCCAGATTATATCGATTGGCGAAGACCTACTGAGGGAACGCATTCCACATTTCAACGGTACGCATGGTAAAAGTGGACTTACAGCGTTTCGTTCGGGTCTTTAGAATATCCACCATGAATCGATTTTCGATTTCGTGCTTCTGGTCGTCCGATAGTAGAAAAGGCTTAGGGGAATTGTCAAAATCTAACAGCACGGTTCCAAATAGTCATAAGGAGAAAAACCGGTAAGAAACTCCATCGATACTACTATAAATAAAAATTATAACATTGTTTTTTTTATTTTTTGTTTACAATTTTGTAAAATGTGGGCATTATGTAGGTTAGATCACTTGCCTTCCAAAGGCCAAAAAAGTGACTGCCATAGCATGTAAGAGCCGACCAGTCTCAAGTCTCGACAGACGGCAGACAGCATGCATGCATGACTCATGCACTCACGCCTTTTGGGGATTGTAAAACTACAGCGCGCCACTTACAACGATTCTTGCATATCTACTGAGATACCACAAACTGTCAAATTTCTCCAATGGATAATAAACTCTATTGTTTGGAGATTAATTTGAAAATCGATTGAAGAAATTTGACAGTTTTGGATACAATGATGCACTATTGACCTTACCTACTTTAGTTTATTTCGTCCACATTTTGCCACCACACATAATCCTGGTCAGAAACACAACAGATTCTTATCCGCCCAATAGGTACACGTAGGGAATTTATTGATTCTTGTCAGAAGTAAACCAAAAAGCCATACAAAAATAAGCAATCAAATAAAACAATTGTCTGAACTGTTACAAAGGGACGAAATTGGGCAAAGTGATGAGGTTAGGTAGGTCGTGGGGTCGTATCGGTGTCGTGTCGTCGCCATAACGCTACCGCATCCTAACCGTATCGTCTCGAATGCTACGAGATATAGGTACTTTTATGTGAATTGAATTCAGAAATTCTTTTGTAAGGGTTGGCAAAAATTCGATAGTGTGATTTTATATATTAATATATTTTATCAGCCCGGTTGGTCCCACTGCAGGCCAAAAGCCTCCCAACCTTCCTTCCACTCCTCATGATTTAAAGCTTTTTCGAAAAATCTTTAAAAAAAATGGTGGGCCATTCGTGTGGGTTCCTGCGTCGTCTACTAATAATAAAACATAAGTGGTAAATAACATTATTATGTTTGTATGTAGCAAGATTAATTTTCGTGTCTCGTTTTAAATAAAATTAAACCATCTTGGGCGATGATAAAAATCAGTTTATAAACAAAAAAAAAATCTGTATATTACAATATAAGTAAAAAATATACCTATACTAAAAAGAACTGAATGGAGGACATCCACCTTTTTTGAACTCGGATAAAAAGAATATCTCACTTTTTCACATTTGAGCCAACCTTCATAGGAGTATGCAAATTTAATTTTCTTATACGTTTCAGGCGCTCGCTTACGTTATAAAAAATCTACGATCAGGTAAATCATAAAAACGCACAGATATATAGAGGGATGTGAAATATAATTTGCTGGGGAAAAATGTTTTGTTTTAGTTCATGCTGGTGCCTTTTGACATTCAATAAGTTATTGGGATTGGAAGTAAAAAGGGGTTTTGGTGCAATGGATTTTTAGTTATGATACGGAATTTCGCATCAGGTTCGATTTGCGGGATTTTGTAATTGGTTTATAGATTTTGATCTTATCGATTTTAAATAAAACCTAGCGACCCGCTCCTTCTTAGCCTACCTATAACACTTCCTGGATGTGGAATAAAGTTTGAAACGTCTGACGTTAAAGTACCAAAGTTAGTTGGACAACATATTTGGCGTAGCGGCTGAGCTATTGGCTTCTGCGCCACGTGTGGGTTCGGAGTACACGGAGCAAATATCTGTATGATCTACAGGTAGTTGTTCCGGGTCTGGGCGTTTATGTATGTGAGAATTTGTGTTTGTAAATGCACCCACGATACAGGAGAGAATCCTAGTGAGGGACAAAGTTTTTTAGTACTAGACACAGTTCTTTACATCCGATAATAACATAGCGACAATTTGTAATTTGCAAAGCAGGTAAACGCCTGAATTTCAAAGAGACTAGAATCTAGGGCAAGGCTAGATCTGGATACTATTTGAACCCTTTGCGTTATTATATATAATTTTAACTTGTGAAGTTGCAGCAGCCCGTTAGTTAACTGTGGCTTTCCAGAGACCAAAGTTCCGAGTTTAAAACTTGGCTCGAACTATCTGACTTACTCAATGTCACGAGAAAGTTATTTTATGGTCTGAATTTATGTAGGCCATTTTTACAATCCGTACTAATAAATACGAAAGTAACTCTGTCTACTTGATACGCATATCTAGTCGCTGGAAGCCGATTCCAGTTTAGGTTAGGTTATTTCTTTTATAGTAGTTATTTAAAAAAATAACGGTCAAGTGCGAGTCGGACTTGCGCACTGAAGGTTCTGTAAAAACTTGTAGGTATTTGCATACCTATATAAATTGTATTGAGGGATAAACTTAACTTTGTCGTTGGAAAACTGTTACTCTCATACCTACAACGACAATTATGTCGCGGTTAGTTTACCAACTGCAATTAAGTTTGTAATCACATGTTTTTGTGATTTACCTAACTACAAATTTACGGTTTCTTGGCTTGCTAGAAGTTTGAATTTTAACTGCTCCAAGGTATTGCAGACTTGTATTAGATATTAATTTCAGCTTGATACCTCACGTCTTGACAGACGGACAACAAAGTGATCCTCAATAGAAACCTCAATAGAAAAAACGGAACACTTATAGTTCCATTTTTGCTACTGTGGTACGGAACCCTAAAAATAGAGTAAAAAATAAATTTAATTATAAAAATAAAACGAACAAATGCCGCAAAATTTTAATATAAGGCGTTATGACTGCCAAAGAGGTACCTGCCTATTTTAGCAAAATTTCCTAAAATTAGGTTTAGAAAGGCCTTAACTAGGCTAGACCTTGGTGTTCAGGTGCCTGTGCCTACTTAATTTGAGACGAGGACCTCCTGCGATGCCCTTTATGAAAATTGGCCAAAGCTAATCCGACTGAAACGTGAGCTGGGTGCTTTGAGGTGAAAAAAATTGTTTAGCCTTTGAATAAGTTATATTGTATATCTACTCATATTTTGAAGGTCGATTTTGGCTATATTTTTGGTTGAATTACTAGACAGAAAGTTTCATGATTAAATTTTAGAAAATTGGATAGGCACTAGCCATGCACTGGCAAACCGAGGTCTTGAGTTCGATTCCAGCGACGCCTTTGCCTTTTTAAAATCAAGTGCGTTTTTACAATTAAGTACCTCCATCCATTCTCATCATTTTCCAACTGTATTGGGGTCAGTTTCTCGGCTAACCAGATGCGGCAACTGCGAACAGATATAAGCATTGATAGCCTAGTGGTATGTCCTAGTGGTATGACGGTCTCGAGTTCGAACCCAAGGCACGCATCTCTGACTTTTCGAAGCCATGTACGTATTAAATAGTTAATTATCACGCGCTAAAACGGTGAAGAAAAACATTGTGAGGAAACCTGCATTCCTGAGAGATTTTCTCGATAGCATGTGAAATCTGCCAACCCGCACTAGGCCAGCGTGGTGGACTATAGCCTAATCCCACTCATTCTGAGAGGAGACCCATGCCCAGCCATGGGACATTATAATGGGTTGATTATGTAACTGCGATCAGACCTTTGTAACCCAATTTCTTAGCAATGCTGATATCCAGAGGATAAACTGGTTGTCAGGCTTTTTTTGAGCTTCTGACCACCACTAACAATTGTCATAGATGTTCTTATTCAATTCAATTTTTTATTTCAAGTAACTATGACTCAGTTATCTTTTTGTGATTTTTTTGAATTTTCCATGCTAAGATTATTAAGTTATTTAATAGGAAAGGAAAAAATTCAATCGCGGTCAGGATTCGAACCTGCGTCTTCTGGTTTGATATACCAGAAGACGCAGGTTCGAATCCTGCCCGCGATTGAATTTTTTCCTTTACTATTAAATAACTATCGAATAATAGGTTTAAATAAAGTATATTGGCGTCTTCTGGTATATCAAACCAGAAGACGCAGGTTCGAATCCTGCCCGCGATTGAATTTTTTCCTTTACTATTAAATAACTTAATAATCTTAGCATGGAAAATGCAAAAAAATCACAAAAAGACTATTATTCGATATTCTAGAATACCTGTCTTCACAGATTGACATCGAGATAAAAAGAATTTCTCGAAGTAAAAAAAAACTCACATAAAAAAAATGAAGCTTCGAAATCTTTTGGCTCGATATTTTAGATGTCATTTTAGAAAATATAGATGTCAGATAGGTGGAGGCAGTTACCTTTTATGATGATTGAGAAAAATCGTAATAATAGTGTTTTACGACGTTTTGATGGACTTGATGTCAAATTCGCAATTTATTTTTATTTTTTTACTTGTAATATTTGTATAGGTTTGAATGTGAGCAGCACATGACATTGATATGACACTTTTTTTTAAATACAAAATGACAGCGAAGATAATAATCTGTGAGGAAATTTTAAAGAACGTTAGTTAGTACGTACCTAAGTTTTTAAGCTTTCAGTTGTTTTCGTAGATTATATGATTTATTTTGCAAACATGACAGCTTTATTTTTTCAAATTGTTAAACACTAGCATTTACTCCTATTGTGGGTGCATTTTTAAGGTTTCCAGTTTTTTAAGCACAATCATACTCAGGTTGAATTGTTAAATATAAAGATTGTATCTCATTACAATAGACCTAAAAACTGTGGGTGTGCATTAGTAGGCCTCTGCCTAACATTTTGAGGAATACTGGCGTGATGGTATATACAATGTATGTCATAATGTGTTTCCGTGAGCACTTTTCACTGTCTTTTTTACCTATACTGTTGTATAAGGTACTTGTTATGGCGGTAGCAAGACAAGGGTTGACCTATTTTTGGTGGGAAAACACAAAACAATAAATAACATTAATTAATAAGAATTAACAAAAGGTAAATTATAATATAAATAATAATGTGTTTTCATTATTATTAAATAATGTAAATTTATGGTTTAAAATAGGCGGTACCACAAAACAAAAAGGTCCCAGAAAACCCACAAATTACTTTAGTTACCGTAGAATTACCAACAGGAAATCGGCAGCATTAACTGCAAAAGAGTCTTTAAGGCATCCTACTGGCGTTTTTGTTTTCATATAACTATATGGGCTACTTTTCCATCGCCAGATAACTTTATCGGAGGAATAAAATCGAATTTTTGGCAGTTTTTCTATACAAAATCTGTTAAACGTCAAATTTATTCCTCAGTGCCATAGCCATGCTTCGGCACGAATGGGCCGGCTCGACCGGAGTGATACCACGGCCTCACAGATAACCGGCGTCAAACAACGCTTACGTTGTGTTTCGCCGAGTGAGTGAGGTTACCGGAGGCCCAATCCCCTTTTAAAAGGCGGGAAACACACTCGTGCCTCTTCTGGTGTTGCGGGTGTCCATGGGTGGCAGTAATCGCTTACCATCAGGCGATCCATCTGCTCGTTTGTCCCCCTATCCCATAAAATCTTCTCCTTATCTGGCGATGGAAAAATCGACCCCTAATTGAATGCAATTATAATAGAAATACATACATATATACATACATCGAATGAAAAGAGAATAGGTTTTTGTTTGCATTCGTTTGTAACGTAATCTAATTAAAAAAAAAAAAATTTTAAAAAATTGAGCATTCTTCAACATATATATATTCCCAGAATACGTTTTCATAATTATGAGAACCAGGAGTATTGATGAAATTGATGAAAAACAGTCGGGATTATTGATTGAACAATTCCTTGTCGTAAACAAACTATTAAGATAGCACTATCACTTTTTTTTTGTATGGCAATAGCTGTTGATTCAGCGAATCTTTACAGCGTAACCGGAATTGGTGGCGAGGCACCGAATGCCTCCAGCCAGGAGTAACCTATAACTAAGCAACAGCAGCTAAGGGCGTCCCCTAACGGGACTGGAACCTCGGCTTAAGGCTTTCGTTGTACTAATAGTATCTATCTCGCTCTTTGGTTGACGAGAAGTCTCGAAGGCTCCATACAACTGAAGTCTTACCAGTTTCCCTTCTGAATAGTCTTAGCTGCAAACTGATGACGCAAAAGTTTCAAAGTTAGGGGCAAATGTGAATTCTATTTTGTAGGCAATAACATTTATATTCGTTGGACCACTTCGACCGTGCAATCGCCGGGAGGTGACCGTTTACCGCGCCAAAAAAAGAATTGATAAGAGAGGAAGTGGTGGTAGCCTAATGGCTAGGGCGTCGGCCTTGCGATCATGTGATTGCCGGTTCAAAACCCATCCATTGTACTACCGACGTGAACCCACTGGTAACCCAAGCATTTAGCTTAGCACGCCCCTCGTAATGATAGTATCTAATGTGCGCCCTACACTGCTAGTAAGCTTTTCTTAAAAAATAAAAGAATTTAACGCTTCGCTTCGATTAGATTCTGCGCTATTATGAATAGATCCTAATTAAATACATAGGTACATAATGGGACAACACATTCTAAACAATTCATATAAACAAGAAACCTCTGTTTTAATTAAATGTAACAACTAAATCACTATTCAAAATCATAATGCGATTCCGTTTCGGGAAACTTATGCAGATCTAGGGCGGTTTTACACGAGTTCACAGTACCACCTGCTACTTCAAATGTATTTGCATAAACAGTGCGGCAGTGTGCTGCCAGCCTTGCGGATTCCATTTCGGATTTGTATGTACTTATTATAGTTTGATTATATGTTGATGACTGCCTCATTAGTCTAGTGGTCCCAAGCGCGACTGCAGCACTAGAGGTCCTGGCTCGAGCAAAGTGTTATTGGATTTTTCTATGAAATTCTCAGCAACAGCTCGGAGTATTAATTTGTGCCCGGTTAATGGCAATAGGCTCGCCCCCTATTACATGGGACGTAAACATACCGGCGAACTGTGGGTGACCATTAGTACACTTCTGCCTAGGCCTTCGGGGAATGCAGGCGTGATGGTATGTATCATTAAACAGTCTTTCTTATATATTTCTAGTATTTCTTTCCTTCATACTGCCTACAAATCGTTCTTCTTCATAAAACAGCGTATCTTTCCCTACTAACTGAAGTGTTCCAAACATGTGTTATCATTTGACAGACGACCTCCAGACAACCCGGCCTGGGGTCACAAATTTACATATTTACTGGACGCTTTAAGAACGGAGCTATTGATGCCACTTATTAAATGCGATTGTAATTTCAAGATGAAACTGAATAAAACGAGCTTCTAACATTTAAGATTTATTTATTCTTGCTTAAAAACTTCTTTTTACAATTTTATTGAAAGATAATATTACTCACAAACTAAATAATCACACCTGTATATCAGAGGGGTTGGGCAGAAATGTACACCCTCAGTTCATCGGTAGGTACTGAAAATGTTATAGAAAGTAATACAATTTGACTTCAGAATCGAACTCAGGATTTCACATTCATCTACACTTGCGACCACAAGACCCGTATGAGAGTTCATAATTTCTTTAAAAAAAAAATATTTTAATAAATCCGACTATCTGGATCGGATAAAGCACTTTGGAAATACCAAAGCGCTTTATTTGATCCGCTCAATTGAAGATCGGTTCTCTCTTTTCTTTGTGTTGCTTGAACAGAAGGGTTATTCTGGTAGCTAAGAAATGATCAAAATATAGTTCCACCCTAGTTAGTTTCGTAAATGTATAAAATCGTATTCTACTAAAATAAATACAACGTCAAACGAAAATCGAAATTATGCAGATTGAATTTTCATCGAAAATTTACCCAAAGGTGACATATTTTGTGACGTTTACGACATTAAAACTTGACCGAAATTATATTTTCTAACATGTTTAAGTACCAGAATTACGCTACATAATGTATGAAGTACCAATAAAGAATCGTTTTATGCAATAACTGTTTTCTCGTGCCATCTTTCTTTCGCTTAGAACTATAATGTAAACTGTGCGACAGAGATGACGCTAATGTACCTCAGACTCATGTCCATACTTATAACAAATCGTTTGCCAAAATAAACATGGCTGATTACACGGTAAAATCAAATATTTGTACACGAATTTCAATTATATTGCCAATGATTTTAAAATAGTAAATTGCTATTTCCGCCGTATAAATTAAAACAAATTCGGAATGAAACTCTTTAATTTAATTATAACCGGAAGAGGAAATGAACAATTTAAAAACATAATTAATCGTATCATCGCATAATATGCAGACGAAGTGGACTGTTTGATTTGTATCTACTAATTGAATTTAATTAAATCGAAGCGCGGCAATAAATTGGGCCGGACCGACCGCGTCAATGAGTATAAATAAATCCTATAATAGCAGACTGGACAATTCATTGAATGATAGGTACATTAGTTCAGTGCGCATAATTAAAAAAAAGGTACGTATTAATGTATTTTCTGAAGAACAAGGTTAACTACTAAACATAACATACCATCACGCCTGTATTCCCCGAAGGGTTAGGCAGAGGCGTACTTTATGTACGCCCACAATTCGCCTGGCATGTTTAGGTCCCATGTTATAGGGGGCGAGCCTATAGCCATTAACCGGGCACAAATCCAGTCTCCGAGCTGCTACTGAGCATTTCATAGAAAACTCAAAAACACTTTGCTCGACCTGGGGATCGAGCCCAGGACCTCTAGCGTGGCAGTCGCGCTTGGGACCACTAGACTAATAAGGCAGGTTAACTACTACTATCTACTTAAATACATACTGGCATTAAGACAAGCTTTTGCATCGTTGGTGGTGCATAATGTATTAATAAATACTTTGTAATAAACACCCACAGCTACTGGTATATGTTTAGGTCCCACGTAATAGGAGGCGAGCCTTTTTCCACTAACCTGACAGAAATCCGAAGTCTCAGCGGCTATTGAGAATTTCCTGATAGAAAAGCCTAAAATAACACTTTGCTTGATCTGCGGTACATGACCAGAAAATTACGTTACGACCTTAGGTCTAGGAGCAACGCTTGTGAGTTTTTTAGTGCATGAAAATAGATAGATCGTTTACAATTGTACATTATGAATGTATTTGCAGATGAGAATTTGATGAACAAGATAAAAGACCCTACTACGTTAATCAAACATCGAAGCTGCGTATCGAAACGAAACAATGTAGCACAACACAATCAAATAATATTATAAGAATTCGCTCAATGCAAGACGCGAAATTACATAAATACATACATACACTCACGCCTTTCTCCCATAGGGGTAGGCAGAAACTATAGAACTCTCCCACATTCATACATCTTGTCATAAATACACGCCGGTTGCGAGTGCTACGCACCTGACCTTTTTGAAGGATTTCGCCAATAAGATCGGCGTATATATGTCCTTCTAGGGCGACCTCTACCTATGCTGCCGCTGAAAATAGAATCTATCATCGAGTTTTGGAATTGTTAGTGGTAGAAAACGTACGACAACTATAATAATAACAATGTTCTATCATCTGTATAGGTACACCTAAGTTTGACAAAATAAATAAATGATTGATTTATTAATTGATTGACCCGTCAGTCGAAGCATCGCATTTCGTTTTTCGGAGTAGGCCACTAGTCTAACCAGTCTCGATCTCACGGCAGACAACACCCGTAACTCAATCACCGAATCAACTCAACCATGGCGTAGTGATGAATAGAGAGACCCGATATGCAATGCCATGCAAAATGGAAAAAATCCCACGAGACTCAAAATGTAACCACTTTTAAAATGTCTGCAAAGTGCGGAGGACTTACAATTTTATAATATCCACTACACGGTGACTATTCTATCCACGTGCCAAGTATAAAAATTGACAAAGTTGGTCAAGCAGCTCGGGTCGTTCCACCGCGCGAATACTAAGTACCTATGAAACTAGCGTCTAAAATTCACCGTCCAGTCCGCCCATTTTGAAGTTTTACCTTGAAAATATTTTTCAATTTAATTTTATTATCATCGTGCCTTTAATTCCGGCAAAATGGGTAGGGGTGTACTAATATACACTTACAAATGATATGTTTAGGGCACATTTAATAGGGAGCAAATTTATCACCGGGTCACAAATCCAAACTCTGAGCTGCTACTGAGTTTTTTTTTATAGGATAGGAGGGCAAACTAGCAGACGGATCACCTGATGATAAGTAATTACCACCGCCCATGGACACCCGCAACACCAGAGGAGTTACCGTTGCCGACATTTTAAAAGAGGATTGGGCCTCCGGTAACCTCACTCACACAGCGAAACACGACGTAAACGTTGTTTAACGCCGATTTTCTGTGAGAAATAGAAAAACCCAATAACATTTTGTTCGACGTGGGAATTAAAACCAGATCTCAAGCATAGCCATCGCTCTTACGACCACAAGAGTAATCAGGCAGTTTGATTTTTATTATAACTCAATAAATAAGCTTGTATATATTAATTGTAACAAACTAGCAAAAAAACTACTAAATAAATAAAATATCATCTATTTTAGATTCAACGAAGCAATCTATTTGATTTACACAACAAAAACACAGCCATTTGGCCTCTGTCTGTCTTCACGTACATAATATAGCTAATCTACTGAATTGCTGAAGGGATTCTCCAGTTAACTCCACGACTATTTCTCTTGGGATACTAAAATAAATGTTCTAAATTCACGGATTAAAAAACAAAGCTGAGGGTATGTCTTGATTCTTTATGACCATTCGGTACAGTTGTTTTTTGTTTCGTGTGTTGTGAAAAAATTACGTGCGGATATCTTCAAGTTCAAAATCGAGACTTGAACACTGAATTAGACATTTCATAAAGTACCTATATATGTATACCTTACCTATACCTAAACATGTATATTAATTGTTTTCTTTCTTCTTTTTATATTGTCTCAAATGAGATTACTTTTACCTGAAGAGAAAGTTGACTCACCATATATGTCGATTATGACCTTTTGCCCGAGTGATAAATAAAAAAATAAAATGTCAGAGATGCTGTCATTCGAGCTTGAGAGCTTTGACATAGCTGTCAATTATATTCACTAGCGGAATCGACCGGCACAAGACGTTCTTGTGGGTGGGTTTTCACATAATTTTCCCCGATGTTGGTGTTGATTGTATTATTCATGCCGCCCAAGATAACTCTCATTCTTTGTCAACAATCCTATCCTTATTCACAATTTTTTAAGTAACATCGGTTCTGGAAAATGAACGACATCATCTCTGCTCTGAACTTAGTCTTTGTGTTAGTCCAAAGTGATTTTATTTTGGTGTACCTACAATCAATCGCAGCGCGGTTCGTAGGTGGTTCATTTGGAGAATTATGGCTATTGTTTGGTGTTTTATTTTTAATTAAATCACTGCACGCCTATTTTAATTATTTCTGCGTTCTACAGCCAGATTTATTGTTGTGATTGTGTATTATTTAATGGCAAATGAAATTGATTTTCTTTTTAATTTAATCTTGGCCGTGGCAAGTGTATTGGCCTTTCCAATGAACCTTGCGTTTAACATAGGTACGTTTGCAGATTTAATTTAAATTTAAATTCAGGAACGCAGAAATACGTACTCAAAGCCGCTGTAGTTTTTTCTTCAAAGGGCCATCTCAGACATTACCCTGCATTTAAAACATTCAAAATGTCTTTAAAAGATCTTATAGAAATAAATATCAATTTTAACATAACATACAATCACGCCTGTATTCCCCAAAGGGTTAAACCATAGGTGTACTTAATGTACACCCACAGTTCGCCGGTATGATTAGGCCCCATGTAATAGGGGGCGACCCTATTGCCATTAACCAGGTGCAAATCCAGACTCCGAGTTGCTACTCAGAATTTCATGGAAAAACTCAATAACACTTTGTTTGACCTGGAGATCGAACCCAAGATCTCTAGCGTAGCAGTCGCGCTTGAGATCACTAGACTAGAATAAGGCAATCTGAGAAATATCAAATATAATTATTATCTCTCAAAATAAATTCAAATTATGTGCAACAAACATTTGCGCTGGATATTTACATTTATCGCTCCAGTGATTCGGCGAGTGTATTTGATAGTAACCTTATGCTAGGTAGGTATATAGATACATAATGTAACAATAACTGTTTATATAAATATTCATTTTATATAAAAAGTAAAATATATGTTTTTACGTCGGAGAGCCATGCTTTGGCACGAATGAGCCGGCCCGACCGGAGTGATACCACGGCCTCACAGAAAATCGGCGTCAATCAACGCTTACGTTGTGTTTCGCCAAGTGAGTGAGGTTACTGGAGGCCCAATCCCCTTTTCAAAGGTCGGCAACGCACTTCTGACTCCTATGGTGTCGCGGGTGTCCATGGGCGGCGGTAATCGCTTACCATCAGGCGATCCGTCTGCTCGTTTGCCCTCCTATGCCATAAAAAAAAAATATATAACATAACAAATACCATCACGCCTGTATTACCCGAAGGTTTAGGCAGAGGTGTACTATTGTACACCCACAGTTCGCCGGTGTGTTTAGGTCCCATGTAATAGGGAGCGAGCTTATTGCTATAATAATTTTATTAGTATTCAAATTATCAAAACTATAAAATAGTAACTGCCTCATTAGCCTAGTGGTCCTGAGCGCGACTTCTACGCTAGAGGTTCCATTCCCAGGTCGAACCTAGTGTTATTGGTTTTTTTCTGAGAAATTCTCAGTACAACTCTGATGAATTTATTTTTCTCTTTCTGTAGAATTTGTGCCCGGTTAATGGCAATAGCCAATAGCCAATAGCCCTTATTACACGGGACCTAAACATACCGGCGAACTGTGGGTGTATATTAGTACGCCTCTGCCTAACCCTTCGGGGAATACAGGCGTGATGGTATGCAACTATTTCTAGACAATTCAAAAGTATCTGTAAAAATGGTCTAATTAAAATAAAACATTTTACTTTGTCTTTGACTTTGAATAGTTTAAAACAAGTACAAAAAAGCAACCATTTTTTTTAAAAAAAAACCTTGCAATGTGGGTCGCACATTACCTACTAATATTCTTGTTCCTCGTGCTAAGCTAATTGCTTGTGTTACAAGTGGGTTCACGTCGGTAGTGCAATGGCTAGGTTTCGAACCGGCAACCACATGATCGCAACTCCGTCGCCCTAGCCATTAGGCTAGCCGCTCTATATTCTCATGTTATCATACAACATGTGAAGTAGGTAGCGCTTCCCAGACAGCAAGCCACGTCAAGCTGACAGGGTATGATTGAGTACAAGCGTGTGCCGTCTTGCGATATCCACTGACTGACAACAGTTCGACATTGATACAATTTCTGTAAATGTAATTTGTAACAACGTTTTCATATATTGATTTCTGAGACCTACACGAATATTAGACATATTGATATAAAACCATTTTAACGTAAATATGAGGCGATAAAATCCATAACCTTGATGGTTTCTGACACTTATGCGAATATTAGACATTGAAATAAAACTACTTTTTACGGATTTTATCTTATAGGTCTTACCAACTGCTTGGAACCCCATTATAGATTCCATAAAATCAAAACCCAAGCCCAAAACTGCAAGACCGAAGGATACGGTGAGCTCGTTCTGCGTGAATCGGTCCAATAATTAACAAAAATGTAAGGCAGCTGTTAGTAATTGTAACATTAAGACGTCCAACAACTTAGTCTAGCCGTGACCATGGATGCTGTAAAGGATCCGAAACGTCGGGAATCAAATAATATCAATACAACGCGATAAAATCCGTAAAAAGTAGTTTTATTTCAATCCATAAACTTTTGTTTTAATTACAACTTTTCCACATCTCAACAGTTGAATTCATGCTGAGGTAGCAAATACGTATTCTCTTAAAATCGACAGAGCCAATCGCGGACATCATTGAATGTACAAAAATTATAGTAATCGAATATTTAAAAAAAACATGTACTATGAACGATACACTAATTCATAATTAACCAATATCTTATTGCTGGGCACGGGTCTCCTCTCAGAGTGATATGAATATGATAATATGAAATGTACTATATTCAAGCTATCTTATTTACTATATAGAAATATTATTAAATAATCTATTTCCATAATGTACAAAAATTTTATAAGTACTATAGTTAGTTATTTTGATTATGCCTGAAAACATTTATCTACCTATAGAATTACTAACCTAGGCCTAAGGCGTGCTTAAAAACTAAAAACTCAGTATAAACTCCAATTAATCCCCAAAAAGGACTAAGTGATAAGAGTCCTTTTTTAAATTAACTGAGCGCCAAAATAATTTGGTCGTCTTTTTTCAGAGTTTTTTTTTATTCGCCATAATTTAAGTCGTAAATCAGAAGCAAGGTAACTAAGAGAAATTCTTAATTACGGAGCTTAAAAAGGCACTTAAGACGGCATCGCGAAATTTAATTTTTGCCCCGCGATGTTGCGTGTTTTTTAAGCTGAATAGATGTGAAGAGGCGAGTGGAGCTACATTTTTATTGGGGATCAGTGTGAAATATCTTTAGTAATTTTACTCTTCATCATTTCTCAAAAGAACAGGTCTAATAAAAAAAAATAGCATGAAACAGCAATGTACAATCAACATCAAATCAAGTTTATTATTCTAAACTCTATTAGGTGGAAATTAAATTGATACTCGATTGAAGAAATTTGACAGTTTTGGATACCATGATGTGAAGAAGCCTTATTCTGTCAACACCATACAAGATAACAGAATAAGGCTTCTACAAAAAATCTGATGTAACGTTCGGTAGGTACCTGAAATTCAAGTAAAAAATAAAGAAAGGAGGTACTGGGTATATTTGTGAGTGTACTAGTGTATCTGAGTAAGTGAAGTGCGCTGATTCTGAGGTGTAACACAAAAACCGCCTCCTACTGAGGTCCTGAGTTCGATTCCTAGGACGAGCAGGGTTATTGTGGTTTTCTACGAAATTCTCAGCTCAGTTTGTTTTATGCTCGGTTAATGGCTGTAGGCTCACCCCCTATTACATGGAACCTAACCATACTAGCGAACTGTAAGAAAGAAATTTATTTGGCACAATTTTCACCCTATTACTAGTTATTTTATTTATTTATTTATGTTATGCTTAATGTGAGTCTCGCAGCTGCGCCAAATATGTAGGTCTAATTCATCATTTTTTCCGGCTGCTGTAGGTGTACATTGGTACACCTCTGCCTAACCCTTCGGGGAATCTTGTATTTAAACGTGATGGAATGTTATTAAAACACAGCTCTCGCTACCTACCTTGTATACCTAACGTTTCTGTCAAGTGTACATTCTGCGACAAACCCAATACCTAAACTTTATCTTCACGTTGTTAATACAGTAAAGCCTGTGAATCCAAGCCGTCTTATTGTGTCTGGGCGTCAATCGAATCAGACTTCAATCTCCTGCCTCCATTGAGTTAGTGCCTAAGATGGGCCGGACCAACAAGTGGCCGGATATTTTTATATTTCATCCGTCTAAGGGTACTATTTGGACTCGACCAAGCTTAAAGGATTGGTTATCTGATTTTCAGCCCGAAACTTTGAGTTAACGTGCAGTTTTTTTCACCAACTATAGATTTGGTTGATTCATTCTGAGTAGGCCTAGTGTGACAGCAGCCTCACCAGCGGGTGAGGCTGCTGTGAGGACCTGGATTCAATTACCAGGTCAAGATAAGTGTTATTTGGATTTTCAGTTTCAGCAGGACGGAGTTTAAATTTGTGCCCGGTTAGTGGCAATAGGCTCGCCCTATTGACGATACATGACTCACGGTGGCTAACAGCCAGTATCAAATCAGTCAGTAGATTAGCTTGCTAGAGATAGGATTTGGACATAATGTCCGTACAAGTAATGTCAAAATCCTAGTAAGCAAATCCATCGACAGATTTTTTATTAGGACTGGCAGTTAGAGGTCATAAAGTCTGGTTTATATAACCAACGCAGGTTCGAATCCTGCTAGCGGTCGAATATATCCTCCACTAAAATAACTTAATATTTGATAGTTTTCACTATAGTTCTTATGACTGTAGGTCAGCTGTACCCTTGTCACCGTCCGGTTAATATTTAAGGGTTGCGACTCGATGTAAATCTTACTTATACCCTCGTCGCCCCCTGATTACTTGCTAACTGGCCTGTTTTGAAATTCGCCGCTGTTTCATGTGTCGCAAATAGTTTTTTGGACATTTATTTATTTTCTTTTCATGAAGGGTAGGCTTTGCAGATTTGACAGGAGGTTTATAGTCTGGGGATTTACACTATGTGGGAAATAGATGTCGAGGAAATAAGCAACGTATCAACACCTACTTTCTTCAAAAGGCCATTTCAGACACTGCCCTGCCTTGTATCACTCACATATTCATATATGTACTATTATGTCTGGACTTCAAAAGAGACCATGATTCTCTGAGTTTGTTTCGGTGTTTCTTCTCAGAGGTCGTCAGCTAGGAAATGCCGACACCATCTAGTACTTAAAAAAAGACATGTAAAAGTATCTTTGACAGATCTATTTACAGAAAATAAATATCATATCATCATACTTATGTAAAATTGTACGATATAATATAACAGGGGGTTAGGCAGCGGCGTACTAATGTATGTATGCGCCGGTATGTTTGGGTCCCATGTAATAGGGGGCGAGCCTATTGCCATAAACCAGGCACATATCCCAAACTCCGAGCTGCTACTGAGAATTTAATAGAAAAATACTTTCCTTGACCTGGAATTCTAGCATACCAATTTCCCTCAGGACCACTAGGCTAATGAGGCAGTCAGAGCTTGTACATGGTTGATCAATAAATATATTCTATTCTATCCACAAGGACGTCTTGTCGCTGCGACAAGATGCAAATATTACCGACCTTTGAAAAAAATTGTCGGCCTAAGCCTGTTCGAAATTCCGCACAATTGGCCTAACTTGGCGACTGTCTAGTAGCCTACTGTCTGAGGCACATGTCGCAATGTGTACACCATATCTAATATATTAGGACACAAAAAACAATCGCCTTATCACAACTTGGTCACGTCAGATTTTAAACTTAGACATTAAAAGAATAACATTAAAATTTAAAACTTAAAATATCCCCGCAGCTTAAAGACATGGTTACCATGTTCTTGCAATATCATTGGAGTAACAGGATACCGAATTACAAATCGATTAGACCTGTGGAAATTGCTCACATCCCTTCATGAACCAGAAAAGATCTGATAATCTTCAAACGGCTGGCCAGATTTTTTTAAATCATAGCTGCACACACACATACACTCTCGATCAAATCGCCTATCAAATAAAAATAAATTAATCAAAATCGGTCCATTCGTTTTGGCGCTACAATGCAACAGATAGATACGTTAAACTTATAAAAAAAATTTGCGTCAGAGGTTAAAAACTGTTCTTTTTTAAGCAAAGAAACCAGTTTATTCTTTCAAAAGCCGTACTAACCTTACATCATTTACTTAGGTAAGCCTAGTGGATACATAAAAAACTTGGTTTTCATAAATACGATCCGTTCCACTGAAATTGTTTCAGCATTATTCATGACCTGCTGATAAATTTTCACGAGCCGCGAAAAATGTAAGCTTACATGAAGGAAGTATTAAAAAGTTGTGTATTTATATGTTTTGGTGTTACCAACTTGATTTATGTTTGTAATTATTTTGTTCAGGGTTTGGTATTAAATTTTTGTATTAAGGTACATACAGCCGTGATTCTATAGGTATGAAATATTTTTAAAGGCTAGCTGCCAGACACCTGTCCATATTTCAACTAAAGAAATAACGTAAAATTTATTTTTATTTTTACTCTTAATAATTTGCTACCTGGGAACATAGAACCTGGTAATATATCCGAGTATGCATTTACTAATTCAATATGACGCGATAAAATCCGTATAAAAGTGCTAATGTCAATGTCAATAACTATAAAAAGTGTTGAAAATAGTCAACAGACTTTAAAAAGTGTTTTTATTCATTTAAAAACCACCACCTTCACGTGACCAGAGGGCTGGCTTGTTCCTAGGACAGCGCATAAGCATTGCCATTCAGCGTGGCAATGCTGCCAGTCTTCTGGGCACCTTCCCGGACGACAGCGATACCGAGGAATACTTTGACGCTTAGTCACGCCTGTCTTTTAGATTTATTTAGATAGCTTTTTTTTACGTTCATGTATTTTATGTAAATAGTGTATATAATAAAATAATTTAATTTAATTCAGATAATAAATACTTATAATTTAAAAACTGATAAAATTGCAAATAAAGTTACCTAATTGTTTTATGAAAAATTCTTCATAAGCTTGATATTAGTCGCCCAATTCAATTCATTATTTGCATAATAGGAGTTTTTCACAAGACGTTGCATTGCGTTGTTGCGTCACATTCAAACATTTTGACTGTGACGTGACTCAGCTTTAAGCATGTCAAAAATTAGTCATAAAACATAAATATTTATAGTCAGCCACAATGACATGATATCTAAATTAGTCATATATAATTCATATTCATATAACTTGTTTGAATAATACTGATACTGTATAAAAGCATTTCTCCATTACCCATATTTTCATTTGCTTTCTAAATCTATTTGAGGGTAGTTCTTTGATTTTCATAGGAATAGCATTATATATACGTTCACAAATTACTTTAAATATTTTTAAATACATTCACAGTCTTCGGTGCATTTATCAAAACAATTCTATTTCGATTCCTTGTGCTTCTATGAAACATGTCCCTAGCTGTTTTAAATAGGTCAGTGTTTAATTTAACGAACATAGCTGCTTCCAGGATGTACATACAGGCTAATGTGAGAATTTTTTTTTTAAAAAGGGCCTTGCAAGATTCCCAATGCGCTATACCTGCAATGGCTCTGACGTTTTTTTTTGTGCTAGAAAAGCTTTCTCAACATATGTCGAATTACCTCAAAGCAAGAGACCATATTTCAAAATGGAGGACACCTATCACGTAACTCACACACATACACACACTTACACAAAGTATTCAGTGTGAGTGAGTACCTATGTAAGGTACTCACTCACAATCACATACACAAACACACAACCACTCACACACACAATCACACATAATTTATAAATTTTTGGTTTCCCTTTTCTCCTACTTTTATTACTACTTTACGTAATGCACTAAATTGCCTAGTAATCTTTTTTTATTTAATTCATGGTTGGCATAACAGATTGTACCTATGTAATCATATGGGGAATGTATTGAATTCTGTAATACAGTTAAGAACTAGCTCAAAATCCAGGGAATACACGCAACATACATGTCAAATAAATAATTATTTATGTTTTATTTATTTATATTACATAAAAATAAAATTATAATAATGTCACAAGATATAAAGGTCATCACTGATTTATAAGCCCTAGTTTAGTTTAGTTGTTAGTTTTCCAAAATTAATTTAAAATATGCCTCATAATACATAACATGCAGATTTTAATGGCCTGTCGATAATAACTGCAGCTACAGTCCATCAATCAGCGGCCGGAAATTGATCGGCCATTACGTGACTCCACATGACCGCGGCTTACATCATGCATGCATGGCCCATAAAAATAAAATATGTACAATATATCTTATATCATCATGCCTGTATTACCCGAAGGATTATGCAGAGTTTTACTACGTTGAGAATAGTGATAGCCTTATTAATTATTAGATATGTGACCGTTGGACTAGGCATTTACCTCTCTCAGTAATAATAAAATAAATTATAAAATATATATTTTTAAAGATTAAAAGTTAAGCATGCCTTTCTATAATGATTGCTTCTTGCGGTAGTTAGATAAAATAAAATATAATAATATTCAAAAAAATATATTTTTTATATACTTTTTAGTGTGAACCCCTCTCAATTTAGGGTGAAGGCCTCCAGAGAGACCCAGTAGTCTCTGTACCCAGTAGTCTGTGGCTTTTTTCATCCGTAGTTTTCCAGCAATTTCTGTGATGTCGCCTGCCCATCTGGTGTTTAGTCTTACTATCTTTCTTTTTCCTGTGAGGCCTGACCATGACGTCAGCCGACAGGTCTAATGATGGAGGTAGACTTACCGTCTCTCAAATATTTATGTTTCACGGATACTTATTAGTTTAAGTGTACTATGTGTCTCGTTCGTTTCATTACAGAGGTCTCTGACTTTGAAAAAAAAAGAAATTAATATTGTTTATCTCTGACAGAATAGAGGAGATTATTTTAGATTTCGTGAGGGTAACTAAAGAATGTAAGGTTCTGAAATCAATTCTCAAGTCGAGACTTTGTAACGAAATTTTCAAGGACGATACACTTCTGGCCTTATTTGAACAGGCGTACTGAGATGTCAATTAAGATAAAAAAATGATAATACCTAAATTTTGTTCTATCTAAAATAGAATCAAACTAATTTGGTTAAAGGACAAATTTTTTTTGTTTGTTTTTTTTTATACGGATTTATAGGGATGTTTCATAAATTTAAGAAGCCTACATCAGTATAAAAATTGTTTTAAGATTTTGATTTGGATTCCCGGGACGAGTAAAGTTTTAGTGAGTGTTTCTATCAAAACCTCAGTATCGGCTAAGATGGCAATCAACTTCCCCTTATAATGTGATCTAAAAACATAATGAGAATCAGTAATAATTAGAAGCGGGCGGTAGCCTAATGGCTAGGGCGTCACACTTGCGATCATAATGGTTGCCGGCTCGAAACCCACCCATTGAACTACCGACGTTAAACTACTCGTAAAATAAGCATTTAGCTTAGCACGAGGGGTTAACAAGAATACTAGTAATGTGTGACCCACATTGCTTACTAGCAATAGTAAATAGTAGTTTAAAAAAAAGTTTCCTAGCTTTTTTTAAAAAAAATGTCGTCTTTCACCCTCCCGGCACACAGGCGTGATGGTATGTTATGTTTCTGCAGGATTTCCCACCAAAATCCGTGTCACTTACCCAACAAATCATCATTCTGAGCGATTACCGACGGACACATACAAATGTAGCTCAGTGCGTCATGCATACGAAAACAAGACTCGTTCAAGATTCATAGTCCGGGTATAGTCACAATATCCCATGAGAGTGACGCTCGCGCCCTCTGGCGGAGAGCTATGACATCAATCAAAGTCAGTAGCAGTACTGACCTAAAGGCTTTGAGACTGACCAACCTTTTTTAGATTTGTTAGAAGAGTTAGACAGTACTAATGTTATTATACAATAATTATGTTAAAAAACCCTGACCGACCTATGAAGGTATTGTTAGGTATCGAGATCTGATTCTTTTATATTATAATTTTCATGTGTAACGTGAAAATCTGCGAAACACGTTTATGTTGTGTTTCGCCGAGTGAGTGAGGATACCGGAAGCCCAATCCCATTTAAAAGACTAGCAACGCACTCGTGACTCCTCTGGTTTTGCGGGTGTTCATGGGCGGCGGTAATCGCTTACCATCAGGCGATCTGTCTGCTCGTTTGCATGGGATGAGGGATCCCATAAAAAAACAAGAAAAAATCCTTGAAAAAATATATTATATAACGAGGAAACTGAAATGGCAATACTTACGGTGCCAGCGAACCCGTCCTTGGGTGCCAAACATAATAAGGCCCATGAGGGCTATATAACATTTAAAAAAATTGCTGGATTTTGGGGTAATTGTGGCAATTTGGCCACGACGACCTTGAATTTTAAACATCATATATGTTTACTTTAATGAATATTTAATGTTGCTTAATTATTTTAATTGGTGATGTGATTGGGATACCTATATGCCCCTTTTGGGTTGGACAGTTTTTTTAACATAGTATATAATTATTTTATGTACTAAACTTAGTTCATCTGTATAATTTAGATCCTATGTCATAGCGCCCTCTATGACATAGGATCTAAAACATTCAGATGCCTATTACCATTTACCGGGCACAAATCTAGACTTTGAGCTCCTACTGAGAATTTAAATAGAATACTCCAATAACACTACTCGACCTGGGAATCGAACTCTAGCCTACTGGTCCAGATAGTACTGGTCCAGACCACTGGACTACTGAAGCAGTTAGAACGCTAGAAATCTGAATAATGTTGGATTATCCAAACTGGGTGTCAATGTGTGACTGTAGGCTGCTGGTGGCACTGCAACTCCTCATGTGATAACTTTAAACAAATGTCAGTCAATGTCTAGGCATTAATATAATGTAATGTTGATTGCAGCTTTGTACTTTGTTTCCCTTTTTTTAGGGCTGTTATTTAATTATTTTATTTTTTTATGGGATAGGGGGCAAACGAGCAGATGGATCGCCTGATGGTAAGCGATTACCGTCGCCCATGGACACCCGCAAACCAGAGGAGTCACAAGTGCGTTGCCGGTTTTTTCAAAGGGGATTGGGCCTCCGGTATTCTCACTCACTCGGCAAAACACAACGCAGCGTTGTTTCTCGCCGGTTTTCTGTGAGGCCGTGGTATCACTCCGTTCGAGCCGGTCCATTCGTAGCGAAGCATGGCTCTCCCACGGTATATTATTATACCTATACGCCGACCAATTAATGATTTACGTGTGTATAAGTCTATATGAAGTGTCATCAGTTGGATGCTAGGTATATGGTATTATGACCGCGAATATACATAAGTACACCTCTACCTAACCTTTGTGAGAATACAGGCATGATGTTATGATTATTTTAAGCTTCTAGCACTAAATATATTATTATATATACTAGTATGTATCGCCAGCTTGTAGTCCACTTAACATCAGTGTGGCTATTGACCTGCATGCTTTGGTTGACAATAAAACAAAAGAAATCTAGTACGCACACCATAAAACGAACACACACACAACCTAATAGTCTTAATTAACTACACAGATAATTAACCATCTCCGACACTGATCACGTTCTCATTCCGCCCAATTCCGCGAGAAAAACAAGCGATAAATAATCTCATTGTCACATTACAGCGCGATCAAAACGTAACTACCCCCATTCTAAGAATCACTGCCTTTTTCCGCTTTCTTTACGTTTTTGTCCCTTTTTCTTTTGTTACGATCCACCGATGTTTTCCGAAAAGAATTTCGGTGTTCTTGGGTAACCGAAAAAATGGAATTGTTTTTCATTGAGTCATAAGATACTTAAAAAAATTAGACTACTGATAAGTTGGTGCTCCAAGAGTTGTAGAGTAAGCGCCTTAACTCCGCCTTATTCCAGCACGGCAGAGTAGGCCACCGGTTTTGCATTATATTATTTAAAGTAATTGTTGGTCATTCAAATGGCTTCCTTTATTTTATTGTGTAATTAAATATACATAATGTAATTAAATACTGACACAAGTAAGTAGTAAGTAGAAAAAAGAACAATTTCTTTAGGAATAATTGGGAGATTCCTAAGTAATTAGAAAATGTGTAATCCTTACGTTAGCTATAAATTATTCAGAACTTAGATCTTGAATAAATACTTACCTAATACATAAATACAAGGTCCCGGGTTTGATTCCCAGGTCAAGCAAAACATTATATGGTTTTTCTATGAAGTTCTCAATAGCATTAACCCGGTTAATGGCAATTGGCTCGCCTCTATATATATGGGACCTCAACATAGCGGCGAACTGTGGGTACATTAGTACGCCTCTGCCTAACCTTTTGGGGAGTACAGAGTAATGCCATGTTATGTCATTGTAACATTTAACACGGTTTAGAATATTGTTCCTCACTGCCTTTCTGAGATAGGTATCCCGTAAGAGACGTGAAAATATCTGACTTTTACTGTATTTGTAGTATTTAATTTTAATACTTCAATGTTATTCTTCCAAAGTCTTTGGAGGATTTTAGGTTTCTTTGGATAATCTATCACATTGTCCCCAATATACTGTATGCAGATTAGTTAGAAATAGGAACACTAGGCGTGGAAACGAGCCGGGTCGTACATTTTGCTGATAGATGACGCGACGGACGAATGGTGCGTTGTGACAGGGATTTGTTGGGTTTTATGTCGCGTTGTTGTTGTCTAAACGATATAGTTTTGAAGATAACCGGGCCAAAATAGGTACTGAGTTTTTGTATGCAAATTCTGACATGTTTTTTAATCTGGATTTTGCTAAAATACTCGTAGTACCAAACGAGCTTTTAATTCTAAACTCTTCCATCAATTTATTTTATTTTATCTGTGATTATTTGTTTGACGAGTTTACGGACATAAGCCTCAATGGCGCCTCAAAGATATAATATGATTATGAATAGCTTAACTTAGCATTGAGGTATTACAAATATGCAAATCATAATCATAAAATTTAACACTTGAATATTGTCATGGATAGAAGCTTTATTTAATAGTATTCTATTATTTTCTAATGAAAATAAAATTAAATAAAATTTCTATGTAAATGTTGAAATATAATTGTAAAAAAAAATCTTTGAATTTAGGCATTGTTTCGTTACATATTTGAAAGATAAACTGCTATAAATAATCCATTTTCACAACGTACAACCTTATCAACCCTGTTTAACTCATTAATTTTGTACTTCCACACTAATTAAATCAGTCAAAGTCGGTAACTTTAATACTAAGAACAAACATAATATAATAATCATATTTCGTAATAATATATTTATTTAAGCCAGATTACTTTGAAACCAACAGATGAATCAAGTTAATTAGAGTGCATGTCATTACACTCACTTGAGTAGATATGAAGTGTGTCTGTCCCGTGAATGTCATTTGTAATAGTGGTGACATGTATAATAGGATCTTTGACCTCTACCCTTTTTGAAATGTATTTTAAGGGAATTTACCAAGTTTAATCCAGACGGCTCAATGTCGCGAGGGACGTCATAAATTGAGCTACACTTGTCATCGATATTCTATGAGGAATCTACTTATAAAAAAATATTTTCGGGTATTTTCCGCTGACCCAGAACTATGAAATTTGGAAGTAATACCGCATAGGGAAAAATCTGAAAACTATACATTTGTAATTAATTATAATAAGTACCTACAAATTTGTACGGAAGCTTCGGTGAGAAAGTCCGACTCGAGCTTGCCGGTTTTTTAAAATGCTTACCCCTCAATAGACTGACCGCAGCAAGCACAGCTTAACCTAGCATACATACCTAGCATGCATAACCCTGAAATACAACTAGTTGATACTATAAAATAGGAAATACACGATATTATCCATTACCTTTCCACATTCGAAATCTGTCTGTTATGATGCACGCGCCGATGCTACAAGCGGACTGGTTATCAAATATTTATGGCTCAATCCTTTCCGACTGATTGCGATGTACTCCCGTCACGACATTGAAGTACTACGCGGCGGATATTAAAATATACCCATGAAAAATAGTGGGGAGATTTTATTTGTGGGGGTTGGGGGGGAAAATTTGGTGTGTATTATGGTTATTGCGCGGAATTTTTACGTTTCTTGCTATTGTTATGCCAGGTTATGAATAGAATGGTAACATAACATACCTATACCATACTTGTATTACCTAGTTAGGTAGGATATACACCCACAGTTCGCTATGTTTAGGTCTCATCTGGTGTACCTATTGCCGTTAACCAGGCACAAATCCAAACTCCGAAATGATACTGAAAATTTAGAAAAACTCTTTTTATCTGTTAGAATTCTTAAGTTGGTTAGAAGAGGTGGCTTTTTGGTGTGAAAAGATAACGACAACATAAATCTCCTCTCTGATCTCAAGAGATCAGAGGGTTTGACTGGTTGGTGATCACCGTTACGTCAGAGTCTATTGTAAATCATCTGGTTCTGTGTTTTGACTTTCATAAAAGCCAGTTCCCTCATAATTGCTGCAACTCCAGCAGTTCGTATGGTCTGCTTAAGGCAACGCAACAGTAACTCCTATAGTTTTTCAAGTGTCCATGGACGGTAATGACTACTTACCATCAGGTGGCTCGTCGGTTTTTTTGCCGGAAAGTTGTTTTTGTTTATACTAGCCATTACTGTCCCGATACTAGGCATAATCCTCCCTCAAGACTTTCTAAGGTAGAGTACCTTAGAAAGTCTTGAGGGAGGATTATGCCTAGTCATATCTCCTGCGGCCCCCTAAACCAGCCCTCGATTGCCGACATAAATTATTTCAAATATCGAAACCAGTCAATGAGAAAATCTGCAGGAAAAAAACATTATTGCTTGACTTTCAACTCGTGTATATCTTCAGAGACATATCTCGCGTTCAAAAATCTTCAGACACATTTCCAGTCTCTACACTGATACGAGAGCAATCTGTGACAAGCGTTGATCTCTCAAGTGCGCATTGTCATCACGACATCTTCGCTACTCTCTGAGATTGACGTGCTCTCAACCGTCTCACAACAAACAAGTATTTGCTCTACACTCCCAATATCTGACACTGATGACATACTTTTTGGAAAAAAAAGACGGTGTAAGGAATTGATTCCTGCTTTCAGAATAAGATGTAGTGTACATTTCTTTTTTTTTATTTCGGTAACCGTCGTGTGTGACGAATTTTGTTAGATTCCGTTTAGAGACTGGACGGAAACACACAAAATGCGGGTCTAGACGAGAAAGATTATCATTTCCGTCCGAAATATATAGGTTTTTTTTTCTTTGTAATAGTATTAAGCTCCCATCCTTTTTTCATGACAATAATAAACTGACCTATTAGGAGATAGGCAAGAATCAAGATAAACTTATGCATAGAAAAAAAATGTTTTTATTGAATCTAATACATTGTTGTTCATTACAAAAATTAAGACAGCCCCTGTAAGTTATTAGTATACTTGTATTGGGGTTGCCTCGCAACTTCCATGAATTTAACTTAACAATGTTAGACCAATTAAATTCTTAGCCTTGTAACATTTAGAATAAAATAGTTATTAAATCCATTTATGGTTTTATCTTAGAAGTATAGAATTATTTTAGTCAGACTTAGTGTATTAATAAAACTTGATAGAATTACCAATAACTAGACCAGGGTCCTAATTATAGATCACTTATTCGCGGTCTCCCAAAATTTTTCTGATCTGAGTTAAGCCATTAATCGTGCGACTTGCCCAGTTAATGGCAATAGCTTCACCTGGTATTACTTAGGTCCGAAATCTGGTAGAACTGTGGATTTACATTATAATACCTTTGACTAACCGTTCGGGGAATACAGGTGTGATGGTATGTTATGTTATACAACCACCATAAGTTTTTACTTACGATATTGTATCAATAAGCCTGAATAAGGCCTAACTCTGTCTATGCCCGAGAAACAGACGTCACTTCCTTAGATTGATCGTCATCCCATCTGAATGTGTCACTTGCGGCCTGTTACCGATACACTCCAATTTGTGACGGACTTCGTGAAGATACCAACCTATAGAATTATTTGTTGTTTTATATATCTATGGTTTGGGTCTCGTGTTTTTGCAGTTATTCAGAAATTGACTTAGTTATACACTAGCTAATGTTTTAAAAATCTGATTAGACTGGATGCCACCTCGAGATGAAAGGTTTAGGTGATCCTATATGATATATTATCTTGCTCTCTAGCTTGTATCGCCGAAGGATAAGGCAGAGATGTATGTATGTCGCCGGTATATTTTAGGTTCCATGTAACAGGGAGCGAGCCTATTGCCATACCGGGCACAAATCCAAACTCCGGGCTGTTATTAAGAATTATATACAAAAACTCAATAACGATACTTGACCTGGGAACTGAACTCAGAACATTACGTACCATGACATTATAATCGACATTATTTTAATCTCCTTGATGACTTAAATAATGTTGGTTGTAGAAACTCCAATGAAAATACTCTTATTCACAAAACTAAACCATAATAGTGTCGTAAAACCATTATTTTTTTATGAAATAGTTTACAGTACCTATTGGTTTAAAAGGGACCGGGTAATTCTAGATTGCCCCATAACGCCCCATAAGGCTGCTCCCGACAATAATTGTCGAACATATCGATGGGAAACCGTTCCATGACATTCTATGGTGTCCTCAATCGGAATGTGGGGTCATAAAGATTGGTATAATGGTGTTTTGACCGAAGAAACTCTGCGATATTGCGTGATTATTTCAGATGATTGAATGAATAAAAACATCTATTAGTTTTATGACATGTAGATTATTCTAAATGGTTAGAAACGACATGGTACGAGCCGCGGGTTATACTTGGACCAGGCTCACTAAAGAGAGGAGCTTTTGGAAATGTAAGGAAGCCTTTGCCCTATCTTGGATGTCCACTAAGTAAATTTAATGAATTTTCTTTTTTTATGTTTTTAAAATTATATTGGCCTTTCTTCTTTTTGGGAATAAATTAACTAACTAAAAAAACATACTGCGAAATGACTCAAGTGGTCGCAACCGCAGCATCACAGCTTGAGGATATAATATGTTGTATGAACTGGCAGTATCATTAATTAATTTATCTAGCTGTACCCCGCGGTTTTACCCACTTTGCCCCATTCCTACGGGTCGTAGCGTATAACCTTCCTCATGAGTGACTCCGCCCATTGATGAAAACCATTTGAAAATCCGTTCGGTATTTTTTAAGTTTATCGTGGTCAGACAGGCGACGCGGTGGGGTAACTTTGTTTTATAAAGTAGTGATGACTGCAAAAATCTGTTTATTATAGTGTGCCTGCAATTATACCTACTGCCTCATTAGTCTAGTAGTCGTTAGTGCGACTGCTACGTTAGAGATTGATTCCCAGGCTAGGCAAATTGTTATAGAATTATTCTATAAAATCCTCAGCAGGGATTCGGATTTGTGCTCGGTTAATAACATGGGACTTGTGAACATTGGCGATATAAACGTTATTAATTATTATAAAACCAAAGTGCATGAAACATAATTATGTAATTAAAAATAATCACGATTGATTCGAATTGAAGTTAATTGCTAATATGCCAAAGAGTCAGATAAAAGCTGTAAACAAAAATATCTCTTGCGTCAAGGGTTAAAAATGTAAATATTCGCAAAGCATTCGTTTCAAAACTTTTGGACGGTACAAGCGACATCTGTCATGTTATTCCGCAGGTACAAAACTATTTGGTGACAACTACTCCGTGTGCCTTCTTGAAACTTTACACCTAAACTTTCAACGCCTTGGAGTCTAGAGCTGCGAAAATAAGGCTTTACCTGTCTCCATTATAGGACACGACACGATAATATTGGCTACTTCGAACCGTATAGATAATTATACTCGGACAAAGCCAAATGTTTTATTTCAATTAGAACCTACCTACATGTACTTTTGAATTGTTAAAATTAGGTGCACAGTTCCAAATAGTGGGTTATAAGGAGAAGAACCGGCAAGAAATCATCCATATATATATACTCCTTTAAATAAAAATTATGAATGCACAGTGGTTCAATTTTAAATCTGGTAGTTACATTTGACTTTCGAATTTATACAAACAGATTACAAGAAAGATTATCATTTGCTTCAAGTCCTGGTCCAAGTCGAAATGTTGACAGACCAGCAGCTAGGTGGTACATTCAACTTGATGCAATTACTCTGAAGAGGATGAAAAAGGTCATTGTTTTACCAGTGAAGTAAAGCAAAGAAATAGAAGATAACTTCCACAAAAGTTTTTGCGAAAGTGAAACAGCACTCATTAAGAGCAGCTTCATACTATCATTAGGACAGTCACTTATGGGTATTCCCCTAAATCTGATCATAGCGAATGTTTGTGTCATATAAGGAAACTGATCTAAAAATTTATTTTAAGTTCAGTTCTTACATTAGAAGACAGGGCTTTGGCAGACAATTTTTTTTCTTCAATTTAGTACAGAGCGTTTGCCTTGCAGGTATTTGCTTTTATCTTGTTACAAAGGCATATATATACATCTATTAGATATGTATACTTTTTGGGTAAGAACTTATCATATGACTATGATCTATTCACTTTTTTCGACATCTGTCCAAAAAGAAGCAGCCTAATTCATATCAGACTGCATAGCGAGAAACTATAAATCATTCCTCAAACTAGAGGGCGTGTCAGTCTCGTAACATCCTCATAAGTCATAGTTACAACCCTACCACTAACCGAAGGAATAATAACGTGGTATCTGAGCCATGTCTTCTCTAGCTAAAGAAATAATTTTGTAAAAGATAAACTGTCAAGATTCAGAAGACTTTACCAAAAAGTCATATACAATTTTTAAACATTCGGTTGACGTACCTACGCGTTAGGGTTACCGAACTAATTATAAATTCGAACTAAACCGTTATTCAAAAGTAAATAACATCAATGATCAAGGGAATAATTTAGAGTTTCTTTTTTGGAAATCTGTGCACCTTTTACTCGTGTGTTTTAAAGGGATTTGATTTGTTTTTGTTTAAAATATCAAGTGTGTTATTTTTGTTTAAAAAACAAGACTGTGCAAAAAAACTTATCACTTGACACTTAATTATCAGCTTACCAGTGTAGTTTTTACCAAGTTCCTCGAAAAAATGTAGTCATTATTATAATTAATTATTGGCAGTTTGCTTTAGCTCTCTCGTTTACTGTGGTAAACTTGGATTGACAGCTTTTTTTTGAGTTAATACATGCTCGACTGGGGAAGTACCTCCACCTTGCAGAAAATTGTAGCATAGCTCCGTGCTATGTTGTGTTCCTAACGGTGAGTATGGTCGCCAGAGCTCCGCGAGGAAGCGTTGTGTTGGCAGTGTGGAGACCCGGTGGTGTTTTGTTACCGCCGCCGTCATGCATGGCAGAATGTCTCTTATGCTGCCAGCCCAACTATTCCTCCTTAGTTTACAGGATCGTATGCTTGTTTGCCACCTTTGTGGTATAAAAAAGAGGTCTGCCGAAATAGTCGTAAAGCACATCAAGTGAATATACATTGCCCTTACTGCAACTCAACACTAGACATTCCTCTACCGTCCATCCAGCCTATAAATTACTTCAAATTAGCATTTTAACCAAATAACACACATGCTAATCCCGTCTAACAATGTACATAAACACAGTTAGGTACCAAACAAGCAAAGACACAGTGACTGTTGCCGCAAGTTAAACTCAACAAATCTGCGCTAGTCACCGAGGTTAATCTGAGGGAAGCTGATGTCGGCTGAGTCACTCTTTCATCTAGATGAGCGAATTGGTAGGTGAAATTGAGCCTATGAAGTTCAGAAACGATTATTTATTCGGTGGTAGGACCTCTCGGCCGAATGGAAGGGGCATGAAAAGGCCTTGGTCCAACAGTGGATAGCATATGGTTGATGATGAGGACCTCTTGAGGTCTGGACTCGTTAGTGGCCGCTCTTTAGTCAGAGTCTGATAAAGGACCTCGGTGTGTGTTTCGACTGTTGCGCACGAGAGCCAATTCCCTCTCAGTTTATCAAATCCTCTGGAGATGCAGGTGTCTACGGGGCGGTGAAGATTACTTACCATCAGGTGGATAGGATCAGTTTGATTTGAATTTCAGTACCACTAAATTTTATTTTTTTATCCAAAAAAATATTAGATTCAAACAACGTTTGCGTTGTGTTTCGCCAAGTGAGTGAGGTTACCGGAGGCCCAATCCCCTTTTAAAAGGCGAGCAACTCACTTGTGACTCCTCTGGTGTTGCGGGTGTCCATGGGCGGCGGTAATTGCTTACCATCCGTTTGTCCCCCTATCCCATAAATAAGAAGATTACGATAAAAATCTACTATTTTTTAGTATCTTAAAGATCAAAACAAAGAGTTTGAAAATGAAAACAAGAGTTGATCTCACCCCATAATAAGACAATAAAAACGATGGTAAATTCAAATATTCCATCCCATGGGTTACCTTAACAATACCTTTCGGGATTACGTGTTTCCTTACAAAAGCTTTTTCTTATGAGCTTTTCAAACACCCGAGATATTGTGTTTACTTAGTTATGTTAATAATAAGTTATTACAAACCTATAGCTACTACTGTTCTCTAATTCGATTTAATGCAAAATGTGGGCGTCCCTAATTATTTACATACTATTAATATACGAATGTGTATATATTATGGGCCGACCGTTTAACTGGGCCGATCGAGATTTATCTGGGCAGATCATGATGTGCCGCAATTTCGTCATATGGCCGATTATTTCATGATGTGCCTAACCTAATCTTTTTCCATGTAAGTACGTACAACGGCTACAGTTCGGTTCATTTTGTGGCCACAGTTCTGACCTAACCTCATCGATGTTTATATTTCGTTTATCCGGCGTATCGCAATTTGCCCAGGCAGATCTCGATCGACCCATTAAATCGATCGGCCCATATAAAATAAACATAAGAAAATCTTTGTTGGCTAAAGGCTTACTTACTTATACTGTGGAAAGAAAATTGTTAATTGTAAGGGTCCGGCGGAGCTTGAATTGCCCACAAAAACGTAATACCGAAATAAATCATAATCCAGACAATATTATATAAAATTATGTTATTATTTGGATTAGGATACCGTTAATCTAGGTTCTTACGATACTATTTCGTCTATTATTACTTCAATGAAAATAAAAGACCGGAAAATCGTTCCAAACTTGGTAAAGTTATCAAAAAGTGCATTCGCTTACATTGATTTCCAGTGACATATTTTGGACGAAATGGTAGAGTAGGAACCTAGACTAACGGTATCGGAATCCAATTAATAACAGATTTTGATTTAATTGTGTTTGAATTACGATTTATTTCGGTATTACGTTTCGGTATTGTTTTAAGTAGATTTTTTTTTTATTATTATTATTTTTTTTTTTTTCTCTTTCTTTCTTGTGTACGCCAGGCTACCTATTTTTCACCTCTCCTTTCTCTCGTGTCCATCCAAAGGTTGTCTGTAAGAGATCGCTTTTAGCGATAAGACCGCCCATTGTACCCTTTTATGACTTAGAAATTTGTACATATCATTATTTTTTTTGTTTTTTGGTGTGCAATAAAGAATATTCTATTCTATTCTATACGTTTCCAAGAAAAATTCGGTCCGCGGGCCTCTTAAACCATCGTCGGGCAGGTTGTCCATTCATACGTCATCATTTGACATATTATTATCTGAATACGGCAAGTGCATCTCAAATTTTTAATCATTCAGAAAATAAACATACACTTAGAATCTAATAATAGTTGAATTGCGACCAAAATTTTTATCTGGTCCCTATACGGGTCAATTCTTGTACGTTTTTCGCCAGACCGAGTCCAGAGTTTGAAAAGCGCTAATCCGATTTATGTCTCCTATTGTCGGGTTTATAGGGTATCCACACTTCTAGTTGTGACATAGCCATTGAATTAAACCTTAATTAATTTTGCCTTTTGGATGTGGGATATTTTCTGCCATAAATTCGTCCATCCATAATTCATTGATTTTTATAACTTGTCAACCGGTCAACGGATTTTCAACGTAACACAACGTGTCAATGCGATCGTTTAGGTTGTGAGAAAGGGATGGCACTATTTAATGTGTAGAGCGGCATCCCTCTCTCTCTCAAATGCAAATCGATCACAGTAACACCGAGTACTATGGCCTCTAATAGAGCAGTTATTATTCAAATGGATTCCACGGAACCGAAGAAATTAAGACCTAGGAAAATTCCCTGTTACAGTAAGTTAAATCGTAATATTTTTTGGATGAATAAAGTTACTTGGTATGGAAATTCATAAAATAAAAGAGAATTATTGAGTGTGTTCAAGTCTTAGAAGTTTAGGACTGAAAACTTCCGAGATAGTCCCATATAAATTGGTAAATGTAAATTTTGGTTTGTTATTGCTATAAGATCTTAAGACACGAGAAAATACTCAATATTGTTTTACTTTTTAGACATATTGCTATCCCTTTAATAATCCCCCATAATGCTTACCTTTCAGGGAATACAGGCATAAAAAAAAAACTTTTTTTTATATTTGATTGTAATGCGCAAATATTTTGTAAAGTTTGAGTGGTACCAACTATTAACGTTTTCTAGTCTTAAGTAGGTCTTTCTAATATCAGTACCCTTCGTATATTTAATTCATGGGCACCCTACCCGAAAATCAAGCGGAAGAGATTTAATGCTTTATTTTTATCGAGAGAGAAACTTCATCCCTTCCGGATGCTTTGCTCCATTGATCCACTGGCATTTTCTGAGCATATTTATTTACTATGCTTTAGGCCTAAACGGGATTGGAAACCTTTGGTAACTTTTGTAGATTAGACCAGATTTGTTGTAAGACTTTGAAAGTGTTTCCTTTAGTGTGTGGATTACGTCGGTTACAACAATTTGTGAGAATTTTTCACGCCTGTATTCCACGAAGAGTTCGGCAGAGGGGTATTAATGTACACCCACTGATCACTGGCAGATCCAAGCTCATTTGTAATAGAAACCGAGTCAACCGTGCTGAGAGCTGTTCCTTAGAATTTTATATAAAAATACAGAAACACGACCAGGGTATTGAACTCATAACCTCATAGCAGCTTTTATTGTTTCGTGGTTGATGTAGATTACTATTTCCTTTCTTTATTTTCATACAAATTGTAAATGTAAATATATTATTTAATTTATTATAATATTATATTCAATACTTACGTAAATGTATGCACCAATCACAGCAGATTATTTAAAAAGTCAAAAAGTTTGTAGATTATCTACAAAACTCCTACGTCATAATAAATCACCTGGCTCCATCAATCTGTCAAAAATAATAATTATTTCACAAACAACAACAAAAACAAATCCTCTTCTGTACACAAACTGAAAACGTCTTTCCGGTTATCCGTTATCCGGCCGAGTCCGGATGAGACCGGATTAGACAACTCCAATATTTTTGTTTACATAAAAAGTAAATTCGTTTCATCTTAAGATTAATAATTTTGTAAATTGACAGTATTAATTTGGAATCCAAGATGTTTTGTTTTTGCCACAAGGAAAAAAAGACATCTGTCATCCGACAATTCCCTGGGGCTTTAATAAGTATTTTTAGCCTCATCAAGAGATTTTTTAGTACCATCGTTTCCTGCGTTAGACCATTGCTCACTGCCATTCAGATAGGCATCTCGAGAAAATTTTGCTGACTTTTTTTTAAAGTCTCGCACTAGGGAACAAATCCTATGTCGCGAGGGTTTTCACAAAACTATAAGTAACGCATAAAAAGTACACACAAACCCGAGACAAGTGGCCATTAAATATATAAATATTTGCTTGGGATTGGAATCGAACCGCTACACCAAACGTGCAGTCGCAGTTCAAAATGTAGTGTCCTGTAATTTTAGTATCTCTCGTGGCCACTAAAGAAGCTGCGGGAAGCTTTCATCTATACATAATATGATGTCGGAAAATTAAAAAAAAAAGGAGGAGACTAAGTGAACAGTACAGAAGCCGAATAATTAATTTTAGTTTTGTTGTCTGTCAGTATGTCCCTATAAAACTCAACTATCAAAATCTGATGTATAGATAGGTTATGAGCCTGGTCAACATTAAGAGTACTTTTTATCTTATTAGCGCTTCAGTACAGTCATCAGCACATACTGTTTTTTTTTTAAAAAAAGCTTACTAACAATATGGGTCCACAATACTAGTAGTCTTGTTAACCCCTCGTGCTAAGCTAATGATTGTGTTACGAGTGGGTTCACGTCGGCAGTGCAATGGGTTTCGAACCGGCAATCACATGATCTGTGAATTCCGACGCCCTTTTTTTTGGACTTAGCCATTTGGCTACCGCTTCAATTTTCTTCAATCGATTTTCAATTTAATATCCAAATAATACAATTTATTATCCTTTGGGGAATTTGACAGTATGTGGTAAGTTGATGTGCTGTTGACTGTACTTTCTTATGTAGGTATCCTACGTGAGCGATGCCACTTACAGAAGTTAGTATTTAATAATTACATTTTTCCACGCGACTGCCGAGCGTAAACTCCGGGTAGGGTTAGATGGTAAGTAATTAAGTTTTTCGATCGACTGTACTCAAAGAAAACTCTTTTATAGTGATTGCTGTCGTTACTTTACTTACCGAAGGTAATTCCCTCGGCAACGTGACTGTAACAATAAAATGCCAATAAATAAAGAATAACTTTTTAGAATAAATGAATAGAATGAAATAAAGGTCGTGGCAATCAAAGTGCTTTTTCTTTAAAAAAATATGCATATAGTAACATATATTTTTATATATATTTTTTGATATGTATTATTTATTATCTGAATTAAATTAAATTATTTTACTATATACACTATTTACATAAAATACATGAACGAAAAAAAAAAACCAGAGGGCTGGCTTGTTCCTAGGACAGCGCATAAGCATTGCCATTCAGCGTGGCAATGCTGCCAGTCTTCTGGGCACCTTCCCGGACGACAGCGATACCGAGGAATACTTTGACGCTTAGTCACGCCTGTCTTTTAGATTTATATAAAGCTTTTATTTTTATATTTATTTCACCTAAATTTAACTTAAGTCAAAAATAAAAATACAGCCGTCCTTTTAGTATCATACCACATAAGGAGATAGAACTTTTTACAAAGTAACTATATTTTGTAAATTTTGTAATGTAGGAAAATCTCTCTTGTGGCAGTTTTCCTAGGAAAGTAGGAAATATTTGTGGCTGCATTAAAAAATAAGGCTTTAAAAAACAGCCACAAAGTAGTGCTCTCTTCACGCAGAGTAATATTGATCATATTGAATAGAAGCATAGAATATTATATATACCTACTAGCGACCCGCCCGTGGTTCACCCGCGTTGCACCATTCCTAAGAACCGTAAAGTAATGTTAAATAGCTTAAAACCTTCCTCTTGAATCACTATATCTATTAAAAAAAAACCGCTTCAAAATCCGTTGCGTAGTTTTAAAGATTTAAGCATACATAGGGACGGACAGACAGTGACAGCGACTTTGTTTTATACTATGTAGTGATATAGTAGGACACATTACTGAATAATTAATTGACTAAAACAGATTAGTTTTTAAATAAATAGGGGAACGTAACTCGGCCAACTTTTAATATACATTACCTACCGTTCCTTTCTCGTTTCCAATTAAAAATCCCCATACATTCCTACGACTACAGCGCCTCACACGTGCCGATGGCCCAATTAAATACGCCATTCACGAGAGGGTTAATTAAGAAGAAAATTATCTCCTCAAACAGTAGGCGGGCGTGACATGCGGCGGAGGGCTAAGCGGTGAAATATTAGCGGGTTTATAAGCGCAAGCGATTAGCGTTTTAATAGATTTGATCCATAGCGACAAAAGAGCTAAGTTGTGTAGTTTTTGATTGTTATACACATAAAGCATAAGCTCAATAACAGACTGTACCTGTTTAACCTCAATAGTTGAGGTTAATACTGGGGATTGACTTCTTCAATAAAAAACCAGGATCCTCTTTGAATGACTTGGATGGACACTCCAAGCCTGATTTATTAGGTTATCCATAGATTACGTTAGGTTAGATTTAGTAGGATAAGACAGGTTAGGTTAGGTGATTTACAGATTGCATGTCTAACTACTTATACTACGTGCGGAGAAACTTAACACCGCGATTCACGACGTGACGTAAAATGCACCCTGCCATCTAGTTACATTAAAAGTACGTTAAAATATATAAATGTCATCCATGTCAAAATATGATACCAATTTTTACCAATAGATGGCTTCAACATACCGCCCACCAAGGACATAATGCGATATTTATGTCCTTAATTACATATAACATTTTGATAATACATTTTGTTTACTACACATCCAACTGTACTAAGTATTGCTAACTTATACAACCATTGTTTACATGAACTCAAATTAAACACAAAAATTATAAAACTTAAATCTATGAACATGAATAATAAACAAAAGCGTGGCTAGTCACACAAGATAGACCGAACTCGGCTGAAATATAACCACTTTATCAAGTAGCCAAATCATTAAACCAATGGGTACCGCCCACCCTGACGGTATACATCCTTAAATTAAACTAAAATATAAAGTAATCTGTATGTGTACTTTTGAGAAACAAAACAATGTTGAACAACCACCTTGGTTTACCCATGTATAAGCAAAGTGACATGATATAATCCCATATACAGCATTGACTACACGTGCATACACCACCAGAAACATGTAAGCCAATCTGCTTGTCACCATACTTGTGATTTTAGTATCAAAAACCCTTTTTAACTTTCTACCAGTAAGTAAACCAATTTGTTTATTTCGTACTTAATATTATTTCGCTAAGTATTCTTAACCATTATACAGATCTCAGTTTGTTTTTATATTCTAACCACTATAGCATTCCTTAACTATAATATATTTTCGTACAGATTCCTAAATGAGGCTGTCCTGCAGAAAATACTGGAAGGCGTCGCTGCTTCTGTTCAAAGTAAGTACCGAATTCAACTTCCTTATATTTAGTTTTAAACTCTTTATTTTGGCCTAGCTCAATTTCTGATACCTGGAATCGCTTTGTTGCCTTAGTTGTTGCTATATATTTATAATTTGAATTGATACTTCTATTTACTTTCAGGTTTTCACCACCACTGACGTTGACATGTAGTGCAGCAATAGTACTACAAGCTACTGATTCTACCGTCCCCGATAAAATCCATCCTAAGGAGGTGTACTGCGCCATAGTACGACCATCAGACGATTTTATGAATCCATTTTGTAAAACCTTTGTGCATATTTCTGCTCCTAATAAAATATCTACTCTATTTGGTTTATTATAATTTGGATCAGCCAACTGCATATTGCTTACCCAATCCAAATGTACCGTTTCTCTAGATGGTAATAATGAAGTTATAGAGTCAAGAACATAAGCATTTACAACTACTTCAACCGACGGATCGAATCTAGACTGAATTTTTATATCAACAACAGAATTTATTGGTAAATTGTTATCTACACCAACTCCAGATAACATTCCTTTGAACGATTCCTTTTTAAGACCTAAACTTTGAACAGTGCTTTCAGTCACAAAGGACGCCTGCGAGCCCTGATCCAACAACGCTCGTAATGTGTACCCAGCTCCGTTTTTCGAGACAGCTTTTACAAGAGCCGTGGCCAATAATACATTATTAGTGGCAATACCCTTCGAAAAACAAGAGATGACTTCCTTCTGATTTCCTCCCTTAACAGTTTGTGTTGACTCTTTCGTCGGAGAACTCATATTCCTCGACAAACCTAAATCCTTTCTCTCTCCAAAAGACTCATGTTCACCTTTAGGGTGCAACAACGAGTGATGCCTACGTCTACATATGCGACAAGATGCTGTGCATTTACAGAACCTAGCAGAATGATTGAGGCCTAAACAGTTAAAACATAAGTTGTTATCCTGAACAAACTTACGACGAATATCTACATCTTTAGTTACAAATTGTTTACAGTTCCCTATTTTGTGATCATCTTTACAAAACTGACACAGCAAAGTTGAAACATGAAATACTTTGGTTTCATTAACAATTTGACCCTTATTTGGCTTAGTCTCTAAAAACTCAAACGCTCTATACCGACACGTCAAGAACTCCTTGAATTGTTCAAAAGAAGGCAGTTTATCTGAATCAGTATTGCTAGTAACCCTTAACTCCCATTCCTTTCTGGTATTTGCATCTAGTTTCAAGCTAAGTATGTATATAATTAAAATATCCCAAGAGGTTACATTAATATCCAGGTTAGTCAGAGCATTCAAACAATCAGAACTTGTATCTATCAACTGTTTTAAAGCACTTGCTGACTCATTAATAATATTTCCTTGACCTAATAATCTTTTAAGAATACAATGTGAAAGATATTTTTTGTTATTATAGCGTGTCTCAAGAAGAGCCCAACACCTATCGTAGTTTGATTCACATATCGGAATGTGTCTCAAAAGCTGTTCTGCTTCACCACTTAAGTACCCTTTCAAATAATGCAACTTTTGAACTTTTTCTACATTCGTATTTCTATGAATTGCAGACAGAAATAAATCACGAAAGGTTGGCCATTCGGTATATTTACCAGAGAATGTTGGAATAGTAATCTTAGGCAATTTAATAGACGTATGCTTGCCGCCTGAACCGCTATGACTTGCTTCTGAAGAAGCACCACTACCGCTAAGATTATCTGAAACAGTTCTAAGTTCAACCTTGAAATAAAGATATAATTCTTCAGTAGTATAAAACAATTCATTGATGGTATAAGGCGAAGATTCTAATTCTTTAGCATCAACATCTCGAACAATCTGAGTATGAGTCGACCGAAATTGTTCCCACAACTCTTCAGCAGCCTCTAAGCGAGAATCTACATACTGTTTAGTCAGTCTTTCTTTCGGTGTTTTCATGTAGTTGATTTTAGCTCTGGACAATCGAGCGTAAATATCATTTTGAATATTAACCAAGGATTGTAAAGACATTTTGAAGAAATATAAAATCTGAGTATAAAATACAATAAGAAAATAATGACAATCTTGATGACACCTAAATTGTCAAAAGAAATGCCAAATAATTTATGAAAATTTACAAGTCCGGAAATATTCTCAAATTTTTACAAGTTAATGAAAATATTAAAAATATTCTAAGTGTTTTGAACTTCTATATTTTACAAAAATCGGGCATAGGTTCCCCGTCGGAACACAAATTGCCTTAAATCTAGCTATGTCTAAAACTACTACCAATTATACTAAGTTTACAAGCTCTTGAAAATAAGAACCAAATTCGAATGTACAAAGAAAAATTTACAAGTTAAAATGTTCTAAGAAATAGAGCTCACTTTCCCTAAACCAGTTATGAAATAACAGTACTCACGATTTTCGCCACTATCACTCACTTCCTTACGACCTATTGTCGTCTGCAGCAACGCTGCTGATTTGGTTTGTATTCCTTCCTCCGCACCTTCCGTGACCCGAGTGTTGCTATCTCTTCCTCTTCATACAACACCTCAACCACGGCAGTGCACGGGGTTGATGCTCAGCTCTGTTGACCCACTTCAGAGCAAGCACCTGATCCTGTTCCAGCCCTTGCTGCTACATCCAGCTCCTATATCCGGCTCGAAGGACCATGTTTAACCTCAATAGTTGAGGTTAATACTGGGGATTGACTTCTTCAATAAAAAACCAGGATCCTCTTTGAATGACTTGGATGGACACTCCAAGCCTGATTTATTAGGTTATCCATAGATTACGTTAGGTTAGATTTAGTAGGATAAGACAGGTTAGGTTAGGTGATTTACAGATTGCATGTCTAACTACTTATACTACGTGCGGAGAAACTTAACACCGCGATTCACGACGTGACGTAAAATGCACCCTGCCATCTAGTTACATTAAAAGTACGTTAAAATATATAAATGTCATCCATGTCAAAATATGATACCAATTTTTACCAATAGATGGCTTCAACAGTACCTATTAAGATAATTAATATAGAATTGCACGGTATTGAGCAACAAACCTCCATACATCACAAACCGACTTTCACGATTATAATAATTGGATTTAAAATGAATTTCTATAAGATAAGATTACTTAAAGCTTTACAGTTAGAAATCTCAATTTTGAATTAAGCTCGCATGATTTTATATTTTTTGTACAATAAAGTAAAAATAATAATGTCATTCATAATACTATAGTATTTAAAAAAATATATAATTATATTATTTTATAAATTAAATTTCTGTAAACAGATCTTTTATAAATACTTTTACAATAAATGTTTTGGGTATTTTAATGCCAAAGTCAGTCAAAATGTTTTCCTTCAATTAGACCACTAAATAGGTACTTTTGAAAAGTTAAGTCTAGTTGCACTGATAAAATCATTGGCGTTTCTTATATCTGCGAACTAAAACTTAAGTTTAACCTTATTATGTGAAGGCCCTTTTTTTCCAACTATAGTTAACCTAAATATTTTCAAAATCGCTTTATGATCACAACTTGCGTCACATTATAAACTGAACGACCGCTTGAAGCTGAAATATGGCTGAAATTCCAACAGGAATGCGTACTCGCACTGAATTATAGCTAATGAGACGAATATTAAAGGAATTGATGGTGCGCCGGGCATTTTGTTTTTTTTTTCTGTTCTTATAATAAGAAACGAGATTCTAGATGACATCGATTTGTTTAGAGGGGAGATTGGAGCCCTTTGTAATGTTTTTTTTTTGTGATATTGTGTTTTAAATTAGGGTAATAGAACTGAAATTCAGATACAATATGAGTACAATTTGAACCTTAACATAGTATATTGAATGCCTACAGAAGTTTTTTTGTAAATATTAGGGTATGTACAAAAAGATTATATTTTTATCCTCACCATCAATATCATATCAGTCAAAGGACATCTACTGCTGAAAAAGGCCTCCTCCATAGGTTTTTTACTAAAAGGAAATCTCTCACTGTAACTTTATATATAATAATTCTTCTCTACGTGTGTTTGTCACCTAACTGCTCTTAAACAGCTAGACCGATTTGGATGAAATATTGTATGTATTTGTGTGGGTTCCTAGATGGTTTGAAAGTACAATTGGATCTAATAGGTGGCACTGCAATCGGTTTTTAGGATTTTTTTCAGGGCAGGGTTCATCTCCTGGGCCCGCTAGTTTTTCTATAAAATTTTGATAAGAAAAGTATTTTGAACACTAAATAGGTCGCAATCATCAAATTTCACTCTCAGCCAAAATCACCTAAAACGTAATACTGACCCTTACTCCAACCCTGCCCCATATCGCCAAAAACCAACACACTGTCATAAATTTCGCCACGAAATCGCCAATAAACCTTAATTCCCCGTTACTACAATATTAAACGTGAATTAAGATCTAACTTTATGGCCACAACACACGCCTACCCTTCTGGGAATTTCCCTGGTCAGCAACTCTTGAAGATGTCCTCATTAATGAGCTCTTCAATATACCTTAAGAGAGCTATCATGGGCATTAATAACCGATACCGGGGTATACGGCTCCTTTAAATCGCTAACTTGTTGGGTGACTGATTTGTTGGATAATGACGTCATTTGAGAGTAACATTTAGTGAATGATTGCTCAATTGGAAAAATACTATAACTATATGATTACTATTTTTGCAATAAATCAAGACACCCTAGGGCCGTCCGAGATTTTTCACGTTCCACCAATAACAAAACAATAAGCTAATTTATACAATATTAATTTTTGTACACAAATAATTTTAAAAGGGATAGGTATCCGAGTACAGAAGAGGAATCATCAACATCAACCAAATTTATTGTCCCACTGCTGGGCACGGATTTGTTCTCTTATCTATTACGTGACCTAATGCAGATTGACAGACTTCACACGCCGTCGAGAAAAGTATAATGTCATTGCAAGGCAACAAGAAATAATCTCACTGCAAGGCAAAGAACTTCTTCTCTCTTTTCCCTCTTCTCTAGCAAAGAAAGCAAGTAAAGAAATAATCAATTAATAAATTATGGTACTCAAATATAAAAAAATGGCCTTTTAAAATGTTAGCTCATCGGTCTTAACGTCGGTATGTCACGTGCGAACAAGCTAAGCGATGCAGGTGAAAATTTTCCGATAAAATTATCATAATGATGCCTAGCGCCAAGTACCCTGGGAATGACAGGATAATCGCCTGCACCTGATACGTGCCACATAATAGACTGACTTCTTAGTCCATCAATGTTTAACTCTTTTTACCCAACGAAAAATGAGATATTATGTTCAAGAATAAAAGAAAAACTTGGTTCCAATACAAATTTTGGCTAGACGCTACAGGGTTAAAAATTGGCGATAAATTGACGCTTGAAGCTATGAACATGAATGGAGATTGATATAAGAGGGAGAAGAAAGATAAGATTGATGGTGTAAAAGATAATGTATGGCTACGTAGGAAGTAATTGATGAGACGATGGCCTGATAGAGATGCGATGAAGAAAAGAAGGCGTCGACCATGGTAGAATATAATCAACGAGGTATTATTAGATTCATGTCAATGTCAAGAAAGCTATATTGGTAGTTACGTATGTATATCTGTTAAGTCAAACTGAAACATTTATTTTTTATTCATGACAGGCTTACGCTTGACCGCCAGTTCGCCTGATGTTAAACGATACTGCGATCTACGATGGAGCGCGGGAAACCGATTCACTCATGATTTAAAAACACCCATATTATATCTACCGGGGAAGACCCACTCGGGGAACGCTTTCCACATTTCAGCGGTACGCATGATAATAGAAAGCCGAAAGAAGAAGCTGCCTTAAATTTAGTGGCCCGAAGCGCGACTGCTACTCTAGAGTAGGTGAGTATTGGGGCATCTGGATCAAAAGATGAATCGGGCGCTTTCTCTTCGCGCTCGTATCATCTTTTGATCCAAATGCCCCAATACTCCCTTTTCAAAATGTGTGTATGAATTCAGAATTCTCTATTCAAAATGCAACTTCTATTCAAAAACCCTATATTCAAAGTAAGACTTAGACCTATCTACTGTAAAATGATGATCCATACCATCTTTTCAAAATGAATAGATGCTGTATTCAGAATTCCCTATTTAAAGTAAGACTTCTATACAAATTCTCTGTTTAGGGTCCTCTATTTGAAAAGAGACTTCTATTCAGAGTTTTGTGTTCAACCATACATTCGAGAATATTTTGATTTAATAGCTTTGTAATTATATATTGTAGGTGTTTGAAAATTACATGTATCTGTAGGTAAAGCGCCCGTATCATCTTTTGATCCAAATGCCCCAATACTCCCCTTTCAAAATGAGTGCTTGAATTCAGAATTCTCTATTCGAAATGAAACTTCTATTAAAAACCCTCTATTCTAAATAAGACTTCTATTCACTGGACTATCTTAGTTACTTAGACTGATCTACTGTAAAAAGTTGATCCATGCACCTCAATACTCTTTTTTCGAAATGAGCACTGTATTCAAAACTCTCTTCAAATGTGACTTCTATTTGAAATCTAAAGTCATTTCAATTTTTCTTTTTCAACTCATTCTATAATTACAGACTTTTAGTTTAATTCAATTCAATACGTTCCCTGAGTTGCATTCTTGTGTAGAATCATACAATCGCGTGTGTATGAATGTATGTGTGTGTGTGTATGTGTTGTATGTTGCAACTGCTTACAAACAGCATTGCTTAGACAAATCGAGTGAGCTGTTCATGCTAACTGACTAGTTTTTCTGTGAGTTTGTGAGCGGTTAGGTTGACATTATTTAATGTTAAAATTATAGGTGTTCTGGAAATAAAACTAGTAAGTAATATAAGTATATATAGTATAAGTAATAGTAGATTATCTATTTATTTATTGTACACCAGTAATACAAAGAAAAAAATAACCTTATTTACTAATAATATATGCAATGGGCGCCCTTATCGCATAAAGCGATTTCTTCCAGGCAACCAAAGTGATTTGAGCACTGGACAAAAAAGCGGGTATATACAAGTGTACAAAAGTAGGTTAACTGCAAATAATTTTAACTAAAATTAAAATTAAATAGATAAATAATAGAAGATCTATAGAATTAAATTATCTATTTATGTTTAATAGAATTCTTAGATAAATACTTTGTTTTCAACACACCACTTATTTAAACAAAATACATTTTTTAAAGCACATCTATTGTTATGGTATATACAACATAAAATATCTGGAGAAGTTGAATAAGTGCTATACAATGTTGCTAAACTTAATTTCATCTTGTTTAAAAAGTACGATTAGGTTTGCGTTGTCTCTGACCAACTGCTTAGGAATTTTACTATATGTCTGATTTAGATAAAAGCAACCGATAAACTTATGTCTGCCCATTGCAAAATAATCACGCATGTTGCTTTGATTTTCACAAGCCACATCATCGAATACAATGACAGAATTGGATTTTGCGTCGTGAACATTAAGTACTTGCTCATTTTCATGATATTTCTGAAATGTGATACCTGGTACACGTTGCAAAACTTTTTCTAAAAAATTGTACTTGGGTTGGTGCACGGTTTTCGAATATACATAAACATTTTGAAATTTTAAACCATTTTCATGTATAAGAAGACCAATTAATAAATTTAGTTTTTCCACAATTTGAGGGCCCGCAAATGATGCATCGTATCGTGTTAGGTAATAATTCTCCATGGCGAAAACTAGTGTTTCATGGCTCAACGCAGAGTTCGTTTAAATGTAACGATTGTGGTTGTTTTACAAATTTCATGACGACTGTTTAAACGGTTTATTGAATAATGAGAAAATTTACCAACCACGTCAATATTTATAAAGTGAAACAATGAACTGATACAATATATCTCGGTTTTTGTATCTACTTAAGAATGAGTTATTGAAATTTGGTGAAGACAACGTCTGTCTAGTCAAAAAAAAAAAATATCATAAAGACAATTATGGCCCATGAGGGGATCGAACCCAAGACCTTCGCGTTATTAGCACGATGCTCTAACCAATTGAGCTAATGGGCCGATGAGAGCTCTCTACTAAAACAAGATCCTCATGGCTCTCATGTCAATTGAGTTTTAAGGAAACGAAAATAGTGGAACAGCACCCATTCCGTAGGATATTATTGGGGCTTTCTACAACACCGAAAGTAACGGAGGCGAACGAAGTGAGACGTAGGAACGGCAGGTGGAGTAGAATGCCCAATAATATCCTACTGCCTATGTAAGAGAGACCGCAATCACAATCTAGCTTGTATACTCCTGCATCTTGCAGAATATTCTTATTGTCTAATATTTGCGTAAGTGTCAGAAACCAGTAAACTAAAATCCTTAGCAAAAATAATGCTCCATTCCAAAGTGTTACCTACTTTTAAATAGTTACGTTAAACTTTTTTACGCGGGAGAGCCATTCGGCACGAATGGGCCGGCTCGACCGGAGTGATACCACGGCCTCACAGAAAACCGCCGTTAAACATCGCTTGCGTTGTGTTTCGCCAAGTGAGTGAGGTTACCGGAGGCCCAATCCCCTTTTAACAGGTCGGCAACGCACTTGTGAGTCCTATGGTATTGCGGGTGTCCATGGACGGCGGTAATCGCTTAGCATCAGGCGATCCGTCTGCCTGTTTGCCCTGCTATCCTATAAAAAAAGTGTTACTAATTATATATTTTGTTTCCGAGTGTACTTTCATGAGCCTACCTACCATCTGTTATAATCTCTATTTGAAAAGATTTTTCTATTCAATAATCTCTATTCGAAATGATCTTTCTATTCAATAATCTTCAAGTTTGTACTTCATATTTTTATGAGGTAGGAAATGAAATGAAATAATAATTTTAGCACTATATTATTTTATATATAAATCTTAAATTACATATTTTACACAGTGACATATAGATACATATTTCTGTGGTCCTAGATCAGACAGTGATAAGTGCATTTTTGCTCAAAATGACTTATTAATATAGGTATAATTATAATTTTTCATTTGGTCATATCATACATTTCCTTAATTAAAAAAAATACTTTTTTCATATGAGTGTCTCATATTTAGTAGTGTCTTCAAGAGTTCCCAATAATTGAATTGCTTGTCCTGATATTCCATTAATACAGTTTTATCGCTCCGAACGGTTATCGTGTGCATCATAAACTGTATAGTAATCTGATTGCATCGATTCAGATGCTCGATAATGCTTTGATTATTTTATTGTTGGGATTGTCATCTTCTGGGAGAAACTCAAAGCGTATAATGACATCTGAATCAGGTATCACTATTTCATGTATTGGGTTCGTTTCATTATCATTCATAATATTATGGTAAAATAAACCTTCTTGCATTGTATCGCTGACCTGATATTTTGATGAATTTGCTTTCGATTTTTTATGAGCATGCTTCATATTATTACCAACATATATAGTTTCACCTTTTGCATTCTTGATAATAAGTTTACAAATACCTTTGGAAGTACATTTCACAGAATCTTGCATTGTGGCATCAATTATTTAATTTATTTTTTTAAATTGTTTATTTCCGTTTGTGATTTAACCGTTCAACTACAATTTTAGCAAACGAATGTTAAAAATATATGTAATAAAATTATTATAAACAAGAGATTCATAGATTCATTCATACATTAATTCATACATTCATTCATCAGACAATCTATCTGTCATTCTTTACTTCAAAATCATTTTATACTTTTCAGTAACATAAAAATATGGATGGGGGATTTAAAAAGTCTAATAATTAAACAAGAAAATATTTATTTAAAAATTTTATTATCTAAGCACCATTTATTTAAACACAATACATTTTTCAAAGCACATACAGAGTCATGATAAATAGTCCTAAAATAGTTTTTAGCCACAACACTTTTTCTAAACCTTTAGTATAGATACATTTATCTATACTAAAGGTTTAGAAAAAGTGTAGATATATTTGTTGTTGTTGTTTTATTTATTTAAGATTTATATATAAAATAAAATAGTGCTAAAATTATTATTCCATTTCATTTCCTACCTCATAAAAATATGAAGTACAAACTTAAAAATATAGATATTGAATAGAAAAATCATTTCGAATAGAGATTATTGAATCGAAAGATCATTTCGAATAGAGATTATTGAATAGAAAGATCATTTCGAATAGAGATTATTGAATAGAACGATCATTTCGAATAGAGATTATTGAATAGAAAGATCATTTCGAATAGAGATTATTGAATAGAAAGATCATTTCGAATAGAGATTATTGAATAGAAAGATCATTTCGAATAGAGATTATTTATATTATATGAGATGTTTGCTAATTTTCGTCAGTCATACTACAACTTCAGCATTGATCCGTTGCTGAGCTTAAATCAGTTCAAAGAAATAGCACCAGTTTTTGTGATTGATAGTTCAAGACAGAACGATTCGCTTAAAACTGGACCAGTTGACATGAGAATAGAAATTGAATGTTCTGAAGATATTCCAGATAATACATCTGCCTATTGTTTAATTATAAACGATCGACTTTACGAATACAAACCATTGAGTAATATTGTGAGAAAATTATCATGAATGTTCAATCGTTGATGTCCAAGGGTTTAAGTGTGAAGAAAACAATTTTATTCCAAAAGAAATAGCAATAATGTGCAAAGGACGTATTCAAGTTTTATTAATAAAACCACCTCAACAGTTTTATAATTTGTCTAAGAAAGAACGGTCACAAATATCTTGGATAGAAAAGAACAGAGGAATAAAGTGGAACGAAGGCTTCGTACCTTATTTTAACTATAAAGCTAATTTTGGTATTTTTTTAAAAATAAATCTTTATATGCTAAAGGTAATGAAAAAGTGCTATGGTTGAAAGATATCTTGGAAATAGATAATGTACATAATTTAGAGAGTAAAAACTGTCCTAGTTTAGCAACATTGTATAGCACTTATTCAACTTCTCCAGATATTTTATGTTGTTTACACCATAACAATAGATGTGCTTTAAAAAATGTATTTTGTTTAAATAAGTGGTGTGTTGAAAACAAAGTATTTATCTAAGAATTCTATTAAACATAAATAGATAATTTAATTCTATAGATCTTCTATTATTTATCTATTTAATTTTAATTTTAGTTAAAATTATTTGCAGTTAACCTACTTTGTACACTTGTATATACCCGCTTTTTTGTCCAGTGCTCAAATCACTTTGGTTGCCTGGAAGAAATCGCTTTATGCGATAAGGGCGCCCATTGCATATATTATTAGTAAATAAGGTTATTTTTTTCTTTGTATTACTGGTGTACACTAAATAAATAGATAATCTACTATTACTTATACTATATATACTTATATTACTTACTAGTTTTATTTCCAGAACACCTATAATTTTAACATTAAATAATGTCAACCTAACCGCTCACAAACTCACAGAAAAACTAGTCAGTTAGCATGAACAGCTCACTCGATTTGTCTAAGCAATGCTGTTTGTAAGCAGTTGCAACATACAACACATACACACACACACATACATTCATACACACGCGATTGTATGATTCTACACAAGAATGCAACTCAGGGAACGTATTGAATTGAATTAAACTAAAAGTCTGTAATTATAGAATGAGTTGAAAAAGAAAAATTGAAATGACTTTAGATTTCAAATAGAAGTCACATTTGAAGAGAGTTTTGAATACAGTGCTCATTTCGAAAAAAGAGTATTGAGGTGCATGGATCAACTTTTTACAGTAGATCAGTCTAAGTAACTAAGATAGTCCAGTGAATAGAAGTCTTATTTAGAATAGAGGGTTTTTAATAGAAGTTTCATTTCGAATAGAGAATTCTGAATTCAAGCACTCATTTTGAAAGGGGAGTATTGGGGCATTTGGATCAAAAGATGATACGGGCGCTTTACCTACAGATACATGTAATTTTCAAACACCTACAATATATAATTACAAAGCTATTAAATCAAAATATTCTCGAATGTATGGTTGAACACAAAACTCTGAATAGAAGTCTCTTTTCAATTAGAGGACCCTAAACAGAGAATTTGTATAGAAGTCTTACTTTAAATAGGGAATTCTGAATACAGCATCTATTCATTTTGAAAAGATGGTATGGATCATCATTTTACAGTAGATAGGTCTAAGTCTTACTTTGAATATAGGGTTTTTGAATAGAAGTTGCATTTTGAATAGAGAATTCTGAATTCATACACACATTTTGAAAAGGGAGTATTGGGGCATTTGGATCAAAAGATGATACGGGCGCGAAGAGAAAGCGCCCGATTCATCTTTTGATCCAGATGCCCCAATACTCACCTACTTCTAGAGATCTTGGATTCACAGGTCGAGCAAAGTGTTATTGGTTTTTTCTATGAAATTCTCAGTAGCAGCTCGGAGTTTGGTAGTTGCGTCCGGTCAATAGCAATAGGCTCGCCCCTCATTACATGGGACTTAAACATACCGGTGACCTATGGATCTACCGTGACCTAGACGTGAACAACGTTACTTACCGCACAAAATTAGAAAAATGTTACAACCGAAATATCAACCTCACTTTTAGACATTAAACTTAATTATTAAACCTATCATAAAATTACCTAAAAGCTAGCTTTCTACCTAAAAGCTTTGCGATATTTTTCTCAGCGCCAGCCTCGAACTGTGGTCGGCACAATGGGCCATTCTAGGGCTGTCATGACGTAATGGCAGATGCGTCAGCATCATTAGTTCATTACGCCGCGGTTACGCCCAATGACAGTGTTTGGGGAGCGTACATTGTGACGAGCGGAGCGGGCGAGCGTAGCCCAATTTAATATGTTTGGCATAGCTGCTGAGCGATCGACTTCTGCACCATGTATAGTTGAAATTTTTCCAAGAAATAAAAATTAAATGTGTTGTGTCTTGGATCCCCACACGGGGCAAATATTTGTACGATCTACAGGTAGTTGTTCCGGGTCTGGGTGTTTGTGTATGTGAGAATTTATGTTTGTGAACGCACCTACGATATAGGAAAAAATCCTAGAGTGGGGCAACGTATAAAAAAAGTACCCCCGTTCATTTATTTATTTCCATTCCTGTTGGAGTATCCCAATACCGAAGGAGGAAAATTTCTAGTTTCTGTCCCTTTCAATTTCTGTCAACATCGTGGTGAATGCAGCGAATCCCAAGGCTGTTAGATTATACATTATAATCACAGCCTGTGTGACAAGGTTGTACGAGTCCGAAATATCCTACCATCTTCATATGTTGGCAGACCATATTTTGTGAGGATTTTAATTGCAGTTAATATATGTGTTAGTAATATTAGAACGCAACCCTATTTAGTGTTTTTTAGGATGGTGCCTCTCTACTCACTTCCGTTTCCCCTCTCTATTTCTCCTTTTGCATTACCGACCTACTGTGTACCGCATTTCGTAATTCGCAATAAAACTAATTGATATAAAATACTGTTTATTATTGGAATCCACCGTAAAATCCTTTATGGTAGCAGAGCATGGTTCCAACCGGTGGATAAACAGTATCAGTGTGTGCAAGAAAAGTTCCGTGCGCCGGCCGGTACGTTTTTTAGGTTAGAACAGACAACGTGGTCTTGCAACTTCGACTGGCATTTTACAAGATGAGCTCAAATATATTTCAACTGGCGAAATTAACGGGTCGTGATAATTTTGCGACATGGATATTTAGCATGAAAACGTATCTGGAGCATGAAGACTTGTGGACGTGCATCGAACCGGCTGAAGGAAAACCCGTTGATGCCAATAAGGACGTAAAGGCTAAATCTAAATTGATTTTATTGATAGATCCCCAAAACTATGTTCACGTCCAAGATTGTGTAACTGCAAGGGAGGTATGGATCAATCTTCAGAAGGCCTTTGATGATAAAGGATTGACTAGAAGGGTTGGTCTTTTAAGGGATTTAGTGAACACAACATTGGAATCAAGTAACAATGTTGAAGACTACATAGGTAAAATAATGACAACAGCTCACAAGTTACGAAACATTGGTTTCGAGGTGAATGATGAATGGCTGGGCACCTTGATGCTAGCTGGTCTTCCTGAACTATATACACCTATGATCATGGGGCTTGAAAGTTCTGGAACCAATATAAGTGCTGATCTCAGTAAAACTAAGCTTTTACAGGAGGTCAAATCAGATGTTGGCACTGCTTACCACACAAAGAAACAGTCATCAGATGTCAGTATTATAAAGGGACCCAGGTGCTATAACTGTAATAAGCGTGGCCACTATGCCAAGTTTTGCAAGAGTCCTAAAAAAATAGCACGGAAGGAGAAGGAATCAAAAACTGGGGAAACAACAAATTTTGTTGCAGCTTTCTCTGCCACTATAGGAGAAGAGAATCATGATAATTGGTATATTGACTCTGGTGCATCCATGCACATGTCATGTCGGAAAGATTGGATGTACAATGTCAACAAATCAACTGTGAAAAATATAACAGTGGCTAATAGGGAACCATTGCCTGTAGAAGGTGTTGGAAGTGTAAACATTAACCTCAGGCAGGGCAAAATTCAGATACAGAGAAGCTGCCTGCCTGTGTTGATGGAGTAAAGCTGACCCAGAAAAATGTTATCACCAGTTGTACCCAGTGCTTAGAAGGTAAACAGTCAAGATTGCCATTTAAGAATGTGGGGACCAGAGCTACCAAGCCACTAGAGCTCATACATTCAGATTTATGTGGTCCCATGGAAAATCTGTCATATGCAGGTATGAAATACTTTATTACATTCATAGATGATTACACACGAATGGTACACGTGTATTTTATGAAGGATAAACTGAATGTTTTGGAAATATTCAAAGATTTTAAACTGTATGTTGAAAATAAAGTTGATTATAAGATAAAAACTATCAGAACAGATAATGGTACTGAATACTGTAATAGTCATTTCAATAAATTCTTATCTTCGTGTGGAATTACACATCAGACGTCAACTCCTTACACTCCTCAGCACAATGGTCTAGCTGAGCGGATGAACCGTACTTTGGTAGAGCGGGCTAGGTGTATGTTATTCTATGCTAACTTAGAAAAGCGATTATGGGCTGAGTCTATAGCCACTGCCGCTTATGTAGTGAACCGCTCACCAACTAAATCATTAAAAGGTAAGACACCTTATGAGTTGTGGACTGGTCATAAACCCAATTTGTCTCATATGAGAATATTTGGTTCCGATGCAATGGTTCACATTCCTAAGGAGAAAAGACAGAAATGGGACAAAAAATCAACTAAAATGATACTAGTGGGATACTGTGAGCATACTAAGGGATACCGTTTATTTGATCCTAAGTCTAAAAAAATATTGAAAAGCAGAGATGTCATTTTCTTTGAAAATTATAAAAAATTTAATGAAAATATAGTTCCAGTTGAGCTACCTGTTGTTAATGATAGCCCACAGAGCAGCATGACTTCACCAGTCTCTGATAAGAGCTTGGAAGAAGCAGCCAGTACCAGTCAGCAGCATGATCATTCAAGAAAACCCGCTGCTTGCAGCAATGATACAGAAAATGAAGGAGCAAGTTGCGACGATTCCAGTGATTATGAAACTGATACGGGTGAATTTGATGAGTCATACCATCCGCCTAAGTACTTACGAAATGTGCAAAATATGGACAGTAATGTCACATTGAGACCCCGAAGAAAAGATACCCAAAATATTAATACAAGCAGCATGTTCTGTTTATTTACTAGTTTTTCAGACCCACAGTCTGTCAGTGAAGCACTATCATCGCCGCATGCAATACAATGGAGAAAGGCTATGGATGAAGAGTATAGTTCTCTGATTAAAAATAACACCTGGAGCTTGACTGAACTCCCATCTAACAAGAAAGCTTTGCCAAGCAAATGGGTGTTTAAAGCCAAGACGGACCAGAGTGGAAATATTGTTCGTTATAAAGCAAGGCTTGTAATAAAAGGTTATGCACAGAGGCGTGGTACTGACTATGGAGAGGTATTTTCACCAGTAGCAAGATACACTACTCTTCGCTATTTATTTGCATTAGCAGCCAGATTCAGTTTTGAAATTGACCAGATAGATGGATGCCGTTTCAGCATTTCTGCAAGGTGAAATTGACACAGATATTTATATGGTACAGCCTGAATTATATGAAAAAGGATCACAAGTATGCTACTTACATAAGTCTATTTATGGTCTGAAGCAAGCAAGTAGACTGTGGAATATTAAATTAAATAGTGTTTTATTAGAGATAGGTATGCAGCAGTCAAAGACTGACCCATGCGTCTATTATAATGTAGACAAGAATACTTTCATTGCTGTCTGGGTAGATGATTTAATAATATTTACGTCACAACAAAGTGTAAAAAACATGCTAAAAGAAAAATTGAAACTCCATTTTGAGATGAAGGATCTTGGAAAGGCAACTCAATGTGTGGGATTAAACATAACATGTAAGGAAAATATGATTATGTTGGATCAGGAAAAGTATATTAAAGATATATTAAGCAAATTTGGAATGTCTGACTGTAAGACTGCCAGGACACCTGTTGAAGTTGGATTAAAATTTGCTAATGAATCAGAGCACTCAATTGAATGTCCCTATCAGCAAGCTATTGGATCATTATTGTGTGTGGCTCAATGTACAAGGCCTGATATAGCATTTACTGTTAATATGCTTAGTAGATATAATAAAGAACTGAAGACTGAGCACTGGACTGCAGTTAAGAGAATTGTGAGATACTTACATGGTACTGCAGATTACCGTTTAGTATACACCAAAGATGGTAATGAGAAAATCACAGGATACTGTGATGCCGACTGGGCAAGTGACTTCCATGACAGAAGGTCATGTACTGGTAACATTTTTATGTTTCAGGGTGGTGCCATATCATGGTGTTCACGAAAACAGCAAACTGTAGCCCTTTCAACAGCAGAAGCAGAATATATGTCCATGTCCTCTGCTACACAAGAAGCTCTATGGCTGCGGCAACTGCACATCGAGCTTGGGCAGCAGCAGGACAATCCTATTATTATTTTTAGTGATAACCAGAGTGCAATAAGACTTACCACTAGTGATTGTTATCTTCCTAGGTCTAAACATATAGATATCAGATATCATTTCCTCAGAGAACATGTTAATAACTTAGAAATACAATTTTGTTATTGTAAAGGTAGTGAGATGGTTGCAGATATATTAACGAAAGGGACAACTGCTGATAAACATTTGTATTGTGTAACCAAAATGGGTTTGCGTTCAGGAGGTGGATGTTAGTAATATTAGAACGCAACCCTATTTAGTGTTTTTTAGGATGGTGCCTCTCTACTCACTTCCGTTTCCCCTCTCTATTTCTCCTTTTGCATTACCGACCTACTGTGTACCGCATTTCGTAATTCGCAATAAAACTAATTGATATAAAATACTGTTTATTATTGGAATCCACCGTAAAATCCTTTATGGTAGCAGAGCATGGTTCCAACCGGTGGATAAACAGTATCAGTGTGTGCAAGAAAAGTTCCGTGCGCCGGCCGGTACGTTTTTTAGGTTAGAACAGACAACGTGGTCTTGCAACTTCGACTGGCATTTTACAAGATGAGCTCAAATATATTTCAACTGGCGAAATTAACGGGTCGTGATAATTTTGCGACATGGAAATTTAGCATGAAAACGTATCTGGAGCATGAAGACTTGTGGACGTGCATCGAACCGGCTGAAGGAAAACCCGTTGATGCCAATAAGGACGTAAAGGCTAAATCTAAATTGATTTTATTGATAGATCCCCAAAACTATGTTCACGTCCAAGATTGTGTAACTGCAAGGGAGGTATGGATCAATCTTCAGAAGGCCTTTGATGATAAAGGATTGACTAGAAGGGTTGGTCTTTTAAGGGATTTAGTGAACACAACATTGGAATCAAGTAACAATGTTGAAGACTACATAGGTAAAATAATGACAACAGCTCACAAGTTACGAAACATTGGTTTCGAGGTGAATGATGAATGGCTGGGCACCTTGATGCTAGCTGGTCTTCCTGAACTATATACACCTATGATCATGGGGCTTGAAAGTTCTGGAACCAATATAAGTGCTGATCTCAGTAAAACTAAGCTTTTACAGGAGGTCAAATCAGATGTTGGCACTGCTTACCACACAAAGAAACAGTCATCAGATGTCAGTATTATAAAGGGACCCAGGTGCTATAACTGTAATAAGCGTGGCCACTATGCCAAGTTTTGCAAGAGTCCTAAAAAAATAGCACGGAAGGAGAAGGAATCAAAAACTGGGGAAACAACAAATTTTGTTGCAGCTTTCTCTGCCACTATAGGAGAAGAGAATCATGATAATTGGTATATTGACTCTGGTGCATCCATGCACATGTCATGTCGGAAAGATTGGATGTACAATGTCAACAAATCAACTGTGAAAAATATAACAGTGGCTAATAGGGAACCATTGCCTGTAGAAGGTGTTGGAAGTGTAAACATTAACCTCAGGCAGGGCAAAATTCAGATACAGAGAAGCTGCCTGCCTGTGTTGATGGAGTAAAGCTGACCCAGAAAAATGTTATCACCAGTTGTACCCAGTGCTTAGAAGGTAAACAGTCAAGATTGCCATTTAAGAATGTGGGGACCAGAGCTACCAAGCCACTAGAGCTCATACATTCAGATTTATGTGGTCCCATGGAAAATCTGTCATATGCAGGTATGAAATACTTTATTACATTCATAGATGATTACACACGAATGGTACACGTGTATTTTATGAAGGATAAACTGAATGTTTTGGAAATATTCAAAGATTTTAAACTGTATGTTGAAAATAAAGTTGATTATAAGATAAAAACTATCAGAACAGATAATGGTACTGAATACTGTAATAGTCATTTCAATAAATTCTTATCTTCGTGTGGAATTACACATCAGACGTCAACTCCTTACACTCCTCAGCACAATGGTCTAGCTGAGCGGATGAACCGTACTTTGGTAGAGCGGGCTAGGTGTATGTTATTCTATGCTAACTTAGAAAAGCGATTATGGGCTGAGTCTATAGCCACTGCCGCTTATGTAGTGAACCGCTCACCAACTAAATCATTAAAAGGTAAGACACCTTATGAGTTGTGGACTGGTCATAAACCCAATTTGTCTCATATGAGAATATTTGGTTCCGATGCAATGGTTCACATTCCTAAGGAGAAAAGACAGAAATGGGACAAAAAATCAACTAAAATGATACTAGTGGGATACTGTGAGCATACTAAGGGATACCGTTTATTTGATCCTAAGTCTAAAAAAATATTGAAAAGCAGAGATGTCATTTTCTTTGAAAATTATAAAAAATTTAATGAAAATATAGTTCCAGTTGAGCTACCTGTTGTTAATGATAGCCCACAGAGCAGCATGACTTCACCAGTCTCTGATAAGAGCTTGGAAGAAGCAGCCAGTACCAGTCAGCAGCATGATCATTCAAGAAAACCCGCTGCTTGCAGCAATGATACAGAAAATGAAGGAGCAAGTTGCGACGATTCCAGTGATTATGAAACTGATACGGGTGAATTTGATGAGTCATACCATCCGCCTAAGTACTTACGAAATGTGCAAAATATGGACAGTAATGTCACATTGAGACCCCGAAGAAAAGATACCCAAAATATTAATACAAGCAGCATGTTCTGTTTATTTACTAGTTTTTCAGACCCACAGTCTGTCAGTGAAGCACTATCATCGCCGCATGCAATACAATGGAGAAAGGCTATGGATGAAGAGTATAGTTCTCTGATTAAAAATAACACCTGGAGCTTGACTGAACTCCCAACTAACAAGAAAGCTTTGCCAAGCAAATGGGTGTTTAAAGCCAAGACGGACCAGAGTGGAAATATTGTTCGTTATAAAGCAAGGCTTGTAATAAAAGGTTATGCACAGAGGCGTGGTACTGACTATGGAGAGGTATTTTCACCAGTAGCAAGATACACTACTCTTCGCTATTTATTTGCATTAGCAGCCAGATTCAGTTTTGAAATTGACCAGATAGATGGATGCCGTTTCAGCATTTCTGCAAGGTGAAATTGACACAGATATTTATATGGTACAGCCTGAATTATATGAAAAAGGATCACAAGTATGCTACTTACATAAGTCTATTTATGGTCTGAAGCAAGCAAGTAGACTGTGGAATATTAAATTAAATAGTGTTTTATTAGAGATAGGTATGCAGCAGTCAAAGACTGACCCATGCGTCTATTATAATGTAGACAAGAATACTTTCATTGCTGTCTGGGTAGATGATTTAATAATATTTACGTCACAACAAAGTGTAAAAAACATGCTAAAAGAAAAATTGAAACTCCATTTTGAGATGAAGGATCTTGGAAAGGCAACTCAATGTGTGGGATTAAACATAACATGTAAGGAAAATATGATTATGTTGGATCAGGAAAAGTATATTAAAGATATATTAAGCAAATTTGGAATGTCTGACTGTAAGACTGCCAGGACACCTGTTGAAGTTGGATTAAAATTTGCTAATGAATCAGAGCACTCAATTGAATGTCCCTATCAGCAAGCTATTGGATCATTATTGTGTGTGGCTCAATGTACAAGGCCTGATATAGCATTTACTGTTAATATGCTTAGTAGATATAATAAAGAACTGAAGACTGAGCACTGGACTGCAGTTAAGAGAATTGTGAGATACTTACATGGTACTGCAGATTACCGTTTAGTATACACCAAAGATGGTAATGAGAAAATCACAGGATACTGTGATGCCGACTGGGCAAGTGACTTCCATGACAGAAGGTCATGTACTGGTAACATTTTTATGTTTCAGGGTGGTGCCATATCATGGTGTTCACGAAAACAGCAAACTGTAGCCCTTTCAACAGCAGAAGCAGAATATATGTCCATGTCCTCTGCTACACAAGAAGCTCTATGGCTGCGGCAACTGCACATCGAGCTTGGGCAGCAGCAGGACAATCCTATTATTATTTTTAGTGATAACCAGAGTGCAATAAGACTTACCACTAGTGATTGTTATCTTCCTAGGTCTAAACATATAGATATCAGATATCATTTCCTCAGAGAACATGTTAATAACTTAGAAATACAATTTTGTTATTGTAAAGGTAGTGAGATGGTTGCAGATATATTAACGAAAGGGACAACTGCTGATAAACATTTGTATTGTGTAACCAAAATGGGTTTGCGTTCAGGAGGTGGATGTTAGTAATATTAGAACGCAACCCTATTTAGTGTTTTTTAGGATGGTGCCTCTCTACTCACTTCCGTTTCCCCTCTCTATTTCTCCTTTTGCATTACCGACCTACTGTGTACCGCATTTCGTAATTCGCAATAAAACTAATTGATATAAAATACTGTTTATTATTGGAATCCACCGTAAAATCCTTTACTATGTCTTATTATTTGTATTATGAGTAAGTATTTGTTAACACACTGAAGACAATTAGCAGTTACGCTGAAGACCATAAGAATAATGAGGCAGTAAATATTTTATAGCTTAAACCTCGGGAATCGCTATTGCTCTACACTATATGCTCACCCTAACAAGTTAATGGCGTCTGTTTGTCTGAGATACGGACCACGAAACCCTCAAGTGTGCCTGAAACACTGTTACTACGCAACGGTGGCTTTAAACGGCTTAACTACTGAAAAAGGGTGTGTACAGGATAGAGATAGAAAAGAGATACTGTGAGCATACTAAGGGATACCGTTTATTTGATCCTAAGTCTAAAAAAATATTGAAAAGCAGAGATGTCATTTTCTTTGAAAATTATAAAAAATTTAATGAAAATATAGTTCCAGTTGAGCTACCTGTTGTTAATGATAGCCCACAGAGCAGCATGACTTCACCAGTCTCTGATAAGAGCTTGGAAGAAGCAGCCAGTACCAGTCAGCAGCATGATCATTCAAGAAAACCCGCTGCTTGCAGCAATGATACAGAAAATGAAGGAGCAAGTTGCGACGATTCCAGTGATTATGAAACTGATACGGGTGAATTTGATGAGTCATACCATCCGCCTAAGTACTTACGAAATGTGCAAAATATGGACAGTAATGTCACATTGAGACCCCGAAGAAAAGATACCCAAAATATTAATACAAGCAGCATGTTCTGTTTATTTACTAGTTTTTCAGACCCACAGTCTGTCAGTGAAGCACTATCATCGCCGCATGCAATACAATGGAGAAAGGCTATGGATGAAGAGTATAGTTCTCTGATTAAAAATAACACCTGGAGCTTGACTGAACTCCCAACTAACAAGAAAGCTTTGCCAAGCAAATGGGTGTTTAAAGCCAAGACGGACCAGAGTGGAAATATTGTTCGTTATAAAGCAAGGCTTGTAATAAAAGGTTATGCACAGAGGCGTGGTACTGACTATGGAGAGGTATTTTCACCAGTAGCAAGATACACTACTCTTCGCTATTTATTTGCATTAGCAGCCAGATTCAGTTTTGAAATTGACCAGATAGATGGATGCCGTTTCAGCATTTCTGCAAGGTGAAATTGACACAGATATTTATATGGTACAGCCTGAATTATATGAAAAAGGATCACAAGTATGCTACTTACATAAGTCTATTTATGGTCTGAAGCAAGCAAGTAGACTGTGGAATATTAAATTAAATAGTGTTTTATTAGAGATAGGTATGCAGCAGTCAAAGACTGACCCATGCGTCTATTATAATGTAGACAAGAATACTTTCATTGCTGTCTGGGTAGATGATTTAATAATATTTACGTCACAACAAAGTGTAAAAAACATGCTAAAAGAAAAATTGAAACTCCATTTTGAGATGAAGGATCTTGGAAAGGCAACTCAATGTGTGGGATTAAACATAACATGTAAGGAAAATATGATTATGTTGGATCAGGAAAAGTATATTAAAGATATATTAAGCAAATTTGGAATGTCTGACTGTAAGACTGCCAGGACACCTGTTGAAGTTGGATTAAAATTTGCTAATGAATCAGAGCACTCAATTGAATGTCCCTATCAGCAAGCTATTGGATCATTATTGTGTGTGGCTCAATGTACAAGGCCTGATATAGCATTTACTGTTAATATGCTTAGTAGATATAATAAAGAACTGAAGACTGAGCACTGGACTGCAGTTAAGAGAATTGTGAGATACTTACATGGTACTGCAGATTACCGTTTAGTATACACCAAAGATGGTAATGAGAAAATCACAGGATACTGTGATGCCGACTGGGCAAGTGACTTCCATGACAGAAGGTCATGTACTGGTAACATTTTTATGTTTCAGGGTGGTGCCATATCATGGTGTTCACGAAAACAGCAAACTGTAGCCCTTTCAACAGCAGAAGCAGAATATATGTCCATGTCCTCTGCTACACAAGAAGCTCTATGGCTGCGGCAACTGCACATCGAGCTTGGGCAGCAGCAGGACAATCCTATTATTATTTTTAGTGATAACCAGAGTGCAATAAGACTTACCACTAGTGATTGTTATCTTCCTAGGTCTAAACATATAGATATCAGATATCATTTCCTCAGAGAACATGTTAATAACTTAGAAATACAATTTTGTTATTGTAAAGGTAGTGAGATGGTTGCAGATATATTAACGAAAGGGACAACTGCTGATAAACATTTGTATTGTGTAACCAAAATGGGTTTGCGTTCAGGAGGTGGATGTTAGTAATATTAGAACGCAACCCTATTTAGTGTTTTTTAGGATGGTGCCTCTCTACTCACTTCCGTTTCCCCTCTCTATTTCTCCTTTTGCATTACCGACCTACTGTGTACCGCATTTCGTAATTCGCAATAAAACTAATTGATATAAAATACTGTTTATTATTGGAATCCACCGTAAAATCCTTTACTATGTCTTATTATTTGTATTATGAGTAAGTATTTGTTAACACACTGAAGACAATTAGCAGTTACGCTGAAGACCATAAGAATAATGAGGCAGTAAATATTTTATAGCTTAAACCTCGGGAATCGCTATTGCTCTACACTATATGCTCACCCTAACAAGTTAATGGCGTCTGTTTGTCTGAGATACGGACCACGAAACCCTCAAGTGTGCCTGAAACACTGTTACTACGCAACGGTGGCTTTAAACGGCTTAACTACTGAAAAAGGGTGTGTACAGGAAAAGAGATAGGACTTCTAAATAGGAACTATGTAATTGAAACCCACAAGTACCCGTTGTATGTCCTATGAGATAGGGGGCGAGCCTTTTACTAACTAATCTCCGAGCTGCTAGGTACCTACTGTTTTTTTTTAATATATTTTCTCACACCCGGGATTTCTTATATACTGTGGGTGCATTTAAAAAAACATTATTTTTATTTAATAATAGCTTCTGCCCGCGACTTTGTATGCGTGGACTTCAGGATTGGGTCTGACCTGGATAAAAAGTAGCCTATGTGTTATTCCAGGCTATAATCTATATGTGTGCCAAATTTCATCCAGATCCGTTCAGCCATTCTGGCGTGAAAGAGTAACAAACATCAATACATCCATACTCGCAAACTTTCACGTTTATAACATTAAGTAAGATTAGGCTTGCGTTTAACTGTTGGTAAGTAACAGTGCGATCGAAGATGGTATACGTTTACCCAGAAAAGAAATTGTAACCTAATTCTCGTATAAACATTCACCAAGATCAGAAATAATTAGGTAACTGGTCATAGCCATACTATAACATTATAAATGCGAACTTAACACTGTTTATCTGTCTGCTACCATAGATCTGTTACCACGATTTTGATAGATTTTGGTACGAGTACAAAGATACTTTTGTCTCAAAAACTCAGAGCAAAACTGCGAGCTAGTAACAAATATTTGTTACGTGCGGGGATTGAAATCACTAGCCGTGGCGCAGAAACTGATCGCTTAGCTACTAAGCCAACTATGCCGTCGTAGTAACACCCAATAATTGAAACTTTAACACATGAAACGTGAAATAAGTTATCAACAAAATCCTCATAATTAATCATTAATCACTCTATAATACGTAATAATGAGGTCCGTAACCCTAAACCCGCGTAACGTTGCTACGCGGATACTAACCACAATTATTGGTGATCGATACGCCATATCCATTCGGTCTCTAATTAGATACACAATACGCTTCTTGCTCTCCCATCCGCTAATTAGTCAGTCTTGTGGATTTGGTAAGCTCACTGAGCTGAAATGATCATGAATTTGGTAAATTGGTTATTTTGGTTACCTGCAATTGGCCCCATTAAAAATTGACTGCCTCATAAGTCTAGTGGTCCCAGGCGCGACTGCTACGCTAGAGGTCCTGGGTTCGATCCCCAGGTCGAGCAACGTGTTATTGGGTTTTTTTAGGAAATTCTCAGTAGCAGCTCGGAGTCTGGATTTGTGGCCGGTTAACGGCAACAGGCTTGCCCCCTATTACATGGGACTTGAACATATCGGCGATCTGTGGGTGTACGTTACGATGTTATTCTTTTTCTTTCTTTTTTTATTAAAATGTTGCCTTGCACTAGGAATTTCTCCTGTATCGTGGGTGCGTTTACAAACACAAATTCTCACATACACCCGAAGATTATACACGAAGCGACTACCATCTCTCTTCTGGAACCCAATTTCTGGGCAATATCGACATCGTATGTTTCAGAAAGAAACGACTGCTATCCAATTTTTATTAGGATATTGGTATTGCCTGACCCTTTGTGACTTCTCTGGTGTTGCGGGTATCCATGGGCGGTGGTAATCGCTTACCATCATTCGTCTGCTCGTTTGCCACCTATCCCATAAAAAGTTGCCCAGAATTTTGGTTGTGGAGTTCTGATGGCAGTTTCGTGTAAAATACTAGGTAATATTCAGTCGCATCTGGATAGACTGGAAGTAGACCCCACCATATTTCGGAAAAGCTATTAGAATAATTTACACGCAGAATTTTCAACACAGCCAAGCAAAACATAAACCAGTTACTAAGATAGTACTTAAATATGAACCACTACACTTATAATTATGCTCACCCTTAAAAGGGAGCTGGCGTTAATATAAATAAATTGAGGGAGCCAGCCGTGAGCCTCCCACGCACCGCAGGGAACGGTCTGCGTAGGCGTTTCTTTATGCAGTTAACATGTCAACTAGGGTATATTTGTGGAAATGCTGAGTCAGAAATGCCATCACGACTATATTCTCCGAAGGATTAGGCAGAGGTGTAGTAATTAACACCCACAGTTAGCCGGTATGTTTCGGTCCAATGGAGGCGAGCCTACTGCCATTACCGGGCACAAGTCCAAACTCCGAGCTGCTATTGAAAATTTCATAGAAAATCCCAATAACACTTTGCTGGACCTTGGAATCCAACCCAGGACCTCTAGTTTAGCAGTCGCGGTTGAGACAACTAGGCTAACTAGGTATTAATTAGTTGTAAGTCTTCATCTTCATCTTCCGCAGCCTTACTTCAGTAACTGCTGGATATAGGCTTTCTCTCTCACTCAATCTCTGCCTCTTTTGAGACCGGCACAGAAGCGTCGAGAGTTCCTGCTCGTTTTTTGTATAAGCTGACCAACATACATGCCGCCTGATGGTAAAGCATACGGGCCGCCTGATGGTAAGCATACGGGCCGCCTGATGGTAAGCGGCAGCCTATAGACGCCAACAATACCGGTAGTATCATTAGCGCGTTGTCTTTTGAGACATGAAACTTCAGTTGTTAAGTCTCACAGTCATGCTTTGGCCCAGTAATTTATACGTTAATATTTTTTTAGAAACTAAACACGGGGCTCAGCATTATATACTATCCAATTACTTATTTTTATCAAATAGCTATTGTTAGAGTTATTACTATCCAATTTTAATCCTAAGCTTTTTAGGCGACACCATAAATATAGAAGACAAGGAAACGATCACACAAGCTGAATTATCATTGCAAAATTTGAGTGAATTGATTATATTACGTTTAAAAGAAAATAATAAATCAATTATCACAGAAATACAAAACACTATACAATCCGAAATTGAAAAAGCGATCAACAATTTTAAGGGACATTTTGAACGAGAAACAAACGCACTATCTAAACAAAATGAACAATTGAAATCAGACATAGATCTCATTAATACCAAAATAGAAAACCTACAATATGAGAACGAAAGACTAAAGAATGATATTAAGGAATTGAGTTATAAAACAAAAAATACAGGAAGTCAATGTACCGAAATTAATTCTAAAAAGATTGTTCTGTATGGTTTTATCGAATTTTATAAGGAACCCGAATGTGATATTTACAATAGACTTATAGAATTGTTTCGAGATATCCAGAACGTAAATTTGTCTGGCTACATAGAAAACATATATAGAATGGGAAGAAATAACACAAACAACAGGCCACTAGTAATAGAAATATTGAGTAAAAGGATGGTCAAATACATCATAGAAAATAGCCGCTATTTCAAGGGAACTCAACTGTCTGTGTCTGAATTTTTAAACGAAAACGAACGCAAGGAAAGGCAACTATTGCGAGAAGATATGATGAAAGCTCGTAGAAATGGCCATTATGCGATAATCCGGAATAATAAGCTTTTCATAAATGGGAAGCCCATAGACACAAAGGATGAAAACAAACATGCAATTATTGAAAAGGCAAATCAGGGTCAGAGACATACCAGCAGCTACAACCAAGACCTAGAACAACAACATAATAGCAACCCAGATTATAATAACCATTCCTTTCGCAACCACCAACTCACAATTTAAAATTCTATTCCAGAATATCCAAAGCCTCTATAACAAACTACATATAATAGAAACTTTTATACAAGAGCAGCCAATTTATAACGCCATATGCTTAACTGAGTCTTGGTTAACAAAAGAAAAATTGGAAATTATACAATTGAGCGGTTACAAAATAGCAGCGTCCTACTGCCGCAGCACTCGGACAGGTGGCGGCGTCTGCATATTAATACAAGAACATATAGAATGCGACCATAAAAGTGATATAACTGACATGTCTATTGAATATGTTTTAGAAATATGTGCAATACAATTAGTTAAGGAAAACTTATTAATAATTACTATGTACTGGAATAGAAGAGAGGAAGAAATATTTTATAGCCAAATGATAAAAATACTTAAATATATAAATAATAAATATTATAAATACAACATAGTAATAGGAGGAGATTTTAATATAAATATTTTAGAGAATAACTTCAAAACGAACCAATTTCTGGATCTCATGTTAGAATATAAATTTACACAGCATATTAAAGAACCTACGCGAATTTCTCAAACAACGTCTACTTGTTTAGATCTAATATTTACAAATTTTAATGATAACACTATATATACCACTGTAAAAGAGCTTGGATTTTCTGATCACAACGGGACTATCATACATACTAAAATACATCATCAAATAAATCAAACCGTATGGTTCGTAAAGAAAAGATTGTATAACAATAAGAACATATTACAATTTAAACATAAATTAAATAAACTAAAATGGTCAGAAATAATAACCAAAGACAAAAATATTAATGAAAACTATATAATCTTTAATAAAATATTAATAGAAACTCTTAACCAATGCATACCAATTCAAAATATTAAATTAAAAAATAGGTATAAAAAACTCTGGCTTACAAAGGGAATAAAACTTTCTTGCAAAAATAAAAGACTCTTAAAAATACTTACACTAAAAACCACAAATCCTACTCTTACAGAATACTACAAAAAATACGAAAAAATATTAAAAAAAACCGTAAATGCTTCAAAAAAACTACAGAATATAAATAAAATAAAAAAGTCCAACAATAAAGTAAAAACAATGTGGAGTATTATAAATGAACAAACAAACAAAAAAATAAAAAGTGAAAAACATAATATAGAACTAAAAATAAACGATGCAACATCATCCGAGCCTAAACTAGTAGCCAACATATTTAACAAGTTTTTTGCGTCTATCGGACAAATTAATTCATCACAAAGTGCAAATATACCGAACTTAACTCCCGCATTTTCACCTACGGAAAATACCATGTTCCTAAGTCCTGTCGATGCTTGGGAAGTAAATAAATTACTCAAAAGCTTAAAAAGCAAAAAAAGTCATGGTGTCGATGAGATTCCACCTCTCTTAATCAAACGTTGTGCAGAAGAACTAACACTGCCATTTTATCTTCTAATTAATCAATCTTTTGAAGAAGGAATCTTCCCTGACCTACTTAAAAAAGCAATAATCAAACCTATTCACAAAAAAAGTGCAAGAACAGATCCCAACAACTATCGCCCTATAGCCCTGCTACCTACAGCCTCGAAAATCTTTGAAAAAGCCATGAGTAATCGTGTTTATTCCTTTTGTGAAAAATATAATATCTTTGACGAATCCCAAAACGGGTTTCGAAAAAGCCGATCAACGACCCTGGCTGTCTACAAATATATACAGGAGGCTCTAAACATTATAAATAATAAACAATATGCCATAGGCGTCTTATTAGATATGTCTAAAGCGTACGATAAAGTTCAGTTTAAAATCCTATTAAATAAATTACATGGAATAGGAATCCGTGGCAAAGCACACGAATGGTTTGCATCATACTTAAAAAACAGAGAGCATCAAGTAGAAATTGAATTCTTCAATCAAAAAACTAGGGAAATAAAAAACATTCGATCAGATACAGAAGTTATCAATGCCTCAATTCCGCAGGGTAGTGTTATTGGATGCCTCTTGTTTCTCATCTATATCAATGACTTACCTAAAAATATACAGGCTCCTTGTGTTTTGTTTGCCGACGATATCTCTCTATTAATCTCATGTAAAAATAATATAAATATAAATAAAGAACTCAATAATCTACTTGATAACACAATAACCTGGATGAGCCAGCATAACTTAGAAGTTAATTATACTAAAACAAAATTAATAACCTTCCATCCATATCAAAAAACACCTTTAGAAATAAATTTTATTTTCAACAACATTAAATTAGACATAGTTAATGATTTTACCTTACTCGGATTAAACATAGATAAGCACATAAATTGGAAATCTCACATTAAAAAAGTTAAATCAAAATTATCAAAATTCTCATATGCCCTCCGTGAAGTAAAAAAGTCAACAAATTTACAAACTGCACTTATAACTTACTATGCCTATGCCTACTCGTGGCTAAGCTATGGTGTAACCCTATGGGGAAACAGTACAGATGCACCATCCCTTTTTACCCTACAAAAAAAACTGTTGCGGATTCTCGTTAATATAGAAGAAACCGATAGCTGTAAACCCCACTTCCAACGCCTAAACATCTTAACACTCCCCTGTATATATATCCTAGAGACATGCAAATTTGTAAGAAAACACTCAGATTTCTATACTAAACGAGAAGATAAACAACTACCATATACACTAAGACATAAAGACAGGTTAAATTTACCAAACTCCCGGCTTAAAATGCATTCAACCAGTCCATTTGTTATGTCAATAAAAATTTATAATAATCTACCTCAAAAAATTAAAAATGAACAAAAAGATAATGTGTTTTTAAGGAAGCTAAAAGAAATATTATTAAAAAAATGTTACTACGATTTAAATGAATACTTAAATGATAAAACCATAACATAACTCATACATAAAAGATTACATAAAAAATATATACTTATAATCTAATAACAACTATAGCTATACATATAATTAATACAAATAGTACTAGAAAAACAAAAACGAATATAGAAATATAAATAAAGTAAAATTAAATAAATAATGAAAAGGAAATTATCTAATAAAATAAATAAATAATATATACATATAAATAAAGTGAAACTAAACAAATAAAGAAATGGTAATTACCAAATAATATACGTAGATACTATATTATACACGACAAAACATAAGCCGTCCTCCTCTCTCCTACATTGCCGTGCCCGACAGGGTCCATGATTGATACTTTTATATTTATTTTTTAACACCTGTTAACATTGTGGAGTGCAATAAACGAATTGAGTATTGAGTATTGAGTATTGAATTTCTTATTTTTATTGGATAGCTATTATTGGGGTTATTGCTATCTAATTACTACTGAGTCGAGGATATTTTTATCTTTGGTTTGTCTCACAAAAAACGATCATCTACCTTTGAATATTTATTTATTTACTAGCTTTTGCCAGCAACTTCGTCCGCGTGGAATAGTTACTTTGTTTCCTAGTTCTTCGCCCGCGGTTTCACCTGCGTTGCCCCGTTCCTAAGGGTTGTAGCGTGATGTTTTATAGCTTGAAACCTTTCTCATGAATCACTCATTTTCCCAACATTTCCCTTCACTGCTCTGCTCCTATTGATCGTAGCGTGATGAAAAGTATACTATAACCTGCCCAGGAGTATGAATAACAATTGTACCAAGTTTCGTTGAAATCCGTCGAGTGGTTTTTGTTTCTATAACGAACATACAGACAGACAGACAGACAGACAGACAGACAAAAATTTTACTGATTGCATTTTTGGCGTCAGTATCGATCACTAATCACCCGCTGATAGTTATTTTGGAAATATATTTCATGTACAGAATTGACCTCTCTACAGATTTATTATAAGTATAGATATATACTAATATATACTTTATTGTACACCAAATAACAGATTGGACAGGACATAGTGGGACAAAAAACATACAATGGGTGACCTTATCGTTAACTGCAATGTCTTCCGGGCAACTTTAGGATGGACATATCTGAACTGAACAACTAACAAATATATACTACAAAGTGCTTGAAGGCGGTTTTCTTTTCCTAAAAAGTTAATTATTACCACTTCAAGAGTTCTCCAAAGCAGATTTATATCAGATTTCTACAAAAGTTCTCCAACTTTGCCGAAGTTTTAAAATTTTTGCGTCTTCTGCTTATGACCTGATTTCAAAGTTTACCGACTTCGTAGTTTAAGAAAGATACCTAAAAACACCTTGATCCGTAGATTCTTTATAATCTAGATTATAGCTATTCTGCTTATATAAAATTTGGTAAATTATTATACACTGACAATTCGCTGATATAGTTTTAGGTCACAAATTCGAACTCCGAGCTGCCATTCTATCTCATAAAGATCATTGCATGATCATTGTCATAAAATTAAAATTATATAATTTTACGGCTTTTATAAAAGAGAATATCTAAACTTTAAGTAAAACGCAGTAATACTGTTCCACTTCGGAATCGAACCCAAGACCTCACGCTCAGTAGCTTCGTTTGTAACCACGAGACTATTAACGTAGCCTCTCATCAATTCTCTCAAATTACGATCAGATCCCAAAATATGGGTCGCTCTCAAATTATAACCCGGTCTCAAGCTATTTGCTCCTCTTAAAACAAATAAATATGCGACCGAAGATAACTTCGCACGTAGTGTTAGGTCCTGCTATTAGGGCTGTCCCATATTTTTGCCGGGAGCTCAATAAGCGAAGGCACGGCCAAGTTTGCCAACCTCTTCTAATTAATTTCTACTCCGTGCCGGTAAAGTGGGAACATTGTGTGTGAATCAAGTTATAAGATTAGGGCTGGCAAGACGTTTTATTTTGATACAAACTTACTTTCACTCCTGTATTTGACGGGTTAGGCATAGGTTACTGTTCTCTGGTATGGAATAGGACCTATTTAATTGATTTGTTCTAGATAGCTCCCGCACTAGGGAACAAATCCTGTGTCGCGAGGGTTACATATAAGACATACAATTTAACGGACACTATTTAAACCGAGACTCGAAACAAGTGCCTGTGGATCACACAAATATTTGGTTCTGGTAGAAATCGAACCCCATGACACTCGGCGCGGTGACCACTACACAAAACATGCAAGATTTAATTAAGGTATAACCAAACATTTTCAATTACTGCTGATAATTTAATAGAAAAACCCAATAACACTGCTCGACCTGGGTCAAACCCAGGAAATTATTAGTGGCAAATAGGGATTTACATTATTATTTACACATTATTTTTATTGGTACGATCGACAAACGAACAAACGGCCCACCTGATGGTAAGTAGTTATCGCCCCACACGGACACCTGCAACACCACAGGAGTTGCTGATGGGTTGCCGAGCTTTAAAAACTTTAAATTTCTTTTTGTGAGATGGAATAACAGACCCGTTCACAATATTTTTTTAATCTTTTTTTCCTTTGCGATTACAAACACAAATTCTCACATGCACAAAGACTATTACAATACCTGTAGGACATACAAATATTTTTTCCGCGCGAGCAAAAAAGTCGAGATCCAATTACTCACTTTTATCATTTACTCACCTTTCACACACATTTCAAGTTTAAGTTCACCAAACGTACCAAATATTACTCTTTATAAATCCGCCCCAATCTTACTTTTTGCACCACATCGTTATGGGACTTTACACGGGCGATAGTGTAACTTCACGGAGCTCCGAATTGGTGAGATTAATTCTATAACAAAAGCGTTTGATCTGGTCGAGTGCCACTCGACTCAGTGTGTGTAACCTGTCTACTATGTGTGTGCTGATCTGTTTCTATATGGCTTTTATCCAAAGAAAGATAGTAAAATCTTCTATTTAGCTAGCACAGACGCAAGCAACAAGAATTTATAGATCAAACAAAGGATTAGATAAAAAAAAAGAAACCTACCTTTACCTTTTTTATGGGATAGGGGGCAAACGAGCAGACGTATCGCCTGATAGTAAGCGATTATCGCCGCTCATGGACACCCGCAGCACCGAAGGAGTCAAAGTGCGTTGCTGGCCTTTTAAAAGGCATCTATTTTATTACGAGTATAATATGATTTGCATGTGTCTCACGACTGGCTGGGCCAAATGGGTCTCCAGATCAGCGAAATGTCAAGCAAAATGCTTGACGCTGGTTTTCATCTGGACCCATTATGCTTCACGGATGTCAATCAGAGAAGTGTGAAATGTAAATGTGTAGCGTGCCCGTGTGCATGTTGTGTAGGTTATGTGTTGTGCCAAAAATAATATTTTCCACGGTGAGAAGCTAGATACTAAACAAACTTTTATTTATGTATTAGCTTTACGAGTCAAAGTGCTGAATTACTGATTGACAGACAACGCACAGCCTAAACCGCTGATCGTAGAGACTTGAAATTTGGAGAGTGTATTACAATTAGTGCTAGATTGCACTTGCTTTATCATATAAATAAATAAATGGAGTATAGTCTACTCTTAGGCTCAATTTAAACTGCCGCGGAATGGAAGGGAAATTTTGGAACAAAACTATACTTACACAGCATTTTGAACTTTAACTACATTGCGTAACGGTCTCGGATTCCCTTGAAGTCGCCGGGCAGCACTCGCGGACTGCCAGCAAATTTGCCGGACGACACGCTCGTTGTTGGTTACATCTATTTTGGACGTTACATAATGGAAACGAAGTTCAAAATTCCATGTAAATTTCGTGACGCTTCGCTTCCATTCCGCGGCAGTGTAAATTGAGCCTTATTTATCTAACTGGTAGAGATGCCTAAATGGTATCTGCCTAATACTTCAATTATTTTCACCACTAAAATACTAAAACCCCACGTTACTTTGAAAATAAAGACCCACTTAACATTCTTATGCCTATTTTTTCTGAATAAAAATTTGAAACACGCCTTCTAGATTTATTTCGGCCGTGGTTATGAAAGGTATACATGGTCTGTAAAGTTAGGCTAAAATTGAAACAGACTTAGAAATAAGTAAATATTGGGTTTTGGAACTTAAATATTGAAATTTTAAATTGAAAATACTCTTCGGATTATGATATTGAATTTAAAATATAAATATTGGTGAGATCTGAATGTGTTTTTTTTAAATATTTGCGTATCAGGTAAGGTATCTATTTTAGATTTTGATTTTCTTTGCAGATATATTTTTTTTAATTTTAGTATTTCATTTCTTAGACGTCGAAATCGTGATAGGTTTCTTTATTATGGGCAGAGGTAGGTACTTATGTAGGTCCCATGCAAAAGGGGCGAACCTATTGCAACTAACCGGATTAGAATCCAAATTTGAAGCTGCCACTAAGAATTACCTAATGAAAAACTTAATTACACTTTTACGCTCGACCCGGGACTCGTACCTTACACTCACACTTAGCAATTGCGTTTGCAATCATTTCGCCGATTATCAGAGTAGAACTTAAAGCTTAATTAGTATTCTAAGAAAACTCAATACCTACGTAATCGATCATTATCTTTCATTCCCGATTATAAAATATGATATCCGAATATATTCCCGGTTCTAAGTGATGTGCGTCCTCACACTCACGTATCAAAAGCCTTTGATTAATCTACTTATAGTTATCATGTTTATACACGCCTTCAACGGGAATTTTCTGGACGGGAAACTGTATTTGTCTATATTTTCCACGCAAGTCGTGACGTCTTTATGATAAGACTAGCTGTTGCTCGCGGTTTTACTCGCAACCCAAAGGATTTTTGAAACAAAAGTGTGCCTATGTCCTACTCCAAGATCCAATCTATCTCTATACCAAAATTCATCAAAATTGATTCGGTAGTTTAGGCGAGAATACGTAACCAACAGACAAAACTCTCAGATTTATAATATTACCATGGAATGGTTGCAATAGTTACAAGTTGCTGGCAAAATTCAACAATTTTGCCACTCCTAATTCTTTGAAGCTTAAGGGGCTCGAGACTGCTTTATTTCTCGCTGTTCAACCAGTTCATCAGCCCAAAAAAGCCTCTCAGCAGGGCTATCGCTAACAATTTAGGATCGGTAATGCTCAAAAATTTTAATTCTGATGGAAGTTGCTTTGTGGGATGACTGAAAGCAGATGATGTCAGATAAAAGCAATATCGCATAATATTATAACATAACATACCGTCAAGCCTGTATTCCCCGAACGGTTAGGCAGAGGCACAGTTCGCTAGTACATTTAGTTTCCATGTAATAGGGGGCGAGCTTATTGCCATTAACCAGGTACAAATCGGAACTCCGAGAAACTGAGAAAATCATAGAAAAACTCAATAACACTTTGCTCGACCTGGGAATCGAACGAAAAGGACCTTTAGTGTAACAGTCGCGCTTTGAAAACCTCTAGACTAATGAGGCACTTATTTACAAAGAATGTAATAATAATCAAGGTCAGGGTATCTCAAAGTTGGATCCATACTACAGTCTTCTCTCGCAAAATCCTTGTTGAACCACAGAAAGATCCACGAACTTACTGTGGGGGAGAGGCTTGTGAAACATTTAGGAAGTCTTCGAAGTCTGTGTCTTTCAAATGAGAAGTCTAAAGTTGAGAACCGCAGACTACCGAGTTGGAAGTAGTACTTGTCTTGTACAAGTTAGCTTTAGTGGTGTTTGTACCATTTTGTGGAGCGGATAGGAACTTTTATCTTTTATAAAATAATGTTACTGAAATCTAGATTTCATTAATTTAGAACAAAAGTTCTTTGAGCATTTATCTGATAACATAGATTTGCAATGTGATTGTGATTATGAAATCCATGCCAGTTGCAGCTACAGTGACCATTCTCTGTTACTGAAGGTTTACTGAAATTAAACAGTGAAGTATGAAATTTGTATAATAACTAATCTGAAAAATCTGTATTTTGTTTGGTAATATTCTGTACTGGCAACACCAAACCGATACTTTTGGAAAAACTGCGTTGATTTGCCGTAACTGGCAATTCGGCTTTATGCTGAGATTCGACGGATTTGTAATGTTCACTTGGGTACCACAATTTAGTTAATAAGTAGGTAGTCATTATTATTTTCCTTACTATATTCAGGTGGCCATAACAAATAAACATATTTTCTTTCTCCCCTTTCTTTCAAATAAATGTCACGCATGGATTTTAATAAATAAGTATAAAAAACACGTTTTTATTAGAAGAATAAATTACAGAATTTTGAAATATAAAGTACAAAGAATAAAGTGAAACACAGTAAAAAAAAATGGTCAAGTGCGAGTCGAACTCGTGCGCCGCGGGTTCCGTACCTACCCATTATATCGTAATAATAAAATTGGCTGTAAGACCTTGTTTTTTGCCAAATTTCGTGAGCCTAGGTCAACGGGAACTACTACCCAAAACCTATAGGGTACTTCCGGTTGACCCAGCACAAGTAAAGGGAAAATTTTGAAAAATAAAAAGTTGAAAATTATAGTAAATACTTACAAGATTACGATACTTTGATACTTACAAGTTTTCGTTCATCTAAATTTGCCAATATATTTTTATCGTGTCGAACCAGGACCTTGATTTATATAACCTAATAGGGACTTAAACCTCAGTAGGTATCTGGTACAAATTTCACTTGCTAGGTCCACCCGTTCTTGAGAAAATCGGTGGTGACACACTGACAGACGGACAAGAAAGTGATCTTATAAGGGTTCCTTTTTTTTCCTTTTGAGGTACGGAACCCTGAAAGCCACATATTTTGTTAAAACGAGGGCTTAACACAAACTACAACAGTACTTTAACACCTCGGGTATCTGATTACCTACAATTACATCGTATCAATTAACAAACGCACGTAAACACGTTTGTGGTTTGCGTTAAAGTTAACCAGTTAGTGTCACACCAAAATAAAGCTAACGTAAACTTGTGTGCAATTACCCAAGCGAATGAAGTTAATTCTCATGTTAATTTGGACGATAATGTTAATAATAGGACCCTTTTCACTGTGTCGGTTTGTTTAAAATATAGTTTACAACTCTTTAATTAGAACTAAATTTCTGAAAATGATATTCATAGTGTTATTTATGACTGCCTCATTAGTCTAGTAGTCCCGAGCGCGACTGCTACGCTAGAGGTCCTGGCTTCGATCCCCAGGTCGAGCAAAGTGTTATTGGGTTTTTCCATGAAATTCTCAGTAGCAGCTCGGAGTCTGGATTTGTGCCCGGTTAATGGCAATAGGCTCGCCCCCTATTACATGGGACCTAAACATACCGGCGAACTGTGGGTGTACATTAGTACGCCTCTGCCTAACCCTTCGGGGAATACAGGCGTGATGGTATGTGTTATTTATCTTGTCGAAACAACAGCATTTTAGATTATTTAGAATTTATTCCTTTGTGTTTATCGTGAAATAACGGAGCTTTATAAAATCATAATTTGATTAAAATTTAATATAATAAACGAAAATAAACTGTTGTATTAGTCAGTGATCGAAAGCGCTACTTCTACGCTGGAGGTTCTGGGTTCAATTCCCATGTCAGGCAAAGTTATTGGGTTTTTCTATTCAATTCTCAGTAGCAGCTCAGAGTTGAGATTTGTGCCCGGGTAATATCGATAGGCTCGCTCCCTATTACATAGGTGTACACTAGTACACCTCTGTAATATATAACCTTTTGGGGAATACAAGCGTCATGGTATGATATCATGAAAAAAAATTCAGGAGTTTCCATGGAGTTTCTTGCCGCACTAATTATAACCGTGGAACTAGTTTTTGAACATTCAAAAATTGCCACGCCTGTAAATGGCACAAAGTCTGAACAGCAATCAATTTAAATGTGATATTACTCACTTTTATTACTTATTTAGATATTTATAATGCTGAAAGATTAATTCATATTATTATAATACATAACATACCATCGCGCCTGCATTCCCCGAAGGGTTAGGCGTACTGCTCGAACGGGGGATCGAACCCAGGACCTCTAGCGTAGCAGTCGCGCTTGGGACCACTAGACTAATGAGGCAGTCTCATATCATTACATAATTCACATTACCTACCTATTTTTTTTTATGGAATCGCGGGCAAACGAGCATATGGATCGCCTGATGGTAAGCGATTACCGCCGCCCATAGACACCCGCAACACCAGAGGAGTCACAAGTGCGTTGCCGGCCTTTTAAAAAGGAGTACGCTCTTTTCTTGAAGGTTTGAAGGTCGTATTTGTCCGGAAATACTGGAGGCGAAAGTTCATTCCACAGTTTTGTTGTGCGAGGCAGAAAGTTTCTATAGAAACGCACTGTTGTGAACTATAAATATCCCCATCATATTAATGGTGCCAACCATTAAGTTGATGTATATATACATAACTCAATTTACTAGATAATACTATTAAATAAAAATTGTTATTACAGTTAATTATCTAAATATATAGCCCTCGATATTGCAATGCTTGTAAAAGGCCGCTAAGTCATAAGTACACTAAAATATAATGTTACACCAATTTATGTACACTAACGCCCAGTTTCTACGAGTATTCCAATCTGTCGATAGATTTGCTTACTAGAGATAGAATTTTGACATACAGCTACTGTCAAAATCCTATCTCTAGTAAGCAAATCTACTGACAGATAGGATATATAAATCGGCCGTTAGTATGTAATAAATCTTTGACTTTGAAATACCTGTAACAATGGCCTAATTGAAATAAAAGATTTAACTTTGATTTTGATTCGGACAAAACGTAGTTTCTAACCAACTTAATACTTGGCTCCATAGCGTCGAGGGTAGTGGGTGTTCCAACTTAATACATCGGATATTAGGAGGCTCGACACGACCGTCGGATTTCGGAGATCGCGTGGGATAGCGGATGCCATCAAGTGACGTCATAAAGGCCATACAATCTACCCAGGCCTAAGGTGAAGCCGTAAAGGCCTATTTTGCTAAAGGAAGTCTTGGGACGTAAAAACGTTTTTGTTTAAGATATTTTTGGTGAAAAAAATTGGTGGGTAGTTGTTTAAGGTTAACTTTTAGTAATCCGATTTCATGTATCTTTTTTTTTTGGGTTATATTTGTCTATAACCAGAAAAACTACAAACTATCAGTCTAAAATGTCTTGATGACAACTTTGGCGCAGCGGCTGAGCGATCAGCTTCTACGCCACGTATTGTGGGATCGATCTCCACATGGAACAAATATTTGTTTGATCTAGAGGTAGTTGTTCTTGGCGTTTGTATATGTGAGAATTTGTGTTTGTAAAAGAATTCCTGTATCGTGAGTGCAATGTTTTTTTGAAAAAGTAAAGTAAACCTTTTGGAAATAAGAACCTAAACATGCCATCACGCGTGTAGCGACGAAGGATTAGGCAGAGGTTTCGGTACCGAGTCGGCCGCGACGTTTTTTAAGTGACGCAGCCAGTTGTTTACTGTACCTATACATTAATCTGGGCCTGGTGCAGGTACTATCGCTGCACTACGGTATACACAGTCAAGCTGTGGAGTAACTATACATCGGCAGCATAGAGTGACATGCAAGTACCTTTATTACAAGGACGTATCGCATGCGCCCTTTGTGCCCGAACACCTGCACGAATCTCTACGCGGCCACGCCCAACACCATTGAGGTGGCATATTATTACTCGGAAATTGTTTGTTTTTATTTTATTGTAACCCCCTTAATCATAAAAAAATGTCTACCCTTATCAGTATAAAACGTCTTATAAACTTCTTCATATTTTTATAAATAAGCGGGTTAGTAAATAGTATATATAAAATCTAGGAAATAAATGACTTCATTTCATTCAATTTTACACCGCACATGATCACTCCATCTTCTACCTACTCTATGGTCACGACTGAACTCGACAAACAATTCCAATTTGTCCTAATGTCTGTATAAACGGGCTGTAACTGTGAAAAAGTTCTGTCATTTATATTGAGCCGATGATACAAGGCTCAATTGTAACGGTCGTGTGGCCTGTTACACTGGCTATTTGTCACAACTTTGACAGTTATTTTATGTCGAATTTTGTTGGGAAATTATTAGGTTAAACTTGTTTTTTTTTTCGGTGGCGCTCTTCATCGGAATTTCTTAAAAGTCCGGCGGACGCTGAATTACCTATACAAACGTAATACCTAAATAAAGCGCAATCCAGACAATATTGAATATCTATTGTTAGTCATTTAAATTTAAATTATTCTTAACTTGTTGTCCTGATTTGTTAGACTGTACCTCCACCACTCTTTTTGTGAAAAAAAAACACATACTATCACGCCTGTATTCCCCGAAGGGTTAGGCAGAGGCGTACTAATGTACACCCGCAGTTCGCTGGTATGCAAGCCTATTGCCATTAACCGGGCACAAATCCAGACTCCGAACTGCTATTGAAAATTTCAAAGAAAAACCCAATAACACTTTGCTTGGCCTGGGGATCGAATCCAGGACCTCAGGCGTAGCAATCGCGCTTTGGACCACTAGACTAATGAGGCAGTCTAATCTAAATAAAAAAAGTAAATCAAAATATAATGTATTACAATGATATTTAAATTTTACTTAAATCTCATTGCCTTGTTTATATAATAGTTCGAAACATCTCTTAATCCTCGAAAATCAAATGCCACACTCAACGGCCAAATTTTCCACCAAAATCCAGTAAGTACGAGAAACAAACACACAAAATATAAATCATAAATACTGCAGTTGGTTTGGCATGCTGGTGGCCAAACGAGTATCCAATTAGGGTGGGCAGGGAGGTAGCTATCAAACGCTAGTTAGGTGATGCCGCGGTACCGATCTGAAACGAGAAGTGAGAGATTCGAGTTTAAAAATAGACTGGGGTAAATACAAATTCTTGTATTTGTTTTGTTTTGAAAATAGTGGACTTTTACCTTTATTTACGTTTGTGTTAGAGTTATTTTTCGATGCTTTTTGGGATTGGAAACACAAAGATGTGAGCAAACAGGATCGAATAGTGACGTTTTTTGTTTTTGTTGTTTATTTCAAAGAGGTTCTCGCTTTACTGTTTTAAAAAATCGAGAAAAATACCTGGATGTTACATTTATTTATCATTGTATTATAGTTGTTTCCAGGAACCAACAAGAGTGACTGAGAAAAACAATAAAATTTGAGATCAAGGTATACTTTCCAATTTTTAAAACATATCATACCATCACGCCTGTATTCCCCGAAAAGTTAGGCAGAGGTGTACTAATGTACACCCGCAGTTCGCCGGCATGTTTAGGTCCCATGTAATAGGGGGCGAGCCTATTGCCATTAACCGGGCACAAATCCAGACTCCGAGCTGCTACTGAGAATTTCAAAGAAAAACCCAATAGCACTTTGCTCGACCTGGGAATGGGGGGGCAGCTGGCAGTGACTGGATGAGAAAAGCCGAAGATCGGGCTCTGTGGCGTACATTAGGAGAGGCCTACGTCCAGCAGTGGACGAACATAGGCTGATGATGATGTCGACCTGGGGATCGAATCCAGGACCTTTAGCGTAGCAGTCGCGCTTGGGACTACTACACTAATGAGGCAGTCATTCCAGTTAGTCAATACGATTTTTTAAAACAACATAAAATAAACCTGTCTGAAAAATACATGTCGAAAGTACTTATCCGATGCTGTGTACTATCTCAGGGGACCTCACAAATGTTCTGATGTAATACATGTGACGTCACAGCACACAATATTTGTGTCAGAAGCACTATAGGAAATGACGTGGGTCCAAATTTTTATATTGAGAATATATTTGTCCAAATAGCGAGATAAAAACTGTTTATTTTCTTTCCATTTAAATTATATTAACTACTTATGTATAACATCATGCTTGCACTCCCCGAAGGGCCAGGCAGAGTCGCACTAATGTACACCCACAGTTCACTGGTAAGTATGTTTAGGTCCCACCACATAAAGTGCGAGCCTATTTATTTTCAACCGACTTCAAAAAGGAGGAGGTTTTCAATTCAACTGTATTTTTTTTATATGTTTGTTACTTCCTAACTTTCGCCTGGGTGAACCGATTTTGATGATTCTTTTTGTTTGAAAAATGGTGCTTCCCGTTTTGTTCTATTTCAATTTCAGAGAAAAAATTTAAATATTTGGTCACGATTTGATCACAAAATTTAGAACAAAATAACATTAACACGTAAATGATAACGTCGTCTAGGTATGCGTAAAATTTTACTCGCTACTAAAAATGTTGAAATAAAATAACTTTTAACAAGAAGCTAAATCGCCTTCAAAAACATAAAAATAATGCAAACATAAAATAACAGTTTCGGAAGTCGGTGGCGAAAACAAAAGTTCAAACCAAATCGAAGGCACACTTTGCTTGACCTGAGAATCGAACCCAGATCCTCTAACGTAGCAGTCGCGCTTTGGAGCTAAACATACTAGCGAACTATGGCAGTACATTAGTAAATTCTGCTTCTGCCTAACCCTTCGGGGAATATATGCGTCATACGTAAGTATGTTTATATGTATGCCGTGATACAGACCTAGGGTTCGCGATATGCTATTGTTTTCTTAGCTAACCAGTCCATCTTCGCCAGTTCCTCAATTTTACATACACGCGAGTCAACCCTTTGGACTCGGTTACAATACATGGAGGGTTAATGACCTATAAAGCTTCGCTGATTCGTTCCCTAATGTGTTTTTAATGGCGTACATTTTGCTATTGAACTGTCATTTAATATGGCTAACAGAATTTACGAGAGCATACAACGCTTTGTTAATATTTGTGGTGAGAATTTATGACGACTTTTGGGTAATTATTGCGGGTTTTTTGGGGTATTTTTTGTTTTGTGTTGGAAAAATTTGTTTTTGTTTGCGGTAGAAGCGTATGTGTTGAGTATATTGATCTATATTTTAGATATTTGTTTATATTCCAGGCCTTCTGGGCCACAAACATTGTCGGTTGTTCATTGTAAATATTATTGTTACCAAACTCAGAGGTTTTGTTTCAATTATACATACATACCAATTGTCAATAATTGTTAGGCAGAGGTGTACTCTGAGTATTGTGAGTTTATTGTCATTAACCGGGCACAAATCCAGATTCCGATCTGCTGAGCACTTTGCTGGACCTGGAGATCAAACGCAGGCCCTCTAGCGTAGCAGTCGGGCTTGGGAACCTTATAGTCTCACGCTTAGTATTTCTTGGTCAATAACAAAACAAGATCTTCTAAAAATAAATTCAGTAGTCAATTGTTCCAGATTTCATTCACAAAACTATCTACGTCACTTGTCAATGGATGTCACACCCTGGCAATGACATTTTTTTTTTAATCCAAGAACGAATTTATGCGAATGTGACATTTTTTGTAAGACTTTTCTAATCGTCCTGTATACGTCATCTAATAATAAACTGAAAGAAGAAGAAAGAAAGAAAGAAACATTTATTCAGCTACAAGCGAGTCAAGTACAAAGAAAAACTTACTATAAGTTAGTATAAGTTTATAACTAAAAAAAAAAAGTACTGCCTTACGGTTGCGCTGAAAGGGATCTGGTTCAGCATGTGCCAGACAGATTGCCTGGCGCTGGTTTTCAACCAGACCCGGAGTGGATCACCGACGCAAAACCAGATAATAAAATAGAGAAGGAAGAAAAAAAAAGAAATAAATAAACATAATTAATAATTACATAAAATACAAAAAAAAATATAAAAAACAAGAACTTGACGGCGAAGCGAACATAGTGCGCGGCGAAAGGTAGCATGCGGGATGATCACGGCGGTATCCGAGCGATGGACATCATAACCGTATTATTAGCCATGGAATCCGATCGCTATAACGCAGCGGTGCACGCTTAGCGACTTAAAATTAAAAACTGTACTGTATGTGTGTGTCTGTGCGAATAATAATAATATAAAAGTTGTTATTTTAGTGCAGTACGTATTTATGTTAATGTGTTATGAACTTGTATTAAGTAGATTGAAATGGCACAATGAAACAATAGTGAATATTTATGGCGAAAGAAGAGGGTACATATCTAAAATTTTAAATGGTTGAGGCTTTTGTCTTATTTTATACCGTTAGCTTTTTACGATGATTGATAACGTAACCAACACCTTATGTTATAGGTTTCGCAGGCAATGAGGGTATAACTTGTGTAGGTGCAATGTGTAAACGATCACGAGTGGGCTAGACTCGAACCACCAGGGTCGCCGCGAGACGCATCTCAACGTTAGCCGTTAGACCATACCAACCGGGTATGTTAATTAAAAATGGCAAAGTATACATTGTCTTATTAGATATATTTAGTACTGATTATATAGAATTAAAGTATCGTTTTAGAGTGATTATTAATTATTGCTAAGAATAGAATTGAATTTATATTAAAACTGGCGGACCTGACGGCTGAATGCTGAATATATAAAGGTGTTTTTGACATATCCCACGTGATAATGTTAAGGTTGTGACTACTGTTGTGTTAGAGGTCAGTGCTGACGTCAGAGCCTCTCGACATATCTAGAATTAGGTACATATAACATGGACAATATAGCGATTCAGGATCGCTAGGCTAATGAGGTTTTAGTCATATTTTCGTTATTGTCTAATAGAAATAAATTAACCGTACCAACCTTCCATACAATCCCATTCTTTGCTTAACATCTAAAGAGCTCCTTCCTCTATGGAATAGGTCAGATCAAATGAAGGCTCATGTGCGCCACAGACTAATGATCACTTCTGCGTGATGGACAAATGAATCGCATGGGCTTTTATTTTTATGATTTTATTTTTATTAACATATTTTAATAAATATGTATGTATAATATTATTATGATATCGTGTCTACATACACTATACTATTAAGGTTTCGCACGTCTGACGTCATTATGTCGACGCCGGCTATAGGTGAAAATCAGCGCCGTTGCTCTGCCTGCACACGTCTGCCATAGATTCCCTTTTGTGGTTATTTTAACTACCTGTGCGTCATGTCGACGTAAATAAAATAATTTTCTTTCTTTTCTTTCTTTCATCTAAGGAAAATCCTCCGCACACACGAAAGGTCATCAGACTAAATGTAAATTCACCCTTAACATAAATTACATGGAGGAAACAAGCCTAACAAGCCGTCGAGCGCTGCGAGTGAATAAAGAGGGTAGTTATAAATCTCAGTGTTTGTTCTGCTACTGAAAACGCGGAAAAAAGTAAGATTTGAGTCGTGGACGCGGATTTTTTACTGTTTTATGGGAATTTTAGTACCTAGCCCAGACCATGTATCGCCAACTTTTCGAAACTATGTATATCAATATTATAAATGTGAAAGGATACAACGCTATGCGCAGTTTTGACGAATGTCAAATTGTCAATGTCAAATGTGTCATTGTCAAATTACTTTTCTTCTTTTTTTTATGGCAATCTGTTTGTTTTTTAATTTTTGGTAGGTAGTTTATCCATAGAAATAACATACTTCGTAATATTATCCTTTACAAATAAATTTAGTTTCTTTCTTTCTTTCTTTCTTCTATGATAGTCAATCACTCAAAAACAGTTAAACGGATTTGGACGAAATTTGCACACAGTTAATAAACTGGACTTATCACGTAGAATACTTTTTATCAAAGTTGGACCAATTTTAAAGTCCACGAAGACGAAGTCGCAGACAGAAAAGAGATAAATAATATTGGCTATCACCCGCTTAAATAGGTAATTTATTAAGAAAAAACATCTATATGCCTGAAGAGAATCTATATGCCTGAAGATTTTTCCGATGGCATGTGAAGTCTGCCAACGCGTACTAGGGCATCGTACCTCTTATTCTCAGAAGAGACCCGTACACAACAATGGGAAAAATATATCGCTAATTTTATTAGAGTAAGATTAGTTCTGAAAATATAATAATGTCACGTCACATAGCCTATAGCCAGCGGACGATCAAGACGCTTTCAACAATACCTCATTGATCAAATTATGATAAGCAGTTTGGAAGTTATGAAGGAACAGATGAATATACATTTATGTACATACCCACATGCACACCGGTCTAAATCTTAACACTCCTTTTTGCTTCGCCTTAGTCGGGTAAAAATGCTTAAAGTCGTTTCTTTTCCTAAAAAGTTAATTTTCCATTGTAGATTCCAAATGTGTGTTGTAAATATACTTAATTGAGTCTATTATTTTTCTTAACACAAAAAATCTAAAAAACAAATTAACAAAATGGCTTTTAATTAAATGGCTGAAAATGTCAAGGCTTTCTTTATTGTATTTCAACAGGAAATTAAAATAAGGAAAACAATAATTATGTTTTTATACGGTCTAGAGACGTCTTTGTCCTCAATTTATGTTAATTCAGCTATGGGTAAGCTTACACAAGACTTGTATATATATATACTGCTAGCTATTGCCCGTGGGTTTACTGGATTTACTTTTTTTTTTAAACGTTGCCCTATACTAGGATTTTCTCCTGTATCGTGGGTGCATTTACAAACACAAATACTCACATACACAAACGCCCAGACCAACGGAACAACTACCTGTAGATCATACAAATATTTGCTCCATGTGGGAATCGAACCCACAAAACGTGGCGCAGAAGCTGATTGCTCAGCCGCTACGTCAAACGTGTCATCACGTCTTGCGCGGAACACTAATTCTTTTAGAAGCCTAAGTTACTCCTTATAAAATCAGTTATCTGCCAGTGAAAGGCGCGTCAAAAACGGTCCATCCATTCTGTAATTTAGCAGAAACAAACAGACAGATAGATAAAAATATTACCGTAGGTACCTACTTTTTTTTTTCTTTATTTAAGTAAAGAAGGGTTTGGTCACAAAGTGATCATGCCACCCCTATCAGTGGAAACAAATTATATTAAGATATACTTATTTAACATCTATTTCTTAAGCCTACATTTACAATTCGATACAGTTTTTTTGCTATTGCTGATATAGGAGAAGCCAATGTAACATTACATACACCCAGGCAGTGCAACCGTTCATCGGTCTCTGTCTCAAAATCTTTTCTTTTCGATTCATTCCGTACACACTCCACCAAAATATGAAATACGTCTTCTCTTATGTAGCATTCGTAGCAGTTTGGAGTTGCATTTTTCTTCATCATAAAGAGGAAACTGTTTAGTGGTATGTGTCCGGACCGAATCCTAAAGGCTGTAACTAGCTCCACTCTAGATATATTTGTTAAACCAAACCATGGAAATCTTGTAGGGTGAGGTTGGACAGTCTTATACCATATTCCTTTAGTGAGAGACCGCTCATCAAAATACTCCCTCCACATCTCATAACATTGTTTTTTTACAGTAGGTAGGATATCAGTATAAACTGGTACATGATTGAAGAGAATACCCTGGTAAGCGGCCTCCACCGCTAATCGATCAGCTTCTTCGTTTTCCCATATTCCGATATGTGAAGGTACCTACTTACCGTATATACTTAAAGATGATGATATAATATGCATTTGGTAACCAAACTGTTATTTTGCCATTACATCTAAGTATACAAATAATTTCATTTATTTGTATACTTAGATGTAATAAGCCGCTATACCAATTTCGATGAATTTTGCTATAGAGATAGATTGGACCTTAGAGAAACGCCTTTCGTCTCAAAAGTCCTTTGAGATGCTAGTGACATAGCGGACAACACCTGAAGTACCTATATAAAGTTAATTATTATTAAAATTAACCTGAATAAATAGCCAGACAATATGGTATATATTACTTACCTGCTTATTGACGTTTACGTTACCGTAACGTCAATAAAAATGGCGCGGCACGTAAATCCGTAATGTACGGAGATCAGACCGTCACAAACAATAATCCTATGAGCATGATATGGAAGGTGATACACACGGACGGAAAGAGAACGGAACTCCCTAGATTATGATCGAGCTTCACAATGACTGATGCAGGCGTGCCGTCAGCTGAGACTGGCCTCTTCATCCCCTTTATTTCAGTTATTACACTGCTATGTCACTTACATATTCTCTACTGCTACTCGTATATCTGGACTTTAAATAACATTAAATTTGAATTTAATAAAAACCCCCGAATCACCAAATCAGTGTTGCCATGTTCTTGCAATATCATTGAAGTAACAGGATACCAAGTTTCAAATCGATCAGACCTGTGGAAGTTGCTCACATGCTGTAAAGGATCCGAAACGTCGGTAATCAAATAATATCAATATAACGCGATAAAATCCGTAAAAAGTAGTTTTACTTCAATAATTTTAAAAAATAATGTTGAAGATTTTTTTCATTTCTTCGCAGTTGGCTGACTTCTTCCACTGTGTGTCCCAGCCCGTATTGCGCAGATACGCATTAATGTGTTCACTCTTATTTACAACGACCGAAACGAATCTTTGAACGATACGAGCCAGAACTTTATATAATTATGTTACAAAAACCCAGACTAACCTTTCAGCTGGAAAGAATCGATTCCATCGGTGATCCTTTTATGAAAGATACAATCGAACCTGGCATCACCCGGTTTGGTGAACCAAATGCTTTAATCAACTAACATGGGTTTTTCTATAAAGGGTTTGAAGTTGCGTCCTAAGCCAAATTGCCAAAAGGCACTCCTCCTGTTACATGATGCCTAAAACATACCGGCGTACAAGGAGTGTATTAGTACATTAGTACATCTCTGTATTACCCTTTGGGAATATAATATATTTTTTTTAGTTAGCCTGTATTATCCCAGTCCTGGGCTAGATCTCCCCCCATTTTTCCACTCTTCCCGTTGTTGTGCTATTTCCTTCCAATTGTCTAGAAAGACATCCAGATCATTCCACCATCTCCTCCGTGGTCTGCCGCGTCTCCGGTTAACTGTTTCAAGGTTCCAGTTTTGTGCAATAAAAGCCCACAGTTCATCCGGCATGCGGCAGATATGCGGAATTAATACATCTTGTATTTAACTGCGCCATTGGCCTAGTTGTCCAGAGCGGGACAGCTTCGCTAGAGGATTCGATTCCCAGGCTGAGCAAAGTATTATTGGAAGATAGCAATTTTAGTAGGAGAAAAATGTATTATTGGGTTTTGCTGAAGTTCTCAAAAGCTAGCAACTCGGTGTTTGGGATTTTACCCGGTCAATGGACCTCTGCCTAACCCTTTGGATAATACAGGCGTGATTATATGTGTTATATTTAAGATATAAATATGTATTAGGTAAAAAATCGGTACCATTGCATAAAACTGACACTACGCGCTAAGGGGTCTAATAGTTCTGACACCAACACCAAAGGGCCAAGACCCCATCCAGACAAATGACTGCCATAACTTACTCTACTCACCCCACTTTTTATTAGAACCCTTTAAGCACCTCAGTAAGTCAAATCAGCTGATGATGTATGGGGTCAACTGGAAATATTGCCAGATATGATATTTTAAGGAAGCTTGTTACTCTATGGATTATTTGTAGGGCTTAGAATTAGTAAGAATGGGGGATTTGTTTTTTGATAAAGTGCAAATTATTATATAAATAGAACCGGATCTCGATACTTAATAATACCTTCACGGATTGGAGAGGGTTTCCTTAACACATTGTATAAATAGGACCTAAACATACCGGCGAACTGTAGGCGTACATTAACATATTATCTGTTTTTTTTTTATATAGATGCCTTAGTTTTTTTTTATTATTCGTGATAGGCTTACGCTCGCCGCCAGTTTGCCTGATGTTGGAGCGCGCTTGCCTTGCCAGATTATATCTATCAGGGAAGACCCACTCGGGAAGTGCATTCCGTATTTCAGCGGTACGCATGATAAAAGTAGACTTAAAGCGTTTCGTTCGGGTTTTTGGAAGGTCCACCATGAATCGATGACGCTTTTTCGTGCTTCTGGTCGTCCGATAGTAGAAAGGGCTAGGGGGAATAAGATCGTGGAGATCTGATGCACACTCTCCGAAATGTATCCGATAAAAAACCGATAAGTTAGCAACTTTGCGGCGATGTTCAAGACTTTGGAGTTTAACCCGGATTTTGTTGCCGATGAGCTACTTGGCACGTTTCTCGACGGATTCCAACGCCTCGAGCTAGTACTTAGCCGATCCATCCCAAAGGTGCGAACAGTACTCCATGCACGAGCGAACTTGTGCTTTATACAATGTGAGCAATTGTTCCGGCGTGAAGTAACGCCGCACCTTCGAGAGGATACCCAGTTTTCTGGCAGCTATTTGAACTTTGGACTCTAGATAGGTTTTGATCTAGATTTGCGATTCCTTACATACACACTTGCTTCCCTTATAAGATATCCAGAATCTTCAAAACGCCAGTTGTTAATCTATATTCTATAACTATAATAAAATTGTAACAGGTCGATGTGTGTACATTACGAGTATAGATATTAAAGAAAAACTAATATACGGGTTGCCAAAATATTTTTTTTTAGAATTTTTGCCTGTTTGTCTGTCGGTCTGTCTGTCTGTCTGTATGTTTGTACGCGCATCGAGCAAAAATTACTGCAATGAATTGAATGAAGTTTTCACCGATGGTCTAACTTAAAATCTCGTGCGTGTTTCATCTTGATACGCCGCCTAGGATTGGACTTATAGTATATATGTATGTAAATATTTTTGGGACGTGAGTGAAACTGCGGGTAACAGCTAGTATTTAATAAAAAAAAGGTACCACAAATTAAAATCCTTTCACAAATTCGGCCACAAGTCTCGATGTTTTCGTAACAATTCTTACGTGTCACGCAGTTACATCGTTTGTCATGTTTTTGTCATAACTCTGGAAAATATACGTCATAAATCATAACACACTTTTTCTTGACTACAATAATTGTCAGCATCAGATTTAATGAAACTACAAAAATATGTTATGAATTATGATTTTCGTTGTTACAACAAATACGAAAAGGGTTTGCTTTTTCTCAACATAACATAACACGTCGCTTAATCACTGCTGAGTTAAGCTGTAATTCGAATTACGACTGAGAATTTCTCAATAGAAAAATTCGAACCGTACTAATATTATACTCAATTGTGAAAGTAACTCTGCCTGTTTATCTGTTACTTTTCACGCCTAAACCGCTGAACAGGTTTCGATAAAATTTGACAAGGAGATAGATTGCATTCTTAGAAAGGACATAGGTATCAATTTATTTAGGACTATTACATACTTCATTAGCCAAGTGGTTCTGTACGCGACTTTTTCAGATCGAGCTACGTGTTATTTGTTTTTTTTTTCTAAGAAACTCGAAATTTGGTATTTGTGCCCGGTTAATGGATTGCCATTAACTCTACTATATGGGACCTAAACAAACTGGCGAACCTTTGAGGAATACAGGCGTGATGATGGTAGATAAGGACTATTCACTTTTTTTTTCGATATAAGGTAGGTATTAAAATCTCAATACATTTTTTTAATAGTCCTTTTATAACCCTTTGCTCACGAAATTGAAACCAGGACCTTACTCTAAGCATCTTTTAGCTCATGGTTTGCGATCATGCTCGGATTGTGCTTGGCTCGTGTTTCAAAGCATTTCTTGCTCAAACTACCCGCTTACCCTAAATTGACCCTTCGGCACCCTTACTGCCTACTGCTTTTCATTTGTAGGTATGAAGTTCCAATTTAATAGGCATTTCGCTAATAATGTGACGAACGTTGCTCGTAATTAGAAACCGCTGCAATCAAGACATAAGGTTGAGATTTAGTGATACGCTGCAGCGGCGTTGGTACCATTAATCTAACTTATCTATATTCTATACATATTATAATAAAATTGTAACAGTTCGGTGTCTGTACATTATAGATATTGAAGAAAAACTAAAATTATATGGGGGAAGCCAAAACAAATTTATTTAGAATTTTGTCTGAATCACGCAAAAGCTACTGCGTGTAATACACCGTCTAAAAGCCGGGTAGATTCTTTTGGGAAGCAAGTAAAACCACGGGCAGCACAATATAATTTATGCCTTTTTGACGTCATATGGTTACCTATATATTCAATAAATTCTATACTAATATTATAAAGAAGAAAGATTTGTACGTAAGTATGTTTGTAACGAATTGGCTCAAAAAGTACTGGACCGATTTCAAAAATTATTTTGCCGTTAGAATGCTACATTTAAATGAGTAACATAGGCTATATAACATCACGCTACGCTTCTTAGAAAAGTAGCAGTGCGGAAAAAGCGAACGGGTCGCTAGTATTCAATAATAATGGCAAATATAGCTTCAACTGCAGTGATAGCCTAGTGGTATGACCGTTGGACTGCCGTTGGACCTCTGACTTTTCGGAGTCATGTGCGTATCAATAGTTAATTATCACGTGCTTAAACGGTGAAGGAAAACATCGTGAGGAAACCTGCATGCTTGAGAGATTTTCTCGACGGCGTGTGAAGTCTGCCAACCCGCACTAGGCCAGCGTGGTGGACTATAGCCTAATCCCACTCATTCCAAGAGAAGACCCGTGGCCAGCAGTAGAACAGTATAATGGGGTGATTATGTTATAGCTTCAACAAGCAGACTGAATTGACTGAATTGACGTAATCAATGAAATTGACTGAATTGACTGAATTGACGTAATCAATGAAGTCGTTGTAATCCGCTAATCTTAACACTACTGCAGCAACCGACGGCCGATACGACCACATCTGAATGTCTGGCTCTATCAGCCCGCAATCCCATATCTAGTACAACTCACCCTGGTCACTCGAGTGAGTAATGATGTGGAAGTTGTAGGAGTTAATACCCATTTGGAGGGTTGAGTTTAAATAGCGTCAAGATGGTACCCATTTGAAGGTAGGACGACAATTGATTGATGGAATATAAATGATTATCCTATTAGGACAGACGAAAACTATTATTTGTATGTTTTTAGTTGTTGTGATGAAACTGACCTGCTAGCAGAAAAAAAAATTCGCTTAACTTATGCACATTCATGCTTAGAGATGTCGGTACTTGGTAAAAAGTGAAGAATTTAAAAGTTTCGCGAAAACCCGAACTAAACGCTTTAACTCCAGTTTTATCATGCGTACCGCTGAAATGTGGAATGCGTTTCCCGAGTGGGTCTCCCCTGATAGATATAATCTGTTTCCATATCACGAGTGAATCGGTTTCTTCTAGGCAAGCGCGCTTCATCGTTGATCGCAGTATCGCTTAAGATCAGGCGAACTGACGGTCAAGCGTAAGCTTATCATGAATAAAAAAAAGAAATCAACGACAAATTCTAACACGCACTTGGTCAATTATGTCTATTTTGGTGTACTTTTTAATGTCGCAAATTCTTAATATTTTTTTGCTTTGTACTTTTGTAATTGGAAAACGCTGGAATCAAAAACCAAAAAACTTGGACTTCGTGAAAAGATAATATTAAACAAAACTAAAAATTATTGGCTATAACTTTTTGCTAGCGATACTCAGCGGAATTCTAAAAGTCCTACGGTCATTTTAAAGTCTTTAAACTTTGCAAGGTGAAAAACTATTAAGCTAGTCTCGAACAAAAGCACCTGCTCTTTATAGCCTTTTGAAGCCATAAATTAAAAGTACATTACAGAACAATAGATTCATAACAAGGCTAAAAGCACTTAAATGTATGAACAAAACTGTTTGTATTCTTATCATTACAATAAAAGATATATCTTTTACTTTTCGAACGATAGCTTTTTTGTAGCTACGCAAAGAAAATATTTCTTCAGAAATTAAAGTATAATACATTCCAATTTTATTTCATACAACAAAACAGTTTACAATAAAGCCACAATAGACATAAAAAGAGATTGTTCATTCAAATTAACGATCACCATAATCCGAAAATGTATCATTAAACGTGTAAAAATATTCACGAACAATGCTGAGGGCCTAAGGGACCCATCAAGATTCTGTAATCAGAGCGGGAATGTGCCACGAATGTGACCAGCCATTGGGAGGTTACAGCAGTTAAAACAGGTGGGCAATGTTAGTTTTGTTTAGTACGGGTACTATAGACCGTATTACGCACAATGGGGTTACACAAACGCTATGCGCTTTAGAGGGGTTATGTTATTTTACCTTATTTGTTTCTTACGAGTAATTTCCGTGTGGATTTCCGTGAATTTTGTGACGGAGGGAATTATTTTCTTTTAAACTTTATGTTTTAAATGCGTTCTCACAAATAGGCGGCCCTCGGGGCATTGAAATACACTAAATATTTTTGATAGGCAATTTTTATTTAATCTCTTAAAAAAATATGAAATTATTCTTTTGATATTGAATTGAATTGCTTTGATTAAGGGTCCGGCAGACCTAATTGCCCGTACAAACGTTATACCAAAATAAATTGTTATACAAACAGAATTTAATCAAATTGAGTTATCATTCGGATTCGGGTACCATTACCAGCCTTACCTTGGAGATCGAATAGTTAAAGTGACCTGCCTCATTAGTCTAGTGGTCCCAAGCGCGACTGCTACACTAGAGGTGCTGGGTTCGATCCTCAGATCGAGCAAAGTATTATTGGGTTTTCCTATGAAATTCTCAGTAGCAGCTCGGAGTCTGGATATGTGTCCGGTTAATGGCTATAGGCTCGCCCCCTATAACATCGGACCTAAACATACCGGCGAACTATGGGTGTACATTAAGTACGCCTCCGTCTAACCCTTCGGGGAATACAGGCGTGATGGTATGTAATTAAAGTAGTTTCTGTATTTTATTACTGTAACTTTGCCCCGAACAAAGAAGTTGGCAGTATAGTGCTAAAACCCCTCAGTGAATATCAATTCGGTTCTCACGTGCATTTTAGTGTTGGAATGCCTTTTTAGCGAGGAGGTGGCTCAAATAGCAATTTACATACATTTGCATGTTGCATGTTGTAACTCAGTTTCAGACGAATATTCCGTCAAAATTGCTTGCGTGTCACTTTATACGGCTATTAGGATTTGGTCTAACAAAGCGGCTTTACATTCATAATCTTCTTTGCTTTTTTCTTTTAATTTTCAGGTAATAAGTCAAAGATATTATCACCGAAGTGAGTCATCATCTTGCAAGCTTTTTCCCAACTATATTTAAACGTGAGAGAGCCATGCTTCGGCACGAATGGGCCGGCTCGACCGGAGTGATACGGTCTCACAGAAAACCGGCGTCAGACAACGCTTACGTTGTGTTTCGTTGTTACCGGAGGCCTAATCCCCTTTTAAAAGGCGGGCAATGCACTTGTCACTCCTCTAGTGTTGCGTGTGTTCATGGGCGGCGGTAATCGCTTACCATCAGGCGATCCATCTGCTCGTTTGTCTATCCCATAAAAAAACACTATATTGGGGTTGCTTTCCAATCTAACCAGACCCGGCTGAATGTCAATATTTTACATGAAACTAGGTCTGATGGCAGCATCAGACCTAATTTCTGGGCAATACCGATATCCGGAGGGTAGACTGGTTGTCAGGCTTTTTTGGGCTTTTGACTACCACTAACAATTGTCATGGATGTTTGTATGACAACCGGGTCCGACGGCTTTACGTGATCTCCCGAGGCACCGAAGTCAGTAAGACAGTTTATATATATAACTTAACTACTTAATTTTCAAAAGAAGTGATAAAGAAGAAGATGAATAAAGAAGAAAAGAACTGACTACAACTGAACTAAGTAAATCTTTAAAAATAAGTTTAGGCCTTTTTAACCTAATTTGTATTTTTATACGTTATAGTCATGAATTTTATACCAAAAAAATTGTAATGACGTAATTAACAATTTGTATTGTTTTTATTTTCTTTGAATAGTTCGAAATAAATAAAGAAATACCCGAAACCTCACTAGCCCCGCGTAAAGCCCCCGCAATGCCTGTGACTAACAAATACTAGCACAAAGACTAAATCTTCAAGGTCATTGGGCAATATAATACCTTTAAAAGATATCTCTACAAAACTTTGCCTCTTCACTGACGAAGAAATTTCAAAATAACTTTCAAATTTATATGGTGACTTTTATTTTATTAAGTAGGTAATTATTTGCCCCGAACCTTATTTTTCACAAACGTAATTTTATAAATAGTACATTAAATAAAACTGTGAAAATTCCAAAAAAGTACCCATTGTTTATGAAATAAAGCAGGTTTCGCGTTAATTCTAACATTAAAAAGACCGTAATTATCCAGGTAATGCTCAGTAACGCCGCCTCATATAATTTTTCCCTGATTAAAATGAAGATTTTGTGCAGCGCTCTTACCGTACAGAAATAACTTTGCGGAATTAAGGGAAAATGTTTTCGGTGGATGGAAGGGGGAATGAACGCGCTTACCAGGGTTGAAATTGCCAGTTTTGGTGAATCATAATATGATTCATAATACAACATTTATAAGGAATTTTCATAATCAACATCAGCCCATTTATTGTTCCACGGATGGGCACGGATCTCTTCTCAGAATAAGGGGGGTGATGCTATAGTCAAAATCATTTATTCAAGATAGACTACTAGGTAGTACTTTTTGATCGTCGTCGTGTTTCGCCGAGAGAGTGAGGTTACCGGAGGCCCAATCCCCTTTTCAAAGGTGGGCAACGCACTTGTGACTCCTCTGGTGTTGCAGGTGTCTAGGCGATCCCCCCCCCCCATAAAAAATGTTATAAAGACAGGGAAATTGCCTCATGAGGCCTGGGGCCAAAAATATTTGAATTTTATTGTATGGAAATAATTGTCAATCTCATTTCTATTCCTACTTCGAAAACTATTAAGAAGCCAGAATTGGTTATCGGAAATAATATTTTCTCAATTTTATGATCTAGCTTCCTTCATTTTATAGTCATCTGTTGCGCCAATGAGACGTGCTTGAAATACAAACACTTAAGTCTGGCTTTTGTTTGAAATGCGATTGAACATCTTGTATTGTAGATTTGTATTATCTCTCATCTTCTTTGATACTTATTTTACATATTTTGCTATTGGGATTAACATGACAAGCATTATAACGAATAAAGCACTTTTTTAAGGCTAACTCCCCCAATAGTCAATATACCCTGTGTTGCGCGGGACTATACAAGCGGACAACAAAAGTACATTCTTTGTGTATCACCACGCAAATAATAATCACTGCGGGAAATCAAACCCAGACACTGACCCACGAATAAATGAAATATGCAGTCGTCCGTTTTGTGTCGATTTTAATTTGCCCCTGACATGGAATTAATTCTCTGTAATACCCACGTTGGGGGCGTCCAGTACCGAGATGGATCAATGACAGAAGATTAATTGGTCCCACGTGAATGAGATTAGCACAGGACCGAAAAATGTGGCATAAGCAAAGAGCGGCCTATATTCAGAAGAGGGTAGATTCAGGCTGTGGATGGTAATGAATACCTATACATATTTATATTAAATGAATTTGAAATTAAACGAAATTTATAATAAATGAATTTGAATTAAGTGTGAGTGTAGTGATGGAAGTGAGTTAAATTAATTTTAAATTTTATTTTTGTTTTGTTTTCTTTTTCATTTTGTGTTTAATTTTATTTTGTATTGTGTAAAGAAGTAATTTTACATGTCGTGGTCTCTTTTAAGTGAGAAAGCATATGACCTACAACCTTTTTTGTTCTTTGTCATCCGACTTGTATAATGTATTTCTTGTTGTTACCCAAACCATTGACATGTAAAAGTATCTTTAAAGATCTACTTGCAGAATAAATAATTTAATTTCATTTCATTGTTAGAGATCCAAATAAATAAATGAGTGAGTGATGAAATAGTCACGACGTTTTAAAGGTTAAGTATCATCATCATTCAAATCTTGGACCCGACTAAACCGATTCTAACTAAGAGAACGCTGACCACCACCTCCATAAATGGTGATTAAGAGTGTCACCACAGTGTGATTGCGGAACACCTAACTAGATCTTAACCGGTAAATTAATGCACGTTGCTGTTTTCTCGATAGATTGTCGGAAATCCATAAAACACTTGCCGCCGCTCTCTGACAAACTTGGATATAAAGATATGAGGAGAAATGACATACGCAATAATGATGACGTACTTGCACAAAATCAATGAGCTCGTTCCCTATTTCATGGGATTTAAAAACATATCGGCAAACTGTGTACATCATTACACATCTCCCAAACCGTTCTCGTAGGGTTACCTTTATGTGTATAACATACATAAAGGTAACCCTACGAGTATATTCTTTCTAGATATATATGTACAGAAAATTAAAGAATATGTGGCCAATACGGCATGTATCTTGAAGATTGTATGTTAGGGAGCAATCCAATGGCTCTTTTATTTGGCTATTTATTTGTAGTAGTGTTTTCCTTATGTTACACTTTATTGCTCAATATCTTCTGGCTAAAGTGTGCATGTCTGGGGAGGTATTAACCATATACAACCATAAACTGTCTTGTAAAACAGGTAATGGAGTAAATCATAAAGACGCAATAGAAAATGAAACTAAAATGTATTTAAAATAAAAACAAAAGCTTAAAAATCTAATCAACCGGCACCCAATTTGTTAAGATCGGATGAGTAGTTTTTAAACTAGGATCGAACATCCATACGATACATATACATATATATATACATACATCATTCAGACAGACTCATTACCCTCCCTTTTTTTGTAGTCGGTTAAGAACATAAGTAGAACAAATTATTTCACTCCATTGCGAAAGTCAAAAACGATAACGTTGTGTTCTGTGGTTTCTGCCTTACAGGAAAAAGGTGTGTGCATGTGTGATAATCAATAATAGGAAAGAAAGTATTTTTTTTATACCACTAAGGTGGGAAGCAAGCATACGGCCCACCTGATGGTAAGCGGTTACATTAGCCTATGGACGCTTGCAACACCAAGTGTACTCGCGCGTTGCCGACTCTGTAAATCAAGGAGGAATAGTTGGGCTGGCAGTATAGGAGATATAGCGTGATGCTTATCCTATCACAACGCTTTCTTGCGGAGCTCTGGCGACCTTGCTCACCGTTAGGAACATAACATAGCACGAAGCTATGTTATTTGGCTAGGATTTTATGCAAGGTGGAGGTACTTCCCCAGTCGGGCAGCTCCAATTGTGAGTAGAATTATTCGATTCTACTATGCCCTACCTCTCTTCTCTCTATCTGTATGAAGAAATATGAAAAATCTGTAAATTTTATTTTTAATTATCTTAGTAGACTGATTTCTTTATTGTACACCCATAAGTGAACCCGCAGTTAATTTATGTTATATATTGTTCAAAGGGGAACCCTATATTCGTTAAAAGGCATCAAATGTCAAAGAAAAGTCAACACATAAAACTCCAAACAATAAAATAGCTATAACCTTACACCACCAATCCGATCACTCGCAAATCGACCATCCAAAACACCAGATGAGTAAATAAAACAATTAGAAGCAACAACTCCACGGGATTGCTTTTTTATTACACAGGGCTGGCAAAAAGGCTGACTTTTAACAACGGCATCAAGTCTCGAGATTAGTAATTCTCGGTGTAACACCAATTAGGGGCAGACGCTGTAGTGGTTATGACTGCACGGGATTATAAGGTTACCACTTTGGAGACGGCGCTTCTGTTTATTTAAAATAATAACGGGCGTATTTTATTTATACTGTGAGTACGTTGTACGTTTAAGTTTTGAATGTTACTCTTGGTATTTTCCAATATTTGTAACTAATAGCCTGACTGTAAAATAACTGGTTTGTCCTCTTCTTGCTTACAATTTTTTAATGAGTTTAACTTACATCTCTCCTTGGTAACATTACTACTGCACTAAATATCATAATACTTAGATTCTTTATTGTACACGAAAAGATATAAAAAGGAATAAAATCGACTAAACATATTATCATCGCATACAATTGGCGGTCTTATCGCTAAAAGCAATTTCATACAGACAACCATTGACTGCACACAGATCATATAAGAAAATGATAAACGTAACATAGTTAAAGTAAAGGCCTAACTATTTACTATGAGAAATATATTAATTTTCACTCTATATCTTATCTATTTCTTTACGCGTGAAATTTGTGCGTAACTATTCATCTCTTATTTTTGCATGTAAAAATTTTAAATAAAATATAATATATATAAAATTAATAAATTAATAAATAATATTAAAATAGACAAGCAGCACCTAAACAGCAGTCGTCGAGTAATACAAGGCTTAGGAAATCCGCGAATGCTTGCAAAAATAAATTTAATTCTCTATTAAGTTTTAGGAGCAGCTCTCTTGCGGGGTAATTAAACTCGTCCCTGGGTCTGTAGCCCGCACAGTTTAGGCAATGAGGTGTTTTTATGAGCTTGTCAGAAAGGGGCTATATGTTACCTATATATATTACCTATATATAAATATGTAAATGTCAGGATTATGATATTATCAAAGTTATAACTATGAGACCCAGTTATTGGTAATCTGCTAATAAAATAATTATTGGAAATACTTGCTATGGATAATTATAAGGAATGAAACAATGCATAAATTGATTTTAACGTAATATATTTCTCAATGGAAAGAATCTAATATATTTCAATCTGATCATTAATGCTCGGTTCCAAATAGTGTACTATGGAGAAGAACCGGCAAGAAACTCCATAGCCATATTCATTTGATAATTAAAGTACAGTCCAACATAAAACAACTTATAACAACTATCACATAATTTGTATCAAATAGGAACATAGAACACAGCATAGTAACAATGGCATAATAACAGCATAGTAACAATCAGAATACTTAACTTTAACATCCAGCAGTCAATCCTTGACTAACTGTAACTCTAACTAAAACTCCAACACAACTGACTACTAACTACTGACTCCCCGATTTTGAGGAATACCTCCCTTTTTATACTTTATCCAAACAATGGCACCATATTAGCAATAAGGCGCCATATTCTACCAATCACAGATCGTCATACATTTTAGCCAAATATCTATAAACATTAACAATAATAATAAGATACAATTCAGTAGAACCATCTTAAAACATCATAGGATAATTAAGCAAGTTTGAAAACCAACAAATGTATTAACCTTAAGCTTTAAGTCGATAAACATCACATCAATTGACTGTCTCATATAAATTATATTAACAAAATAAAACCCGAGGATCATTCTAAATATCATTAATTAATTTATAGTAATTAAACATATTTATGACAATAAATATGTACTTCGTTTTATATAAATAGTACCATAGATCATAACTTTCGTTCCGAAATCATGATCTATGTTAAAGGACAACTTTAAAGTAAAACAGTTCAGAAATATATAAAACAAGAACCGAGGGATATTTACATATACTGACAAGCTCATAAAACATGTTAGCATTAGGTGCTATTAAATTCTTAAAATTATATTAGGTAAGGAAATTATTTGGTGCTAAAACATATTAAAGGGAAGAGATATATTATTTTTATGGACATTTGTGTGGACAAGAGTGATGTAGCTAGCTTTTGTTTTTCTTTTTTTTCGTGCAGTGTTGAATATTCTGTTGATCTATACGACGTGAGTGTGTCTGGAAGTGACAGACTCAATGGTCACAAGCGATTTTTTTACGTGCGGAAAATCCTCATGGATTAACATACTGGGGCCGTATTATGATGTGTTAACGCCATCATTTTTAGGTTGTAGCAGTCCTGGGACCGAAAAATATACCGACAAATGGTACACGTCTGTCTCATATAATCTAATCTATTTCATATAGTAACCGTAGCTGCTAGTGATCGGCTTCTGTGCCACGTGTTGTGGGTTCGATCCCCACATGGAGCAAATATTTGTATGATTTACAGGTAGTTGTTTAGGTTCTGGGCGTTTGTGTATATGAGAATTTGTGTTTGGAAACGCACTCACGATACCGGAGGAAATCCTAAAGTTGGGCAAGGTCCTTCAAAAATATATACATATAGGTATACTAGTGGACCCAGCAGACGTTGTCCTGCCCTGAAATAAAAAATATCCTAAAACCCGATTCCATTGCTATCCACCGGGTCCAATTGTATTTTCAAACCATCCCACTCAAATATACACACAAAATTTCATCCAAATCGGTCCAGCCGTTTTGGAAGAGTTAGATGACAAACACACGTCCGAAGAATTATATAGGTATATAAAGATATAAGTACATGTCTGCCTATCACTTCGGTGATACAGGCACGATAATATCTAACTAGTATTTTAATGCGTAAGTATTCACTCGAAAAACAAACTGAAGTTCAATATTACAGTAGGAAATCATAGTTTTATATAAAACGAACTCGAAATTCACAGGCTAACTTTTCTCTCCAAGCAAAACCAGAAACTATCAAAATAAAGTTTAAACAAAACCGATGCAAGCTTGGAAAATTCAAAAATATAGATGTTATAAAGTTACAGAACAAGGCGAGCCTTTGCGTTTTATGGGCACAGCACATGTGCCGAGACAAAGCAATCGTTCGGCCCGAATCACTACGAGAACGATTCCAAATTACATTTTTTGCGCACAAGGCATAAGAGGCAGCGGTATTCAAGACATCATCATAATAGACATTTATTTAACACCTGTATTCCCTGAAGGGTTGGGCAGAAATAAACTAATGTTCACCCAATTCTTATCTTTAGGTTTTATGTAATCAGGGCTGGATTTAGGGGTTTGGAGGATCACTGACTGCCTAATTAGTCTAATGGTGGCGAAGTTTAGGTATATATTAGTACACCTCTGCCTAACCCTTCGGGGAATACGCGTGATGGTATGTAATAAAAATATGATAACTTTTTCACACGAGTTTTTCAATAAATAATTTATTGTGAAGCCAAGTAAATTCTTTTACCAAACATATTGAATATAATCAAAAACATAAATTATCTGAAATGAAATTTTAGGGAACCATCCGAGCTTTTTTGACGAAAAATCGTTGATAATTTCGTTGAAATCCAGCCTGCGGAGTAAAAACCTGGGACTTTGGGTGTACATCAGTACCCCTTCCACCTCTATCATTGTCTGTTAGCGATAAGACGTTATACATTGTATTTGTATGATTGATAAAATTGTTTTTTTTTTTTGCATTCGTTTTTCTATACAGAATATTCTATCTGTCTGTTTCTTCAGAGATCTATCCGTGATGCTATGTTATACTGTTATTAAGACAAAAGTCCCACGCTTGCACCACACAGTTATACATTCAGCACTTAAATGGGAGGCGACGTACTTTGACTGGATTTATTGTTTCTTTGAGTGTCCTCTTTGACATGTACTACAAGCAGGACATTAACATTTTTGATCGGTTTTCGGTCTGTTTCGCTCAACTTTATGCTCAACTTTTTTTAGGTATCTTCCCTCCAACCCTATTTTTTTAAATATCAGATCGATAGATAGAATATTCTTTATTGTACACCAAAAACCAAAGCCAAAGAATGGTACCCACGATTACACACACAAGCTTGGAGCTTGTATTGTTGAATCTCATACAAAAGTTCAATCTTACTTTGGGTAACAGAGTTCAATTTTAAGTACTTACTTTAGTTATCGTTTAAGTTACAGAGACAGCTGAATTAGTCTGTAACAGCAAGTCCCAATAAAAAAATCTATCAGTAGATTTGCTTATTAGAGATGAGATTTTGACTTAAGGTTCATATATTTTGACGACACGTTTGGCGCAGCGGCTGAGCGATCAGCTTCTGCGTCACGTGTTGTGGGTTCGATCCCCACACGGAGCAAATATTTGTATGATCTACAGGTAGTTGTTCCGGGTCTGGGCGTTTGTGTATGTGAGAATTTGAGTTTGTAAACGCACCCACGATACAGGAGAAAATCCTAGTGTTGGGCAACGTTTTTAAAAAAGACAAAAGACAAGTAATGCCAAAATCCTATCTCTAGCATGCAAATCTATCGATGAATTCGATATTGGGACTGGCCCATAAGTGGATAATGTAATCCTTTTTGGGAAGTAAATTTTATTTATTATTACAGATATCTTATTGCTAACAGAACACACCTTACGCAATAAGTGATTATCATAAATTAACATACCATCACGCCTGGAAGAAGCAAAAGAAGTATGCAAGAATCGTAGCAAGTGGCAGTCTATAGTTTCTGCCTACCCCTGTGGGAGAAAGGCGTGAGTGTATGTATGTATGTATGTCACAAACTTTCACGTTTATAATATTAGTAAGGATACTGAGAATTTCGTAGAATCACACAATAATATTAGGAAGACGTGTAGACACCCACAGTTCGCTGGTATGTTTCGTTTCCAGGTAATAGCAAAACATCCGAACTCCAAGCTGCTGCTGAGAATTTCACAGAAAAACCCAATAAAGCTTTGCTCAACCTATGAATCGAACGCAGGATCTCTAGCCTAGCAATCGCGCTGAACACTACTATACTAATAAGGCTGACCCCTATCATATCATTAAAGTGATAATACCTACTCTTTCCCCGTCGGGAAAAACAAACACGGGTTGATTATAAAGGGGTCGTTCCATGAACTCGTTTCGGCTAATTCCGCCGTCTCCGGCCGTAAGTGCCTTTTATGCCTAACTATGAAAGTGTTAAGTAGGCACTAAATATGTGGTAGGTATTATAATAAGAACGGCCTTGAATGCCATTTGTGGGAGAGGCATTTTTGCCTGATAATACTATTAAGGGTCGCTTGAATACCCCACAAAAAAGTAATAACGAAATAAATCTTAAACCAGAAAATATTCTCACAAATGATGTTATTATTCGGATTTGGATACCATTAATCTATGTTTCTACGGTACTATTATGTCTATCACTACTTCCCTGGAAATAAAAGACCGAAAAATCATTCCAAACTTGGTAAAGTTATCAAAAATTCCATTCGCTTACATTTATTTCCAGTGAAGTATTTTGGACGAAATGGTAACGTAGGAACCTAGATTAACGGTATCGGAATGCAAATAATAACAGATTTTGATTAAATTATGTTTGAATTACGATTTATTTCGGTATTACGTTTGTAAGAGAAATTCAATCCGCCGGACTCTTAAGTATTTAGATCGACTCGTGGTTATAGCTACACTGATCATTTGATATGTGAGGTCAAACTGCGCTTATAGCGGTCAATCTATGATGGGTGATTATCAGGTGCATAAACAGTGAAAGGCTATCGTGAGGAAACAATACAGTGTTAGTAATGGGTTGATTATATAATATTATAGATAGGTACTAGAGTCCCGTGTGCATCATTTATTAAAAACATACATACACAAACATAACATACGTACATATTTAAAAAAAAACTTTCATATTTATTAGATTTATGAGAGGTAAATAGTAGAATCGAATAATTCCACATACAATTTGAGTTGCTCGACTGGGGAAGTACCTCCACCTTGCAGAAAATCGTAGCCAAATAGGTAACACAGCTCTGTGCTATGTTGTGTTCCTAACGGTGAGCAAGGTCGCCAGAGCTCTGCGAAGAAGCGTTGTGTTAGCAGTGAGGAGAACCGGTTGTGTTTTGTTACCGCTGCTGTCATGCTTGACAGCATGTCTCCTATACTGCCAGCTCAACTATTCCTCCTTAATTTACAAGGTCGGCAACGCGCGAGTGATACCCCCGGTGTTCAAAGCGTCCATAGGCTACGGTAGCCGCTTACCATCAGACGGGCCGTATGTTTGTTTACCACCTTAGTGGTATAAAAAAATATCATTTTTTTTATTATCTATACATCCATTATTTATAGAATTATCCAATTTGGTGCAGTCGTCTTTCGGAAATTATGCGCGCATTTTCTAAAGTTATAAATTTTACAAAAGAAAATATTGTATTTACTATCGATCGCAGGCAGGACTCGAACCTGTATCCTTCTATTTCCTACACCTGACTCTTTAGCCATCTAAGCTACTAAGATCTCAATGCAATGAAAGTGCTATCCACTATTCATACTTTTTAGTACCTACTAAACGCACATGATTCTCGAACATCAAATCCCTTTTTCCACCTACGGCCAGTTCTGTATGGTTCGGATCCGGTATCATCCGGTTTAATCCGCTTTGGTGCGGTCCCGGCCGGTTTTGGGAAGTGCTATGCCCGTCCCAAATCTGGATTTTTTCTTTCCCCACCCAATATAGGCTATCCGCAGCTCAAAGTGCTAAACTGCTGAATAAACGCTATAGATGTGAATTATTAGGCACTAATTCATGGTACAATAATTAATTATCTACGTAAAATACATAATGTACATACATATACTCACGACTTGTACCCGTAGTTGTAGGCAGGCACTGCAAAACGCAGTGTTACGATTATTGTATTTTATATTTTTATACTTATCTTCGGGGGAGTGATGTAGCAACATCTGACGCGCTAAATAGAAACTAGGTGGACAAGTCCTGAATCGCGCAAGTGAAGTTTACAACGTAAACCTGCATTAAATACAATCGCCCAACATTAACCCTTGGGCCGTGGTCCGCCAGGCAAAACACCCACCTGGTTGCAGGATCTTCCCTTTGGTTGGAGGCGCAACTCACAATCTACACAATCAAGATGGCTTTGAAGAAATGTGCACGTAAAAAAAAATGTGCAGTGTTACATTTATACATAAGAAAATATTTTTATTATGTGCTTACAATGATATTTTGCATAGAGCAGAGAAAGAACATTCTTTTTTGTCGCCTGGTGATCTGTAACACAGGCTTTACCTTTCACAGACACCAGTCTCTATTTAAATTGTTATTATTTTATTGTGTAATGTATGTATGTGATGATCAGAAAATAAAATTTATATTATTATTATTATTTTAAAGACAAAGAACGATAAAACGAAAAATGGGGAACGATAGCACACCTCGGACACTCCATAGACACGCGCCGATCCATAGGCCTACTACAACTACCTAAGCGAGATGACGTACATACACGCACATATGTGTGTGTAATCTGCGCTACACTGGTTTAGTAGACAATAAATGTTAGAACAAATCGGTTGGCAGTGAATTATCGAAGGTAAGGTGGAATGGAAAAGTGGCCTTTGTTGAAATAGTACTAGTTCTTGACAGTGTAACAAGCAGAATTCAATTTTGTAATCAAAACTAGCTCTTTCTGCCTTTGTATTAAAAAGTCCCGTCTAATTCTTAACAAAAGCGAGTATCATAGCGCTTCCCAGCGGATATCAATCACGAAGGCTCAGAGCGTCGCTCCCAATTTGGCGAGGACATTTGCACAGAATAAGCCACGTTTTTAGCTTTAACATTGGCACCGTGCCAGTACATTTGTGTCTTGGAATATTGTGGGAATGTTGTAAATAACAATGTTGTTCGTTTTGTGTTTTTCTTTAAGAATAAGAAAAATTAAGTTGTCATTTCAATTGGTCTGTAGTCAACTCACCCATTGTAAGATTTAAGGATTGTTTACAAGTACTCTTCTCAGTTATTTTAAAAGAAAAGCTTGTTTTTCTAATCATTTATTTTCTTAGCAAGACTCGTAGACAATAATCCAATAAAATTTAACGTGGAAGAGCCATGCTTCGGCACGAATGGGCCAGCTCGACCGGAGTGATACCACGGCCTCACAGAAAACCGATGTCAAACAACGCTTACGTTGTGTTTCGCCGAGTGAGTGAGATTACCGGAGGCCCAATCCCCTTCTAAAAGGCGAGCAATGCATTTGTGCCTCCTATAGTGTTGCGAGTGTTCATGGGCGGTGGTAATCGGTTACCATATGGCGATCCGTCCCCCTATCCCTTAAAAAAATGTTCGAATCAACGATCGAATAGAAAGAACCTGTATGGAAATAACAATATTTTTTGACGATTCGAGCATTTAAATGCCATTTTTGTTTTTTATTTATTTATTTAATCAAGAACAGTTTACATTGTGTTTGATATTTAGGTAACATGCATAAAATTTACAATTTATGATTATTATTAAACAATTAACATTAAAATTAAAGAAATTTGTTGTGTTGTTTCGGTCCGTTTATCGATTCCATCTTGTAGATTGCAGTTTTCAGGTCCAGTGGCCATACTACAACGTGCTAACCCTTCAGGGAATACTAGCGTGATAGTATATATTTAATCTAAATGTATACTCATAAATTATAATTATTCAGCGCCATTTTAAGCACAAGTCTCACTCCGTAAACTGATTCACCGAGTATGGAAATATGGGTCAAGCATATTTACTTTAGTATCGAAGAGATAAAGCAACTCAACTGGAAGAGACACAGTACATATTTAAAAATATAACTTGTATATCTTGTTTAAAAAATATGATGAGTTTTAAAAATGAATTGCAAGAATCGCAGCAGTTGCCTACCCCTATGGGAAAAAGGCATGAGTAAAATTGACCAAAATGATTTAAATTGACCATAATTTAAATTGATCAAGCTTGTTAAGAAGAAGGCGGCTGGCAGCGGATGGATGCGAGCTGCTCAAGACCGGGATGGTTGGCGCTCCTTGGGGGAGGCCTACGTTCAGCAGTGGACGGCAATAGGCTGATTTGATTGATTGATTGATTGAAGCTTGTTAAATAAAAAGAAAAGAAAAACTTAGATATTGCAATTGGTGTTGCATTCTGATTTCTATTTCTTTTTATTACATCACGGACAGGTTTATAGATGAAAAACCAAATTCAAATGACAGAATTAATCTTTCAGGGTCTGAAGCTCGGTTTGTCTGAGATTCGACGACTAAACCACTGAACACATTTTGATGGATTCTGAGATTCTCCTTCCTCGGAGAAGGATATAGGCTACTTCAACTAGTAAAGGAATTAAATAAATAAGGATTCTGGCCAAGACCGAAGAACTACCTAAGGACCTAAGGACAAAATCAAGCTCTAGTCTGGATGTCCTTCCATGTTCTCTATGTCTGCGGCTCCTCAGTGTCACAGGTGCATCTGCTACCCTCGTCACAGCGCGTACTAATCCCGTCAGTGTAGATCCCACTTAATTTCCTTGACATTGCGACAGACGTAACAGGCCACGGTGATTTTAGATGACACCTTATTTGAACCGGTCAGCTACCGGCTGGGTATTTTGAAAATTGGAAACGTGAGCAGGTTTTTTAATTAGGTACAGTAAACGCTCAAAAGTCCATAAGCACGCTAAGGATTACATTGCTATGAATGCTATGAACAGTAGGAGCGAGCTCGATACAGCCAGTGCGTGTCACTTGTTAACGACAATTAATAGACGGTCGTAAGTCAAACTAAACGTCAAGCTATTGCGTTGTGAGATTGTCTATGGACTTTTGGTCGCCACTGTACTTATGTATGTATTGATTATTTAATTAGGTATTGTCTAGTTTCACTCGCATCCTAAAGGACTTTTTGAGCCAAAAGGTAGCCCGTGTCCTTCTCTAAAGTCCAATCTATTTTGAATTCGAATCCAAAGCACGCCCTCTGACTTTCCGAAATTATGCAATTCATAATTAGTCATCACTAGCTTAAAACGGTGAAGGAAAACAGTGTGAGAAAACCTGAGATATTTTTTCGATGGTGTGTGAAGTCTGCCTCTGCACTGCACTAAGCCCATTACTGGGCACGGGTCTCTCGTTCTGAGAGAACGGGACTGGGACGGAACAGGGACGGGGCAGGGGTGTAACTGGGATGAGACTGGGAAGGGACTGAGACGAGGCTGGGATGGGACTCGGACGGGACTGTGATGGGACAGGGACGGGACTGGGACAGGACTGGGTACGGGACCCAGTAATGAGACAATATAATGGGTTGTTTATGATGACTGAATATTAACACACGTTAATAAATAGTCTCCATATTGTATGTACATATTTTACGTGGTAGCTCGAGCATAAAACTCGTGTTCAAATAAATCTTTAAGCTGGCCTAGCAGAGTATAGAGTTTTAATAGTACAAAAGGCCAGCCAATACTGGTCTTCTACAGTCATGCGTTCAACCGCAAATACAGCATTCAAAACTTTACTAACTCCCCTAAAGCCCTTTTAAAAACCATGAACAGCACACCCTTTTTACCTGCGAACCATATTCGTTCTCAAAAATAAATATAAAAAGGATTCAATTTACAAAGTTAGATCAAAACCTAAATTGAATTATAAACTTTTATTACAACGTTATAGTTTTGAATGCAATTCACAAGCGTTTAGTTTCAATTCTATCTAAAGTTATCGATGGTAATTGAAAAGTAATGTTTGAAATTTGAATATAAACATACCATCACGCCTGTATTCCCCAAACGGTTAGGCAGAGGCGTATTAATGTACACCCACAGTTCGTATGTTTAGGTTCCATGGCATAGGGGGCGAGCCTATAGCCATTAATCGGGCACAAATCCAGACTCCGAGCTGCTACTGATAATTTCATAGAAAAACCCAATAACACTTTGCTCGACCTGGGGATCGAACCTATAGCCATTAACCGGGTACAAATCCCGACTCCGAGCTGCTGCTGAGAATTTCATAGAAGAACCCAATAACACTGCTCGACCTGGGGATTGAACCCAGGACCTCTAGTGCAGCAGTCGCGCTAGGGAACACTAGACTAATGAGGCAGTCTGAGGCAGAATATTTAATCAGTACGTAATACATTTTGTGCAAGTAATTGGAGGGGCTTGTGGATAACTAAACGGTTTAGCTGGGCTCGCCATGGTCAGTGTGTGATCATTCTTACCACCTCTCGGCTCTTTATGCCTCAGAGAGTACGTAAAGCTATCGGTCCCAATTTTACTTAACACACCGAGACACTCTCCATGCCTCGGAAACCATGTCAAGATGTCGGTTCCAACTGTCATTCGAACATCTATGACAATTGTTAATGGTCAGAAGCGCAAAAAGCCTGATAACCAGTATATCCTCCGGATATACGTTTTAGCCAACTAGGCTACCAATCTCCGTTAGCGGTGATGACTACTTACCTTACTTATGGCTAAATACTCAAAGTCCCTTTAAGTCAAACCGACTGTGACAGCAGTAGATTTAACGGCGTCTTAAAATTTAGTAATGTTTAAACATTGGCCTAATGACTAAGAAGTAGGAGCAGAAGAGAGAAGAAGTAATCTTTCTTACGGTAGCTCGTCTGCTCATTTGCCGCCTATAATCATCTTACTGTAAAGGCAAATCAATCGACACCTCATTTGTTTAAATCTGATGAGTTTTTGAGCTAGGATCGAACGTCCGTACAATACATACATAGACTGTTAAATTCATTGTCATTACCCATCTTTTTCGTAGTCGGGTAAAAAGACACATGGCGTCTCAAATAAACAGCACAAGCTTTCTGTTATCATTAATTACAGAACTTGAACAAACCAATTAACAATGAAAACAAACACTAAGACAATCTGTTGATTGAACGTAGACAAGGATCGATGATGTGACAGTGCTGTCTTACTTAATCGCCTCGGAAGAGTTGCGGGCACGTCTCAAGCAGTGACGTCATGTCTTTAGTGGGTTTACCAGTATAGATTGACTATATTTTGTTGGGGATAAAAATAATGACCACCAAGTTTAGTAAATTGATCATCAACGGCAGCCCGAGTGCCAGAGCCGAATTTTACCTATTATACTTGGTTGGTGAATTTATTTGAATTTTTTTTATTAGACCATCATAATTTGTAGTTGGATACGAGTACTATAAGTAGCATCGCAAGTTGTAAAATTGTTGGTTCTAATTTAACGCTAAAATGGGAATTTCTTTTGGTGATAATTTACGATTTTTAGCAATTTAAAGTGTTTTTTGCCGTTACATATTACTATCTGAAGTTAAGCAATGATGCGATCGACAACGGAGCACCAGTCTATATTCACTCGTGGCTTGAAGACTACTGGGTTCAACTCAAAGGAAAATACAGGCCCCGGCAAAGAGAAATCAATTATGAAATGTGTATATGGAAATTAAAAGTATCTAGCCGCTTTTTTATTTATACACAAAATTTTAAAAAAATACGCTAACATTTAAGATGTAACGAAACGTCACAATTTATAGCATTACATTCGTAATGATCCAAAATCTGAATAAAACGCGTTTGAATAAAATATGGCGGTACATCTACCATTCCATGTTTGTCAAACACAAATATTGTTGGAAAATGTCTTGTAAAAACTGGTATTTTCTTTGAAATCTGTTATGAAATTATATTTTTATCCGTTAGAAGTCACTTCACGTAAAACGTCGGGTAAATTCAATGTATCAACGAATTTACAGCGTCTAGACACGTTGACGATGAAAAACTGTCACCTATGTAGGGTGTCCACGCGTCCAATATTACTTCACAACAATAAAAGTGTTGAGTTATTATTATTTAAAGTAACTTTAGTACCTATCCGTTCGTTTATAACATAAAAAGTATGTAGAACGTACGAACGTACGTAGAACATATGAACATACGTAGAGCATAGAAGTAGTACGTACGTAGAATCGTAAAAAATGACAGATGGCAAAAAAAAACTTTTTATGTAACATAAAATGGATCAGCGTATGCGCAAATGTTTTAAATAAATGGGAAATAAAAACCTAATTCTTTGTGTTCAGAGGCTATACCATAACATTTTAAACCGATCAATTAAAGGTTGTGAGAAAGGGTTGGTGGTATTTAATGTGTAAAGCAGCATCCCTCTCTCTCTCAATCGCAAAATGATCGCTATAACACGTTGTGCAAAATTATTTTATTTCACACCTTGTCCCAAAATTTTTTTTTTTATTCGTGATAGGTTTACGCTTGACCGCCAGTTCGCCTGATGTTAAGCGATACTGCAATCTACGATGGAGCGCGCTTGCCTAGAAGAAACCGATTCACTCGTGATTTAAAGACACCCAGATTATATCTATCAGGGAAGACCCACTCGGGAAGTGCATTCCATATTTCAGCGGTAAATAATGACAGTCAAATGGTATGGTCACCCTACCATCTCCACGTAAAGTACACGTCATAAAAAGTGGATTTTCTTGATATACGTTTTATTTTCATAAATCGTTTGATTCATTGGCTGATTTTATATTAGCTTTTGTTTTATACATGATTTTCGTATCAATTTGAAAATGGAAGGTTTTTGTGTGTTCGGTATCTAAGAAAATAATAATATGATTGTATTTATCTTAATTCAATAATAATAAGTACAATAGATACCTAATGCACTTATGTACTGTTATGATATAATCTTTTTTTTACCCAAGTGTCATGACGTATGAAGTCTGTCATCCCGCATTAGGCTAGTGTGGTGAACCATATTTACAAAATAATTCATTACTCAAGTACTACTTACAGAAAGGGCACTCTCTGTCCGTCCTTAGTTTTAAATACTCCACAGTTCCCCGCACGTTGTAGCGTTCGTTGTCCTTAAAACAAGGATCGAGGTCGAGCGGACGCAACTCAGGCGAATCTTCATGGATGGATTAACTTGTCCATCCATGGATAAGTTAGTCCATCATTCACATCACATTCTATGAAGTGTCCCTGTCCCGGACAGAGGGACACAACATTGAAACTCTTACCGATCTCATTCTATTCCCATATAACCCTCTCTTATTCTGAAAGATAACATTCATTATCATCATCATCGGAGCCGGACATCAACAGCCGGAGTTCACCCACTGCTGGGTGTAGGCCTCCCTCAGTTTTTGCCATCCACCACGGTCCTGTGCTGCTCTCATGCAGGTACGCCCTCCGATCTGACCACCGACCTCTCCCGTGGAAGAGCCATGCTTCGGCACTTATGGGCCAGCTCGACCGGAGTCGCCACCACGGCCTCACAGAAAACCGACTTGAAACAACGTTAAGTTTCGCTTAGTGAGTGAGGATACCAGAGAGTTCTTTTAAATGGCCGGCAACGCACTGAAAATTAACCTTTAATTTTTAATTGCAATCTTTGCGCAAAGCGCTACCTTTAAACTACTTGGGGGCCTACTATGAAAATCAAACATTTTTAGATAGACAGAAAATAAAAAAATCGCTCCATCAAGTGTCATAATCACCTATGTCAGTCTGACTAAGAAAAAAATTAAAATCAAAACGGCATTAATATTTTTTTTAATGAAAATGTTCCCAATTATCTATAACCGCTTTAAGTATCTTTAGATGATGGTAATATGGGGGTTCATCTAGCTATTCCGAGTAGCGTGGTCCTATGCACTCTGCCTAAGCCGATCCCTCGTCGATAGGTACCTACAGGGAGACATTTAGACGTAGTAAGTTCATAGTAGGCCCCGGGAAACATAACTTTAAATATGTATATATCTCAAAAATGGTAGTGACGAAACATTATAACTACTGAGGCCCTTAATTAGAAAGACCGAGTGTTTTACGTAACACCGAGTTAGAGCCCGGTTGATAGCAAGAGGTTCAGCTCTTATTATAGTCTCACTGCAGGGCAAAGGCCTCCCAAATCTTCTTCCACTTCTCTTAGCTTAGAATCTTCTGCAGTCAATCGTTCCAATAATCTGTCCCGCCATCTCCTTCTGGGCTAACCGTGACGTTGTCTAAGGTTATATGGGCTCCACTTAGTGGCGAGCTTTGCCCATAATACGTCGATGACCAGCTCAGTTCCACTTTCAGCTTGCGGCTTTTTGGGTTACGGCGATCTGAGTTTTAGAGTGCCGTATACTGTTCATTATACACTCTGATAAGCGAACTCTTAAGGGGCTGCGCTCCATGGCGTGTGTGTGTATGCGTGAAAGAAAATACAAATAAAATTATATATAGATATGCGAGACTCATAAAAACAGTCCTGTATAAGCATCATTCATTCTACCACATTTTTAAACATAAAACACTACGCTAAAACCCTTTTTCGCATTGTTAAAACTTTCAACAATAGTTATAATAACCTGTCCGGTTAAAAAATGGGACTTAATCTACGATTTCAGACTAACAGCGCTCAAATGGGTTTATATACATTGCACTGACGTCCAAAGAGCCTCGCTGGCCATATTGTGAAAGAAGCGAATAATTTCCACCGCTGGTTGTATTTAGACGCCTAATTGCACGCCGCACACCACTCTTCTAGTTAAGGGTAAGCAGTAACTGAAAATGCCATATCAGTCGGGTCCGCTTCGACCGAATATTAATATGTAACACGAAGTGACTGCCAACCGATTTCCACAATCCAATTTCGATGGAGAAGATGGCGGGGTCTTACCACCTGCTTTTGGAACCCTATTAAATATGATTTGATTTTACGTGAATCGGATGAATAAAGATTAAAGTGGAGGGATTTGTAGAGGGGAGCTTTTAATAAATATGATATTGGGAAGCATAACGCCTCAGTCTGTCAGTCCGCTAGATTTTAATAATGTTAATATAACGCGACAAAATCCTTAATGTGGTTTTATTCCAACACTAGCTTTAGCCCGCAACTTCGTCTAAATGAATAATTCTGAAAATTGGATCCGACCTGAATAAAAGTAGCAGATAAGTAGCCTATGTGTTCTTCCAGGCTATAATCTGTCTCAACCTCTGTCTGTACCAAATTTCATCTAGATCCGTTGAGCCGTTCTGTAGCCCTAGCACGAACATCTATCAAATTCGTGATGTAAAGGTATCGTGTCCGCGACACGTTAACGGAGATGACAAAAGTTGGTAGCACGAAGCACACTGGCGACCATCGAGATCTCGTTAGGATTCCTTTAGTGACGTCATCCTAATGTAAGTAGAGTTGTGTCCATGTGAACCAACCGAATGCCTTCTTGAATGAATGAAACGTTCGAAACCATATAACAAATAGTTTCATATGATTTTACTTATAATTAAACGGTTTATTTATTAAAAGTTAATTATTATATATATGTTTTCGTAAAGAAAAGCTATAAATACGTTATAAGAAATTATAAACTCACATTATTTTAAAAAAAATTAAATGTGTTTGTAGATAACAAATAAAAATGTTCCATGGTATCCGAATGAGTCTACTTGACATTAACAGCGACGTCATGGCAACGCAGTTTGTTTACGTTTCTCTAACATACTGTTGATTTACTTTGTAGTGGTTTTTATTATTTTTAATAATTATGATAACGAATCACTTACAATACGCAATGATGGTGGAAATTATAGAATCGTGAGTATTAAAACCTCTTAAAACAGTGTTGGACTAAGCGCGCCAGGGGCCCGGGGCGGAAACACAGAATGAGGTCCCCCAAACCCCCATCTAGGTATTTAAAATTAATTCATGTGTTGGTACTTCTCGTAAAGTGCATTAGTGATAACTCTCCTTCTGTCGCAGTTGGGAAAAAACCGACTACCTACCAAAAAAGATGGGAACAAGATGATCAATCTCATGCAGTCGGACGCATCGTCTTAAATTTAACTGTAAAGAGCAATTGCCTCCGATTGCATGACATTGGTCATATTGTTTAATCTTTTAACCCGACTGCGCAAAAATGAGGGTTATGTTTTTCGAGTACACTCGGAAAACCCTTCTTCTGGCGCAGTCGGGTAAAAATGAATAAGTTTATACCCTTCACTAGACCCTATGCATAGAAGGTCTAAACAAATTAAGTGCGACCAATGGGTAATGAGAAATAAATCGAGGACTTAATCAACCATAAATTTTATAAATATTGTTTATTTTATTATACATAGATTGGAATACTGCGGATACAAGTACTCAATCGAATGTGGTACCTCCTCCACTACCTTATTGAAGACCATCCTCCATCTCCTGTTGCTCCTGTGGACGAAGAGTGGAGACCACAAAAAAAGGATTTAACAAAAATGTTTATTGATTGTGGGAATAATATTATGAAGTAGAAAAAGAGTGATTCCGGATAAAGGCTGGGGAATTGAGAGTGAGACATTTTGAGGCGCAAGAAAGAGTAAGGGAGATGGATGTAGAGCTATGTTGCAGGCTCAATGGCAGAAGTTCATGAAAGAGACCATGGAAGTTTTTATTAGGTTAATGGAGAAAGTCTTTGGCTTGTATTGAACTATAAAATTAAAATAAAAAAAACCTAGTAAAATTTATTTATTTCTATACTCTACACATTGTATACCTATTATATTTTAAAATATTCAATTATAAAAATTTAAACATAACATACCATCACGCCTGTATTCCCCGAAGGGCTATACAGAGGCGTACTTAATGTACACCCACAGTTCGCCGGTATGTTTAGGTCCCATGTTATAGGGGGCGAGCCTATAGCCATTCACCGGGCATGACTCCAGACTCCGAGCTGCTACTGAGAATTTCATAGAAAAACCCAATAACACTGCTCGACCTGGGGATCGAACCCAGGATTTCTAGTGTAGCAGTCGCGCTTGGGACCACTAGACTAATGAGGCAGTCAAAAAAATTTAATCTTTTCCAAATTAATATTAGAAATAAATAAAACGTGATTTACTCACCTAGTTTCTCTTACTTGATTCTCTCATTTTGAAATTAATTTGCAGCATTAAAATAATTTAGCGGACTACGGTCGTATATTGGCGGTCTTTGCATTTTAGGTATTTGAAGTAATTGTTCCGATAATTACATACTTTGTAGTGGTTTTAAAGCGGTGATAGCCTAATGGTTAGGGCGTCGGACTGGCGATCCCAACTGACTGGGTTCCCAACCGGCAAATGTAGTTGCCAGTTGGGAACCCACCCATTATACTACCGACGTAAACCCACTCGTAACACAAGCATTTAGCACGAGGGGTTAACAAGAATATTAAAAAAAAGGAATAGGTACTCTTAAACTCTTTAAAACACACACTAAGTATTTTTAATGAGATAAACAATATCCAAATTGAAGGTAGATCATAATAATTATTACTGCTACATCAACCTAGTGGTTCTATGCACGACTGCTACGCTAAATATCCTGGCGCCTCTATTGTGCGTAAAAGGAATTAATTTTGGTTGTCACATTTTGTATTTCTATCGTATCGTCACGTTGAAACATAATTGGAAGCACGAACGTTGTTTTGACGTATGATATCGTAAATCCCAAAGGCTGGCTATCGAGCATTGTCGGAACTTTATTCACTTAGAATTTGTCGGTGAGGAAAGTTTCGAAACATTTTAAATTATAGTTTTAAACGTATTTGCAGAGTTTTTAAGATTAGTCGGTGTTTTCAAAGCGTTTTTATAATGTACTTCACTTATCGGAGCAATTATACAACCCAAAAAGAAGAATACGAAGACTATCACTATACTAACGTAGGCCTTTATATTATTTTGTTGCTGCAAGTTTACTTGAAAATTAGGGAAGAGGATTGCTGTGAGTAAAATAGGTATTGTGTTTATAAATTGGTGTTTTATTTTTTTTGTCGACTAATAATTTGGAAAAGATGAATTAGTTACTTCGTTTTAATTATTGTACTTACCGTATCTAAACTTTAGCACCACTGCGTATAGTAAATGCCTCATTAATGGTCGTTACCGCGACTGCTACGCTAGGTCCTAGGTTCGATTCCGAATTTCATAGAAAAACTCAATAAGACTGGTCGATCTGGGAATCAAACCTACGACAGAGGCTTTAGGTTCGATTCCCAGTTCGAGCAAAGTAGTAGGTATATCTACGTAAGTAGTTAGTGGTCCCAAGCAAGACTGCTAAATAAGAGAGCTTAGCAGTCGGGCTCGGAACCATTACACTAAAAAGGCAGTTTTTTTTATCATCAAAGATTAGTATTTTTACTCATTTGTTTTCAAATATTATGCTATACGTTGTATAACTGCCTCGTTAGCCTAGTGGTCCTGAGCGCAACTGCTACTCTAGAGGTCCTGGGTTCGATTCCCAGTTCGAGTAAAGTGTTATTGAGTTTTTCTATGAAGTTCTTAATAAGCTCGGAGTTTGGGATTTGTGCCTAGTTAATAGTAATAGGCTCGCCCCCTATTACATGGGACCTAAACATACCGGCGACCTGTGGGTGTACATTAGTACGCCTCTGCCTAACCTTTCGGGGAATACAGGCGTGATGGTATGTTATATTATGCTTATAATTAGGTTGCAATGGTAACCGTTGTTATGGTCTGTTAGATATGATATTTATTCCGTTGCTATCCTCAAAGACAAAGCCGCAGCGCAGTATAGCTAGTTTCTAAAAAAAATATAAAATCCACTAGAAATAAAACGGGAATATACGGTATACCATCCATGTAAGTGGTTGCTAAGAAACATATACATACATAAATTTGGTATAACGTCATCGTCGATGTCAAATAGAGTCGTTCGAATTGCATGAAACATTTTATTTTTAAACTACTTTATCATTTATGATAATCTTTAAAATAATGTGACTTTATGGTCTCCCATACCTTATTTTGTATTTTTCTTCATGCTAAGTATATATTGCATTTTTAATTTCTAAAAAATAAAGCGTTTAGTTAAAAGTAAAAATATATCAACTATTTTGATTTAGGTTTCGAACGTCTCATTCATTCAATAAGGCATTCGTTTGGTTCACATGGACACATCTCTACTTACATTAGGATGACGTCACTACGTAATTGTATCGAGCTTTCGATACTCGCCAGAGTGTGCTTCATGCTACCAACTATCGTCACTCTCCGTTAAGGTATCGGGGGCTCGATACCTTTACGTTATTAATTTGATAGTTGTTTGTGCTTGGGCTATGACATTAGTACGCATCTGCCTAACCCTTCAGAGAATACAAGCGTGATATATGTATCTTAAGGGTCCGGCGGAGCTTGAATTGCCCACAAAAACGTAATTCCGACATAAATCGTAATCCAGACAATATTCTATCAAATTGTGTTATTATTCGGATTTGGATACCATTAATCTAGGTTCCTACGGTACGATTTCGTGTACTACTAGTTCACTGCATATAAAAAACCGAAAAATCGTTCCAAACTTGGTAAAGTTATCAAAAATTGCATTCGCTTACATTTATTTTCAGTGAAGTATTTTAGACAAAATGGTTACGTGGGAACCTAGATTAACGGTATCCGAATCCGAATAATAACAGAATTTGATTAAATTGCGTTTGAATTACGATTAATTTCGGAATTACGTTTGTAAGAAAAATTCGCTCCGCCCGACTCTTAATTTATACATTAAATACTAACTTTGGAGCTTCATAACAACGAGTACTTTCGTGTCTTAGCGAACATCAAATCAAATCAAATCTTTCCGAAAATCAATTAGACTCTCAGGTGAAGATAATGAAAACTCTAACTGTCCGTCTAACTAGTGTTAAAACTATAATTTAATATATTTATTATGAAACTTAGATCGCGCTCCATCGTAGATCGCAGTATCGCTTAACTTCAGGCGACTGGCGGTCAAGGGTAAGCCATTCACGGATTAAAAAAACACTGTTGTCACCGATAAATTTTAAGTGAATAAAATTTTGACAATGCTCGATTGGTGGTCTTTGGCTTTTCTTCGGCCTACGTTCAGCAGTGGATGGCAATAAGATGATTTATGATGATGATGATGAATGCTCTATAGCCAGCCTTCGAGTTTTACGGTACCATACGTCAAAACAACGTTCGTGCTTCCAATTTAGTACATTATATTTTGAATTACGTTTATGACGATACGATTCCGATACGACAGTTTTCAAAATGCTTCGTGCTACCAAAATTTGTTCCTTTTACGTACGATAGAGGCGCTGGTCCAAATCTCATACAAATTGGTCTCCATGACGATACGAATACTTTTTCGCAAGTTGTTCGTGCTAAGGCTACTGGTGTGATTGAGTAACAAATGCATCCTCCTAAACATACATACTCACAAACTTTCACGTTTATAATATTACTAGCTTTTGCCCGCAGCTTCGCTCGCTTTGAGTTTGTCAGTGTTTATTTATTGGAACTTCGTTTTGCCTTTATTTTTTACACTTAGACATAGTCAAATGTTAAGTGTCAAAGGGATCTCCATAGTAACCTAAATTTTCTAACAAATATCAAAATGGCAGCGCACGTCACAATATAATGACTTTTATAGGCAAATTTTTGATACCTCTAATTATGAAAAAAATACAGGCTATGTTACTCGCTGATAATGTAGCTTTGTATTGGTAAAATAATTTTTCAAATTGATTTAGTGTTTTAGGTGTGAAAGCGTAACAAACAAACTCACTTTCACATTTGTATTATTAGTTAGGATTGTGACAGTGTTTTCCAAAGATCTATTCACAGAACGCAAACAGTCGGTTCTTAGAAGACATACCCGAGAATTTACGTACACCAACCTTTGTTTTCTCAAGGAAAACTCGAAGGGTTAACCCAGAGATAATTTAGATCCCTTACCACTAAACAAAGATACGGAACCTCTGTAAATCGGATTGGTCAACTGAGCCCTTCGTAATTGGACCGAATCCTTTGTAAATTGACTTCATTGATTTGATAATCGATAAGGGGCTCAATGGTGAGCATGAAAAAAAATAGTTACCATGGGATTTTACGCCAATGCTCCATGTCATATCAGCAAATAGAAAAAAGAAAGAAAAAAGGTTTATTCATTGCGAAGTTTTTGAATAAAATAAAAACAACAAATTAAACATTATAAGAAAAATACAAATATATAGTGCGTCTTATCTCCGCAACGAAAAGGGGTGGCGCATAGCTTTATGCTGCACTACGTTACAACACATAATTTGATTGGTGCACATTGGTCTTAAAAACTATTTAAAAACTAACACCAAACAAAACCTATTCAAATTCAAAATCTTGTTTCATAAGAAACTCAACTCGCAAAAAACAAATATTCATGAAGCTAACTTCCCCTTAAGTGTAGCGACATTAGTGCATATAAACAAGGTCTAACGCGGCCGCAGGACTCCAGCCCCTTAATTAAGAGTCGGGGATGCAAATCCTACAGTATTACAGCGCTAACACATAATTATTACTGCTGTGCATTAAACTGTTTTTATAAATAGGAGACGGTTTTGTTTTTAATTTGCGCACCCGATGGGGGTTTTGTAATTATGCTGCCAATGTATTGTTTATTTGTGGTTACCATGGTGATCAGCAAGTGTCCACAAGTAGCAATTAATTATTCATTTGGAATAAATTCATATTTAGAACTTTTAATAAGAAAAATTTAAGGAGTACTATGGAGTAACTGCCTCCTTAATCTATGGGTCCTCAGCGCGAGTGCTACGGTAGAGGTCATGGCTTCGATTCCCAGGTTGAACCACTTTTTATTGGGTTTTTCTATGAAATTCTAGATAGCTCCTCAGAGTTTGGACTTGTGTTTAGTCAATATCAATAGGTAGGCCTCCTGGAACCGGGGAAATATGGATGTAGCTTATGACGCTACATCCATATTTCGCCTCCGCCCAAACCCTTCGGTGTAATAATTATGTAAACATAACGTCTATCTAATTAGACTAAAATTGAATGGAACTATACTTTTCCAGCATGTCCTTGAACTAGTATTGGCTAGAATCTGCCTAGGCGCTGAAAAGTCTAATTTATAGTTTTAATTAAAGCAGTACTAAGACCTATCTAGGTATTTTATAGAATAGTAAATATAATTTCATAAATACTTAGTAATAACTACACTAATTAAGCGATCTATAAGGTTAAAATTTGCTTGCCATCATCAATTTATAGATCGGTTTACATTGACATTAAGAATCTTAGGATTTCTGGAATAGAAAGCCTTCGTTCCCTGTTCTCTGTTGTTCACTGTTCCTCACTGCCTTTCAAATAGGCGTCTCGTAAGAGGCGAAAAAATATCTCACTTACTCGATGGTAGGACGTCTTGGGGTCTGACCGACTGGCGACCACCCTGACGTCAGAGTCTGTCGTAAAGTACCTTGGTATGTTTCGACTTTTGCGCGTAAGAGCCAGTTCCCCTCGGTTGCTGCGGCTCTGGCAGTCCGCAGTCCGTAGGGTCTCTTAAGGGTAACGTATCAGCAACAGCTCTGGCGATGCAGGTGTCCATGGACGAGGATGACTACTTACCACCAGGTGGCTTATCAGATCGTTTGCCTACTTAAACCATAAAAAAATAAAAGAATCATCTATAACAATCGTTATTGGTAGTCAGAAACTCGAAAAGCTTGTGGTAAATACTTAATATTTGAAAAATATAATTAAAATACATATTTGTGACATAAGTTATAATGACTGCCTCATTAGTCTAGTGGTCCTAAACACGACTGCTACGCTAGGCGCCCTGGATCGATTCCCAGCTCGAGCAGTGTAGTAGGTTTTTCTATGACATTCTCAGTGGCAGCTCGGAGTATGGATTCGTTCTCGGTTAATGGCAATAGTTTCACCCCCTACATGGGACTTAAAAGTACCGACGAATTGTGGGTGTACATTAGTACCTACACCTCTGCCTAACCATTCGGGTGATACAGGCGTGATGGTATGTTATTATATCAGCAGCTCTGATTGTTCAAAGATAAAATAACAAAACAAAAACAAACCAAATTAATTAACATTACCCAAACACGTCAACTAAGTTCGTTGTCAAACACAAACGAAAAAAAAAACTCGATTAAAAAAAAACGAGTCCAAACCACGCGATCTTAATGAACTAATTATAAAATGAGGCATGCCGTGAACTGTGACCTACTTGTTTCTCAAATTAAAAACTTTGGACCCCACAAAGAATCATGGGGCACAGAGAATAATGAACACCATTTAAATTAGCCACGGAACTTGCCAAAAGTCTTCAAAGGGCAATAATTAGCCCTTTGTCTGAATCGGGGATTAAGTTTCATCTTGGCTCGTAAATCATTGATGATAAAGCCTTCCCCTCTGTTATGATTTGTTACTTAAGAGATTGAGGAAGAGCCACATTTTGGTAATGCAATATTAAAAGGTTAAGTTTTAAAGACTGCGCCCTATGAAGCCTTTACGACAAATAAGGTTAAATTCGTCGTCGATTGTAAACAGTCTAATAGACGCTAGCAACACCGGTTATATCATTCGTACTGTAATGCATTATTGCAATGCTTCTGTATGATCTTTTTTGATGTTGTTATAAACCTTCGCGACCGTATGAAGAACAACCCATCAATGTTTCATCAAAATCAGTCGAGCAATATTGGAGTAATTGCGAAATTCAATCAAGTCCAACAATACACATAATGCAAAATATTTTGTCTTGGTCTCCGGGAAATTTAAGCACTCCTAGCAGTGACTGCTATGCTAGAGGTCCCGAGTTTGATTCCTAGGTCAATGTTTCATTGAGTTTTTTTTTAATCCTCATTCGCAGCTCGGAGTTTGGCTTATCCTTACTTGGGATGGGACCTAACCATACGAGCGAACTGTGGGTATCCATTACACCTCTGCTAAACCCTTCGGCGAATACAGGCGTGAAAGTATGTATGCGAAAAAATATTTTAATAATCTTTATTTTAAAACTTCATATAAGTACACTTCCTTTCACACTCAATACTAATGTAAAAGAATGTAATTACATGTTTATAACACATTAAATGATGGATTACGTTTGCGGCAAAAATTTACATTATAATAGACAATATATCATCACCCGACTTTGAGTGACGGATGCGTAAAAAATTGGTTAAGAAAAGTAAATTACGGTAATGTATTATCCACTTTATATTAACGGTTTAACCGAGTTTGTCAGTTTTTTTAAAAAGTAGAACGCTCAGAAAATAAATGAGTTGGAGTTTCTTGAGGTCTAGGGCGTCGGACTTGCGATCATGTGGTTGCTAGTTCGAAACCCACCCATTGCACTACCGACGTGAACCCATTCGTAACACAAGCATTTAGCTTAGCACGAGGGGTTAACAAGAATACTAGTAATGTGCGAAAAAGCTTACTAGCAATATGGGTCATTGCTAGTAAGCTTTTAAAAAAAATAGTTTTTTGTCATTTTACTCTGGCAAGATATAGTGATGATCTGCGAAAAATTGCTGGCGAAAGCTGGATGCGATGAGGACAGGGTGAAAATAAATTAATATTTATTATGATATACAGTTGTTCTTACATCATTTAGTTGTACTTAGGAATAATTACACCAGTATAGTTGGGCTCTGGTACCCATAGTAAGATTAACCTTGTGGTAAGTGTACCAGATATTATAAAAATTTTAGGTTTCATATAATAAGGGGCGAACCGAGTTGCCATTAGCTTTTAGCATATAAAATAATCTTATGTGCAAAACAGTTTCGGAAGTCTGTGGCGAAAACAAAAGATCCGACCAAAGGGACCAACTTCCGAAACTGTTTTGCACATATCATTTTCTTCTCTAAGGTAAGACTTATATAACTTGTAGAAGATCATTCCATCACGCAAGTATACCCCGAAGGGATAGGCAGAGGCGTACTTAATGTACAACCACAGTTCGCCGGTATGTTTAGGTCCCATATTATAGGGTGCGAGCCTATAATCATTAAGCGGCCACAAATATAGACTCCAAGCTGCTACTGAAAATTTCATAGAAAAACAAAATAACACTTTGCTCGACCTAGGGATCGAACCCCACCACTAGACTAATGAGGCAGTCAAGTAAATATCTTATTTTTTTATCATATCACGACACATATTTTAGCTTAAAAATCCCATTGCGTATCTTCAGCTAGTAAAAAGAATTATGCATCTATTAGACATTCAAAATCAAGTTTTTCTTGAAAACTTCCGAACTGAAACTTGGCTACTTCTTCAGGAAGTGAAGCGGCGACTATATGAATTTCAAGAGGCGAACAACTTCCACGTGAGTTTGTTAAAAACCAACTTTATTTGAAATAGAACTGGATCCATGAATTACTGAGTTTATTTTCAGTTTTTACGTCTTTCGCTATAACTTCAGCGTATTTTTAAAGAATACTAGCTAATACCCGCGACTCCGTCCCCGTGGTATGTAATAAAAAGTCTAACCTAAGTTACTCCTTATAACATCAGCTATCTGTCAATTAAAGTCCCTTCAAAATCGGTTCAGCAATTTTAGAGATTATTCGGAACAAACTTTAGAAAATATTTTTTGTTTTATGTAACCGTAGGTATTTACTTTTACATTGGGGTATGCAGAGACTATAGATTTTGACTTCCTACGATCCTGGCACAACACTTTCGCTACATCTACGTTCATTAATCTCCTCATGATCGTCAGTTTAGGGTGTTCTTAACATGACCTGATCTGAGCCAAAGCTCTTTTGAAAAAGGCCAAAACTGACCGCCATTTTTCGATAAAAATCAGTCAGGTCACGCCTGTAAATGAGGCTAGATAACACAGAACCCTCTTAGCAGTCTAGAACAGGTGCAAGCGACATTCGGCCACCGCACTTAATCAACCAATTGTTTTAAAAACAATGGCCACTCCACGCATTTCATATGGACCTTAAATCATAGCCCTAAAAGCATATTTTGCCGTGAATAGAACAAAAATAAATTTGTCGTCTCCCTATCTTTTTAGAGGTCACTGAGAATATTTTTGACACAGGACCGAATTTTGTATTAAAATAATAATTCGCTTTTATCTTTTCACATGACTTGTTATGCATATTTTGAAAAGCTGAAATGGAAGTTACTAAAGAATGGTGTTATTTCTTTGTTTCAGGCAACCTTGTTTCCTCGTGAGGAATTCTGGTGAGTTTCAGCCTTTTATTTGTAGAAATATCAAGGTGCGATATTTTTTCATGAGCATTATTATTTACGCATTTGAATTCACGTTTTGCGCATATTATTGAAACATAAATATTTAGAAAAGAAGGTAGTTAATAAATCAATTATTATTGTACACGGAACTTCTGCAGATTTCCGCAACCCAATTCCTAGGCAATACCGGTATCCTATGGATAAACTAGTTAACTGGCTTTTTGGGCTTTACTGACGTATCACTAATGCTCTCCGAAGTACCTACAGAGGGCACTTGATGTATTGAGAATTGTCACCCAACCATGGTCAGTCCTTGGATGGGTGACAATTCTTGTCTTGCAAATCGATTATCAGCGTAGTATTTTAATTAGCCACGAATCGCATAACTCTAAACCAATTAAAAAACGACAGTTTTTATGAATCATATGATGATTATGAAACATCATTATTAGAAAATGGATATGATTTCTAGTAATGGCAATAAGCTCGCCCCCAATTACAAGGGACCTAAACATACCGGTGAATTATGGGTGTACATTAGTAGGTACGCCTCTGCCTAACCCTTCGGGGATTACAGGCGTAATGGAATGTTATGTTATGTATGGATATATGTTCTAAATATGCTTTCATTCCAGAGACATTGCTACAGGTGTCCTTTTAACCGTCCAATTGATTTGCAACAAGCAAAATAGTCTCACTTTTTTATTTACAACATAAAATAGGTTAAATTATTTTTGAAATTCTTGTATTATAAATCTCGTCTGTGTATCTTTGTTTCATAATAAAAACTATTTCTTCACTGTTTACACCGGTGCCGTTAAAATTAAAAACGCTGTTACCACATTTTTCCAGTTTTAAGCTAAAAAATTCAAGCCGAGTCAAGTTGAAAAGTTTCATAAATTAAATCTTCTTTGTGTACAACACTAGGGGTAACAACACTAAAAGGTAATAAAAACTACGTCTTCACTTATTAAAGCTTCTATCCACTACACTGAGATAGCTATAATTTACCTAACCTAAACCTTCGTGGACTCAGCTTGGTATGATTTTAACTGTCATTGATCACAAATGGAAGTATTTTTCAAGAGTCACATTCACTTTACCTAGACTAGGCATAACTTGTTTACAAATATTTTCCACATTCAACAGAAAACTTCACGACTTCCGAAGCCAACATTCATATCACTATCCAAGTGATAGCTTTCCAAGAACCAATCCAATACCTCGCATCGCTCATTCCCCGCATATCTTCCAATGGACGTCCCACGCGAGCATAACTTCGGTGACATTTTAATATTTCGAAACTCTCAAGTTGCGGGTACGGAGATGATATTAAAAATTCCTGCCTACCTCTATCTTTACGGACCACGCGAGATGGGCACGTTAGAATTATGAATAAAACTGTTGCAACGGAATTATTTTGTTGAAGTTTTTTTTTACGTAAGATATCACCACGCTTGTATTCCCTGAAGGGTTACGCAGACTTCGCCGTTATGTCCGCCTTATGTTTAGCTCGCGCATAGAACCACTAGAATAATGAGGCAGGAGGTAGTTATTTTTTTAATCTATCGGGGTCTCTGGACTTTTTAATTGTAGTTATTCTTAGTCTTAAACTCATAATTGGCATATCTGAATATTCAATATCTTTACTACCTGATTGACCACTGGTCGCAAGTTAGATCCGATCCTTAGGTCAAGCAAAGTGTGGGCTTTTCGGGGAAATTCTCAACTGGTCACGGAGTTCGGAATTATTTGTAGAAATAGGCTCGTCGCTTATTATTACATGAGACTGCAAAAATACTAAATAACGTACGACGTACTTCAGTATATCTTAGCCTAACAAGAATTGATAAGATATGTCTTTAGGCAAGTACATACCTCTACCAAGCATAACATGTCTAATAACGTCATAAACCAGTGTTATCTTATTATGTTTATATACTGTCTTATTGTGTTTATATACTGCACAATAAGATTCCAAATGTTAAAATGTTTCCAAAGATTACTTATTAATTACCCACGATTAGCAATCGCTAAGTATTAGAAAACTTCTCCAATCTAGATTCTTACAAAGCCTTATGAATAAACCAGAACACCTTCATAACTATAGGCAGAACGATTACACAGCAGTCTAAAATTTCCCAGGATCAACCCCTTAGCTCGGCCATTTACATAAATATTGCACGAGACTAAGACTTGAATAGGTATTTAATTCTCATTCAGGCTGCAGCTTGGACCTTTAAAACCACACCTTTTTGCAGTTCCAAAAACTTCTTGCTTACATCTGTACCTCTATTACTTAAGGGATAAAGACTGCTTCAATCAAGAACATTTATGGGGACCCGAAAATGGAACATTGTTGTCTTGTATACAACTATTCCTAATTTGCTGTTGGATTTTGGTTGGTGTTTCCAACGGTACTCTATTTTGAAGATATCAAGGACCAAAATGGGAGATCTGATGTTTCAGAATAGTAAAGATATTTTAGTGGACTTATTGTATGAGGAAGACGAACACAAATAGTGGATGCTGATAGTGTGGTTGAGCAAGATTGCAATGCGCTTGGGTCAAGTTTATTTTGAATCAATTTGCATACCGAATCGAAGGGATTACCTAATAGCATTGGTCCTAAGTTCTTGAATAATAGAAATTTAGGACAAGAAACAGGAAGAAATGTATTCAAGGACCCTTCAAGTGCTCATTCGTGTTGCCCTTATTCAATTTCACAAAGGTTTCCACTGTTGACCTATTTTCTTTGTTTCATTTTTATGAGTGTGGTGGAATTTGGAGTTTTTTAATTTGGAATGCTGCGTTAAATTCGAGGTGTATTAATAAAGCTATGCTCTTTGAATCATGTTGGTATGAACTACAAAAAATATGTACTATCACGATTAATTGAGGGTTGCAACCTCTGCAACCCTCCGTGCACACCTCTGCCTAATGCCTATCACCATTAACAGGCCCAAATCGAAGCTCCACATAACATGCCATCACGCCTGTGCCCCAAAAGGTTAGGCAGAGGCGTTTGCCGGAATGTTTTTTTTAAAGCTTACTAGCAAGTGGGTCGCACATTACTAGTATTCTTGGTAACCCCTCGTACTAAGCTAAATGATTGTGTTACGAGTGGGTTCCCGACGGTAGTGCAGTGAGTGGGATTCGAACCGGCAACCACATGATCGTCAGTCTGACGCCCTAGCCATTAAGCTACCGCCGCTTCATCATGTTTAGGTCCCATTTAATAGTGGGCGAGCCTATTACCTTGAACAGTTTTATTCGATCTGGTAATCGAACCCAGGATCTGTAGCGTAGCGATTGCGCTCAGGACCACTAGGCTAACGAGACACTCTGAACTCCAAAAACCTAATAATACATTGCTGTACCTGGGAATCGATGCCAGGACCACTAGCTCAGCTTACGCTTATTAACTTAACAATTGTTCCGGCTCTAAGTGTTTATAAATATTACGTGTCATAATATAGACACATAAATATTATAGTTATTTATAACAAAAAAATATAGACACAAAATTATAGCACAACGCAACTCCAAAAAAAATGTTGTACCGAAATTAGTCCTCGCTCTTGCTTGTGTCTATTTTCCATCTCATCACTCCCCCAGCCTGGAATCCAATTTTAGTTTCGCGTTATTTTCGTAGAACACATCCAACAAAAAAGTCATTACAGGCATGACAGCACATTCACGCCACTATATTCAGAAACTCAACATTTAAAACTAAAATGAACACACAAATTTGAAATGAAAAACCAAAATTGGTCTATTTTCGCGCACGATGTGTAAGCGCGCAGCTGACACAAGCCGCAACCGTTCATCCGATTGTTAGGAAGCCGTTATACAATTTGCACGACAGTGTAAATGTTGCAATTACAGTGTCGAGCAGTATTAACAAGATGCACGTAACTGCTGCAGTGGCATTATGACCATTATAGCAGTATTTGAACACTGGCGGCCAACTTAATGAGTACTGTTTTGGTCTGTTAATGTGTTTCGTAGTCATCATCGTTTAATAGTCCCCGTTTCGACAGTATCAAATGACGTCAATACTTGATAGCTCAGTCTGGTTGTGGGCTAAAATTCAATAAACGTGGAATGGAAATACTGCACTACTTATTAATATTAAGAGAGGTGGGCCATAATGGAATTGAATTATTCCACTCACAATTGGAGCAACCCTACTGGGGAAGTACCTCCACCTTGCAGAAACAGACTTGATGAGCAAAGTCGCCAGAGCTCCACGAGAAAGCATTGTGTTGGCAGATAGGATACTACTGTCTCCTATGCTGTCAGCCCAACTATTCCTCCTTGAATTACAGGATCGGCAACGCGTGACTAATACCCTTGATGTTGCAAGTGTCCATAGGCAATGGTAACCGCTTATCATCAGGCGGGCCGTATGCTTGTTTGCCACCTTAGTGGTATAAAAAAAACTACTCAACTTAACTTGCCGGTATAAAATACAAGTTTAAACTGCTTCTAAAAATTTCTTTTAAAGAAAACATAACGGTTATGGTTAGAATACAGTTCCTCACTTTCATTCAGATAGGCATCTCGTAAGAGTCGAAAAAATATCTGACTTGCTCGGTGGTAGGACCTCTTGAGGTCTAACTAACTGGCGACCATCCAAACGTCGTAAACAGTTGTAAAGCTTCATGGTGTATGTTTCGACTTTTGCGCGTGAGAGTCAGTTCCCTCGCGGTTTTTGTAGCTCTGGCAATCTGCAATCCGTAGGAGCTCTTAAGGGGCGCCAGCAAAGCTTCAGCAACTCCTCTGGTGTTTCAGGTGTCCATGGGCGACGATGACTACTTATCAACAGGTAGCTCGTTAGCTCGTTTGCCGACTAAACCCATAAAACACCGAATATCGTATTGCTATAAAGAAAATCATAGAAAAACCCAATAACACTGCTCGAATCGAACACAACATCTTTAGGGTAGCATTCGCGGTTGGGAGCACTAGAGTAATGAGGTAATTTGAAAGAACTCTAAATAATTTAATACAAACTTTTTGGATATTACTATGACGACAAAATAGTTCCTTCAACTTCTTTGTGCTGTAACACTCCATTAATTTATTATTTTAATTGTAACAGCAGAGTTCCCTTGCGCAGATTCGCCTCCGTGCTTAAGTAATTTTCGATTCTAAAATATAGTGTGTCCACTATACCTACACCATGGAGGTTTTGTATCATAAAATGTGTTATGTCTTATTTATAAGAAAGAAAGCAATATGTGTGTGTGTGTGTCAAACGCATGGTAATGTGTGTACTTTCATACAAACTTTCACCCCCCTTTTCACCCCAGGGTTTCAATTACCAAAAATCCTTTTTTAGTGCTCGTCTACAGTGCAAAAGGAACCAGCATGCAAACTTTTAGGGATCTAGCTCCTGTAGTTTCGGCTGTGTGTTAATACGTCAGTCAGGCAATAGGTAAGTCAGTTTCTTCTTTTATATGAAGAAGATAGAAGATTGATAACGGGTATTTGCCAACTATGTTGATAAAAATATAGTTAATATTATACAAGTTCAGTTTATGAGATAGAAGTACGCCCGTAAGATGTTTACAGTTTCTTAGTTATACGGGAAGGTGTTGGGACAAACTGACATTGTTCTTACAAAAATACCATCACGCTTATATTCTCTGTGTGTACTGATGTACACCCTTAGTTTGCGGGTATGTTTAGGTCCCACGTAATAGGGGGTGAGCCTATGGGTTTCCCATTTTTTTAAACACACATACCATCACGCCATACTCCCCGAAGGGTTAGGTAGAGGCGTTCTAATGTACACCCACAGTTCGCCTGGTATGTTTAGGCCCCATGTAATAGGGGGCGAGCCTATATCCATTAACCGGGCACAAATCCAGACTCCGAGCTGCTACTGAGAATTTCATAGAAAATCTCAATAACACTGCTCGACCTGGGGATCGAACCCAGGACTTGTAGCGTAGCAGTCGCATTTGGGACAACTAGACTAATGAGGCAGTCTTTTTTTTTAACTTTTTTTAAACTCCGATATCATTCTAGTATTTTCTCTTTGACTGTGATAACATAACATACCATCACGCCTGTATTCCCCGAAGGGTTAGGCAGAGGCGTACTTAATGTACACCCACAGTTCGCCTGGTATGTTTAGGTCCCATGTTATAGGGGGCGAGCCTATAGCCATTAACCGGGCACAAATCCAGACTCCGAGCTGCTACTGAGAATTTCATAGAAAACTCAATAACACTTTGCTCGACCTGGGGATCGAACCCAGGACCTCTAGCGTAGCAGTCGCATTTGGGACCACTAGACTAATGAGGCAGTCTTTTTTTTAACTTTTTTTAAACTCCGATATCATTCTAGTATTTTCTCTTTGACTGTGATTATATTTAGAAAAACATTCTTAAGTATACCAACACCCACACCCAGAGAAATTACTGTCCATAATTAATGTTATAAAACCGAAAGTATAGAAGTAAGTAGAAAGTATCTGTTTGTCTACTGTATGTCTGTTTATTACCTTTTCACGGCTAAACTGCAGAACCTATATTGATTAATTTTGGTATAGAGATTTGACCTTGGAGTCGGACACAGGCTAGCTTTTGTCTCGAAAAGTCCTTTGGGATGCGAATGAAACCTTGGACAACAGCTAGTAGGCTTTATACAATACTAGCTACGAGTATGTACTATGGTACTTTTTTTATACCACTAAGGTGGCAAACAAGCAGGCAGCCCGCCTGATGGTAAGCGGTTACCGTAGCCTATGGACGCTTGCAACACCAGGGGTATCACTCACGCGTTGTCGACCCTATAAATCAAAGAGGAATAGTTGGGCTGGCAGCATATGAGACAATGCGTGATGCTTATCCTATCTGCCAACACAACGCTTCTTCGTGGAGCTTGGACCTTGTTCACCGTTACGAACACATCATAGCACGGATATATAGATGGGTTTCTGCCCAGGCATTTTGGGCGAAAAAAATAAATGCCCTGGCATAAACCCATCTCTACACGGATACGCCTGCATTGATCTCGTTTCTGGCAATCCAATGACACACACATGACCTTTCTTAAGGTATAATAATCTCTAATCTAATATCAATATAGTTGAAAAAGTCCATATTTCATGCATGACGCAATAAACTTCCGTATATTAACAACCATTAGTGGTTATCTTCCCATAAAATATACGCACTTAGCTTTTACCGTCCCATATTTACTCTATGAAACATTGTCATACAATGCCGAATGGCTTTTATTTATTATTTACTTTATTTGAGAGTTTGAGCAGTAGGTAGATAGTATTCATACGATGGTATATCGTTTGACAGATCACTCACTTCGTCCATAATCTGTCTATTGCCACCTGCCATTGGCCATTGGTGGTCTGACATTTAGTTGAACTGGACCTATTTGGCATAGCCGTGGGGCATAAAATATTAAGGATCGCCTGATGGTAAGCGATTACCGCCGCCCATGGACAGCCGCAATATCAGAGGAATCAGAAGTACGTTGCCGGCCTTTTAAAGGGAGATTAGCCCTCCAGTATGGGGATACTGGAGGGCTAATCTCCCTTTAAAAGGCCTCACACGGCGAGTGTGAGTGGGGACTCACACGGCGAAGAGCGAGTAAGCGTTATTTCACGCCGGCTTTCTGCGAGGCCGTTGTATTACTCCGGTTGAGCCGGCCCGTGGTACCCTTCCATGATAGTATTCATACGATGACATACCGTTTAACAGATCACTGTCTGCGTTCATAATCTGCCTATTGCCAGCTGCCATTGACCATTGGCGGTCTGGCATTTAGCTGAACAGGAGCTATTTGGCATAGCCGTGGGGCACACAATATTTTATAAGTTGATTAGATTTTTTTATATTATTTTACTTCTTTATTTCTTTCTAAATTAAATCCATTTATTCCCATGAAACTGGTTCATCAGCATCTTTGTGCCTTTGTCCCAATTTATTCGGGGTCAGCACAGCATGTCCTTTTTTCTATTCAGCCGTCACCCATCATTCATCATCAAGATGTAGTAGTAGTATATAAAATATATATTTTCTATATGACTGTGTCATTAGTCTACTAGTGATCCCAAGCGCGACTGCTACGCTAGAGGTCCTGGGCTCGATCTGTCCAGGTCGACCAAAATGTTATTGGATTTTTCTACGAAATTCTCAGTAGCAGCTCGGAGTCTGGATTTTTACCTGGTTAATGGCAATAGGCTCGCCCCCTAAAACATGGGACCAAAACATACCGGCGAACTGTGAGTGTACATTAGTACCCCTCTGCCTCACCTTTCGGGGAATACAGGCTTGATGGTATGTATGCATTTTCTATTAAAAATATGTGCTATTTTCTGAACGGAAGTCTTTTTTTAATTGAGCATGCGTGCAGAAATAATATGTAAATTATTTCTGACAATGTGTTCTCACCTTCTCCAACCAAAATTTTCCCAAGAATTCCTATTAAACACCTCCAATGTTTACACTTTAATTTACCAAATAATTATTATATAATACACTACATACTCAAAATATGACGTTTCCTGGAATATATTCGCGTTGCCAAGCACAGAATATTAACTTGTAGGCTTTTATGTTGAAATTTATTACACGGCCATTTTGGTTTATCGCGGCAAGATGGCGGTTTTAATTAAAAATTGATGAAAGATCGCTTGAACTGATTTATGTTTCATTGTTAAGTAAGAGGCGGTTGATTTAGATTGCTTTTGATGGTGCAAATTTTTATGGCGATAAGTGTCTACGCTTCTTAAAAATTTCTCATAAGTCAGGGTTGAAATTGGATATAGATGTAGATATAAAACATACTTAAATGACTTATTAAATTTAATAATGCTTAATATAGGTAAAACTAAATTAAGTAGGTTTATAAAAACCTTAGTTAGTTTGACCTAAAATAAATCCTGTAAACAGCCTGTGTGAACTAAATTTAACCTTTATTTCGGAAAACAAAAGCGTAAGACATCCTTTGCTAACTTATTTGTGTTATGACAGAAATAGTTTTACGTATATTTCACAACCTCAGGAAGTCCTATTGCCGTTTGAATAACGACTGACCACAGAATATTAAAAACAAACTTACTGCATCTATATTAATGATCGGAAAAACTAGAATAGACTCGATAGACGCTAGCTATCAACGCACACGTCATCCTGGCAGGTTTTAAAAATATCTGCACCACCACCAAATAAAACCTTTACAAAATAAAAATAAATAAATCTTTTTTTCCGACAAACTCGTTCAGGTTTTGCACACAACACTCTCAATTTTGCTCCGGCTATAACCAGATCGCTCGAAGCCTCTCCAAGTGAGAGGCGACTAGAGGCTGACGGCGCAAGAGCCTCGTTTTATCGGCCTCTCGGGGCCTAAAGAGGCCCTTCGGCCGCGTTAAGCCACCCATTAGGGATCGCGGTCCTGTCACTCGGCTGTTTTGAATACGCTTGACACATTTTTTGGTATAAGGTACGATGAAGTACGTAGGTAAGCCTAATTTTAACTTGTGTTGAGATATTTCGAGCAAAATGTTATAGGTTTTTCTTAGTAACAGCTTGAAGTTTGGATTTGTGCGCGGTTACACAATAAGCTCGCCGCCTACTATATAAAACCTTAACATACTAAAAAAATGTGGGTGTACATTAGTAAACCTCTGCCTAACACTGCTGCGCAAAGTACAGGCTTGATGTTAGGCTGCACATATCGCGATAACGCGAATATTTGCGTTTCTTAGACGAAGATTTTCCGTACGAATGTCTTTGCGATTAGTGTGGCTCGAACATTAATGACTTAAGCTACGTTTTATTGTTATTTGACATTGATGCAAATCAAGTTAGGTATAGAGGCCAGTTTTAGTTTATCATAACGAGGTTTTAGTCCCACCCGTTAAATACTGTCCTTAATAATAATACCATTTCTACCTCATTAGTCTCTAGTGGGCTATAGGATACATTTCGGAGAGTGTGTGGGTGAATATTTGAACATTATTTAACAAATCATTCTTCTCATCATACTAGTTCTCTCTATCATAGTTCAGATTGTTTTTATTCTTGTCTTATTGCTTGACGGCTGTGACTTTAGTTTTCATTATCGTAGTTGTAGTTTTAAACATCTGAATTCTTAATTTTGGAATGAAGTTAATGACGTTGTAATATTTTTCAAATATTCACCCGTGTATCAGATCTCCGTGATCTTATTCAAAGCGACATTGATTCACAGTGGACATTCCAAAAACCCGAAACGAAACGCTTCAAGTCCACTTTTATTTTGGGTACCGCTGAAATGTGGAATGCGCTTCTCGAGTGGGTCATCCCCGATAGATATAATCTGGGTGTGTTTAAACCACGAGTGAATCAGTTTCTTCTAGGCAAGCGCAGTCGCTTCACATCAGGCGAACTGACGGTCCAGCGTAAGCCTATCACGAATTATAAAAAAATACCTATTACTACCTATTAGACGACTACGTCTTAAGACAAAGAGAAGTCTCTAACAAGTATGTGTTACCAGGTGATGACATATGACACAGAAAAATGACAATACAATGTCATGATAAATACAATTACTGTCTACCCGAACGTGTCCCATGATCATTTCCATTTTTCATTATTCGTGGTGTTTAAATGCACCCCAGCTGACATTATTCTTACTAATGACACTAACACTGGCCACAACTGTATTGTTCGCACACAAAACTCATTCCTTCCTCCCATTCAACATTTAAAAGACTTTTTTCCCATTTTTTCGTTTCATTACGCGCCTCGCAAAGCAAGATGTAGTTAATATTAAAACTCCCGCAACCTATTAAGAGTGGAAATAGGCTTGTGCTCGACTGTACTTAAGCAGAAGCTGTTTACTGCAATGCTTGTGTACTAGTTTTTTATAAAAGCGAGTCGTTACGGCGGTGGGGGATATTGTTTTCTTTAGTTTTAGAGGCTTGCGTTTAAGGAGAATGAACGATATTTTTTCTTGCATCTAATAATTGGTTTGCTTTGAGATGTTACATTGCAAAGGCTTTATACTTTAATTATTGCAAACAGTATTACATTATTATCTCATATTTATGTATCCAATCATTATTCCATCTAACATCATTGTCAAGATCGATAAATTTAAAGAGAACAGAATTTCTCTCGGGTCTTCTCCATAGAAAGCAACTAAAAATAGAATTTCCAAATGAAAAACTTATTTTTTATAGAAAAAAGTAGACAATACTGGTCTCTCTCAGTAACCAATCCAGTATCAGATTTGAATTTTTATTTTATTTTATATTTGATTTGAATGATTTTATCAATTTTGTGTTGTTTTCAAAAAAACATCATTTCACAGTTAGATAATTAGATAGATTAACAGTTTCACCGATAATTTCTAATACCTAAAACGGTACCTACGCATAATCGTTCATAGTAGGTAATAAGACTCAAGAGGTATGAAATGCTGTTATTTTTGCCGACGCCGAGCCGCGCCATTATGATAGGTTAGACGTTGGGATGAAATTTATAATCGACTTCGCGTTTAAAACACACCAATTTCCCACTACCCCTACCAGTGGTGGCGACTGTGATAGATAGATAACATAACAGATTTTCTGATATTCATCAGAGAAAATGAAAATAATAAATCCTATACAAACTCGCTCCATTGCAGATCGCAGTATCGCTTAAAACCAAGCGATCTGGCGATCATGCGTAAGCCTATCACCAATCAAAATAAATCAATATCAGAGAATCTGTATACAATATTGTCGAAATGTAAAAAAGCATAACTTGCTTACAATGTTAGCAAAGTGTAAAGAAAGAACCTCTTTTCTACTGTGTTTGAAAAGTGTAAAAAATCGATGCGATGATCGATCGCAATATTGGTTTATTGTTAAATTATTATAATAATTACTTTATGTGTTCATCGTGAACTAAAGTAAAGTAAGACGATTATTCAATTAACAATAGTTGTTTATCCGTTTATCTGTTAATGTTATTATGTACCTATTTAAACTTTCGTTTTAGTATTTAGTAGACCGTCTCTAAGGAGAACGCCGAAGTTTTGGGTAGAAATAACAGTTAAGTTTTAACAACGAACGTTGAGAAATTGTTAAATTACTAGCTTTTTAGACAACATTTAGAAAGTTAAATCGAAAAGGAGATAACAATAAAATTTTATTTTATTATACTATACATGTCGGAGATGCTAAACCGGTTTCGTTATTAGAGACCGTAATAAGACGTGTTATTGCGTTGGTTTTACGATTGAAAGAGAGAGATACAGCTCTTACTTGAAATATCCCCTTCTCACAATCTAAAAATGATCGCTATGATACGTGGTACGGTCGCAGGTACCATTGTATTTACTATGTTGCGTGCAGAACAGTAGGTAATGCTGGTTCAAACACTCGTTGAAGTCAATCTAGTTCAATTAGATTCGAACGTAAATTACAATACAATTAAAAAGAATATTTTGAGATGGTTTGGACATGAGCAAAGAATGAATGAATGATGATTAACGAAAAGTATTTATAAGGTGAATGCCAGCGGCAGCGTCGGTTGCGCTCTAGAAGGAGATACGCCGATCTTATTGGTGAAGTTCTTCAAAAAAATCAGGTGCGTAGTACCCGCAACCGGTGCGTATGTATGAGAAGATGTATGAATATAGAAGAAGTAAAACAAGTATGCAAGGATCGTAGTGAGTGGCGGTCTATAATTTCTGCCTACCCCTGTGGGAGAAAGGCATACATTGCTCAAAAATTCCCGAAGAAATGGTGGATGAAGCTCAACATTAATAATTGTTTCTAATGATTCTCACTTTTAGATTTAAATTACAAAGTTAACGTTAACAATGTAGCAAACGTAAGTAGAATTATGAAGGAATGATTGATTGCATGATTTCATGACCTTTGGATGATATGGGGCTTCGTCCTGTAGGTAACGTCAACACCATTGATTCAATGTAGTACCACCAGGTGGCGCTAAAGTCTAGATTAGTTAACAAACCATTAGTAATATAACTCGACATACATAACATTTACCTATGTATCCCCGAGGATTTAGGCGAGGTGTATCTACTAATGTATATTTAGTTTTTGTTTTAGTTTCCATAGGGAATGGAACTATAACCATAATTCGGGCACAACATCTGCACTATAGGAATTTCATTAAAAAAAGTCACATATTGCTGGAGGTGGGAAATCGTATTCTAAAACGGAACCACAGTGTTTCATTTTTTATTGACATAAATGGAAATTTATAATTTCTGCTGCGGTTGCTTAACCCGTTAGCAATCAAGCGTGATAATATCTTAGTTTAGCAAATTGTTCGCGGTCAATTCCCCACACTTATGTTTTCTCGCAATTTTCTCTTTCATTCCACTCCCGTTCTGTTTCCTTTCCATTAATTAGTCAATTCCGTGGAGAGCGCTCGCCATTTTGTTTTAAGAGAACTATTAATTCTGCAAGGTGTTAACTCTATTAGTTTTATAAAGCTTTTTCTATTAATTGGATCTTAAAACATAACACAGCATACTATAACGCCTGTATTCCCCGAAGGGTTAGGCAGAGGTGTACTTGTATCAAAGTACGTTCGGTGTGTTTAGATCTTATGTAATTTGGAGCGAGCTGATTGCCATTTTATCGAATATTCCTTTCATGAAACCACATACCATTCCTTAAAGTGTTATGCAGAGGTGTACTTATATTCGCCGATATGTTGAGGACACATATCATATGAGGCGAGCACAAATCCAAACTGCCAGCTACTACTGAGAATTTCATAGAATTCTCCAATGACACTTTGTTCGACCTGCGAATAGAACCAAGGACTTTTAGCATAGTAGTCATGCTAATGAGGTAGTGCACATAATTATAAAGTTTAATATGCGTTGATGCCAAAGAAAATAAAATACCCCATGTGGGGACGGGTTGTTCCTCACTGCTTTTTAGATAGGCATCCCGTAAGAGGCGTGAAAATATCTGACTTGCTCGGTGGTAGGACCTCTTTGGGTCTGACTGGCTGGCGACCATCCTTACGTCGGAGTCTGCCGTAAAGGTCCTTGGTGTGTGTTTCGACTTTTGTACGTAAGAGCCTGTTCCTCTCGGTTGCTACGGCTCTGGCAGTCTGCAGTCCCTAGGAGCTCTTAAAAATTTGTATATATTTTATATATGTTAGCTTGTAAGGTATATATCTATGGGCCCTAGATGCCTGAAAATAAATGATAAATAAATAAATAAAATAAAAACCGCAACGCATCAGCTACTCCTCGGTTGTGGCAGGTGTCCATGGGCGACGATGAATACTTACCACCAGGTGGACCGTCAGGTCGTTTGCCGCCTTAATCCATAAAAAAATGACTACTCTTTGTAAGGAAACTCTACACAATGCGAGGTCAGTATCTACGTATAAACTGGATTTGTATAGCTTAATATTTCATATGTCTTACGTGTATACGGTCACATCATACAAATATTTAATAGTAGTTATATGACGTTTTAATAAACGGATATAACAGTACTCAACCTTAAAAGTCAGTCCACAAAGTTGAACCTTTTGGAGAAAATTAAACTCGACCCAGTCTTAAATATACAAGCGACCTAAAATGTTCATTTCTGGAAATGTCGAGTCGACCACTTACCATCGCTAATAGTCTTCATTTAAATACCTACGTTAAAAGCTAGAGATTGCTATAAACGGAAGGAAAACTGCTCAGCTTTTTACTATGTTAAAAATGGTTTGAGCAAATAAAATGGATTTTGCTCAACAGCGTTGGGCAAACTACAGGAAATATTTTTTTTCTAACGTAAACATATTAAAAAATGAAGTGCACCAACCGCTGTCTCATTAGCCTAGTGCTCGTAAACGCTGCTTCGCTCGAGAACCTGGGTTTGATTCTCAGGTCGAGCAAAGGCTTTTTAGGGAGCAAGCCTATTGCATTTATCGGACACAAATCAAAATTCTGACTAGCTACTAAATATTACCTGATCAACAAAACCTAATAACACTGCTTGACTTTCGAAGCGATTCAATTAAGCCACATAATGAGATAGTTAATTTACAAGATATAAACCAAACAAATTACAAACCTTAAACAAACAATCTTAAAGAGTATGCAGTGTCTACATTGAAAACTGTTCCGAGCTATCAAATGCTGGTAGCATAAAGTATAGTTTTAAAAGTAGTTGGAAATTAAAGCAAGCACAGGAAGAGAGGGCGGCGCAATTTTCTGCAGCGGATCCTGCCGGCGACCGCAGATATATAGAGCTGCGAACGTACCAAGGAATTTTGGATGTGGTTCAACCTTTATGCTAACCGCTTGCATAGCTATAACATACTAGCTCGTTCCTCCCCCCCCCCCCTTAAAAGTCTTAAATTCATCTCATTGCACGACTGCATGAGATTGGTCATGGGTTTTTTGAGTTTTAGGAAAAAAGGGTAAAATGGGCAGTAATTATATTTAAGTTTGCACCTATAGATCATAGCGGCATGCGACCACGGCTATAAAATAGATACCACTCAATCGCGGGCAGGATTCTAACTTGCGTCTTCTGGTTTGATACACCAGACGCTCTGACCGCTAAGCCACCGCGAACCCCACCCGCCTGATTGAAATTTGCCTTCAAATTCTGAGTTTACGTCATAAGGTGACGTCGGCGACATCTAAAACATCCTTTACTAAAATAACTTTATAATCTTAGCATGGAAAATGTAAAAAAATCACAAAAAGATGAATACCACTGTTCGTGGACATATAATTTTTTTCTTGTTTTATATTATACTTTTCAAAGCTATAATCATTATTATTAGAAATAAAATAAAATAAGGGAAATAGTACAAACGCACTTAAAAATAATGTTTCACACTAAGGTCAGGTACTCATATCAGATACACTCGCAACCGGTATGTATGAGAAGATGTATAAATGTGGAAGAAGCAAAATAAGTATCTATTCAAGAACAGAGCAGCAGAAAAAAGCAGCAGCGAGCAGAAGAAAAGATCAAAAATTTTGTAAAGCTATTCTATTGTGGCGAGAAAATAAACTATTTTATTATTATGATTATGTTAGCGTAAAAATTTACACTGACACATGGTACTTGTACTGTTGAGTGTTATTATTATTTACTACTTTTATATACTTCTTAAAATTAAATCTATGCTGTTTATCCTGTATAGTTTTCCGTAGTAACTAGGTACACGTCAACACACCTTTGTAATTAATATTTAGGTACTTGTCAGTTTCAGCACTTTTTTTATGGGATAGCGGGGCAATCGAGCAGACGAATCGCCTGATGGTAAGCGATTACCACTGTCCATGAACATACGAAACACCAGAGGAGTCACAAGTGCGTTGCCGGCCTTTTAAAAGGGGTTTGGGCCTCCAGTAACCATCAACCATCACTCCATCACTCAGCGAAACACAACGTGAGCGTTGTTTAACGCCGGTTTTCTGTGAGGCCGCGGTATCACTCCGGTCCAGCCGGCCCATTCGTGCCAAAGCATGGCTCTCCCACGTAAAAATTTGTCCATCATACATACACTCACGCCTTTCTCCCACAGGGGTAGGCAGAAACTATAGACTGCCACTTGCTACGATTCTTGCATACTTCTTTTGCTTCTTCCAGATTCATACATCTTCTCATACATACACGCCGGTTGCGAGTGCTACGCACCTGACCTTTTTGAAGGATTTTGCCAATCAGATCGGCGTATGTCCTTCTTGGGCGACCTCTACCGGCGCTGCCGCTGACATTCGCCTTATAAATTCCTTTCGTTAATCGTCTTTCATTCATTCTTTCAACATGTCCAAACCATCTCAGCATCAAAGTCCATCATATTTGTAATTATACATCCTAGTATTAATGTTTCTTTTCTTTTTGACTGTTTGTGCCAAAATAAAAGATAAAGAAATGAAAAATACCGCATCCAGCGTAATTGAAGCGTATTAGCTCAAAGTAGCCATTACAGAGATCTCACAGGGAAATTGCTTTCTTGCGCGCACTTCATTTCTTTTGTAAATTTTATTTTTAACTGTTGCCGTGGTTCGTTTATTTGGTATAGCCTCTTAAATGCCTTTACTTATAACAACATAACATACTATCACTCCTGTATTCGAAGGGTTGGCAGAGATATATAATGCACACCCACGGTACGCCGGTATGTTTTATGAACGTACATCTAAACTCCGAGCTGCTACTGAGAATCCTGACCATAGATAAGAATAAGTACTAAAGTAATCCTTACTTCCTTACTAATATTATAAACGTGAAAGTTTGTGAGTATGGATGTATGGATGTTTGTTACTCTTTCACGCCAGAACGGCTGAACGGATCTGGATGAAATTTGGCATAGAGATGAATTATAGTCTGGAATAACACATAGGCTACTTTTATCCAGGTCGGACCCAATTCTGAAGTCCACACAGACAAAGTCGCGGGCAAAAGCTAATTTAATTTATAAATCCAATTACACTTTGCTCAGCCTGGGAATCGAAGCCACGAAACATAGCAGTCAGACCGTACAGACCAGTAGGTAGGCTAATGAGGCAGTTTGCTTATAATGCTATGAATAATGGAAAATAGTTCTTTTGTCGATTGTTGACGGAAATTGAAATGGTGTCATGATTTATCGTTTATCGACAATAATGCAGCCTTGCATTGATTTATTGCTCGCAAACGCGATCGCTTGTGGAAACCTGGATTCGATTTCCAAGTTCAGTAGAGTGTATTAAATTGACTGATTTCGTAGGCTTACATTGTACTAACTTATTACTGAATTGGATTGGAATGCAAAAACGGACATCTTTCATCCTGCTGATTTTTTTTTGTATGTACAGAGGATATGATGAAGTTAATTCTAAATGAAATGTAGGTGCCCGAGTGCTGATATTTCGAAGAAAAAAAAATAAGAAAGTCAAAGTCAAAATGTTTTATTTCAATTAGACCACTAAATAGGTACTTTTGAAAAGTCAAAACTATTTGCACGGTTCCAAAAAGTGGGTCGTATGGAGAAGAGCCGGCAAGAAACTCCATAGACACTCTTTTAAAAAAATAAAAAAACTTGATTACAATATTATGTTTTACAACTTTGTTCCAACTAGTTGCTGAGAATTCTGCAGTTTGATGTATAAGATTTATTCAATATACAAAAGGAATTAGGGATTGCCACAGCAAGTAAGAGCTGACCTGAAAGAAAATAAAGTCTTTTTTTTTCGCCAAATTAGGTATGGACTTTTAAATAATACAAAATGGCACATCAAAGGCGTTTGTTATGTACTGATCGAGCACTATATGAAACAAAAAAATGAATTGATTGGTTTCAGAGAAATTAGGTTTTTTTTAAAAAGAAAGAAAATAATTAAATGTCCGGCGGACCGAATTTCCCACACAAATATTATACCAAAATAAATCGTAATTCAAAGGCGATTTAATCAAATTGTGTTATTATTCGGATTCCGATACCGTTAATCTAGGTTTCTAATATACCATTTCATTCAAAATACTTCACTGGAAATAAATGTAAACGAATGCAATTCTTGATAAAATTGCCAAGTTTGGAACGATTTTCCGGTCGTTTATTTCCAGTGCAGTCGTAGTGGATGAAATGGTCCTAGATTAACGGTATCCAAATCCGAATAATATTACAATTTGATAAAATAATTTCTCGATTAGGATTTATTTTGGTATTATAGCTTTTGTTGGCAATTCAGACTCCGTCGGCTTCTTATTTTTTTCTAAACTAGACCGATCGGGCACGTGAGGGTTCTACTCCTAACTTTCTAATAACAAGCCATCTCAATCTGTACAACAGATGGAAGATGTTCGGTTTTGCAGTCCTTTTAAACACTGTGCAATGTACCTACTTATAAAAAATCTAAATTGGATGTGCTAATAATAGTCATCTACCTACAGATATCTAAAACATAATAACCTACCATCACGCCTGTATTCCCAGAAGGGTTCGGCAGTGGTGTACTGCTATACACCTACAGTTCGCCAGTATAGTTAGGTCCCATGTAATAAGGGCGATCATGTTGCCTTTAACCGGGCACAGATTTAAACTCTGAGCTTGTACTGAGAAATTCGTAAAACTAGTACTAGTAACATTTTGCTAAACCTGGGAATCTAACCCGAACCTCTAGCGTAGCAGAGCCTGAATTTCCAGTGAAAATGCCATTTAAATATATCTCTGCTTTGAAACTCAATTCTAAATATAATATTTCAACTTCTTTGCAAAATGCACTGAGGACAAGGTGAAATCCATTTCAAAGCACACCTCACGATTGTGAACCTTTAGGTTATTTGTATAAAGGTCGTATTTCAATGGTAACAATTTGATAACTCAAGCAACATTTCTCTCAGTATTTTAGCAGTTTATTTCTTCTGAAATGTTAGTTTAACGCAATTGATGATAAAAACTGAGAGGTTGGAATATTTTTTTGTGATTCAGTGTTTTTTGATAAGGATAAGTATCTGCCGTTTTTTTGGAATCCAAACATAAAAAAGTATTTCTCAATAGTGTTTCTAAGTGCGACGCAGTGCTAGTGCATGGGATTCGATTCCCATGTCGATAAAATATGTTATTGAGTTTTTCTATGAAATTCTCGAAAGACGACTTCTAGCACTTTGGTGGATCTTCAAATTAAATAATTATAAATTTATAAGGGATCAATCCGAAAGTATCACATTAAAAAAAAATTACAATCGCTTCATGATCGGCAATCGGGTAAACGACACATGAAAACAGAAAGAAATACAACACAATTGTGAACCTTCCTGCTTTTTTGAAGTCGGTTAAAAAGGTACAGTAAAGCATAGTTGGTCACAATTAGGAGCATAGTCCAGTCCACTCAGCCAAAACGAATGTCGCATACACTATTCATTTGTACATTCATCACCCCTCTCACTAGCATCTATACCTACGGACCACGGATAATTGAATAAATGGAGTATTCAGACTAATATTCAAACACATTATTTGTATCCGTTTATTGAAGAGTGAGGTGCTCTGTAATAAAAAGCCCATCCATTATCATTTCACTGTAGACACTATAGCAATAATTACATTAATCTAGAATAATTACGTAAATTACAACTTACTTTTAACCGGCGTGTATGTATGACAAGATGGATGTATGAATGTGGAAAAAGCAAAAGAAGTATTCAAGAGTCGTAGCAAGTGGCGTTTGTAGTTTCTACCTACTGTGAGAAAAAGGATGTATATGTATATACGAGAATGTATGTATGAAAAATCATTGACAGATATCGTAGACAAAACTATAACAAATCAACAATTCTGAAATCATTTAATGACAATTCTGCTACGCTACGCTTGGATTTTCTGTGAAATTCACAGTTGCAGTTCGGAGTTTGGAATTTGTGCCCGGTTAATGGTAATAAGCTCGCCTCTATTACATAGGAACTAAGTGGATGTACATTAATACACCTCTGCCGATTTCTTCGGGGAATACAGTTTTGATGAATTGTATGTTGAATGATCATTTTGACATAATAAAGAACAGACTTTAAATCAAGTATCTTATGCTTCATCCACTCACATATTATCACTCCATTATTTACTGCTCTGCGTCACAGATTCTATCCCGAACTGTCGGAACAAGCGTAGCGTGGAAATGTGGCTGTCAGTCCATTTCAGTGGTGTTTCGTTAGAACTGTGTGCTATGGAGTATGAGATTTGTTTTTGCTTGAGATATTAGGTGCTGGCTTTTGCACCGTTTCGACGGGATGCTATTGGATTCTGTCTAATGGAAGCCGTTTGATCTTCAAAGTGTACAGTGCGTTTTCAGCTACTGAAACAAAAAGTTTTTTATGTCTAAAAGTCACACTAGGTTTTTTATGGTACTTATATAACATATAACACCTGTATTCCCTGAAGACCCAAGGATTAGGCAGAAGTATTTAGGTCTCATGGTCGAGGGGCGAGCCTTTTGTCATTAATTGGGCACAGATCTCAAACTCCGAGCTAGTACTGAGAATTTCATAAAAAAAAAACAAACACTTTACACGCCGTGGGAATCAAACCCAGGACATTTAGACATACTATCACGCCTGTATTCCCCGAAGGGTTAGGCAGAGCCGTACTAATGTACACCCACAGTTCGCCGGTATGTTTAGGTCCCATGTAATAGGGGGCGAGCCTATTGCCATTAACCGGGCACAAATCCAGACTCCAGGTACTACTGAGAATTGAATAAAAAAACCCAATAACACATAGCTCGACCTGGGGATCAAACCCAGGACCTCTAGCGTAGCAGTCGCGCTTGGGACCATTAGACTAATAACACCTCTCTTTTTCACCAGGAGTTAATAAAACCAGAATAAAAACATAGTATCTACAATCACAAAGCTTCCCAATCTATACTTATAATAAATCTGTAGAGAGGTCAATTCTGTACATGAAATATATTTCCAAAATAACTATCAGCGGGTGATTAGTGGTCGATACTGACGCCAAAAATGCAATCAGTAAAATTTTTGTCTGTCTGTCTGTCTGTCTGTCTGTCTGTATGTTCGTTATAGAAACAAAAACCACTCGACGGATTTCAACGAAACTTAGTACAATTGTTCTTCATACTCCTGGGCAGGTTATAGTGTACTTTTCATCACGCTACGATCAATAGGAGCAGAGCAGTGAATTGTGGTGGAACAGTGGTTTCAAGCTATAAAACATCACGCTACAACCCTTAGGAACGGGGCAACGCAGGTGAAACCGCGGGCGAAGAACTAGGGAACAAAGTAACTATTCCACGCGGACGAAGTCGCTGGCAAAAGCTAGTATAACAATAAAATTCGCTAACGTTCATAATCAAAGTAATTTTCGCCCTCATTATACTTTCATCATTAAACAATAAAGTCAAGTGAAGTCAGTTCACGGATGATGATTATTATCTAGTAACTTGTAACCCTTATAAGTACATAAAATGTTTTCACTCCACTGTGCGTAATAAAACTTCGTAGCCGGCCGGGACCACTACTGTAATATTCCATTAAAAGTTATACCGAAAAATGCGAAATTAACGCGTACGGTGTTAACGATTTCATTATTTTTTGGCTCTCATTAAGCTCGACGTTTCAGGTGTTTTCAGGTTCACTGCTTTCAATTTTTCATACAGGTACTGGGATTAAAATATCACCAAAGCCTGAGGATTTAGCTGTTAATTAACGGCACAAAATAACATGCGTCATAAAGGTCATAAACAAAAATTTTGCGACACAACAGAAATCAGCTCCGGGTGTGTCCACATAAATTGATGGTGGTTTTACATTAATCCAGTTTTACTGGATATGGCAATAGAAAATTAAAAAACTTAGTCGAAAGATGGATATCACCTTAAGAGAAAGGCCAGAGAAAGAAGAAAAAGAAATAAATTTAAAAAAGTTTATTTGGCACAATTGCACGCAATTCACGCCTTATTACAAGTATTTAGATAGGTATGTTTAGGTCCCATGTAATAGGGGGCGAGCCTATTGCCATTAACCGGGCACAAATCCAGACTTCGAGCTGCTATTGAGACTTTCATAGAAAAATCCAATTACACTTTGTTCGACCTGGGGTTCAAACCCAGGACCTCTAGCGTAGCAGTCAAATAATAACACATTATAAGTATCCTAGAAGTAGTAAAAGACTTGAAGAAAAAGAAGAAGTCGTTCAGAAGCCTAAAAAGCCTACCAACCGGTTTGTCTTAGGATATTGGTATTGACTTCAGACAAGAGAAGGAAAGGTTTGGTCTGTACTACATCTAAAATTAGTCATACATTTTCTAACAGATTTTAAGTAAGCTACAAAACATCCATAGTGTAACTATATTTTTGTGTTTTTTTTGCATTTTCCGTGCTAAGATTATAAAGTTATTTTAGTAAAGGAAAAATTCAATCGCTGTGTGTGTCTGGTTTGATAATTTCTAATACATTGATTTTTTCCTTTACTAAAATAATCCATAGTGTAAGTTATAAAAAATGCAGTATTATGGTTTCGGAATATCTACAGAATCTCAATTACGCAGACACAGAGAAGTTGTTAGAAATTATAAAATAAGTTGAAATTAATTGTATACTATAATTTTATTCTGCCTCATTAGTCTAGTGGTCCCAAGTGAGACTGCTACACTAGAGGTCCTGGGTTCGATCCCCAGGTCGAGCAAAGTGTTATTTGGTTTTTCTATGAAATGCTCATTAGCAGCTCGGAGTCTGGATTTGTGCCCGGTTAATGGCTATAGGCTACAACATGGGACCTAAACATACCGGCGAACTGTGGGTGTACATTAAGTACACCTGTGCCTAACCCTTCGGGGAATACAGGCGTGATGGTATGTATGTATGTATAATTTTATTGTACTTTTATTTTTTCTTCATTCTTTAAATTTCTTTTTCTTTAAATTAGGACGAAATGCATGTATAGCGATAGCCTGAAACACAGGTTTAACCTAGTTCAGGCAGGCTGTTCATAGGTATTTTGAGTCGAGCTGACTAAACTTTGTATTGTGTCTTTGCATTATGCCTAAGATTACTTTTAGATTAATATTAAGCATTATTTGGATTTATGTAAGAATTTTTCTGTTTGGAACATTATGTAAATATTTATAAAAGACGATATAAATTGTTTATCATTAAAAATTTAAATTACCCAGAAAAAACGTAAAGAAAACTAAATATATCGTTTAAATAGAACTATGTACTTTTTACGGAACTTATAGCGTTTTATGAATATTATTTCTGACGTTTCGGATCATTTACAGCATCCATGATCACAGATAGAATAAGTTGTTGGACGTATTAATGTTAAAATTACTAACAGCTATCTTTTTGACCATGGATGCTGTAAAGGATACGAAACGTCGGGGATGAAATAATATCAAAACAATACGATAAAACAGTAGTAGTTAAATATAAAATAGTTGTGACTGCCTCATTAGTCTAGTGGTCCCAAGCGCGACTGCTACGCTAGAGGTCCTGGGTTCGATCCCCAGGTCGAGCAAAGTGTTATTGAGTTTTTCTATGAAATTCTCAGTAGGAGCTCGGAGTCTGGATTTGTGCCCGGTTAATGGCAATAGCCTCGCCCCCTATTACATGGGACCTAAACATACCAGGCGAACTGTGGGTGTACAGTAGTACCCCTCTGCCTAACCCTTCGGGGAGTACAGGCGTGATGGTATGTATGTATAAAATAGTTGTTTTATTTCAATGTCTAATATTCGTGTAAGTATCAGAAACCAGAATAAATATAACAAAAATGTTATTCATTGTCATATCCACGCATTACTAAACACAATGAACTTTGGAAATTAAAAAAGGTCGCGGCTAACATATTATCCGGTGGCACGCACCCCTACCTCAGAGACAGTAATTTAATTCCAAGTCCCATTTTGTCAACCCTGCGCGGTTCATTTGGGCCTACTTTTTGTGGTTGGTGGACCTTCAACGTAATTAGGGTTGAGTTTGGGACTTTCTGATGATACTTTATTGTTAACATGGGTGATAATTGTCAAGGTGCTTTTGAAGGTCATTTTCTATTATGTTTCTAGAACTCTACTCGGGCTCAATAGCCTAGTGGTCCTGAGCGCGACCGTTACCCTAGAGGTCCCGCGTTAGATCCCCGGGCAAGCAAAGTGATATTGGGTTTTTCTATGAAATTGCACAAATTCCAAACTCCGCAATGTGTGCAATTACTACTTACTTAATATTCAGATATTTTAATTTCTTTCACATGACTGTCCTACTTAATAAGTTGAGTACAGTTCATAAAACATACATACCATCACGCCTGTATTCCTCAAAAGGTTACGCAGAGGTGTACTAATGTACACCTACAGTTCGGCGACATGGTTAGGTCCCATATAATAGGGGGCGAGTGTCCAAACAAGTCCAAACTGAGAATTGAGAATTTCATAACTCCAATAACACTTTGCTCGACCTGGGGATCAAACCCAGGACCTCTTGCGTAGCAGTCGCACTTGGTACCACTAAACTAGCGAGGCAGTTCACAATATAATACCTACCTACTTATATACAATCTCTATCTACATCGAATAACAAATTCACAATACGCAAATATGAGGGGCGTGATATTCCACTAATGTCTTCATTAATCAGAGCAAGTGAGAACGTCTTGTGCCTTATAATTACTTATATCGTTACCCACTTTGATTATAACGATAATTGATGGGCCTAAGAATTAGCGGGATTCGCACGAAATTCTTGTTAAATGTGGAATCTGCGGTAGGTGCGTAAATGGAGTGAAATTACGTAGAAATATGTAATGTACATTGATGTATAAAGTGTTAGAGCAGTGTTGTAGTTTCAGAATCAAATTTACAATAGATAGAATAACTTTAAATATCATGTTTCATTTGTTTAAAAACCAATTTTTAGAACATAGTCGTTATTCAATCAGTGTGGAAAATGCTTAATGCATGTTTTAAAGCCCGTTATTAGAAAGTTTATTTAAAAGAAGTTTATTGCAACAGTCACAAAAGAAAAAACTATCTAAGCATTAACATGAAATTCTTATTATTTATTCTGTGGTTTTCTTTAAGTTTAATCTAGAATGTTCAATAATGGTTTTATATTTAAGATAGGTATTCAATATTTTTTTACGTGGGAGGGCCATGCTTCGGCACGAATGCGCTGGCTCAACCGGAGTAATACCATGGCCTCACAGAAAACCGGCGTGAAACAACGCTTAAGTTGTGTTTGTCCGAGTGAATGAGGTTATCGGAGGCCCAATCCCCTTATAAAAGGTCGGAAACGCACTCGTGACTCCTCTGCTGTCGCGGGTGTACATAGGCGGTGGTAATCGCTTACCATCAGGCGTTTCGTCATTATTGTATATTTCAACAAATGCATCACTCGTGCGGTCAAACTTTTTCCACTACAAAGTACAAAGTTAATATAATAATTAAACCGATTTCCAATCTCTATTAGATAAATTATCAAAATGCGGGGGTAGAGTTACGGGTCCTTTTTTGATGTCAACTGGGCCCACGTGAGTCCCAGCAGTTGGATCATAAATAGGTTGATGAGAGATCATAAAATACAGTTACAACAAAAGTCATCAAAACTCAACTTAGGGAAATCCGTTAGTTACTTAGTTAAATTGCTTTTGACGACTGCGCGCTAGTTAACTTTAACGGTACTCCTGGGAAAATAGTTAATGATTTTACCACGCAAGGACAATGAAATTAATCTACCGTAGTGTCCCTGATTACTGAGTGGTAAGAATGCTGGGTTGCCGTGAACTGTCCGAGTTCGATAGTCGCACGCGCATCCATCATTCGAATTTGTATGAATTCGTAAATTATTACTGTAGGACATGCTTTAACGGTGAAGAGAAACGTCGGTGTGATCCTGCATTCCCAAAAAGTATTTATTCAATTCTTATAGCCCAGTGACACTTAGGTAACCGGCGACGCAAGACCCGAGGCGATACAAGGGATGTTAAGAAATAATCGATTTTTAAAATAATCGTTTCTTTTATGCACGGACTTTCAAATTACACTGACTGCCTCATTAGTCTAGTGGTCCCACGCGCGACTGCTACGCCAGAGGTTCCGTCCCCAGGTTGAGCAAAGTGTTATTGGGTTTTTCTATGAAATTCTCAGTAACACCTCGGAGTCTGAACTTGTGCCGGGTGAACGGCAATAGGCTTGCCTCCTATTCCATGGAACCTAAACATACCAGCGAACTATGGATGTATATTGGTACACCTCTGCCTAACCCTTCGGGAAATACAGGCGTGATACTATGTTATGTTCAATCGAAACATATGATGATATTCGGCATATATCGGATGTTCAGGGTCACATGTGGTTAGAATGGAAACCAGTCGCAACAAGGTTGCAAAAAAGTGTGAAAATATTCCTCTAATTCAACACACGAGTCATAAAACAACAGTTTTAGTCAAAAATTTATAAAAACCACTGCCCACATAATTATCATTAGTTAAACTATTAATCTCTGCTGTCCCCGTAGGAATGCAGCGTGAAATTAATGAGTAAACTCAGCACCATCACACCGTATTTTATTCACTATGTTTTTAATTTAAAAGTTAATTATAAGAGTCGCCAGGGAGCGTGTGTGGTGAGAATTTCGCAAAGGGAAGATTAATTTATTTATAGTGGCCAGAAACGATTATCTGGGGGCATTACGTGATGCTTGCATTAGGTTTTAGATGGGTTTCCGAGCGTGGGTTGTTGTGAAAAATAAATTATATGGGCCAAGAAAAGCGTGTTTGATATATGGAAAAAATTACTTGTGTGATCCGTGCCTTATGCCGTCGCCGTTTGGAAAAAAAGTTAATTTAAAAAATTGTTAAAAAAATACATTCCGTGGGAGAGCCATGCTTCGCCACGAATGGGCCGGCTCGACCGGAGTGATACCACGGCCTCACAGAAAACCGGCGTCAAACAACGCCTACGTTGTGTTTTGCCGAGTGAGTGAGGTTACCGGAGGCCCAATCCCCTTTTAAAAGGCCGGCAACGCACTCGTCACTCCTCTGGTGTTGCGGGTGTCTATGGGCGGCGATAATCGCTTACCATCAGGCGATCCGTCTGCTGGTTTGCCCTCCTATCCCATAAAAAAAACACACATCATCTAAGTAGATATATAAAATTAGATGTCCACTTAGATATACTACAATGTACTCACATTTACCTGATAAAGATACGTAGTAGAACTAAATAACTTGAGAATATACAGAATGCTGAACTGCTGATTTAGTCACCTGGTCTGCAACTTTTTCTAAGAAACATATTCCTTATTCATAAAAAGTAAATACATCTTCCTGTACAAAAGTAGCATGACCATATTTAGGTATGCAAAATCGTTTTTTTACTTATTCATTCAGGGATGATTCTAAGGCAGGTAGAATCATCCCTTTGGTGCAGGGGACAGTCACTCTGTATATAAAATCATTAAGGATCGTTATTCACAATAGTCTTTGGAAACCATACCAATGCAGCTACTACCATTATTATACAGCGTTATTTTAAACCTACACAGAAATTAATTACAAAAATTAAGAATTCCTTCACACAAACATCAAAAGAAAATAATTAAAATACAACATTCAGAGATAACAACCGAGACAGGAAAGGGTGAAAAGACGGCAGCCCGCGAAAAATTCAAAATGGCCGCCGTATTAAGCGCCATTAATATTCTTGTAAAAGTTGACGTGACGTCAAATATTCTATGATTAACGAGCGAGTATTGTTTGGTGACCTTATTGTCCTACTGTGACCACAAAGGTTAGCACTAAAACCGCGGACAAGAGACATTTTTCGGTACTTTTTTAATATCTCCCTTGAAATCCCGTCGCGTGTCACTTTTACGTTGGCAGCAAAATGGGAAAGATATAAGCAAATATTTGTGCTCATTTTTCAGTAAGTGGCCACGAGATACGCGATGTATGGTGCAAGATAAAAACACACTAGAAAATCTGTTGTTTGCGAATCCCGGGACCTCAAAATACTGCATCAAATCAAACATCCTTAAATTGCCCATTACTGCTTTACTTTAAGAGTTTACGAGAACTTTTATATATTAAAAAAGGAGTTCTCTTCAACATATACAGTAGCCAGTGGTCATAACTGCGGGGAAAAACACAACCTATATCACTCACGGCTAATAAAAGCTTTCCATTAAGAGTCCGGCGGACAAAAATTCTCATACAAACGTAATACTAAAATAAATCGTAATTCAAACACAATTCAATCAAATTGTGTTATTATTCGGATTCAGATACCGTTAATCTAGTTTCCTACTCAGCGATTTTGTTCAAAAAATTTCACTGTAAATAAAAGAAACCGAATGTAATTCTTGATAACTTTGCCGTGTTTGGAACTATTTTCCGATCGTTTAATTCTAGTGAAGTAGAAGTACACTAAATGGTATGGTATAAACCTAGATTAACGGTATCTGAATCCGAATAATAACACAATTCGATAAAATATTGTCACAATGATAAAATTCGTAAAATGTAGTTTTATTTCAATAATAATTTGAAGTTTTACAACTGAAACATTACATTACATTATTGATTATTATCTCGCACATATTTTAATATACATAATCAACCCATTCGATTGTCCCTCTGCTGAGCACGGGTCTCCTCTCTGAATGAGGAGATTAGGCTTTAGTTCACCACGCTAGCGCGGGTTGGCAGACTTCACACGCCATCGAGAAAATCTCTCTAGCATGCAGGTTTCCTCACGATGTTTTCCTTCACCGTTTTATTTTAATATAATGAATGCAATTACATAAGCCGGCCGCTGTTTCTATGGCCCTCAGCGGTCATACCCACGATAAAAGCTAGCTTGATGCCACAAATAGCCGCCGATGCTAATACTTTACGTCGCCTGGTATTATCTGCTTTCATACAAATTTATCTCGCCACTCTTATGCGGTAAATTGAAAATTTAATTTGTTTTATGTTTCCTGTCAGATTTTAAGTGGAAAGATTAGCATCACACGGATCGCGAAAACGGTACTGTTTGTGTTTTTAACATATGTATATCAAAAATAGGCCAGGTGGGAGTGGTACTTTTTGTGTGGGTTTTTAGCATATTTACATACATAATTGTTTAGTGCATGAATTTCATGGAAAACCCCAATAACACTGTTTGCTATAAGCTTTTTAAAATTCTTAGTAGCTGCTCGGATGGCAATAGGCTCGCCCCCTACCACATGTAACTAAAACAACTCGTCGTGTCGTGAATGTACTAGTAAACCTGCCGAACTCTTTGGAAAATACAATAAAAAATAACACAATGTACAAATATTTGTCATAACTGGGGATCAAACTCACGACAACCCTAAACACTACACCAGACGTGCATTCAACATGCAACTTAACAAAGCTTCAGTTAAACTATCCAGGACATGTACCGCGGCTCCTTACATGTGTCGGCTCTTCAAAGGACACAGTACAAACATGCTGAAATTATTCCCCCAAACAGTTTAAGTAGTGTTACGTCGTACTAGAACTGAACTACCAACTCGTAATATTCACGTAAAATATGAGAGTGATGCGGAGATACAAGGATGTAAGAGAAATGGAAGAGACAGAAGTTCGCTCCGTAGTAAACCGATAATTAAACCGATTAGGACCTTTTTTATTGATTAAATCGAATAACGAGCTGACAAACCACCTGGTGATAAGTAGTCATCGACACCCCTGGACACCTGCAACATCAGAGGAGTGCTGATTCGTTGCCGACCCAAGAGCCCCTACGGACTGCAGACTGCCAGGGCCGCAGCAGCGGAGGGGACCTGGCTCGTACGTGCAAAATTCGAAACACACACAAGGTGCTTTACGACAGACTCCGACGTAAGGGTGGTCGCCAGCTAGTCAGACCCCAAGAGGTCCTACCACCGAGCGAGTCAGATATTTTCACGCCTCTTACGGGATGCCTATCTAAAAGGCAGTGAGAAACAGTATTCTAACCCCCCACACGGGATGAAATAACTTGGCTATCACTCGCTTTCTTCTTTCTATTTTAAAACCTTTGCCCACATTAGGATTTTCTCCCATATCGTGGGTGCGTTTACAAACGTTACATACACAAACGCCCAGACCCGGAACAACTACCTGTAATCATACAAATATTAAGTCGGCAAACGAGCTGACGAGCCACCTGATTGTAAGTAGTCGCCCATGGACACTTCCAATACCGATGCGTTGCCAAGCCTTAAGAGTCCCTACGGAATACAGACTCCCAGAGCTGCGGCAACCGAGGGGAACTGGCTCGTACGTGCAAAATTCGAAACACACACCAAGGTGCTTTACAGTCTCCGACGCAAGGGTGGTCGCCAGGCAGTCAGATCCCAAGAGGTCCTACCACTGAGCATACGCTGGAATAGCATCAATTATTCCAGCCGTTTTATATCCTTGTACACCAGAGCAAGTTTGCATACTTAGCTTGCAGATTTCACGCTCAACCGGCGAAACGAACGGTAACCACTGTACTTTGCCGCCGCGCTGGTCGCCCTGCAACGAGTATAAAGTACTTGCACTGTTTTAGGTAATTAAGATGTGCGGTGTAGCAAGTTAATTGTTTTCCGTTTTAGATTGGGACGGCAAAGTGTTTGTGTAAGGATACAAACTTGAAATTATTATTAGAAACTTGAATTAAACTGTCTTATTTTAGTGAAGGAAAAATTCGAACGCGGACAGGATTCGAACCTGCGTCTTCTGGTTCAATAAACCAGACCCACCCGCCTTCACATTCATCACGGGATTATTATTAGTAAAAGCTAGTAGTAGTAGAATCACATATTATTTTGTCCAAGAAAAACGGTTAAGAACCTCTTTGCTCTTATGGTATTTGGAACTGGCAGGCAATACTTGATGCGAGAAAATTTTGAATTTAGAATAAGAATTACAAGATTCCAAAGCAATCGAATACCCTTGCGTACTAGGAGCAAATATTTGTATGATCTACAGGTAGTTGTTCCGAGTCTAGGCGTTTGTGTATGTGCGAATTTGTGTTTGTAAACGCACCCAGGTTACAGAAGAAAATCCTAGTGTGGGGCAACGTTTTTTTAAAACTATAGCGGAAGACCCACTCGGGAAGCGCATTCCACATTTCATTTACAATTACACCTCATACGCTCGAAAATGTGCTTCGAAAAGATACGGTATGAACCATACGTAGATACATTAATACGCCACTACGCCGTAGCTACCGACAAGAACGGTACTACGATACTATTGCTACGATAACCGAGACGTAGCTGCTACGCCGTAGCACCACACCAGTTTTACATTGAAACAGGTAGTTTTAGCATGAATAAATTATGAGTTGGTATATTTTGAAAAATTCAATGAATAAATTCTTTGTAACACCTGACACAAAAAGAGCGGTGTTATAAGTTAAATGTGTGTATGTATGTGCCTGTCAGTTGCATTGTAGCTCCCAAACGAATGGGCCGATTTTGATCGCGTTTTTTTAGTTTGAAAAGTGACTTGATCGAGAATGTTCTTAGCTGTTATTTAAAAAATTCTAGCCAGTCGTTTGAAGATAATCAGCTCTTTTCTAGTTCATGAAAGGATGTGAGCAACTTCTACAAGTCGGATCGAATTCAAACTTGGTATCTTGTTACTTCAATGGTATCGCAAGAACATGATAACCATAACTTGACGCTACGGCATCTTTTTTAATTTTAAAATTTAATGTTATTCATCGGATTTCAATTATATTTTTTAAGATTAATCGTCTGCGAAGTAGTGCTATGACTATAGGATAGCCAAGTCAAAGGTCTCGAGTTCAAATCTAAGACACGCACCTCTGAATTTTCGAAAACGTGTGCGTATTCATTATCACTCGCTTAAACGAAAGAAGTGACGGTGAAAGAAAACATTGTGAGGAAACCTGCGTGCCTGAGAGATTTTCTCAACGTCGTGTGAAGTCTGCCAACCCGCTTTTGGCCAGCGTGGTGGACTCTAGCCTAATCCCTCTTATCCTGAGAACATACCATCCAACACGCTGGCCTAAAGAAGAAAGAAGAAAATCTCTCATACATGCAGGTCTCCTCACGATGTTTTCCTTCTCCGTTTAAGTGCGTAATAATGAACTATGAATACGCACATAACTTCTAAAAGTCAGAGGCGCGTGCTTTGGATTCGAACTCGAGACCTTTGACTTGGCAGTCCAATGATCATATCACTATCGATATCACTGCGCCATTAAACTATTAACTTTAATTATATTTTAACCAATAAAAGAAATCCTTTTTACACATTAATATCATCATCCAAATTCCAAAAAACACGACCCATCTAATTGATATAATAATAATTTATACGAAAGACTTTTATCACAAGAAACGGACCTCCATCAAAAGTAATGTTCACAGTGATCACCGAGAAATCCATCAAAACACTTTTATTGGCCACCATCAATTCTGTTTTTACACCAAACCGCGATGTCTTTTACAAATAAGACCAATTCATTATTATCTTTCAACACAATTGGATCAAACTTTGAGACAAATGTTGGCTATTTGATAGAATGAACGGGCGTTGAATTCTAGTTGGCGTTTGACAAATTGAGTCATTAAAATATGTTCCATTATGATCTGAAGGCGTTTCCGGGTTCAATTCAGGGATTAAGAATTAATTGGACGAAGTGACTGCTTGGAATTGAATGATCAAAGTGAAGGTCGTTTTAAGGATTATCTAAAGCTTTGTCTGGTAAACGACGAGAGAAATTAGTTTACACTTATTTTTAATTCGATTAATTAATTATGTTTTCTGACTACCTTATTTGCGACTTGCAAAGCGTGTGGTTTTGAATACGATTCCCAGGTCGTGCTGAATTTTTTTACCATGAATTTCTCAGTAGCAGCTCGGAGTCTAGATTTGTGCCCGGTCAATGGCACATACCGGCGAAATGTACAGCAGAACATCTCTGCCTAACCCTTCGGAGAATACCGGCGTGATGGCATATTATGTTCTGTTAATACAGAAAATAAAAACTGGACCTATGTATATGCCTGTTTTTGGTTTCTTGGTTATTTTAGTCAAATTTTTCAATACAATCATGCTGGATACTTTATTCATATATACAATTTAAACTTAGATACCAAAATAAATATTATAACTTTACTACCAAACTCGTAAGTAAAAATATATATGTATTTTTTAATAGACATAGTCAGTCTTGCAGTTTTGACAGAAGGATACGGTGAGCTCGTTCTGCGTTAATCGGATCGCCACTATTTAACAAAAATGTAAGGTTGCTGTTAGTAATTGCAACATTAAGACGACCAACAACTTAGTCTACCCGCGAGTATGGATGCTGTAAAGGATCCGAAACGTCGGGAATTAAATAATATCAATACAACGCGATAAAATTCGTAAAAAGTAGTTTTATTTTAATGTTTAATATTCGCGTGTGTCAGAAAAAAAAATATCAGCTGTATCGTGTATTGCTAATAATTAGTTTATGATTAAGTATATTTTTAGAATTGTATTCCTTTTATGATGTGGGTCAGTGTGCGTGATTGTGTGTGTATTAGGTATATATGTGCTTGAAAAATAACTAGATATTTGTCTTTTTTCTTCTTAGCATACTATACAGAAGAAGTTGCGGGCATAGGGTAGCTAAATATTTGGACCGTGAAATTTAAATGGTAGTTATCCCGCAGCAAAACATACGTAGTAATCAGTTGTTCCATACATTTTGATCGTGTAGGTATTATACTTTAGTATGGTAAAGATAATTTTTTTTTTTCATATTTCAAGGTCGGCCCCATAGTAAAATTTGTTCCTATCCATTACTACGTTCGTTTTGCTGCGGGATAACAACCATTTAAATTTCACATTGTATAATAATAACCTTCATGTTTCAAGTAACAAGATTCAATTATTAACCAACAAAAGCGCTAAAAACGCAAAACAAGGTTCGTAACACAAGAACTTTGCAAAGAAAAACGCACCTCGACGGTTAATGAGCGCCGTGCAAACTACCGGCGGCCATTGTTATAAAGGAGTTTGCATTTTTAAAATATCTCCGAAGGAGGCATAAAATTAGCTGGACTATTTAAAATGCCGCCCGACAACAGGAGCCGACATAAAGAGACTGAAAATAGGGAAAAAAAAACGTTATTACTGCACCGAGGGAAGGAAATAAAAGCGCTGGAACGGGCAAGAAATAATCGCATAATAATATTTGTGATGATTTTGACCGCTTTTTGCCAACGTTGTATGAAGAAGCCCAAGATAGAAAATCCTGGACTGAAGAACGGAAGGAGTTAGGGGTGGCCTTTGCCCAGCACTGGGACACAACATAGGCTATTTAAGGGGAGTAAGTTCTGGACTGAATGGCGTCCGAGAGCAGGGACACGGAGTGCTGGGAGACCAATGGCCCGGTGGAGTGATGACATGATAAAGTGTACTGGAAAGACCTGGTTAAGAATGGCGCAAAATAGGGATGAATGGCGTAAAAGAGAGGAGGCTTATGCCTTGCAGTGGGTTGATAAAAGCTGTGAATGATGATGATTATGATAGGCTATTTAAAAAATAAATTCCCATGGGAGAGCCATGCTTCGGCACAAATAGGCCGGCTCTACCGGAGTCATACCACGGCCTCACAGAAAACCGGTGTGAAACAACACTACGTTGTGTTTCGCCGAGTGAGTCAGATTACCGGAGGCCCAATCTCCTATCCCCCATACTCCCTTTTAAAAGACCGGCAACGCACTTATGACTCCTCTGGTGTTACGGTAATCGCTTACCATCGGGCTATCCATCTGCTCGTTTGCCTGTCTGTATCCCATAAAAAAAAAATTGTGTCACGTATCTTAAACCACCTCCCGTTACATGCGTATGCGCAAAAGAATTTTAAAAGTACGTGCCTTCGATAAGGTCAAATCATTTGTTTTCGATGCAATGTTTTGCACTTAACATTATGTTTTTATTAAAAAGATTTATTTCTAAATGTTGAGTGGCTATAATTTTACTTAGGTATGTTGAAAATGACTTCGCGTAATAGAACGGTAAATATTATTGTCGGTTATGTGGTTTGTGGTTAGATCTTCATCAAAATTGAACTACCTACTCTTTAAAAAAAAACTTTTTAAATCGGTGCATAATTGACGAAAATATAGGTGAATATTCGTAAAAAAATAAAAACGGACGAATAGATCCTCCTACTTTATAACCGATTTCAAAAAAAAAAGGGGAGGTTCTATGTTCACTTTTATGTATAATTCTTTTTTGAGTATCTAAAGTAAAATACTGCATCAACCAGATAAATATATGCAAAGGCGAATCCAGTAATTCTAATACCAAAGTTGGTTGGAGCAGTTAAAGTTTTCCGAGAGGCTTTTTAAGCATTCTTCTCCATGCCCTCCGAGGGGGTGCAGAAAGTTAACACTTGCAATTTGAAACGCGCTTTGAAGTTTTTGGTAACTACAATTCACTTTTATAAAGTTTTTCGTGACTTTTTGTAACTACTGCAAGAACTATTAGAATTTTCACGGCGTCCCAGAATTTTTACGGCTCTATCAAGCTGTGAAATGGAGCTGTTGGGAAAGGGAATTGAAAAATCGAACACGTCGTCTCGATTCGTCTCCCATTGACTCAAATTCAAGCGATTCCGTAGACTTTACACGCCGTCGAGAAAATCCCTTAAAAATTCAGGTTTCCCCACTATGTTTCCCGTGACCGTTCTATGTATTATTATGATGGTAAATATTTTTCCACATACCTGACCTACTTAGAAGAAGACGTAGGGTTTTCAGGTGTCCGTAGAGTTTTTTGCTGGATTCTTCTCCATAGGATCAACTTTTCAGAACTATTCAATTTGAGTCATAACGTTTCATAAATGCTTGTTAAAGCTTTTTTTCGACGACACGCTTGGCGTAGCTGCTGAGCGATCGGCTTCTGCGCCACGTGTTGTAGGATCGATCTCCACACTGAGCAAATATTTCTATGACCTACAGATTATTGTTTCGAGTCTGGGCGTTTTTGTATGTGAGAATTTGTTGTGTAAACGCACCCACGATACAGGAGAAAATCCTAGTGTGAGTGCAATAAAAAAAAGCTTATTTGAAATTGAAGGTTTGAATCTGAACTTGATTAACTAATGATCGCCCCGGCGATAATGTACTTGCACGCATTTTCCATACCTATTATCCTTCCGGGTAAATTCTCTGGATGATAATAAAAACCGTATCAAAATCAGTTTAGACAGACAATATTATTTTATACAGTGCTATGATGATTCAACACGATAACACATCATTACGAAAAATCTGAGATATTAACACCTCACCTTGATCTTTGAGTTGATTACTCCATGATCATAATATTTATTATATCTTTCTTTATTGCTTTTAATGGTGCGTGGGTGTAATATAAGGATCTAAACTGTTTGTGGTACCTGTAAGGGTAGGTAACAATCATCCCAAAACTTTATGCATTAAGCTTTAAAGCAAACCTACCTGGGCCGTGTGATGTATTAGCAAACTTGGGTACATCGTGTGTTTTGCGGTTTTAATTACATTTTATTCTGTCTAGGTATCGATGGCGCAATGGCTAAGCTTAGTTTCTGCGCTACCAAATAGATGTTCAGGTCTCATATAATAGGGGGCGAGCCTATTGCCATTAACTGAACACAAATCCAAGCTCCGAGTCGCTACTGAGAAGTTTAATAAAAACCAGTGCTCGACCTGTGAATCAAACCTACAACCTCTAGCGTAACAGTCACGCGTAGCGTTTCTGCCAGAATAAATACACCTCATAGATGTTAAATGTCACAAATTCCAGGACCGTAACTATCTGTCAACAGACGGCAACTGATGTTTTTAGTTGGTAAGATTGTGACATACGAGTAGGTACCCTACTGCCACCTGGGGAGGCACATCAAAAAAGAAAAACGTCATATCATTTTGTGATGTTTTTTTACATTTTCCATGCTATGATTATAAAGTTATTTTAGTAAAGGAAAAACTCGTCTTAAGATGTGAATTCAGAATTCGAAGGCAAATTTCAATCTGGCGATGGGACTCGCGGTGGCTTAGAGGTCATAGCATCTGGTGTATCTAACCTGAAGAACGCAGGTTCGAATCCTGCCCGAGGTCGAAATTTTCCTCCACTAAAATAACGTTAAAGAATAATTTTACAACAAAAGCCTAATTATTCTATATTAAATTACTGTATTATCTAAATACAAAGCCAAACACACAATCTCTTTTTAACGTATCACAAAATGGCATTGTTAAAACCAGGCAATCATTTATAACTTTAAAAACTAAACTTACCTTTAAAGCTCGAATTATCAATTAATCTTATTTATTGTAATCCTTTAGACGAAACAACGTAACGTTACCCAAACTTTTCTCTTTGCAATTAATTTCCGACTTCGTAACTGGGTAACGTAACGCTGGTCTTGGGAAGATTGATGGGATTCCAAGTGCTACATTTTAATTCTGGACTTTTGGACGGCTTGGGAACAATGTTATCATGATTTCAGGTAAGAAACAATAAGCTTGTTTTATTTATACAAGCTTTTCTTTTCTTTCTTTCTTTCTTTTTTTAAAAAACGTTGCCCCACACTAGGATTTTCTTCTGTATAGTGATTCAAATTCTCACATACACAAACGTCCAGACCCGGAACAACTACCTGTAGATCATACAAATATTTGCTCCGTGTGGGGATCGAACCCACAACACGTAGCGCAGAAGCCGATCGCTCAACCGCTACGCTAATCTTGTCGTCTTCGCTTCTGCTATTGGCTTTGCCTGTGTACATCGTATCATTTTATATGCGGTGATTTTTAATTAACTACTAGCTGTTTCCCACACTGTCACTTGCATAACATACCATCAAGCTTGTATTCCCCGAAGGGTTAGGCAGAGGTGTACTCATGTACACTCACAGTTCACCGGTATGTTTTGGTCCCATGTTTTAGGGGGCGAACCTATTGCCATTAACCGGGCACAAATCCCAAACTCCGAGCTACTACTGAGAATTTCATAGAAAATCATCATCATCATCAACATCAATCATCCCCTAAGGTGGTGAAAATGCGTATGTGTTTGAGGGGGTGAAAGTTTGTATGAAAGTCCGCACACACTACCATATGTTTGACATACACACACACACAGGCACACATACATATATATTTTTTTTTTTTTTTTTAATCCCGGTATGGGATATGGCACTACACTTTTTGTGTATTTGCCAGTGTCAAGTATATGGAGTAAACAAGTAATATTTAATAATTCCCGTCATGGGATTATAATATATGGCGCCACACTTTCTGTGTTTGCCAGTGTCAAGTATACAAAATAATCCCCAGTAAAACAGTGGCAACTTCACTAAGGCATCGATGGAGTTTAGGAGTGACCACAAAAGTCACGATTTTCAATTTTATATCATTTGCCTACACTCGCACACGTTCACGAACACTTAATGGTTAACTATCCACTTTAATTACACATTAAATTTCGGAGAAACACAAGTTTTGGAAAATAATATAAAACCGACAAAGTGCACTTTACATTTTCCCGCCTAAAACTCCACATATATAATTAACGATGACATCGTCAAGATATGTAGGTACAGCTGTCATTAGCGTGTTGACATTTTGACAATTGTTTTCTTATAATATATATACTAATTAGACTTAACACAATTTAAGATATGGAACCTCCATTGTGTAAGTACAGTGGGCACAGTATCATATTTTAGAAACGAAAATTATATAATAATATATAATTATAAATACGAATACAATTTACATATTTGCGGAATTCAATATCATTATTCATACTGTGTCAAATATATTTCTACTACGTATAATCCAATTATATAATTCTGCAACTAACCAGTTAATTCGATCGGAACGTTGGAGAAGAACTCAGTTTTCAGTTTAACTCGTTCAGTATTGAATAAGTTTCGGATTAGTTAACAAGTTTCCGCTTCGTAATGTTCTTTCAACCGTATAATTTGGTACTTTATTCTATACACTAAAGAATATATATAACATAACATACCATCACGCCTGTATTCCCCGAAGGTTTAGGCAGAGGCGTACTTAATGTACACCCACAGTTCGCCGGTATGTTTAGGTCCCATGTTATAGGGGGCGAGCCTATAGCCATTAACCGGGCACAACTTCAGACTCCGAGCTGCTACTGAGAATTTCATAGAAAAACCCAATAACACTTTGCTCGACCTGGGGATCGAACCCAGGACCTCTAGTGTAGCAGTCGTGCTTTGGACCACTAGACTAATGAGGCAGTCAAGAATATATATATATATATATACTTTATACGTGGGAGAACCACGCTTCGGCACGAATGGGCCGGCTCGACCGGAGTGATACCACGGCCTCACAGAAAACCGGCGTTAAACAACGCTTACGTTGTGTTTCGCCAAGTGAGTGAGGTTACCGGAGGCCCTATGCCCTTTTAAAAGGTCGGCAACGCACTCGTGACTCCTTTGGTGTTGTGGGTGTCCATGGGTGGCGGTAATAGCTCGTTTGCCCTTCTATCCCATAAAAAAAAGACACAACATAACATACCATATCATCACGCCTGTATCCGCCTATATTGAAGGGTTAGGCAGAGATGTATTAATTTACATCCACAGATCGCCAGTATGTTTAGGTCTGGTGAATAAGCTTATTGCCAGTAACCGGACACAAATCCCCAAACTCCAAACTCCAAACTCTATAAGCGGTAGCCTAATAGCTAGGGCGTAGGACTTGCGATTGCTTGGTTGCCGGTTCGAAACCCACCTATTGCACTACCGACGTGAACCCACTCGTAACACAAGCATTTAGCTTAGCACGAGGGGTTAACAAGAATACTAGCAATGTGAAACCCACATAGCTAGTTAGCTTTTTTAAAAAAAACTGCTATTGAGAATTTCAAAAAACCTTGGTATAGGGTTATTGAACCAAGGCCCTCCAGCAGATGCGCTCACTACCACTAGAATAATTTACTCCAGGATTATTGGGTTTCTCTATAAGTTTGGATTTGTGCCCGGTTAATGGCAATAGGCTCGCTTCCTATTACATGGGACCTAAACATACCGCCAAACTGTGAGTGTATATCTCTGCCTAACCCTTCGGGCAATACAGGCGTGATGGTATGAATGGCAATGAGGAATTGTAATCTAACACGTTGCCACACGGGGTAATTTAACTGTTTACCTTACCCTTTTACCCTGAACACTATCATGTTACGCATTGTCCTATGTCGACAGGGTATTTACAGAAAAAATATACTTATAACGTATTGTAACTATATCGACAATCGATCAATATCGCAGACATGTGTCTCATGTCAGAGATACTCATCGGCTCGTCGACACGCGTGTAATACAGGCGGAGACAGGTGGCGCTACCTGTTGATATTACCAGGAAATACGACAGGTTTTATTATGATCCGGTAAGATATTGGAAGATGTTTCCCTTCTGTAGTAGTAAAAGGGAATTTATTTGAAGTTACTTTTAAAAAGGTTGGCCCAAATTAGGCATAGTTTGACGTAGAGCCACTGGTTGTGGGTTCGAATCCGTACGGAACAAATATTTATATGACCTACAGATAGTTTTCTGGGTGTTTTTGTATGTGAAAAATTTTAGAGCACCTACGATACAGGAGACAATTCTAGTGTGAGGCAATATAAAAAAATAGTAGCATAGTTAAATGGACAGGTTTCACCGTCAAGAACTACTTGTCGACTTGACGAGTATATTCGTTTGACATTGACAGTTCCACATCCACCAATCAATGGGTTTACCTACAAAATAATTGGCAAGTGTGACTGATATAACGGCGATGAATCGGCGGTAGCCTAATGGCTCGGGCGACGAACTTGCGATCATGTGGTTGCCGGTTCAAATACCATCCATTACACTACCGACGTGAACCCACTCATAACACAAGCATTTATCTTAGCACGAGGGGTTAACAAGACTATTAGTAATGTGCGACCCACATTGCTAGTAAGCTTTTTAAAAAAAAAAACAATCGAGGCGGATATTTGCGACCGCACCCTAAGGACGCGTTTCAATATCAGCTTGTCTCCTAATGTGACGTCATTCTCCCTGTCCCTGTAATACCTAGACAGTGTGGTCACCACGTAGTTAGACGATTCCAAGGAATTTAAACGTTTTTGCCTAGAAAATAGAATTCATGTTCGTCTCAAACTTTTGCGTCTGTTTGCCAGACCACCGTAATAATGAAAATTATAGTTCTAAGATCTGTGATTTAAATTGTTCACGGGTTTGCCAAAAAGTCACAAAACGTTATGACCTCCTTAATTGAGTCAATCACAGTTCAATCGCATAACGTAATCCGTGTCAGTATTCATGCTATTTGGCGTGTTCGCGTGACATCACTCAATATTTTACGTTGCGTGGACATTATTTTAAATTAAGCATACATATATTTACCAGCAATGTACTGGCTCATTTTGAAATCACTGTCGTTATTATAATTAAGGTGAAATTGTATGCTCATACAAATTGACCGATGAAAATCTGATTTCATTTATATATTTAAATAATAATATAAGCCGTAAACAGCTGCCCGGGTTCAGTCACTGGTGAAGCTACGGGTTTTTTTAAATCTCTGTAACAGAACCATTTTTTTTTATTCTTGTACTTGACCGCTAGTTTGCCTCATGTAAAGCGACACTGCGCTCTACTATGGAGCTTTCTTGGAAGATACCGATTCACTCGTAAATTACAGACACCCAAATTATATTTATCGGGAAAGACCCATTCGGGAAGCGCATTCCACATTTCAGCAGTACGCATGATAAAAATGGACTTATAGCGTTTCGTTCGGGTTAAAAGAGCTTAATAGAAGGGCTTAGTAGAAACCATTAATACACCATTAATAAAATAAAATTTATTAATACCTGCTACTGTAAAATCGAACTGCGTGTGAGCGCTCTTCTGCCTAGCCCTTATGAGATAGAGGCGTGAATGTATGTATAACATTTATGAAATAAAAGAAACATGACATGACATAATTAAAAAAAAACATAGTGTATATGACTTTTGTTAACTTCTAACTGAAAAAAGTAAATTAATAGCCACAGATTATTTGAGGATCGGAAATAAGGACCGTCTCAATAAACGCGCCAAATATTTATTTGTAGTTATTATTGTTTGTGTTGCCAACGATTTCTATCCGAGTGAGCAAGACAAATCGTAGCCGACTGCCGAGGACGCACTAGATAATAAAAACGCGACTGATAGGGTAGCATCAACATAACATAAAAAACCATCACGCCTGTATTCCACGAAAGATTAGGCAGAGGCACACACATTGTTCGCTGGTCTGTTTAGATCTCATATAATAGGGGGCGAGCCTATTGTTACAACTTCTAAACTCCGAGTTGCTACTGAGAATTTCATAAAAAAAACCAATAATACTTTGCTCGACCTTGGAATCGAACTCTCTAGCGTAGCGGTTGCGCTTGTTACCACTAAACTAACAAGGCTGTTCAGCTAATAATTTATCCATGGCAAAAGGTTAGGCAAGCAGAAAAAGGATCTACATTCCGAAATTTGGTGTTTATGAACGCTAGAATCGTGTTTGTGAATGCGTTCACTATACAGGAGAAATTTCTAATATGGGGTAATATTTTATACAATACCCAGAACCTATAAATAACCAGCTATTTAGTTAACATTTCAAATAAATCAAGAGCATTTGGTTTAAAACGAACGGTTTCCGAAACGTGTGATGTCAAAGCATTTATCTAAAAACGCACTGCAGATAGACATAAAAATAGACAACAATATGTTACTGAGATAATGTTGCTATCTATTATGAGCCAAGTTGATCCAACGTGCAAAAACCTCGCTACGGTTTAAGACTTTATCAACCCTATTTCTCTATGATCATTTTGTCGAAATTGATCTTTAGACCGTCAAGTCAGAGATCAAAGCCTTGAGTTCTAATCTAAGCATTTCTGACTTTTTGAAGTCATGTGCGTACTATTATTTCATGACTCGCTTAAACGGTGAAGGAAAACATCATGAGGAAACCTTCATGCTGAGAAATTTTCTTGATGGCATGTTAAGTCTGCTAACCCGCACTAAGCCAGCATTGTGGACTATAATTATAGCCTAACTTTGCCTAGCAGTGAGTTGATGATGACTAACAATGAACTAATAACGATATAATTTATGAAGATGGACATTCAAGTATATATATTTTAAGTTAAAACACATAATAATTCAACAATTTATTAAATAAATCATAATTTTCAAGTATATTGAATTTGACATTCCTTTGGGTGTATATCTGTCCTTATCTTAGATCTTTATTTAAATCAATATATATAAAAATCAATGCTACTTTTCGTTGTAATTTTATAACTCAAGAACGGGCTCACCTATCCAAACCAAATGTTTAGGCTTTGTTCAGACTATTTAGTAGATGGTTTATGTGAAGTTTGCACAAAATCGGTTGAGCGGTTCTTCATTTATCACATTTTTTGTAACAAATGATAAATTTGATGTTCCAATTAATTTTTTTTATTATTAAAATTACGTACCAGGCCGCTAGTTTTTTTATAAAAATGTGTACATTTCTACAATATTACAATTTAATAGTAAGGGATGGTATATATATTTTTTATACTACTAGGGTGGCAAACAAGCATACGGTCCGCCTGATGGTAAGCGGTTACCGTAGCCTATGGACGCTTGCAACTCCAGGAGTATCACCCGCGCGTTGCCGACCCTGTAAATTAAGGAAGAATAGTTGTGCTGGCAGCATAGGAGAAAATAGCACAACGTTTCCTTGCGGATAATGAGTGTATTAATAATAACTAAAAATTCAGTACCTAGGTACATATGTATAATTGGTGCGGATAAAAATAAACGAAATTCTAAAAATATATAGCGACCTGCCTGATCTAGGTTTATACAAACCGGTGTTTCAGGCCATCACTTTACGTAAAAATTAAATTGGGACAATAGATTAATTTTCCTTAACAACTAAATTAACAATTTACTTTTTAACGATTACAGATGAGAATAATAATGAACACGTGCTTTGGAAACTGATTTATCACGCATCGATAGCTGATTACTCAATTGTACGCAGCACGTCACAATCAACGCTACGTAAATAAGATTAGTAAGCGTCGATATTCCGCTGTTAGGATTTTGAATGTGTGAAATAATTACTACATAAGCTCCATACTCATTCATGATAATTTAAAATTTCATGCGAATATAAACGGGGGGATGTAAAGAAAGATGTTTGATCCGCTAGAACATATCAGAAATATTTTATTTTTATTTATTTTTAAGAAGACAGCAGCTCACGGAGGCTTTTACAAATATATAACTAATAGACGTAAAGTAAATCCACTGCTATACTAATGGTCCTAAGTTTGGTTCCCAGTAGAGCAAAGTGTTGTCGATGGGGCGTTTCTATGAAATCTCAGGTTTGATTTTGGATTTATGCCCGGCTTAGTGGTAATTCGCTCACTCGAATAGAGGCGTGTATTTTAAATGTCATTTCCCATTGTTATTTTAACAATACTACCTAATTAAATAACCCACTACAAAATATTATGTGACAGTAGGTATTCATAAACAAAGATTTAAAAAATGTAGCTAAATTGGTCGAGATCGATCGAAAAATCTGCAAATACAATGAAAAACAGGTTCATATGCAAACTTTTTCGTGCGGTTAAAACCTCCGCGATTATCTTGCCTAGTGCGAATATCTCGCTAATCTAAGACGTTTTACACAAACACCATCAATCAGCCGCATGACAGAGCAATCGGAAACGGATTGTGAGCAACAAATTGAACGCAGTCCCACGCGCATGATTTTGGAGATATGAGGCACTTGCTGCGTGCAGGCAAAAGTTCAGTTTTTTTTCCCGGTGTATGCGTGTATAATTTGTGTTATCTTAATTAACGAAAGGTGTTTCCCGTTAAACAAGAATATAGCCTACTGACATACTTCAAAATCAAACCATCACGCCTGTATTGCCTGAAGGGATTGGCAGGTTTAAAGATTTACCACTTTGAATGCTTATAGCATTAAATCCGCCTTGTACAAAATCTATACTTATAATAAATCTGTAGAGAGGTCAATTCTGTACATGAAATATATTTCCAAAATAACTATCAGCGGATGATTAGTGATCGATACTGACGCCAAAAATGCAATCAGTAAAATTTTTGTCTGTCTGTCTGTCTGTATGTTCGTTATAGAAACAAAAACCACTCGACGGATTTCAACGAAACTTGGTACAATTGTTCTTCATACTCCTGGGCAGGTTATAGTATACTTCATCACGCTACGATCAATAGGAGCAGAGCAGTGAAGGGAAATGTTGGGAAAATGAGTGATTCATGAGAAAGGTTTCAAGCTATAAAACATCACGCTACAACCCTTAGGAACGGGGCAACGCAGGTGAAACCGCGGGCGACGAACTAGGGAACAAAGTAACTATTCCACGCGGACGAAGTCGCTGGCAAAAGCTAGTTGTACATAAAGTAATAAATAAATAAATATATAATGTATGCCCACTATTCGCCGGTATATTTAGGCCCCATATAATGGCGAGCCTATTGCCAAAACCCAAAAATACATAATTCTTTATATAATTAATTATTCTTTAATATCAATTCCTTAATAATTATTATACGATGCTTTGTGATAAGACTTCTTGGGGTTTGAATTGCTGGCGACCACCCTTACGTCGGATCCTACCCTTACGTTTTTTCTCGCCCCTTACGAGATACCTATCTGAATTGCAATCACGAACTGTATTCTAACCATCTCTCAAAAACTTGTCATGTTTTCAAAATTGCTACTGTTGAGAATCTGCGATGAAGTAGTCTTGGGTTCAATTTCCAGTTATTGTAATGTTATTGACATTTTGTGTTAGAAAGTAAATTATTAGTAGCGACCCTGTATTTAAAATATTTAATTGTCAGCGCTACGCTATCCAGTTTTACATTTTGTTCTAAACTTAATTTCACACTGCAATCAGACAATAGCACCCACAAATCCCAGTTAGAGTTTAATAATATCTGCGCAAGCGCGAAGCAAACTCGCGCTAACTACATCTTGTAGTTTACCTGCAATATCTGCCGTAGTGATGTGCCTACTGAGGTGGAATCGCTGGGATTCGTTTTTATATCGGTTGTTAATTTTATAAAAACGTTTTAAACAGGAAGTCTAAATAATGACGTCATAACAAAAAAATTGACTCCTCATGTTCAGGGGTACCAAAAAATGCCCCATGTAGGAATGTGTTATAATTATTTTTTTAAATTTCTTGAACATTTTATGGGTATCGCTTTCTTAATTTTTACACGGATTTTCATATTCTTTCTTTGCAATTCCACTCAAGAAACCACTGTAATCGTCGCCTATAATATCCGTGAACTCTAAAATGCATAAGTTAACCTTTTTTAAAGATAAAGAAAATTTTATTTGTTAATATATATACACATAGGCATAATATAGATTTTGATATCGTCATGTTTTAGCCTTTGCGGCGTACAAAACTATATACAACTGTAAACAGAATTTATCATTAACTTTATATAGAGACTTTAAAAAAAGCCGTAGGAGAGCCATGCTTTGGCACGAATGGGCCGGCTTGACCGGAGTGATACCACGGCCTCACAGAAAACCAGCGTAAAACAACGCTTACGTTGTGTTTCACCGAGTGAGTGAGGTTACCGGAGGCCCAATCCTTTTTTAGAGGTTGGCAACGCACTTGTGACTCCTCTTTTGGTGTTGCGGGTATCCATGGGCGGCGGTAATCGCTTACCATCAGGTAATCCGTCTGCTCGTTTGCCCTCCTATCACATAAAAAAAACAAGCCGAATACAAAAAAAAACATCAACATTCCCGTTCACTTGTAAACTATGTCCCATCACTATTTTAACACAAGATAGTGTTGCGCCGGCATATTTCTCCCGAATGTGTAAACTTGTCCCCGCTCGAATAGTTACGCACTTTAGACAATGAAGGTGATTCTGGTCTCGGATTAATTAATTCAGAGCTCCGCTGCGGATAAATAGACGATGGTTGGGGTCGTATGTATAGTGCAGAATTTGAAAAAAAATCTTCTTTACAGCTCAAACAAGAAATGTGTCTGTACCTTGTTAACTATCTTTTTTAGGGTGCGAAAAAAAGTTAGTTTACGAGTAAATCCTCAATCCTCACCTGAGGAGGAAGCAGGATATATCGGATTCATACCAATTAAAATCCGAACTGGCCTTCTCTTACTTATAGACACGGCATAAATTATGATTTTAAAGTCCTCTTTGACACAAAACTTGATCCCTAGACCCTGAAATTGTCTGTTATTAAAAAAAGATTGCTTTTACAATGAAGGTTTTTCTATTAATAACCACCATAGAAAAGTTACGTGACATCCTATAAAAAGTTTTTACGACGGACAGTTATAACGGGAAGAATACCTATAATATTTATTATCATTCATAACTAACGCCTACTTTTGTTGTCACCTCATAAAGGGCTATTTTATGGCCCTCCACCATGCAATGTTGGCGTGTTAATCGGATGACCTATATTTTAAACGACCTTAATATAAAATATTAAGTTACACTTACTGATCGATATTCTAATTCCTGTCATCAAACATCATCAGCAGCCACTGCTGGACGTAGGCCTCTCCTAGTGAACGCCACAGATCCCGATCTTCGGCTTTCCTCATCCAGTCGCTACCAGCTTCCTTCCGCAAGTCGTCACTCCACGTGGCCGGCGGAGGTGTAATAATTCCTGTAAATAAGATAAAATATTTTCCATATGTTTTCTTGAATTGATAAATGATATTTATTTATGTAACTAACTCTTATAAAAACACTTTTACAAGCCAATGTTTTAGATTCTTTCGAAGTAGATGACGCCGGAATTTCCTAATTGACGAACTGAGAAGAAATACCGAAACAACTTCATGAATCATGGTCTCTCAAACACTAGACGTAGTAATATTTTTAAATAATAATGCGACTGTCATTGACGAAAGAGAATATTTTTGTTCTAGTTAAAAATATGCCTTTTGGCTTCTTCAGTAGGCAGGCCAAACTTTAAAAAGTGAGTTGCCTACAAATTAACCAATAATTTTCGTACTTTATAGCGAATAGATGTCTCCTTATTATTTACGCATTTTAAACTAAAACATTCTGAATTCCTCCAATATATAATATCACTCGGTGTACATTTCTTGACTATGAATAAGGTCCTAAGATGCGTTCGTTTATACGAGCTTAAGTAAATTTTCAGTTGTACAGCTCCATCGGCTTAGTGGGGGTGAAACGGCCTGCGAATATAGCAGTTTTGGGTTCAGTTTTATATCCTCACGCTGCTTAGCTGTTGGGGTGAACAGAATATTATGAGTTGCTAAACTTGGCAAATGTTTAATTTACCGACGCACCTGTGGCATAGTCATTTTATGAATTCATTTGTCATTTTATTTTATGAATATAAAGCATATTCAGTATGGTTGGTTTTATTTTTTAAAAATGCTATCGTTATCATAAGGACTAGGACCTCTTAGGGTTTGACTGGCTGCCAATAACACTTGGTGTGTGTTTCGACTATTGCACGTGAGAGCCAGTTGCTCACTATTGCTGCGGTTCTGGTAATCTGCAGTCCGTAAGACCCGTTAACAAATTTCCATTGTTGTTGCAGATGTCCCTGGCTGGCATCCTGATAGTACCTAAGTACTATCAGGTAGCTCGTCTGCTCATTTGCTATCTTTACAAAAAAATAAACATATTCATCCCAATATAGCCTTTATAGGTCTGAATATATATAAATAAAATTGTAACAGGCCGATATCTGTACATTAAAGATATAAAAAAACTTATATGGGGGGTCTTTATTAGAGCCACAGAAGCCAAAATAACCATTTTTAGAATTATTGACTGTCTATCTGTACGCGCATCACGCAAAAACTACTGCATGGAATTGCATGCAGTTTTCACCGATGCATTGCTAGAGGTATAACTTAAAATCTGGTGCATTTTTCATCTTGATACGCCGCCTAGAATCGGACTTATAGTAGGTATGTTAATCTTATTGGGACTTGAGTGAACTGCTGGCAACAGCTAGTGTCTGAATAAACCTACAAGCACAAAGATTTTTGTTTGTAGGTATGCATTATAGCAATAAAAGCTTAGTGCACACCGCAGGCACTACTGTTTGAACTATGAAATTGAGTCGTGTATTCACTCACTGTTTGCGTGTTGACGCGCTGTGTAGTTTGCTGCTGTGTGTACTTTGCTTTGTCATGGTTTTACTGATATAGGTCTTTACTGGATATTCCCTTTTGTAAACATAACATCACGCTTGTATTCCCCGAAAGGTTTGACAGAGGCGTTCTAATATACACCCACAGTTCGCCGGTATTTTAGGTCCTATTTAATAGGGGGCGAGCATATTACGTACCATTAATCGAACACACACCCAAACTCCAAACTGTTACTGAGAATTCCATAGAAAAACGCAATAACACTGTATTCGACCCGGGAAGCGAACCCAAGACCTCTAGCGAAGCTGTCGCCCTTGAGACCACTAGACTAATGAGACAGTTAAATCGAAGTTGATCAAAGTCAAAATAGGGACTACTTTGATTCGCGAGATGACAGACTTTGATCTGTAGCGACATCTACCGCGCTATATAGGAACTAGATGGACAAGTCCTGAATCGCGCAAGTGAAGTTTGCAGCGTAACTTGGATATATACAACCGCCCGACGTCAACCGTCGGGCCGTGGCTCGCCAAACACCCGCCTGGTCGGGGGATACTCCCTTTGGTTGGAGGGGCAACACACCGCGCCCTTGTCAGATCAAATAAAGTTGTATTCACCTCTTATAGAAGGAGAAGAGAAGAGAAGAGGAATACCATATCTTGTATTTGTAGATCCTTGTCCTCCATCACTTAACGTTAATTATTTCTCAAAGACTCGACTTGCTAAACAAATTTGCGAAATAGCTCCGTACATATTCACCTCCATACGACGTTGATATTCTTCAAAACATTAGTTGTTTAAGTATTGTTTAATTAAAAGCAATAATAGCCTAGTGAACAGAGAATTCTCCTTCGATGCACAGAGTTTTCGTAGTGCTAAAGATAAAGATAATTTTATTTGTTAAAACATGAGTACACATAGGCATAAGATGTTACATCGTTTTTGAGATCGTCATGTTTAGCCTTTGCGGCGTACAAAATGATCAAATAATATTGTTTTACTACAAATGTATCATTATTAATTTAAAACAAACACATTATATGACTAATTTTATTAAATAACATTATCATAAATCAATCAATTCATTATTATTACATTATATTTATTTCAGAATCATTCAGTAAAATCAGCCGTCAATTTTATCATTTAAGAACTCGTCAATATTATAATAAGCTTTGCCTGCTAGGAATTTATTTAATTTATTTTTAAACATTTTATTATTTTGTTCCTTCCAGAGCTTAGGAATTTTATTGAAGATTTTAGGGTTTGCATTAGAATGGAATGCTAAGAATGGACACCCATCTACACACTGTCCGCGGCGAGGACAGCTTAACCTTTCAGGTAAGCTTACTAAGCCACGAGCCCCTCACAGCGAAATTCTTAGCTACTGCTTGTAAATATTAATTTATTGTTTATTATTTTTTAAATAAGGTGCGTTTACAGACACAAATTATTACATACACAGACAGCCAAACCCGGAACAACTACATGTAGATTGTACGAATATTTGTTCCTCGTGGGGATCGAACCCACAACACGTAGCTTAGAAGCTAGAGGCCAAAATTTGTTCTTTATACGGTCCAAAAATACTTCATCAAAATTTATTCATCCATTCAAGAGCTATGATGGCACAGACAGACGCACAGATACACACCACTAACTTATAACACCCCTCTTTTTCGTCAGGGGTTTATAAATAAAATATGCTCCATTGATCTTACTTACCTACCATTGAGATGCAAGATATTTTTGATCCTCTCTATCTACATTTACTCTACAGCGAAATATTCCTTAAATTACACAACATTTTATAATCAACTTATTAAAAAACCGTGACCAATTTCTAGAAGCAAACTGCAAAGGACCCGGTTAGCAAAACTTTCCAAGAAACTCCTCTGTGTGAGTTGTGTTTCCCACTAGTTGTGTAAACAATTTACTTGAAACGATCGTGTGGGTAGTACCTAAACAAGAAAACTAGAAAGCGTCATAAGGACGCTAATACATCAGTGTGATGCGCGGTTGTAACGCACTAACCGGAGATGTCGCAACCCGCGAATCGCAACGCAAAAAAATACGCATAAGTAAATGATCTAAATCTCCACTACAATCATGTAACATATTAAAATTAATTACAAATGTATAGTTTTCAAATTTTTCCCTATACTGATAGTATAAGACGGTATTACTTGCCAAATTAATACAGACGGACGGACGGACAACAAAGTGATCACTTCGTTGTCCGTCCGTCCGTCTGTCACGACCCTTTATCTTAAGAACGCGTAGAGGTATCGAGTTGAAATTAAAATAAGCAAACCAACAAAATTAATTTAAGGGATTCGTTTTTTTCTTTTGAGGTACGGAACTCTAATAACGACATTCTTAAACTAGACATTGGTTTTCTTGATTCCAGTAATATGCAAATATTCTAGACGGTTGTAACATTTAAGATGCAATTGAAACAGGTAAAATAAGTTGTTTTTATGACACCCATAACTCCTGTTGTTTTACGAGGAGCATATATAATATCTTAGATACATAACATATCACACTCACTGAAAAAAATATGGACTTGACACAGATAGCAACACTGAGTCAGCACGGCCTTGTATCAAATTTGTTCTCAAATTAAGTGCGGTGCTATTGGTATTGCTAGTTACTATTTTTTCAATAGGTACTTAGCTTGTTTCTGAAGTAACTAATCAGGTTTTTTTTCGCAAATAATATGACCACTACTGCACTATGTGGGTAAAAGAAAGTAAGGATTTTTTTATGGGATAGGGGGACAAACGATCAGACGGATCGCCTGATGGTAAGCGATTACCGCCGCCCATGGACACCCGCAACGCCAGAGCGTTTTGGTTTAGGTTTAGTTGTGTTTTACATAATATAATCTATACCTACTTATGCTTTTAATCATTTTCGGCATGACAAAAAACCAAAACACCATCTACACAGAAACAAAATATGACGGCTTTTCAAAGTTACTGCAGTCGCGTGAAGAGTTTTGCGTTGCAGCTCCATACCGCACTAATATCATCGCCCTAATGTATTAGCGGGCTAATAAACCGCACTTTCAAAGAAACTGCACACGTATTTCTTTGATCCAAACACTTTGCATAAACAGTTTCCACGGGTAAAGGAATATACATTATTTTTAATGGCCACCGGGATACATAGTAAAATCAATATTGACTATAAATGCTGTTAGGTGTTCATTAAAACGGAGCGCGCATAACGCTTTACGAGGCTCGCATACTTTGGATACGTTTCATTATAGGAATTTATATTTTATTGGGTTTTGTTTGAGGAAATATTGCTTTTTTATGGATGGCCGTAGAAAAAGGGGTATTATTCTCAAGACTGTTGCAGAGAAAGGTAAGCGCACCTGTTAGGAGGTATAGATATAATAGTTAGATAGTAGTGAAACATTAACAGTTTTATGTTGAACATTGAATTTTTTAATATAAAATTAATTACTGGTACTATAGTACCAGTAATTAATTTTATATTAAATAGTATACCAAGCTTTTACAAGAGATAAATAAAGCTTGAGGATTATAAGAAAATTTAGGTAGTATTTTAAAATACTTCTATCTTTACGTACAAAATTCCCTATAAGCTAGCGTTGATCTATACCTACTCGTATAAAAAAATTGTGACAGGCCGATGTCTGTACATTATAGATATTAAAGAAAAACTAATATGGGGGGATCTTTATTAGAGCAACAGAAGCCGAAATAACAACTTTTTGAATTTTTGTCTGTCTGTATGTTTGTACGCGCATCACGCAAAAACTACTGCATGGAATTTAATGCAGTTTTCACCGATATATTGGTAGAGGTGTAACTTAAAATCTGGTGCATGTTTCATCTTGATACGCCGCCTAAAATCGGATTTATAGTATGTTAATCTTTTTGGGACGTGAGTGAAACTGACGGCAAACAGCAACTAGTTTTAATAATAATTTTATAGGTATTTTTTTATAAAACGTATCCCACACTAGAATTTTGTCCCGAATCCCCACGCAAATTGCTTAGTAACTACTCAAAACGTGCCATACAGTTCTGAAGATTCTTGTAAGGTTATAAGCTTCTAAACGAGTCTAATGTTGAAATTACATTGATAAGTCACTTTTCATGCCGATTATAATAATATTTTGTATATTTATACAGTCAGTCAGAAGGATTTTCTTATTGTAATAAGGTGCAACCGCAGCCTATAAACGCCAGCAACACCAATGGGTACCACTCGCGTTGTCATCTTCAGACATATACCATTAATTTCTTACCCTTCGAACCGTAGCACTTTATTGCTTAACTGCAGAAAATTTGGTAGGTAATATATATTGGTCATGAGCAGTGATAGCCTAGAGACATGACCACAGGACTGCTAAATCAAAGGTCTGGAGTTCGAATCCAAGGCACGCACCTCTGACTTTTCGAAGTCATGTGCGTATTAATAGATAATTATAACGCGCTTAAACGGTGAAGGAAAACGTCGTGAGGAAACCTGCATGCCTGAGAGATTTTGTTGACGGCGTGTGAAGTCTGCCAACCCGGATTAGGCCAGTGTGGTGGACTATATGCCTAATTCCTCTCATTCTGAGCTGAGACCCGTGCCTAGCAATGGGACAATGCTATGGGTTGATAATATTATATGTATATTGGTATGCACCTCTCCAGACGAACTCAGAAGCAGGGGTCTACCACCTTACAAGGTTAAACGAGGGTCGCTGCCCGGACTATTATTTGCAACTTCGTCAGGCGTTTTGATTGTTCCTCAGTGAACCCAGTGAAGAGTCCTCAAACAATAATAATAATTAATATAGTGGTCGTAAGTGCTACTACTACGCGGTCTTGGATTCGCGGTATTATCGGGATTTCTTATAAAATTTTCAGTAGCAATTCGGAGTTTCGAGGAGATGATTAAGGGCTGATTTTTCAATACTTAGATAGGTATCTTTTAATTGAGGAATAAAATAGACGTTTCAAAGATTTTTTATGGAAAATCTGTCGAAAATTCTAATTTATTCCTCCGATAAAGTTATCTATACAATGAAAAAATCGGTCCTAATGGTAATAGGCTCATCCCCTATTACTTTAGTAGACTTCTATCAAACTTTTCGGGGAATACAGGCGTGATGATACGTTTATTCTTGCAAATGTCGCTTACAAACCCCAATAAATATAGAAATTGAAGCAAAAGCAAAAAAAAAGACAAAACATTACCAAAAATAACCGATTTAATATAAGTGCTACCAGCAAAAATATCGCAGATGTCAAATGATTTATATCCTACCAGATTGGCCGCCATATTTTTTACGTCCGCCATTGACGTTTCGCAATATTATGTCCATTCAGATGCGTACACTGGATTATACATTTTCTCTTGTCTTTCTCCAGTAAGCTGTGTTCATTTGAGTTTTTATGGCGTCGTTTGACAAATGCTTGCTCAATCGGCGCTGAATACTTTGGGAATTTAATGAGGTGGAAGGTATTTGGATTATCTTTATGGACTTTTGTTTTGGGGACAGTCAATAATATTATATACTATACCTAGCTGTTCCCCGCAGTTTCACTCGCAAATGAGAAAATCCGAAAACCCTTTCTTAGTGCTCCTCTATATTATGTTATTGAAACGGAAAGAAGCAGTACCTAGAACCAAAATAAACCGTCTAAATAAGACGTTTAAACGGTAGCTTAAAGAATAAAAGGGTGGCGTGTTAAACTCGATGTGAAGTATATTCTGTAGCAGCACAAACACAGGTGATCAAATATATGAACACACTCGTATAAACAACACCGTGCGTTTAAATTGAAGATTCTTGTCGCGTTGTCCTTGGATTCGTAGAACTGGATATGAAGTTCAGCATAACACTTTATAAATAGTGGAAATGTGTGTAAAAGCCTGCATCGAACCGTATTACTGGGTTTTTCTATGAAATTTTCAGTAGCAGCTCCGTTTGGATTTATGTCCGGTTAATGGCAATAAGCTCAATCCTATTGAACTGTTGGTATACATTAGTACACAACAGATGTGTACTAATGCTAACTAACTAACTAACTAAGTACTAACTCTTCGGGGAATACAGACATTACGGTGGTATGTATATGAGTACGAAAATGTTGTAGTGGACTTTGCAGACGTCTGTGTGATCCAACTGAGAACAAAGTTTTTAGTTATTTTTTTGTTACAGATGCAAGTGTACACCAACATACTAACGTGACTGACAACACGTCAGAAAACAGGATGCAAAAGCAATGCCCAAGCGAATGATGCCTAATCAAACTAGTGACTTGAGTATAATATGATGTAAATTCCGACTTCCAAAACAGTGTAAGAACTAAGTAAAGACATCGATTAACATCTCAAACTATACATATTTTAACATTCCATGAAACATTACATAACCCAAAGAATTAGGCAGTAAAGAACTAATGTACACCTACTATGGACATTGGAATGTTTTAGGTCCCATCTTAGAGGACACAGTTATTACATACGATAACCGGACACAAACCGAAACTCCATCCTGGTAGAAGGTGGAAGAATTTCATAGAAAAACATAATAAAACTTTGCTTGATCTGTCCAGGACTTCCCACTTAGCAGACCACGAGACCAATCAGACATAATTTTCTATTGGATTTCTTATCCTCCTTTCTCGAGTCTAGAACAACATGTAAGGCGATGTTTACAACGCTAGAGAGATGCAAATAAACTCCGCCGGCTTAAAATTGACGACGCAACATTCGCAGGGTGCCTGTACCCATAACTCTTAGCAATAAGCGTTGCTTTACAGCGGCAGTAAATCTTAATGTTCGTAGATGAGGAATTAAGAAAAAAAACTGGAGTTTGGGTATTTACGAGCTTAATCGTGGTTGGTCCACTAGTTTCGATGTAAAGCCATTGTTGATCAGCTTAGAATTTCTAGACACGAAGTAGCCTGTACAGACAGGTTCAAAGAAAAACGAACTGGCGATGCGTTAAAACAATTTAACCTGCATACATGAATTGCACCGCCAAGTCAAGTCAAATCAGGATTATCTACAGAACATGGCATTCATTTAAATCTCAATTCTATTGTCAGCGAAACATGCATATTCTTCATATTGAACTTGGCTCCCATTTTTACATTTTATGTTTTTAATGGGATTAATAGATACAGATAAAATATTGAATTTTGATTACCAAAGGCCTGCTAAATTTGAATTTGAAACAAAAATTTATCTACTAGGTACCTAAATGCATATTTCTTTAAATTAGATAAGTATACCTATATTATGATTCATGGTGACACAGCTGAAGCAAAAGAATTGAATCATTCAAAATTAGTGTTATTCGCGTGTTCTGAGCGCGATGTCGCAGGTTTATTGATTTCTATTTTTAGATATGTTTATTTTCTCCCCTTGGTGAACAATCTACTATTTCTTACACCCATCGGTTACGGGTCGCGACTTATATGACAAGCCATTTCCTCCAAAGGAAATAGGAATCAACTGATTGACTCCTACGCTTTCCGTTCCATGACACAACGTTGATGTTTCCGGTTCCTCTTTTTTTATTGTAAGCTCCAGTTATTTTGATATTTTTACCGCACACAAAATAACAAATGCGCCATTTTATAGGGAAGATTTTTTTACATATTTATGTTGAACATTGACAATTATTACTCTAATTTTTCCAAAACCAAGTAACAGAAACGGAACGCGTTTTTGATCAATATTTCTTCCAGTACGTTACCAGTATACTTGATTATGTGCAAGTTTAAACTCGCGCAAGTATACGAGTATCGTTACGTGTGTGGCTGGCTTAATATTTTGCAGATCATTTTCTCAAATTAGTATTTTTACTTATTTTTGTACCTATTGAAAGATTATTTTGTATCAGTTAGCATACGCTTGACCCTAGCTTTACCTGATGGAAGGCACAGGGTGTAAGATGGAGCAAGCAATCCGAAATATCTACCCCTTTCTTAGATACACACGATGGAATACTGTTTGGGTCAAAGTCAAAGATTTATTGCATACTAAGTGTACATAAATTGGTGTTACATTATATTTTAGTGTATTTATGACTTAGCGGCCTTTTACAAGCATTGCAATATTGAGGGCTATATATTTGGATAATTAACGGTAACAACAATTTTTATGTAATAGTATTATCTAGTAAATTGAGATAAATAATAGGTAAGTCAAGGCAAATCATTACATCCTGTCCGTGACTTTTCACAAGACAGCAGTAGAGCACCTCTGTCTAAACCTTCAGCGAATACAGGCGTGATGGTTTGTTTATGACACAAACGTTTCTTCCCAGCACGCCCTGACACCTTTTTTATTCTTAGCCATTCTCCCCGGGCTTTTATTATATTAATGTTTCTATAGTTTTACCATAAATTATCCACGATTTGGATAAGTTATTCATATTACTTTAGACAGCTGTTTAAGAAACATATTTATCTAACTTAGAAAACTTGCAATAGAGTAAAAAACAACAATCAAGCTTCTTTGACAAAGTTTCGATAAAAAAAAGTTTTGTTTACGAAAACAAGGACGCGAGGGGGTAGGCACGAGGGGGGTTCGCGACGACGCAAAATAAAGCAATCAGTTATCCGTTAGGTTTGTTTTTTGATAAAAACGTTGACTTAGCAATCTTGCGACTGAAATTATGTTTAGCGCGGTACAAAAATAGGAGACACAGAACTGAGTTTTTGGGTGTTTTCGTTGTTCCATGTGTCCATATTTCTTGTTTTATAAAAAAAGAAACATTACCCCACACTAGGATTTTCTCCTGTATCGTGGGTGCGTTTACAAACACAAACTCTCACATATACAAACGCCGAGACCCGAAACAACTACGTGTAGATGATCATACAAATATTTGCTCCCTGTGGGGATCGAACCCATAACACGTTGCGCAGAATCCGATTGTCCAGCTGCTACGTCATAGGTGTCATCATTACCCCAGAATGCCGCCCATGAACACCCGCAACACCATAGGAGTCAAAAGTGCGTTGCCCGTCTTTTAAAAGGGGATTGGGTAACCTCACTCACTCGGCGAAACACAACGTAAGCGTTGTTTGACGCCGGTTTTCTGTGAGGCCATGCTATCAATCCGGTCGAGCCGGCCCATTCGTGCCGAAGCATGGCTCTCGTATAAAAATAGAATTTCATAGCCAAAATACCTAACAACATTTCCATCACTTCTAACTCTTCCGATCCACCTCCTATTGATACTGAAACTTTTACTTAGTAAATAAATCCTAGTTCGTACCCAAAATCACATATTCTCACTAACTCCAGTTCAATGTATTTACGTAGTGTTGATTGCGTCGCGTTGTATTCTGATTACAAATCCGAACTCACTAATCAGGACTGATATATTCAATCGGAAATTGTGAGGCACAGAGAGGGAATTCATTGTATTTATTCTGTATGTATGTACAGGTACACATGACAAAACTGTTTGGTGTTGAAGTAATTCATATCACCTTGTTTTACAACATAGGAGTTAGAAAAAATTACATGAGCGTCTTTATAAGAGCTTTATATTGTCCTCTATTATATTTATTATTAATATTGCTTTCAGTTTATACGAAGCGGTCAAATTGCAAAAACTGTGAGTACCTATGGACTTTCTTACCGGTTCTTCTCCATTACCCACTATTTTTAACCGTGCACCTAAATTTTGACAGTTTAAAAGTAACTGTAGTAATTGTATAACTTAAACAAAACGTTTAACTTTGATAACAGATGCCACCCCAACAAAAATAGGACTTTAAAAATCTTGTTGAAATTGTATAACATACCATCACGCCTGTATTCCATAAGGGTAAGACAGAGGTGTACTAATGTACACCCACAATTCGCCGGTATGTTTAGGTTCCATGTAATAGGGGGCGAGCCTATTGCCATTAACCGGGCACAAATCCAGACTCCGAGCTGGTACTAAGAATTTCATAGAAAGACCCAATAATAATGCTCGACCTGGGGATCGAACCCAGGATCTCTAGCGTAGCAGTCGCGCTTGGGACTACTAGACATATGAGGCAGTCAAATTTTATAAGAAAATGTTTTTTTTATAGAGACCTGAAAATCTGCAGATTTTTAGCACAGGTATCCAAAAATCCTCTATTCGTGAACCCCAATCGTTTCCTGAGTACAGGGCGAAAAGAAATTTACATTTTAATTTTGTTCCACGGTGACTGTTAGAAGTTTGAGACGGTCTCTGTAACGGATCTGTTTGCAGCGATACAAAGTTTTTGTTTAACATAATTAACTGGCGATGAGCCTGAAGACTAGTGGAACACTGACTTTTAAATAGAAACAAAATTTGCGTGGAGTGTTTATAACTTTGCCGACTGTACTTAATTTAGTTTTAACATTTTGAAGGCTGTAGGTATTACATACATTTTAAAATCTAATGTTAGGAAGAAATGGGATTAGTTGTTATCCAAACTCGCATTTGCTATTGAGCCAGATACCACTTTGCTTGACCTGGAAATTGAACTCAGGATCTCACCCTCAACAGCCTTCAACTCTTGCGGCCACTATACCAATGAGACAGCTATTTTCTACACTAAAAATCAACAACAACATCATATTTATCAAAGCATAGATACTTCTCACAATATATAATATTGTTTTAATTACATACAAGGTTTCCAAATGGATGGGTGTGTGAGCTACGGCAAGTGACGTCACACGTCATGTCGGATATGAAATTCCAACGCGACAACGATGTCATTACATTAAATTCAAATTCCGAATGAATGTTACCTTCGTCCGTATTTTGAAACTCGTTTAGATTCAGGAAGCAATGTTATATATACTCTTGCCAAAATATACATAATATATATATATATATATATTTAGTCCGACTGCCTCGTTAGTCTAGCGCGACTGCTACGCTAGAGGTCCTAGGTTCGATTCCCAAGTCGACCAAAGTGTTATTAGGTTTTTCTATGAAATTCTCAATAGTAGCTTGGAGTTTATGGCCGGTTAATGGCAATAGGCTCGCCTCCTACTACATGGTACCTAAACGTGCCGGTGAACTGTGGGTGTACAATAGTACACCTCTGCCTAACCGATAATAAGAATACGGTATGTATTATATTACGAGTATATGAAAACATTCAGTGATTTTTCAGTGGTTAAATTTCATGTTTTTATAACATAACATACCATCACGCCTGCATTCCCCGAATAGTTAGGCAGAGGTGTAGGTAGGTACACACATATTTCGCAAGTATATTCAATAGGTTCCATGTAATAGCGGGCGGGCCTTGTAGGCGACGCGTATATGACTTGTTAAGTAAAAATTTGTTTTAGTAATGTAAGGTAATTAGCTAATGAGTTAGTCGTCCAGTGACCGCCGCTGCGATCGGCACGTTTACCCACGCGTTCTGTACATTGTCTCGATTGCTCTAAAACCTCTAATTTCAATAAATAAGTGTTAATATTGTGATGCAGATTTGGTTTATTTATATCCCAAAGCCCTGACCTGTACAGCTGGTCACTTCAAGCCGGATTTATCGTAAATGTTCCACACACCGAAAAGTATGGTGAACACTCGGAGGGCCATGAAAAAGGATGAGGAACAACAGGAGGCCAAAAATGCATCTCAAGAGGTTCCTGCAGTGCCAGTTAGAGATGAGACACAAGTAAATGAGGACAATTTACGACGAGATAAAACCTTTCTGCTCAGAAATAAACATGAGGGTAGTGTGGTTAAATCGGAACCACCGTTATCCACGGTTCAAATTATGCCTTCAACGTCTCATCAAGTATTCAGAGCGAGGTCTAAAAGGTCTACATCATCTTCAGTGCTTGCACGTAAGAAAAAACTGGAACTGGAAGCAGCAGAAGCAAAAGCCAAGATCGAGATGGACCTAATAAATAAACGTTTAGCGGCGAACCTAGCGGAGATTGACGACGAGTGTAGTGTGCAGTCAGATCACACTAACAAGGAGGTAGAAGAATGGTTAGAGCGCAGCCATCGGGAACTGGAGGCGCAGCCTGTCCACGACAAGGGTCAAACTACGGACATGCCGTGTCCGCCGGCCACACATAACACCGGCACTGATGGGACAGTACACCTGCTGGCCAGCGCACTTAATAACCTTGCATCCGCTTCTACCAGCAACAGTCTGAACGCAAATCTATTAAGTAGAATTTGCACACCAAAAGACTTACCATTATTTTCCGGTGACCCCATGGAATGGCTTCATTTTAAACAGGCATATGAAGAATCCTCTAAAGTTTGTAATTTTAAAGATAACGAAAATCTGTGGCGCCTAAGGAAGTGTCTGAAAGGATCAGCTCGCGAAGCCGTCTCGGCCCTGCTAATAAGTGCTACCTCGCCTGAAACGGTAATGTCAACACTCGAGCTGCAATTTGGGAATCCTGACATCATATTGTCACGCATCATGGTAGATATAAAGAAATTACATCCAATATCCCAAGAATATCACAAAGATATTGTGCCCTTTTCAATTAAAGTGCGAAATTGTGTAGCCGCTGTGAAAGTAATCGGTCTAGATGAATATCTCAATGGAATAAGTATAACTACAAGCATACTTTCAAAATTACCACCAGTGTTACTCTCAAAGTGGGCAGATTACAGTTACACATTCACCAAACAAGGTAAAAGACCGACATGGTTTGATATCTCCGAATTTTTAAATGAAGAAGCTACCAAAGTGTCTTCTATGGCTTTATTGAATTTTAAAAATACCACTGAAAGTTATCACAACAAGAAAAAATACACAGAAGGTACATATACAGTATTATTAAATAAAAATCAAGATAACAATGAAAAATGTCAATACTGTCGCATATCAAAACACAAATTACAGGATTGTAAGAAATTCCGCAAAGCATTACGCAAGGATCGCTGGAGGTTTGTCAAACGCAACCGGTTATGCTACAAATGCATAGATTCATATCACGACCGAGCAACCTGCCCGGCTGCAGCGTGTGACGTCGACAATTGTGGACAAAATCATCACAAGTTATTGCATTATAACTTGCGTCAAGCAGTGAACGACGATAATAACTGTGCTAGTGACAATACCATAGCCGAACCGTCGCCGTCGGTGACACCTGAAACAGTAACCCATATTAAAAGCAGTGAGTGCAAAGTGTTGTTAAAAGTAGTGCCCGTAAGCGTACACGGACCTAACGGTACTTTTAATACTAGTGCATTATTAGACGATGGATCGACGGTGTCGCTTATCAGTGCAGCGCTTGCGTCACGGGCCGGTCTGCGCGGGCGCCCTGAGACATTGCGTGTGTGCGGCGCGTGGGACAACAGCGCGCTTGTGTGCACCGCTGATGTTATTAATGTTTGTATAGCGAACAATAATGGTGAGAGATTTAATATTTTTGCTCGTAGTCTTGAAAACTTAAGTGTACCTGTACAAAATTTTGGTATAGTTAACTTTAACAATTATGCTCATTTATGTAATATTAAAAATGAATTGTGTTGTACCTATGTTGAGCCTGAAATACTTATTGGTCAGGATAATTACAATTTGTTATTACCATTAGAGATTAAAGTCGGCAAATGTAACGAACCTTGTGCCACTCGTACTCCGCTAGGATGGTGTGTCCATGGGGTGGTGCCTGCATCACTCTCAACGCGTGCATGTTACTCTACGCTACACGTTACCGAGGTTGAATCAGGGTTGGCAAATACTTCATTAGAAGACCTGCACGAGGAGGTTAGAAAGTCATTTACTATCGAATCTATGGGAATATCCGGGAAACCGCGCCAGAACTCCGATGATCTGCGCGCTCTGGAACACCTGGAACAAACGGCAAAATTAATCGATGGTCGATGGCACGTAGGTCTACCGTGGAAAGATGCTTGTTGTAAGATGCCTGATTCTGAACGCACAGCACTATCTAGGCTCCACAATTTGAATAAAAAGATGGCCTGTAACAAACAGTACGCACAAAGGTACCGAGATCGTATTAGGCATTTGTTAGACAATGATTTTGCTAAAGAGATATTAGATACAACAAAAACAAATAAAACATGGTACTTACCTCATTTCGGGGTAGATAACCCCAATAAAATGAAATTACGTCTTGTGTTTGATGCGGCGGCTAAATCGCGTGGTGTGTCTCTCAATGATTATTTATTAACAGGTCCCGACTTATTGATGTCATTGTTAGGTATTATGTTCCGTTTCCGCGAACATGAGATCGCCATAGTCGGCGATATCAAAGACATGTTCCTAAGGGTTAAAATCTTACCTGCCGATCAGGATGCTCTTAGATTTCTATGGTGTGACGACCCTAATGAACCTATAAAGACATATAAAATGACATCATTAATATTCGGTGCGAACTGTGCTCCGTTTATCGCACAGTTTATAAAAAATAAAAACGCTCAGAGTTTCCAGTCGTCGAAGCCCGCAGCGGTTCAAGCTATTTGTAGTCAGCATTACATGGATGACTATATAGATAGTCAACCGAACGAAAACACTTGCATTGAACTCGCGCGTGATATTATGTATATACATAAAGAGGGAGGCTTCGAGATCCGTAATTGGCTAAGTAACAGCGCGATTATTTTGAATTGCTTACCCGAGGAGTCGCTGGCCACCACGGCTGATACCGTGAAGATCGGAGCACGACATGAAGGTGAGCGTGCCTTAGGAATTATCTGGTACCCTGATGATGACACCTTAGGCTTTGTTACCTCGTTTAAACGGATACCTGAAGAAATAATGAATGGTAAAAAATGTCCTACAAAACGTGAGTTATTAAGGGTTATTATGTCATTGTTCGATGTATACGGATTTCTTTCACCATTCACCATTAATGGTAAAATATTACTTCAGGCTACCTGGAAGTCGAATGTAAATTGGGACGAAAACATACCGGAAGATATTTATGTAAAATGGTGTAAATGGTTGAAATTATTAAAAACAATTAGTAACATTCGGATACCACGATGCTACCGGCGAGTTAATGCGTTACGTCACATTGCAACGGGAGGCGGCCAGATAGATGACGCACCGATTAGTGCATTTACGCACACACATATGTTGACCGACCGGCAGATTAGCGAAACAGGTTATAATTGTTTACAACTTCACATTTTTTGTGATGCGTCGATACAAGCTATCTGCGCGGTTGCTTATTGGCGTTGGGTAGACAGTAATAAACAAATACGGGTTTGTTTCGTAGCAAGTAAATGTCGAGTAACTCCTGTAAAACCCGTGACAGTCCCGAGACTGGAATTGCATGCAGCAATCATAGCGGCCAGGTTAGCAAACACAATACAGTCCACACATCGTATAAAAACAGCTGACCGATATTTTTGGTGCGATTCCACGACGGTGCTACAATGGATACGCAACAACACTCGGTATTATAAACCTTACGTAGCCCACCGTTTAGGCGAAATCGACGAATTAACTCTCATTAAAGAATGGAGATACATACCTACATCTATGAATATTGCAGACATAGATCTCCACTCGGGAGAATTATGACAGCCTTCAGTTGGATGGTGAGTGGTTTAATGGACCGTCATTTCTTTACAAGGCAGAAAATTCATGGCCTACAAGTACGCTTATACCTAGTGTCGAAGAATGTGACCTAGAATATTTAAATAATATTGTACGTGCAGAATACTTACCTGTACCGGATCCGCTGCGGTTTTCTTCATGGATTCGCCTGCTAAGAAGTACATCTGTAGTGCTGAAATTTATAAATAATTGTCAAAGGAAGGAAATCGATGACTACACTGCTATGAAACGTGCAGAGATTTTGCTTCTGCGTTATGCTCAAATTCTCTCAAAGAGGTTTAGATAAAAATAGTAAATTACTTACATTAACGCCATTCTTAGATGAACTTGGTATACTCCGCGTGGGCGGACGCATAGATGCCGCCGCTGATGTTGCTTTCGACATGAAGCATCCTGTAATTTTAGACGGAAGGAGTCAAGTGGCCAAGTTGATTGTAAGTTATTACCACAAGATGGCAGCTCACGCCAACCAGGAGATGGTAGTAAATAACCTGAAACAAAAATATTGGTTAGTAAGAATGAGACCTACTGTTAAAGAAATAACACGTAAATGCATGCTGTGTAGGTTGAAAAGGGTGAAACCTCAGACGCCGAAAATGGGTGACTTACCTGCTGCCAGGGTAGCTCACCACCAACGGCCTTTCACTCACTGCGGCGTCGATCTGTTTGGGCCTATGGAAGTAACAATTGGAAGACGAAGAGAGAAACGGTACGGAGTTCTTTTTACCTGCCTCACCGTTAGGGCAATTCATTTGGAGACAGTGTCATCACTCAGTACCGATTCACTGATTATGGCTCTTCAAAGGATGGCTTCAAGACGTGGATGGCCTGCACACCTATACTCCGACAACGGAACGAATTTAAGAGGTGCAGATGCAGAACTTAAGAAGTCTGTTGCGGAGCTTGATGAGCAGCTTCTGCAGACCACCGCCAGCATTCACGGCACCCGTTGGACCTTTATACCTCCGGCCAGCCCTCACTGGGGTGGGGCCTGGGAGCGTTTAATCCGGAGTGTTAAGGTCGCGCTGAAGGTAGTTCTTAAAGAACGAGCACCCCGAGAGGAAGTCCTCAACACATTACTGGCTGAAGTAGAGGCTATGGTGAATGGTCGGCCACTGAGTCACGTGTCGGTAGACGTCAATAGCAAGGAGTCATTAACACCCAATCATTTCTTGCTCGGCACACCATCTACTTCACCGCAGATGGGCATCTTTGATGATTCCGATTTGTTTCGGCGCCGCCAATGGCGAATAGCACAGAGGTTGACAGATATGTTTTGGCGGAGATGGGTCACCGAAGTACTGCCGGAAATGATACCTCGGCAAAAGTGGACTGAAGAAGGACAGAAACCGCTTCAAGTCGGGGACTTAGTGTTTATAGCCGACCCTAATGCTCCACGTAGCGTGTGGCCGCGAGGTATTATAGAGCAGGCTTTTCCCGGAAAGGATGGCAGAGTGCGAGTGGTACAAGTGAAAACGCAAGTAGGTAGTCTTAAAGGATCTGTTGCTCGCGTCGCCAAAATTCCTGTAGATTAGTTAGTGCTGCGTCTCAGCACTAGGGTGGGGCTTTGTAGGCGACGCGTATATGACTTGTTAAGTAAAAATTTGTTTTAGTAATGTAAGGTAATTAGCTAATGAGTTAGTCGTCCAGTGACCGCCGCTGCGATCGGCACGTTTACCTACGCGTTCTGTACATTGTCTCGATTGCTCTAAAACCTCTAATTTCAATATATAAGTGTTAATATTGTGCTGCAGATTTGGTTTATTTATATCCCAAAGCCCTGACCTGTACAGGCCTATTGCTATATTGCCATTAACCAACCACAAATCCAAACCCCGAGCTGCTACTAAAAAAAAAACCAATAACGCTGCTCGATCTGGGATTCGAAGTAGTTGCACCAAGGACCACTAGACTAATGAGGCAGTTGAATGGAGATGCTCTTAAAATAATTATAAGAAGAATAATTATAATAATTAGAAGCGGCGGTAGCTAATAACTAGGGCGTCGGACTTGCGATCATGTGGTTGCCGGTTCAAACCCCACCCATTGCACTACCGACGTGAACCCACTCGTAACGCAAGCATTTAGCTTAGCACGAGGGGTCAACAAGAATACTAGTAATGTGAGACCCACATTGCTAGTAAGTTTAAAAAAAAAATAAAAAAAAGACGTGTGGCACTCGGGGACTGCCGCGGTAAAGCTATTGCATAGCGTTTTTTATCAACTTATGTAATACAACCAATGCCACCTAAAGGCGGGTTGCTGAACTAAAGAGACAAGCGTGTTAGGTTGTTTTCGTTACGGAATTTCTGGATTCGGTCCCCATGCTCAAGGCCCGCGATAGAAGCTATGCAATAGCTTAAAAGACGTGTGGCACTCGGGGACTGCCGCGGTAAAGCTATTGCATAGCGTTTTTTATCAACTTATGTAATACAACCAATGCCACCTAAAGGCGTGTTGCTGAACTAAAGAGACAAGCGTGATATTTCAAAAAGTCATTAAAAGTTTTGGTATTTATCGATAGATGGAAAAACTAAAAAGTATCACCGCTGTGCCGGTCGGAGTGGGGGGTGTTAGGTTTTTTTCGTTACGGAATTTCTGGATTCGGTCCCCACGCTCAAGGCCCGCGATAGAAGCTATGCAATAGCTTAAAACTAGATAGTTACAACCAACACAACCTTAACACATAACGGAACATACGGTTTCATTACGTAATTGAATCAAACTATATTGGAACATGGATTTCCTATTAATGAAACCCATAAAGTTGTACTACTTATACGTTGAGAATGGATCAAAATAACTGTGAACCAACTATTTTGAAACAAGAAACGTCCATCTTGATTGAATTGCTTACTCTCTGCGGTCGCGGATTTTTGGACAGCGTTTACGTTGATAAGCGACAGCGATTGATAAATGATATTTATTTCTGTAAGTAAATCTTTAGACACTCTTTCACAAGTTTAGTTTTGGTTTTTTTATAACTGGATTACATTTCATTTCTTAACTGACTAAAAAAACACCGAAACAAACTCGGAGAATTATAGTCTCTTTTAAAGATTAGTTATTATATGTAGGGTAATGTCTGAAATGACCTTTTGAGGAAAGAACTATAGCAGTTTTGAGTAGTTTTTAGTCAATCTTCTCACAACATCGGCCCATGTGTAGTAATGCGTTGATTGACATTATTTATTTGATAAATTTTGCCCATCAAGTAACAAATCACACTCACAATACAAATTCTATTGTTCTTATGCCCGCAGTCTTTACGCAATTCATTTCTAATTAATCTGTTCATATAAATTGATTAAACTCACTAAGGCAATAAACAAATTATTGGGAATTGGCAAATCTGTTCTGGGAAATCGTATTGAAATTATACTCGTATTTCAACAAATATTTGTACGATTTTAATCCATAATGTTAATGATCAACTATTAATTAAGCTGATTATTCCACAACAATTAATTCAAACGTTTTATTGGTATTGTTTAATAGCTCAGAAAATTTGGTACTGTATTATAATTATTTATGTCAGCAAACGAGCAGACGAGCCACATGATGGTAGTTAGTCATCGCCGCCAATAGACAACTGCAACACTAGGGGAGTTACTGATGCATTGCCACTGCCAGATTGTCAGAGTCTTACCACCAAGCATGTCAGATATTTTCTCGCCTCTTACTAACGCTAATCTAAATGACAGTGAGAAACTATTCTAAGCATACACGAGGTAAAAGGTTGAAAATAAAAGTAAGTACGTACTTCTTACGTTAAGACGGATATCTCCTTAGTTGAATTGGTCAATAACAATATTCGACCTGGATATCGTACCCAAGAACTCATGCTGACCAATTATAATTCAATTTTGATGCCACAAAAAACAGTATTGAATAAATGTTTTCTTTTTAAACTCCGTTATCGCTTCCGCTTATCACTCTGTCCTTACCTACGACACACACATACTTGTATTCGCAAAAGTTTGCGGCTTGTAAACTTTTGCACAAGGAACTTTCATTAGACGAGTTGTACCAAGAATGTTCACGAAGTATTCTCAGTTTAATGTACATAGGTTTTCGTCATTTATATTGGTCTTCTTCTTCTTCGAGTGCCTCTCCATTCGTGGAGGTTGGCCGTCAGCTTAGCGAACTTCTCCCGATCTTGTGCCAAGCGAAACAGATCTTCGACGCTGGTAATGTTGGTTCACTCGCGGATGTTTCGTAACCTAGATTTCTTTCTACGTCCAGCAGCAGCAGCAGTGTCTATATAGCTTGCTTTCAATTTGGCCGGCACGATCAATTGGAGGTCATATCTCTCATGGCGTAGGATATGGCCAAGATATGCCACCTTTCTCTTCTTAATGGTCTGCAATAATTCGCGGATCTTATCGACGCGCTGGAGTACTCTCGCATTGGAATTCATATTGGTGATCATTTAAATTAGTTAGTATGGTTTAATTTATTGGATACTAATTATTTAGTCAATTGAGTTATGTATAAATAATAAGTAGGTACCTATTATGAATTATAATCTAAATAAGTAATCAAATTTAAGTAACAGCACAGTTCACATTTTAATTAATTGCTGTTCAGACTTTAGGCGCGGAACAGTTCACAAATAGCATATGAAAAATCATAATTATGAAAGGATCTGCTATAAATCACACTTCAATTATTACATTTTGTTCACGAACAATCAACATTTTTCGGGGAATACAGACGACATTCATTGGTTTAAATGTTCATGAAAGAGATGACAACAGTATTTCCAGAAGCATTAAATATAAGGCAATATTAAACGGAGCTCCATCAGCTAGTTATTTTCAATTCGCCATACAAGAGCTCTTTACATAGAGCACTGTTGGCGTTCCCCTCGCTATAGTTTCACTCCTGAGATGTTGGAAACTCGAGAAGACTGGAACTATTAGGTCTATGGATACGGTACTTCTACGGTACGGACTTCATAAAAAGTAAGAAGTTCTCAATTCGACTGCATTTTTTTCATATTTTTTGTTGCCCGATGAACTGCCTGATTAGTCCAGTGGTCCTAAGCGTGACTGCGACGCTAGAGGTCATGGGTTCGATTCCTGAGTCTAGAAAAGCGTTAGGTATTGGAATGGATTTCTCAGAAGCGGTTCGGAGATTGTATTTTTGCCCAGTTAATGGCAATAGGCTCGCTCCCTATTACATGTGACCAAAACATATCATAGCGAACTGTGGGTTTACATTAGTGCACCGGCCTGGGAATCGAACTCAGGCTAATGAGGCAGTCTCTAGACTCATAAATGCTTGTGAAAGCTTTATTGAGGAAAAAAATCCATTTGAACTTCAACCTCGAAATTCAAACAAGAAACTTGAATTTGAACTCATAATTATTTACCCGCTCCATTTTTCATTGCTCCACGGTCCGGTAACGTTAGCAGAATAAATTGAAACGTCTTGCCTCGCCGAGACCGCGACGATCTTCAGAACATTACACCATACTATGTCTTAGCGTGTACGTAAGTAGCTAGTGTTTGTTTTACTAACGCTATCTCTAGATAAGCCAACGTTTAAGAGCTAAGTTTTATTGTAGTTGTGTTTAGCGTACTAGACTTTGTGTTTTTGGAATAGACTAGTTTACCAAATATTTATAATGATCTCATTTTTCTTTTTCTTTTTATGATCTAACTTTTTAGTTAGACCATAAAAAGAACCAAACAAGAAATTAAATTAAAGTCGGTTCAAAAATGAGGCAGTTATAAGCATTTTAGAGAGCGTAATATAGCACGTTGTGACGTCAAACCGTGCGTGCGCCATACAAATTCTATACTGGTATTCGTATTGCGGGAAAGGGTCTGAAATCGTAGCATTCTACGATTTTAATGGTCAGTCTTCGGATGGGTGATGATTTTCAAAACCCTAAGACTTTTTTTTATACCACTAAGGTGGCAAACAAGCATATGGCCCGCCTGATGGTAAGCGGTTACCGTAGCCTATGGACGCTTGCAACACCAGGGGTATCAATCGCTCGTTGCCAACCCTGTAAATTAATGGTTGGGCTGGCAGCATAGGAGACATGCTGCCATACATGATTGCGGCGGTAACAAAACACCACCGGTCCCTAACACTGCCAACACAACGCTTCCACGCGGAGCTCTGGCGACCTTGCTCACCGTTAGGAACACAACATAGCACGTTACGTACGTTATTTGGCTACGATTTTCTGCAAAATGATAACTACTTCCCCAGTCGAGCAGCTCCAATTGTGAATGGAATTATTCGATTCCACTATGCCCTACCTCTCTTAAAAAACTTAACCAACAGATCTGCTCGCAAGGGTGGAAATATGACAAAAATTGGACACCTCAATGATTTCGTAATATTAATCAACCCATCATTTAAAAAAATATGGACAAATTAAAAAAAAAAAAATTACATTTTATTTTAAAGCTCTTAATCCGTTTGTATTTCTAGGTAAATTTCAGTAACCACCATTTAAATCCCTGCCTGGTTAAAAACGCTTTGAATCAATACATTTAGCAACTGTAAAATTTCTACTTTATGTACCCATGATATTAAACGTAAATTCATACAAAACTGTTTCATGGTTGCAAAAGTATAAAGTATTAGTTCATGAAAAGTTTTTGTAAATGAAGGACGTACAGTAATCGCTCAAAAGTCCATAAGTACGCTAAGGATTACATTATTATGAACAGTACGAGCGAGTTCGATACAGCCAGTGCGTGTCACTAGGTAACGACAACGAATAGAAGGTCGTAAGGCAAACTAAACGTCAAGCTATTGCGTTGTGAGATTGCCTGTGGACTTTTGGTCGCCACTGTACCACACTAATATTCACACACAGTTCGGCGAGCCTATTACCGTGAACTGAATACAAAAGACTTTCAGTTAGTGGGATACCCTACACGATACTTTTTGCATGGTTTTAAGTAAAAAAGTAATTTCTACTGTAAGTAGTAGTACTGTCTGGTATTATTTGTTTTTTTTTATTCGTGATAGGCTTACGCTTGACCACCAGTTCGCCTGTTGTTAAGCGATACTGCGTTTTTTTTTAAATTCTAAGTAGCAACTCGGAGTTTGGGTTCTGTGCCCGGTACATGGGACCTAAACATACCGACAAACTGTGGGTGTAAATTAGAACATCTCTGCCTATAACCTTGCAGTATTCCTGCAAGCGAGATGGTATGTTTAAAAAATATCAGTAAATATCACACTTAGCTCAAACTGGGAATTGGATCCAGGAGGTCCTTTAGCAGTCATCCTGACGACCATTAGTCAATTACAGAAATTAATAATTATTTATTATTTATCATAAGTGTGTACCTCAATACATCTAGTCCCCAAAAATGTGACGCAAGCAACAGCTGTTAAAAAGCTAGTTAATACACATTTTCATCATAAAGTTACCGTCATATAATATTAATATAACGCTCCAAAATAATTTGAGGGAAGTCGTTACCTCCTCGCTTTGCGCCACTACACATTTAGGCCGCCGCTTCTGAACTCTTAACTGGCACTACTGGCTTACTGTCACACCGAAACGAATCTGAGAAACATAATAGACACATAATAGGTTTCTGACACTTACGCGAATATTAGACATGGAAATAAAACTACTTTTTACGGATTTTATCGCATTGTATTGACTAGTCAGTTCCTACCACCTGTCAAGATGCAGGAGTATACAAGCTAGATTGTGATTGCGGTCTCTCTTACATAGGCCAAAGTAACACAAGCATAGGGACCCGCGTAAAAGAACACATCGCCGATGTCAAACACCGCCGTTTCAAGAAGTCAGCAGTTTGTGAACATACTCTAGACAAGGCCCAGCATCAAATTTGATAAACCACACGTCCTCGCAAAAGAAAACCGATTCCTTCCCAGGCTGATCCGCGAGGCTATTGAAATTAAAAAACATCCAAATTTCAATAGAGACGATGACTGGGTCTTACCACCTGCTTTGAACCCCATTATACGATTCCATAAGATCAAAATCCAAGCCCGAAACGGCAAGACCGAAGGATACGGTGAGCTCGTTCTGCGTGAATCGGATCGCCAATAATTAACAAAAATGTAAGGTAGCTGTTAGTAATTGTAACATTAAGACGTCAGACAATTTAGTCTACCCGTGACCATGAATGTTGTAAAGGATCCGAAACGTCGGGAATCAAATAATATCAATACATCGCGATAAATTCCGTAAAAGTAGTTTTATTTCAATAGTAGACATTTTTTTATTGCAAATGTCTTTCTATGTGTTCTGGCGGCCGGGTCTATGTTTTAGGAAGTATAATATTATGTTTCTGAACATCAATTTTACATTAAAGACAACCTCCAAAAAGCCCGCCCGCAGAAAAGCGCAAGAATTTCCTCAGCAACACATTTCAGTCTGTGTTAAAAATTGCATAATTTTATTTTACTGCTGCTACTACTACTACTACTGCTGCTGCTGCTGCTGCTGCTGCTGCTGCTGCTGCTGCTTCTGCTGCTTCTGCTGCTGCTGCTTCTGCTGCTGCTGCTGCTGCTGCTGATGCTGCTGCTGCTGCTGCTGCTGATGCTGCTGCTGCTGCTGCTGCTGATGCTGCTGCTGCTGCTGCTGCTGCTGCTGCTGCTGCTTCTGCTGCTTCTGCTGCTGCTGCTGCTGCTGCTGCTGCTGCTGCTGCTGATGCTGCTGCTGCTGCTGCTGCTGCTGCTGCTGCTGCTGCTGCTGCTGCTACTACTACTACTACTACTACTAGATATATTATTATTTTTAGCTGATAATACGTCGTGTTCAAAAAAAATTATCATAATTATTTTTATTTTGAAAAAACGTATTCAAAAGAAACCACTCTTGGAAAGAAAAAGTGAAAATTGTTTCTTCTGCCACAAGTTATGGTTGAAAAGGAAAAGATTTGATAGGAAAAACTTGCTTGAACAAAGCTCAAAACTTTTGAAACTTGTTTGTCTCTTATAGTCCAGACCTAGATTATAGCCTAATCCCACTCATTCCGAGAAGAGAATCGTGCTTGGGTTAATGATAATGACTTGATGAGTCTACAACAGAATACGCTAAAATGCTTGTAATCCTATGCTTGTAATATTATCTTATCACTAATTACCATACCCAGCATCGGAAAAATCTGAGGATCATACTGATATTAGATACGTACTTTCTGAACTAACCTAGCGCTGGTGTTTTTTCAGGTACACATTGCTGGGGCAAGAACTGATCGTGCTTTCAACAGCTCCTGGATATTGGTTTGCGGCTTGGATCCCCGAGCATGTAGCAGTCCTGGGAGAGCCGAAGACCATTAATGAAAAATTTAGAAGTTCTCCTTAAACATGATATAGATAATTATGGATTTTAAAGATTCAAATATGGCTCTCAATCTTTTTGGGATTATTTTGCATTTTCCATGCTAACATTATAAAGTTATTTTAGTGAAATTTAAATTTCATTCAGGCGGGTGGGGTCGCGGTGGCTTAGAGGTCAGAGCGTCTGGTGAATCCAATCAGAAGACCCAGGTTCGAAACCTGCCCGCGATTGAATTTTTCCTTCACTAAAATAATATGGCTCTCAAGTTTGGAATCATAACTATAATATCTACATCAATAGTATAGAGAGAGTATTCAGAGGAAATTTGTAATGTACAATTAATTTCTTTCAAAATAATATCTGCTTATGTCACGCGTTGTAAAAAAATTCATATTCTACCACTACCTGAACGTAAAAAAATTGCAGACTTAGCATTTTTGTTTAAAATCATGAATGGATCGGCGGACATTACCGAGCTCGTAAACAAAATAGGGCTACGCGTACCTTGTACATCTTTACTCAGATATCACCTACTGCACACTCCGGCAGTAAGAATCCCTTATCGGCAAAACCGATGCCGGCGATACCTGATAAATGCGAGCCGCGCTTATAATGCGACCTGCAGGGAAGTGGATATTGATATATTTAACACTGGAATTTGTAAATTAAAAAGGACCCTCAGTAATTATGTTTTTGCTCATATTCCCTAAGTATTTGCCATGTATACACATAAATTAAAGTATGTTTAACCTACCGACTAGGACTGTCCGTAATATTGTTATACGACTTATGTAAACTTATAATTAACTTTAAGTCTACTTTAAACTGTTTTCTATTCTGTGTTGTTAGCTATAAGTTTTCCTCATAAAAATAAAATAAAATGTTATTGAAATAAAACTACTTTTTACGGATTTTATCGCGTTGTATTGATACTATTTGATTCCCGACGTTTCGGATCCTGTACAGCATCCATGGTCACGGGTAGACTAAGTTGTTGGACGTCTTAATGTTACAATTACTAACAGCTACCTTACATTTTTGTTAATTATTGGCGATCCGATTCACGCAGAACGAGCTCACCGTATCCTTCGGTCTTGCAGTTTTGGACTTGGATTTTGATTTTATGGAATCTATAATGGGGTTCCAAGCAGGTGGTAAAAATGTTACTTCATTAATATTCCAGCGCATGGTTCAACTCAATACAGATTTTCAGGTATAACCTAAAATCTGTGACGTAGAGTCACCTGGTGTGTACTTAGTGTGGGTGAAGATAGAGGTGGTCAACTACCATTTACTTTCGACCCTCACGCAAGACGCGATTGTTGAATAAGATACTTACAATTTCGGATAGGTACATATTTAATTTATAAATTCTGGTAAGAAAACTAGGTAAGAAAATAACGAAGAAAAAAGTTTATTTGGTTGCAGTACAGGGGACGCGACAAGTTTATAAATGAGCGAACATTAGACATTTTGTTCGGCTGCACCAAATATAAATTATCGTAGCTACGAACATTGTATACGATAACATAAAAAAAAATATAAAATAAAATAAAAATCTTCCTGACTGGTTTTCTAATGAAATATTAAAAAGTGAGAGTTCAAGTAGCACTCGCCCATTTTATCCTTAATAGCGTTACGCTTCGGTGTGAGAAGCGCCCAGCCCCGGCAAAGGCCACTTCACGGGATCTTTATGGGCATATTATGCAACATTATGCATCTCGCATGCAAAACATATCGCGCGCCATCTTATATAATTTTAGCTTAGAGTCTTTGAGATTTGAGAGCTTTTACAGGGCGCTTATTTTGTTTTGTGAAAGTAACTTATTTGTTTGTTGGAGCTCTATTTTATTATTTGAAGTGATTAGGAAGATGGAGTTGCTGTTTATTTAGGTATATTATGATAATTTTTAGTAATTTCCTCGTTGTGTTGACTTCTGAGGCTGTATCTACAATGTGTTATAATTTATTATAATTGAAAGAGAGGAATGGCGCTCTCCATATTAAATATCGTCGTCCTTTTCTCACAAATTAAAAGTAATATCTTGCTCGCATCCATACCTGTCCGTAACTCTGTCTGTCTGTTTGCTTGTTACGTTTTTAATCCTAAACTGCTTATCGATTTTAATAAATTTTTGTTATAAAGATAGCTTGAATCTTGGAGAAGAACATAGGGTACCTTTTGTCTCGAAAAGTCTTTTTGGATACTAGGGAAACTGGGCAATAGGTAGTTTCAAATAATTGGAAACGCTATTACTTCTACAGAAGCCGAACACAACCCAGCATTTAATTTCCTGCAGCCTTAATCAATTGAATTAACACAACACATCCAATTACGCTACAACACGGGCGCATGTGCCGGTTTGAAGCGGTTACAACCGGTTACAGCCGGTCGAAACCGGTAATATCCAACCTAAGCGGTCGGTAATGGGCCGGTTAATCGGGTTAAGTTGTATTTATCGCGTGAATTCGTGTGTCTACTCGCATCGCGTGAGTTATCCGCTATTGTGAAAGGACAATGGGCATTGTGAGATGATTGTGCGGTGGTAATGAATTGAGTTCAGATTGGGATCGAATTGGGTTTACCTACTTATTTGTTTGTAAAAAGCGAATAGGCGACATAGTTTCATGGTGGACATTCCCAAAACTAGAACGAAACGAAACACTTTAAGTCCACTTTTATCATTTTATCATGCATATCGCTGAAATGTGGAATGCGCTTCCTGAGTGGGTCTTCTTCCCCGATAGATACTTAGATGGGTGTCAAATTACGAGTGAATCGGTTTCTTCTAGGCAAACGCGCTCCATCGTAGATCGCAAGGCGGTCAAGTGTAAGCCTATCAAAATGTTTTTTTTTGCAGAAATCGCTTACAAATGCTATTCTTTTCTATCCCAATCATAAATCTATAACTAAAATGTATCACATTGTGGAAACTGTAAAATGCCTAGCAATAGTTATTTTCTCAAAATGGCTGGTATACAAGATATAATGAGAGAAATAATTCATCTGGAATGCTTGGCTTACTCTTTACATAAAAGCAGATATCCTTACCAATATTAAAAACGTGAAAGTTTGTGAGTATGGATGTATGGATGTTTATTACTCTTTCACGGCAGGACGGATGAACGGATCTGGATAAAATTTGGCACACCGATAGACTATAGCCTGGAATAACACATAGGCTACTTCCAGTTCGGACCCAATCTAGAAGTCCACACAGACACAGTCGCGGGCAGAAGCTTGTGTCAAAATAAAATCAAACTCTTTTTAAACGACTTCAAAAAGGAGGTATGTCCTCAATTCTACTGTATGTTTTTTTGTATGTATCACAAAATGACATTAACACGTAACGACAGAGTAAATGATAACGTCGTTTAGTTATACGTAAAATTCTACTCGACACTGAAAATGTTGAAATAAAATAACTTTTAAGAAATATTAAATTAAAATAAGTTATTCCTATTAAAGTACGAATCCCGAAAACCAGAATTACATATTTTTATGTTTAACGTATATTAAATTATAACAAAGCTGCTTTTACCAGGCGAAACGTTTAATTATTCAAGCGCCAAAATGTGGGGAACTAAATGTTAAACAGTAAACACGTTTCAAAAGTAAATTATGAATTAAATTTATCTGTAAATTGCTTAGAATGTAAATTAATTAGATTTTCGATAAATTGCCTGGCTACATATGAACTAAATTTTGGTTATGTTTCAAAATGGTAGGGCCTTCAAAATTCTTTGTTTAGCAGATAATAGTCTCATCCCTGTACCATCACGTCTGAAGTCCCCCCACATGTTATGTACACCAACAATTCGATATGTTTAGGTCCCATGAAATAAGGGGTGAGCTTGTTGCCATTAACCGGGCACAAATCCAAACTCCGAACAGCTACTGATAGTTGAATAGAAAGCCCTAATAACACTATGCTCCAGGTATTCGGGAATCGACTCCAGGCTACTTAGGCTAATGAGGCAATTTTATATTGCTTAGAATGTAAATTAATTAGTTTTTCAATAAATTGCCTGGTACCAACCCAAAAGGAACTAACCAGCAGAGTCCACATTTAAAAAACCTATGCAAAAATATCCATACTCACAGCATACAATCAGCGTCACAGTAAAATTCTCAAATTCAATACCACATCAAAAAAACCGCCCGGAAAAACGTCCGATTTCAGGACAAATATCGGTGGGCTTTTGTGGAGAATTGAATGAAATAATTTTGCGAACAATGTATGATATGGTATTCAGGGCTGACTACCGTAACTTTCACGTTTACCACAAAGCACATATTTCGGGTACGGGTCGGCAATATGGGCTATTCAATCCACTTTTAACTCCTCTCGAAGAGCCAACAAGCTTCTTGTGTTACGGAAAATCCCTGAGACTATTCAGGTTACGAAAGTACAGTCAACAGCCCATCAAGTTACAGCAACCTGTCTTCCCCAATGGATAATAAACTCTATTACTTGGAGATTAAATTGAAAATCGATTAAAGAATTTGGACATTTTTAGATACTATGTGCTGTTGACTGGACATACTTACGTCAGATCTCAGGGTAATGGTATTAAAATAGCCACTTTTGATGACATAAATATGATTCCTTCATTACTAAGTATGAAGGAATTGCTAAATATGACCTTGGGTCTAAATTGGCTACATTTAGCGATTCTTCCAAATAAATTCATATTTAAAACCCAAAAAAATGTTCGAAACAAACATTCAAAATCTCAATAATTTTTAATAAAGAATTGCAAACTACATTACGATATATATTATTTTAATGAAGACCAGATATACCATAAAGTTATAATTAAAACAGTAACCTCAAAGGAATACATGTTTAATTCGGAAATTAAAGTTTAACTACATAACATAACATACCATCACGCCTTTATTCCCCGAAGGGTTAGGCAGAGGCGTACTATTGTACACCCACAGTTCGCCGGTATGTTTAGATCCCATGTAATAGGGGGCGAGCCTATTGCCATTAATCGGGCACAAATCCAGACTCCGAGCTGCTACTGAGAATTTCATAGAAAAACTTAATAACACTTTGCTCGACCTGGGGATCGAACCCAGGACCTCTAGGGTAGCAGTCGCGCTTGAGACCACTAGACTAATGAGGCAGTCATTGAGGCAAATTAAAGTTTATTATAATTTAAATGTATAACCTATTTGCGTCTACCCGTTAACCGCTCAAAGTTGAGAATGGTGGCATAATAACATCGACACCTAGCAAAGAATCTACAAACGCAGTCTTTAGGTGAAAATACATACACTCACGCAGAAACTGCAGAGTGCAACTTGCTATTAATAATCAACCCATTATACTGTCCCACTGCTGGGCACGGGTCTCCTCTCAGAATGAGAGGGATTAGGCTATAGTCCACCACGCTAGCCTAGTGCGGGTTGGCAGACTTCACACGCCATTGAGAAAATCTCTCAGGCATGCAGGTTTCCTCACGATGTTTTCCTTCACCGTTTAAGCGCGTGATAATTAACATGACTTCGAAAAGTCATAGGTACGTGCCTTGGGTTCGAACTTGAGACCTTTGACTTAGCAGTCCGACGGTCATACTACTAGGCTATCACTGCTAACTTGCTATTATTGTTGCTTAATTATTTTGCTCTACTTTCATACATCTTATACACACACAACGGAGTGCTACGAACTTGAACTTTTTAAAGAACCTCATCAATAAGGTGGGTGTACTCGTATTTCACCTTCTGTCGCTACATCTCCTGTTAAAATTTAAGCTTTTCATAAAGACTTGCTTATATTTTAAACCGACCTGTCAATCTTAATATTTCTACACCTTCAATGGTATAACATGTAACTCAACGTTATTTTTAAAACCATTACATGCATGTCATTTTGTATTGTAATTCACATACTTTACAGCAAATAAATATATCTTATCTTATCTTATCTTACCCTCCATACATTATTACGGCACCGTCCATTCCCCCCTCTCAAAATACCCAAACTACTTCGGAATATTCTTTTCAATTGAAATCACCATCATCTTTTAAACCGCATCTTTGTCTAATTCTTGATCTAACTTTCTAAGTTACACTGCACATACTTCTCAAGGTACACATTTCCACAACATTAGATAATATGAACCAAATCCGGCAAATTAAAAATCTCTTTTTCACAGTTTTTTAAGATGACGTTGAATTCAGATATTACTTTTTAGTACCGTGCACGATTCATAATCCGTTTTATTTTAGCAAAGTAAAAATTTAATCGCAGGCAGGATCGAACCTGCGTCTCCTGTTGGATACACCAGACTGTCTGACCTCTAAGCCACCGCGAACCCCACCCGACTAATTGAAAATCCGAATCCTGTCCGCGATTGAATTTTTCCTTCAGTAAAATAACTTAAAATCTTAGCACGGAAAATGCAAAAAAACACAAAAAGACTATTTTATAAACCTTATTTATAGTGAAAACCATTTGACAGCATTTATATAAATTTTCTGAAAGCGGTAAGTATTTTTATCCTGTAAAACATCCTGTAACTTAAAAAGCCTTGAAATAATTATACAGAAAATCCTTGTCGACACCATACAAAGGCACTTTATAGGCTTACATACATAAAGCGAGTGTAAATTACCAACACGGTTTGTGAGAAAATTCACCATGTTTTCATTATCCTACACAGTTGAGGAATTTCATTTATTATTTATTTTATACAAGCGGTAAATGTGTTATAAACACAGGTCTATATTTACAGTTTTACTGTATAATTAGGTATAAATAATAATCATTATGGACAGCCAATTTGTACTGATAGACTGATTTCTCGGGTTTCTGCAAAAAAAACAAAGCAGCGCGACCTAGGGGGACACTTTGGATCGCGGGGCCCAGGGTCTTTGCCCATAGTACCCAAAGGAAAAGATGGTCCTGCTATCTGGTGACATACGACAGCTTCACAAAGAAATATATCAAAACAAAACGGGATCAACGGTGCTTTATAACCCTTTTAAATCCCTTCCTGTACTACCTAGATATTCCTTTCACAAAGACTAATCTTGCACCTAAAACACATCGCCAAGAAATGCACCCAGTAAGCCGGCTAAAATCCTACCAATACGTATATTTCACAGACGGTTTGAATAGGCGCGCAGCTCGCAATATGTGCACCCAGATTAAGCCGGTTATAAATTTGCAGGCCGGATAATATCCGCAGAGATACTGCTGCTAAGATTATTAGCTCCATATTGAAGGTAGATTGAAATTTTGGTGCATATTGCATGATTCCTGACTTATGTATTTTGGTAGATGGTTTTTGATGAATGTTTGTTTTATTTCTATTTGGGATGGTTGGAAATGAGAATTCAAAATTGGAAGGTATTATTTGTTTGTTTTTTTATTATCTTTAGTAATATCTATCCATTTTAAGGTGTTTGGAATCTACTACTGAAGTTTGTTTAAGGTACAAAGGGAATGCCAAATATTTTGCCGCTAATTATAAATAATAATAAATAATTTATTTCCAGAAAAGTACTAATTATAGATACAAACATGTAAATGCTACACAATATTATGCACACAAAAGCTTTAGCATCTGGAGCCGAACTAGGGGGTACCTGTATTTCGGCTTACAGCGCCATCTCCCTCGAGTTAATATATAATGTGTTCTGGTTTGATGGGCAATAACATACATACATAATCAACCCATTATACTGTCCCACTGCTGGGCACGGGTCTCCTCTCAGAATGAGAGGGCTTTAGGCTATAGTCCACCACGCTGGCCTAGTGCGGGTTGGCAGACTTCACACACCGTCGAGAATATCTCTCAGGCGTGCAGGTTTCCTCACGATGTTTTCCTTCACCGTTTAAGCGCGTGATAATTAACTATTTAATACGCACATGACTTGGAAAAGTCAGAGGTGCGTGCCTTGGGTTCGAACTCGAGACCTTTGACTTGGCAGTCCAACGGTCATACCACTAGGCTATCAATGCTTGGTGGGCAATGTAGTCAGTGAAATTAATGGACAAATGAGACTAAATGGACATTAAATCAATGTCAGCACATCCTGTTATTGCATTATTGTACCTACTTGAAGATTGTAATACAAATTATTTTAAAAAGAGTGTCCATGGAGTTTCTTGCCGGATTCTCCTCCATAGGATCAACTTTTTTGGAACCGTGCACCTAGACTCATTAACGTTTCATAAACGCTTGTAAAAGCATATTTGAAAAAAACATTTGAACTTGAACTAAACAACTGACGTGACTATGACCACGTGTTAGTGATACCAGTGGTTTTACTGGCTCTGGTTGGTGGTACCATCAGGTGGCTCACTATGCTTATTTTTATGGGATAAGGGGCAAAGACAGATCGCCTGATGGTCCGCGATTACCGCCGCCCATGAACACCCGCAACACCAGAGGGCACAAGTGCGTTGCCGGCCTTTTAAAAGGGGATTGAGCCTCCGATATCCTTACTCACACGGCGGCGTAACACAACGTAAGCGTTGTTTCACGCCAGTTTTCTGTGAGGCCGTGGTATCACTCCGGTCGAGCCGGCCCATTTGTGCTTGTATAATTTTTATAAAGAAACAATCCGAAACTACTAACTAGGTTCTACAAATATTTGTTCAGGACTGAAAGCGACTACATACATACATCACAAAACCATAGAGCAGTGATAGCCTAGTGATATGACCATTTGACCTGCGTAGTCAAAGATCTCAAGATAAAGTCTAAGGTAAACCTATGACATTTCGGAATCATGTGCGTATATATAATTATTACTCGTCTGGGGCGAGGTGTGTTGCCTCTCACACCAAAGGTAGGATCCTCTGACCAGGAGAGTGTTTTGCCTCGCGGCCACGGCGCGACGGTTGATGTCAGGCAGTCGTATGCAAACTTCTCTTGCGCGATTCAGGACTTGTACGTCGTAGTTTGTATGTAGCAGCGGTAGATGTCGCTACAGTCGTTTAAACGGTGAAGGAAAATATCATGAAGAAACTTGCACGTTTGAGAGATTTTTTTAGCGGCGTGTGAAGTCTGCCAACCCGCAGTAGGCTAGCGTAGTAGACTATAGCCTAACCCCTTTTACTCTAGGAGAAGACCCATGCCCAGCAGGACAGTATAATATGATGATGATGATTGATAACCCATAGCGTGCAAAACACAATCTTAAATCTTTATATCAGAATCTAATAGTAATAAATTATAATAGAGCTTATTAAGTTCATTACTAACTTAAATTACACATTAAGTTATGCAAAAAGTACTCTTAATTAAGTACTCTTAATTAAATAAGGCTTTCAAAATGACTTGAGAATTCTGAAACTAGGTAGGTATATAAGCGTGTACAATATAACCTCATTATTAAAAAAATATTCTTTTTCAGAGAAGAAAAGTTCATCTTTGAACCTTATTAAGTAGTTAAACAAACTTAATTATCCTTGAGTAAAATGTTCTTACATAAAAGGTTTTACTTTTATAATACAAGTTTTTAAGTAAGTAGTGTTTATTTAAAGTAAGTATATTATTATTATATAGCTTAAGATTATAATTATTGGAGTTTTCGCAATCCAATTTTGCCTTGTATTTATTAAGTTTTTAATGTGTAGTGAATTGCCTCAGTAGTCTAGTGTCCTAAGCGCGACTGCTACGCTAGAGGGCCTGGGTTCGATTCTCAAGTCGAGCAGTGTTTTGGGTTTTTCTAGGAAGTTCTCAGTAGCAGCTCGGAATTTTGTTGTTTGTCTGGTTAATGGCAATAAGCTTGCCCCCTGTTACGTGGGACCTAAACATATCGACGAACTGTAGATGTACAAGTATATTTCTGTCTAACTTCGGGGATGTTTTTTATACCACTAATTTTTATTTCTTTATTTTTATTTTTTATTTTAATCATATGGAACAACAAACAGCTACAAGATACAGTGTTACAAAAAGAGATACACATAAATAAGTACAATATTGTAGCCCACAACGCTGTTCACAGATAAAGCTGTGGAATATGGTATTTAATTAGTAAAACGCTAGGATAATAGTTAAAGAATGATAACAATAAAAACTGGACTAACTTGACTATCGCGTCCATCTATCTACACTTTTACACAATAGAACCAAGTAATCAAGAGAGCTCCTTTAATATAAGACCCTTGAACCTACTGGGAGAACATGCAAAAATATCAATATGTTCAAAAGTCTTATTATAGTTATCTAAGATTGTGCGAACAGGCGAGCGCAGACTAGTATTAGAATGACAAGTTGTAGTAGATAATAGTCTGCCAGCGCGCACCTTTCGCTTATACACTGTTCTAGGAACAACATAGCACAACATGTTGGTCAATTCAATGCAATCGAATTTATTAGTAACGATGTTATATAGGTGCATGGCTTCTAAGTATTTACGTCTATTTTCAAGTGATGGGAGTTTGTACTAAGGTGGCAAACAAGCATACGGCCCGCCTGATGGTAAGCAGTTACCGTAGCCTATGGACGCTTGCAACACCAGGGGTATCACTCGCGCGTTGCCGACCTTTTAAAAAGGGATTGAGCCTCCAGTATCCTCCCTCACACGGCGGCCCTGTAAATTAAGGAGGAATAGTTGGGCTGGCATCATAGGAGACAATAGCGTGACGCTTATCCTATCTGCCAACACAACGCTTCCTCGCGGAGCTCTGGCGACCTTATTCACCGTTAGGAACACAACCTAGCACGGAGCTATGTTATTTAGCTACGATTTTCTGCAAGGTGGAGGTACTTCCCGAGTCGGGCAGCTGCAATTGTGAGTGGAATTATTGGAATTCACTATGCCCTACCTCTTAAAATGAATACAGTAGATGGTATGTTACAATAACCTGTCTTTGATGCTATACAATTTTTCACACCTTTTGAAACACAATATTACCTATATTGTTAAATCCCCGTATTCAAAACTGGATATTCTAACTTCAAAGGCGGTAAAGATCAATATCTTGCGATATGCAACTACAAGGGGATCTAAAATGGCATTTTTTGATGATGCACGGGAATAATTATGGCTACTTAACCAAGCCATACTTCGGCACGAATGGGCCGGATCGACCGGAGTGATACCACAGCCTCACAGAAAACCGGCGTTAAACAACGCTTACGTTGTGTTTCGCCGAGTAAGTGAAGTTACCAGACATGCAACGCACTTATGACTCCTCTGATGTTGTGGGTGTCCATGGGCGGCGGTAATGGCTTACCATCAGGCGATCCGTCAAAAAAAAACAACGGGCAAATATTCCAGTATAAGGTAATCTCTCATAGTGGGAAAGGTCTATACATTGCAAGGTCAACTTAAACTGGAAGATTTGTAAGTTGTGTAGTCCGAGTCCTCTGAATCATCCTAAGCATTCATCAAAATTGGCCTCATTAGGCTAGTGGTCCTGATTGCTAAGAGTCCCTGGGTTCGATTACCAGGGCGAGCAAACTGTTATTGGGTTTATCTACTAAATTCTCAGTAGCAGCTCGGAGTTTGAGATCTGTGCACGGTTAACGGCAATAGCCTCGCCTGCTATTACATGGGACCTAAACATATCGACTAACTGTGGGTGTACGTTATTACACCTCTGCCTAACCCTTCGAGGAATACCGGCGTGATGGTATCTTATACAAAGGTGTTCATTTTAGACCCCCTGAATAGCTAAGCTGCACAAGAATACAATACAGTAAGCTCGGAACTGTCTAAGATCTTACCAACAATCTTTTGCACGGACATAGATAACATGGGTGTGTTTGTATCAATGTACTTCAACCAGGTGGCAGGATTTATAATACCTAAAAGATATAAGAAAGAAAGAATAATTTCATCATGGGATCTTCAACCGGCGCGTACACACAACGCATCAGCAACTCCTCTAGTGTTGCAGGTGTCCATGGGCGACGATGACTACTTACCATCAGGTGGCTCGTCCGCTCATTTGCCTAGACGTCTAAAAATAAATTAAAAAAAATGCAATGAAAATCGTTCCAAATCTGGTAATTTTATAAAAAAATGCATTCGCTTATATTTATTTCCAGTAAAGTATTTTGTACAAAATGGTATCGTAGGAACCTAGATTGACGGTATCAGAATCGGAATAATAACACAATTTTATTAAATTGTCCTTGAATTACAATTTATTTTGGTATTACGTTTGTAAAAGAAATTCTGTCCGCCGACCATTTAACAGATGGTCCATCAAATGTAGTGGTAACATAAAGATGCTAAAATATCCAAGTCATACATAATACGTATCTAAATATCTTCGGTCGTCATCCACTCATTCATCTATATCCCAAATATATACGTAAACAATTCCAGAAATGCTTGCCGATGTGTTTCAAGGGATCCACAATATGTGTGTATTGTGATTCAAAGCGGTCGGCGGCAGGTGCTCGAGGTCCGCAATGCGCCAACCCTTTTGTCTCGAGCTTTAGACAGCCCTGTCATTACACCAATCGCGGCGTTGAATCAGTTTTAGCCTGTAATGAAGAATATTTAAGGATTTTTGGTTTTGAAGCTGATGAACGATCGAAACAAACAAACATTAAAGTTTGTTAAACATATCTTGATACGCGCGACAGCTGTCATCAGGATCACGTGCATGAAGTTCTTTATTTTTTGATAGTCAAAGTGTTCCCAAGACAATGTCATACTTTATTGACAAAAGGGATGTTCATTGCGTCGTTTATCATCTGACTGTGCTAAATCGATTATGAAAATATATTATCATGAACCAAATGAGTGTTTTAGTTAGTACGATACTTGACGTCTTAAAAACCAAAACCTGCAATAGTATACCTACGATTGTATGTTCGAATATTCTTCCCGTTTTATTTTATGTTTTAAGTTAAGATAAAACCAATTTTATTTAAAATATGATTTTAAACGATGATCGATTTATTTTCAATATCGTACGATACTTAATCGTTTTTTTTTTCAAACAAAACCCCAATCGGGGTAGCCTAATGGCTAAGGCTAGACTTGCGATCATGTGGTTGCCGTGAACCCACGTGAACCCATTCGTAACACAAGCATTGTGCTTAGCACGAGGGGTTAACAAGAATAAGTAATGTGCGATCAACATTGCTTGTAAGTTTTTTTTTTAAATCCTAGATATGTCACTCTGATATCTGTCGCGCGTATCAAGCTATGTTTAACCAACTTAATGGCTTTTTACGCATCGGTAACACAAGTCATCGGGTATGTGTCCGGGGTTATGTCATTCTGCCTTTTGTTATTCGATGTAACGTAGAGAACCCTTTACTCATGATGTTTTCCTTCACCATGTAAGCACGTGATAAGAACTACAAACTGATAGAAAAGAATCGATCATAGATATGCGGAAAAACAACACCCTGCGTCTGCCTTATGCAGTTTAAAAAAACACTATCGTGTAATATCACGGAGCTCGAAGACAAGCAAAACCCTTCTACAAAGTGCCTTATAATGGCCGAACATAAGGCCAGCGACACTACATTTTACTACCGGTATTAATATGAAAAGTTTGATCAAAGGCCCAACTTTGCCAATCGCTGTCTGGCTTTTGTGTCCGCCAGAATTAATGGCGGACGCGAAAACAAGAGCCTCCTACAGTGTAAAGCATGAGAAAATATTTTTATAGGCTTTCACATTTTCAACGGACTTCAAAAAGGAGGAAGTTCTCAATTCGACTGTATTCTTTTTAGTTTTTTTTTTACGTTTGTTACCTATCTCAGAACTTTTGACGGAGTGAACTTGAGTGAGTGAATTTTGATGATTCTTTTTTTATTTGAAAATTGGTGCTTCCCGTGTGGTCACATTTCAATTTGGTCTGCTTCCGACAATGGTATCCATGAGAAAACCATAAGTCTTAAATTTGCATTAAGTATGTCTTTTAAAGCTCGGTAACCCATCAGCAACTCCTCTGGTGTTGCAGGTTGACTACTTACCATCAGGTGGCTCATTTGCCGATATAACTAATCAGTAAAAAAAACATACACAATTTCAAGAATCTACAGGTCCTCTTGCCTCTTCTGGCAAAATTTCGAGACAAAAAGCCAATGGCCGCTAAATCAAAATTAATTACCAATCAAAACAAATATATAAAAGCTCGTAATTCCATCTGTGCGTCACAGTTGGGTAGTTGCCACGTTATTGGTGTAATGTCGCGGAAACTATGGCTGTTCAATGTTTTCCCCGAAGCAAGCTACATGGCGGTCTTAGGGAGCATTTATATTTGATCATTTTACGTATCCTTACATAATAGGCTTGCCAGATGGTCGGGAAATCCAGGAATCTCCTGGAATTTTGCGTCTTGTCCTGGATTCCGAACACCTAACCTACTAGTTTTTTTTACCAAGATCCGAACATAACTAGACTTATTTTAGTAAAGGAAAAATTCAATCGCGGGCAGGATTCGAACCGTCTCCTGGTTGGATACACCAGACGCTCTGACCTCTAAGCCACCAAGAACCCCACCCGCCTGATTGAAATTTTGCCTTTACATTCTGAATTTACGAATTTAAGTTGGCGACATCTATGAAAAACAAGTTACCTTGCTTCTCAACCGACACGACTTACTTTACAGTTAGTTCAATGTCGTACGATGCCACCCTTACCTTTTAACTATTTGTTTGTTGAATTTTTCCTTTACTAAAATAACTTTATAATCTTAGCATGGAAAATGTAAAAAAAACACAAAAAGATAACTAGACTTGCCATTACGCATGCACAATCTTGCATTTGTCTTTTCGCATTAAAAATACTATAGGTATTTAGCCTCATTACCTATCTGTTTTTATATATTTTACAATGGCCGTGATACGTGGTACTAGAGAATTGTCCCGGCAATTATTAGCCCGTATTTGGGGAAGTATTATTATTAACCCAAACGGCTACTGAGAATTATAAGAAAAATAACACGTCGGTCGACCTGGTAATACCCAGGAATTCACGTTAGTCCACTACTAGACCAGTAAGGTATCCTAACCAATGTAAACGCGCCGTTAAGCGATCTAATGAGCGATAAAGCTGTGTTTATCCCATGTTTCTGTATTTTCTTTCGCAACTTTTATGGGTTGAAATAAAAGCAAGATCATCGTTGCAGACTTCATAACGGGTTTTGTCTGATTAGTGGTCATTCCCCCTTTTTCTTTGTTCCTTATTCTTTGTTCTTTTAATCAAGATTTCAGCACAGCCACGCTATAAAAAAAAAAATTATCAGACAGATTCCATACATTCACAATCTGGTTTATTTTAATACAATTTATTAAAATAAACCAGAGCGGTAAATAGTTAACTGATCAAAATTCTAAATCACATAAAACATATCATCACGCCTGTATTTCCTGAAGGGTGTGGCAAAAGCGTACTTAATAATAACTGTAATGTCTGCATGTCTGTTCACCGGTATATTTAGGTCCCATGTAATAGAGGGCGAGGGCGAGGGCCTATTGACCAATCCCAGACTCCGAGCTGCTACTGAGAACTTCATAGAAAAAACCAATAACACTGTTCGACCTGGTAATTAAACCCTGGACCATTGCAGTCGCGCTTAGGACTACTAGACTAATGAGGCATTCCATATAACATACCATCACGCCTGTATTCCCCAAAGGGTTAGGAAGAGGCGTACTTAATGTACACCCATAGTTCGCCGGTATGTTTGCCATTAAACGGGCACAAATCCAGACTCCGAGCTGGTGCTGAGAATTTCATAGAAAAATCCAATAACACTTTGCTCGACCTGGGGCTCGAACCCAGGACCTCTAGTGTAGCAGTCGCGCATGGGACCACTAGACTAATGAGGCATTCCATATATCATCAACAAATCATATAATTTATTATCATTATAATCGTAAGCTAACTGAGAACCGTCTACGCTGACACGGTCACATCATGCGCCTTGATATGTATTCTTTATACATGACTAGAACAATAAAGGATATAGAAGAGCCAAAACGAGGGCATGGTAGACCACCGACCACCTGGATTGGAACAATACAGAAAGACATGAAGACGATGGACCTACGCCCTGTCACGTAAACGCAAACACAATCGGAATGGCGTAACAAGATTAAAAAGAAGAAAGAAAAAAAACCGGACAAGTGCGAGTAGCACTCGCCCACCTAGGGTTCCGTTCAAATTTTTAGGTAGGTAGATACATAATTATTATAATTAATAACAAATGTGTAGTTTTAGATTTTTCCCTATTCTTGTAGTACTTATAAGACAGTATTACTTGCCAAATTTCTTAGTTCTAGGTCAGCGGAAAATACGCTATACATTTTGATTCCCTTAATAGTGTCGAAATATACGTTTTTTGCGGCATAAACGGCCATTTTTTTTACGTTAACTTAGAGTTTGATTTTTTCACAGCTACAAGGGCCTGTGGACCTGAGTATATGGTTTTAATTTCAACTCAATACCTCCACGCGATTCCGAGATAAAGGGTCTTGACAGACAGACAGATAGACATCAAAGTGATCCTATAAGGGTCCGTCTCTTTCCTTTTGAGGTAAGAAATCCTAAAAATATTTGGGACATAGGCACGGAAAAAGAAGAGGAGTGTCAATGAAATGCCACAAATCATGCTTAAACTTGTACTTAAATATATTAACCAATCAATTGAGTGCAGAAAACGATAATCCTAGTCAAATCCAGGTATGTTTAACCGAGTCAGGTCGGTTCAATTTGCACCAATATGCACCTGTAACCCGCCGCAGAGTAGGCAATGGAAACAGATAGGTACTAATAATATAATAATTTAGTTGGAAATAAATTTTAAGTAAAAAAGAATAAATAATGTTGTATTAAAAAAAAAATAGTGGCAAACTTCTTAAAATTGTCGCAGGATAATTGGTGACACATTACTGTGTCTTTTAACCGGCATGATTCAATTTACAGCTCAATGCCGTTTAATGTTAAGGTAACATTAAACGGCATTGAGCTGTAAATTTTTTTGAGCCTTTGGGCCTTAGTTAGTAAATGTCTCGGGTGAAGGTATATTTTAATTGAATTAGTTGCCTGATAATATTATCAATATATGTATATAGTTGATCAGACAGGGACCAGAATACTACAACGTGCAAGCCCTTTTTGGGTTGTGAGAAAGAGATGGCGCCATTTATTGAGTAGAGCGGCATCCCTATCTCTCTCCATCGCAATAACACGTTGTGGGCTCAAGGCACATGTACAGGCCGCGTTTGAATTTGCTTTCACATAATTTAAGACAGTAATTGTATTTGTATAAAAACTATACAAATAAATAAAAGAAGAGCTTTTTACTAAATTCATAATTATGAAAGTATATATGGTAATTATCAATTTTAATTGTTGCTCGTCTGTGTTTCAGCTAATATCTGATACAGCAGGACCGATTTTGAGGGGACTTTTACTGGCACATAGGTGATGTTATAAGGAGTACTACTTTTCTAGTAAGTAAATAATTCGCAAGTGAACTGACGAGCAACAGCCAAATAAACTTTACATTAATTTTATATTATAATATAGAATAAAATTGGTCTCTGTTTTATAAAAATATTAAACTAATCTGTGCGTACGTGCTAGACTATCCGGAATAAGCATAAGATTTTCTACGGGCGCTTCTCCTCGAATAAAATTATAGCTGGGATTCAATCGGCTCGAGGCAAGGGCTAAATTATAATCAGCTGTATATTGAGACCGGAATCACTTTAAACCCAGTCACTTTAAAGGTAATCTCTATAAAATTGTTTTATAATGGGTCTTTTTAAGGTTCCGTACCTCAAAAGGGGAAAAAGAAACCTTTATAGGATCGCTTCTTTGTATGTGTGTGGGCCTGTTAAGACCCTTTTTTTCAGGAACGCGTGGAGTTATCATGTTGAAATTAATAACAAATACGCTACGATAAGGGAGATTGATGAAACGAGTACCTATGTGGTGAGTATGGATGGAAGAATTGGAAGGGGACGACCTCGACTACATCATCATCATATCAGCCAATAGAAGTCCACTGCTGACCAAAGACTTCCACAAGGACCGGTTATATGCCGCCTGCATCCAACGACTCCCAGCGACCTTTACCAGGTCGTCCGTTCATCTCGTTGGAGGTAGTCCCACACAGCGCTTTCCGTTGCGTGGTCTCCGCTCGAGAACCTTTCTCTACTACATACCACAACCAAATTGCGAACGTTCTCAAAAATGGTCAGGTTAAAAGCACCTTAAACCGACGATCATGTATGAGGTGGTAAATAAACATACCTAGATGAAGCGACAGTCGTGTGCCAGGATCGTAGCAAGTGGAAATCTATAGTCTCTGACTTCCCTAATGGAAGATATTCGTGAATTTATGTATGTATGCAGGGCGACGTTCCCTGTGAATTATACTTAAATTTAGCTTAGATTTTAGGCCCTCGCTTCCAATTTCTTGATTTTTCTAGGTCCAAAATCATATTGGCATCCAGTTTTCTTAGTCAATACACCCAAGGCCTATGTATAGATAGAAACAAAGTTACGGAATCGCACCTATCTCCATCCCGATAGATTGAACTGGAAATATCCAATGCAAATAGACGCCGGTGTTCTTCGTAAATAGAAATGGATGCGGTATTGGTTTACGCGGATGTAAGAAACTATCCTTGAGTTTCAACTTTCTATCCTTAAATAATTATAAACTTAGCATCACGCACGTATTCCCCGAAGGGATATACAGAGGTGTACTAATGTACATTAGTACAACAGTTCACAGGTATGTTTTAGTCCCATGTGACAGGGTACGGGCCTATCCAACTTCGATCTGCTTACGCTTTTCTCGACCTAGAAGTCGAACCCAAGACCCTCTAGTCACGTTTTTTTAACCTTTTTTTTCTAGTATTTATTATACTGACACTAGCGACCTGGCCGCGGTTTCACCCGCGTTGCCCCATTCCTAAGAGTCGTAGCGTAATATTAAATAGCTTAAATCCTTCCTCTTGAATCACCCTATCTATTAAAAAAAACCGCTTCAAAATCCGTTGCGTAGTTTTAAAGATTTAAGCATACATAGGGACGGATAGACTACGACATCGACTTAGTTTTATACTATGTAGGGATGATTATAAAACTAACATACACTCAAGCTTTTTTCCCATAGGGGTGGCAGAAATTACAGACCGCCGGTTGCAACGATTCTTGCACACCTCTATTGCTTCATCCGCGTTCATACATCTTGTCATACACACCCGCCGATTGCGAGTACCTTCTATGCATCTGACCTTTTTGAATAATCTCATCGATAAGGTCGGTGTATGTCTTTCTAGGGCGTCCTCTCCCGGCGGCTTCTATGCTTTATCTATACTTATAATAAATCTGTAGAGAGGTCAATTCTGTACATGAAATATATTTCCAAATTTCCGGATTTCAACGAAACTTGGTACAATTGTTCTTCATACTCCTGGGCAGGTTATAGTATACTTTTCATCACGCTACGATCAATAGGAGCGGAGCACAATTAAAAAATGTTGCAAAAACGGGAAAATTATTTGATTATTTTGTTCTGGGAAGTGACATGGGTCGTTGATAAAGCGGGCGTAGCCGCTGGCGGAAGCTAGTATTCCATATTATTACATACATGCATACACTCACGCCTTTCTCCCACAGGGCAGTCTATAGTTTCTGCCTACCCCTGTGGGAGAAGGGTGTGAGTTTTTATTAATCTAAAGGAAATGGTCCTTTGTTACCGCTCTCCTGTAATCTTCCTTACTTCGTAGCTCGCAAGTAATTGCGAGGTAGCGCCCTGGCCGGAGAAAGGGGTGAAATTTGAGTCACGCGCCAACTAAACGTAGGTAGGACTCATAAATATTGTAATCAGACGAACGCAGTATTCCTTCCTAGTGAAATTTATTTAAATTCGTCCACTTATGTATTCGATCCTCTTTTTCTATGGATAGGCCTTAGAAATAAATATCCCATAGATAAAATCATAAGGTTAGATTTTATTTTCTTTCATGAATATTTTCCAGACTACCTCATTAGTCTAGTGGTTCCAAGCGCGACTGCTACGCTAGAGGTCCTGATTTCGATCCCCAGGTCGAGCAGTGTTATTGGGTTTTCTATGAAATTCTCAGAGGGTACTAAGTAACAGCTCGGCGTCGGATTTGTGCCCAGTTAATGGCATTAGGCTCACCCCCTAGTACATGGGACCTAAACATACCGGCGAACTGTGGGTGTACATTAGTACGCGTCTGCCTAACCCTTCTGAAAATACAGGCGTGATGATATGTTATATTTTCCAGCAATTTTTCCTAGTGCGGAGTGGCGGACTTAACAAGCCACTCGAACATCATGCATTAACATTATAATATTTTCTTTCACCATTAACCAAGTGAATATTAATTATTTATACATAAAAATACCTACATGTTATACAAAGATTACTATGTTAAGTGCTTACCATAACAAAACGATTTCCATACTAAAATTAACGCTTACTTCATACTAATTTAGGTAAAACACGAACAGGCACTTATCATTCATTATATAGGCACAACTTAGATTTTATTTAATTATGAATATAATATATAGGTAATAATGTGTCTTTTAAAACCTTGCCTCGGTTTGTTATTAAAAAATTTGATTGTCTTTATTTGACTAAATATCTGACCTTTTTTTATATGTTATGTTATGGCTTACGCTTGACCGCCAGTTCGCCTGATATTAAGCTATACTGCGATCTACGATGGAGCGCGCTTGCCTAAAAGAAACCGATTCACTAGTGATTTAAAGACACCCAGATTTATAACTATGGTGGTGTTTTGTTACCGCCGCTGTTATGTATGGCAGCATGTCTCCTATGCTGCCAGCCCAACTATTCCTCCTTAATTTACAGGGTCGGCAACGCGCGAGTGATCCCCTTGGTGTTGCCAGCGTCCATAGGCTACGGTAACCGCTTAGGATCAGGCGGGCCGTATGCCTGTTTGCCACCTTAGTGGTATAAAAAAAAGAAAAAAAAAGTGCCACGCACTGGCTGTATCAAGCTGGCTCGTACTGTTCATAGCAATGTAATCCTTAGCGTACTTATGGACTTTTGAGCGTTTACTGTACACGGTACCAGACTGATAGAATGTCCTAGAAGAATTAAGTAGCTAAACAAACAACAATTCATTAGACTAGGCCTCAGTTAATATTAATTGTATCGATGCAAACCAGTTCTGGGGTCTCTTGGGTCTGTCACACAGACTACTTATAGATGCTAAGGTCTCAGCTTAGGTCAAAGTTACATTCCTAAAATTGGTACATGACAAAAAGAAGATTTTAAAATTTGGCAAGCATAAGTGTTATTAGGAAGCCAGACACGAGGCGAGTTGAGCGAACCAGTGTGTCTCGCAGCATTGACTATAGATAATAAGTTATAGAATTTAGGGATTTAAGGAGCGTTCACCAAATCACCAGTACATCATTTGAATAGATACTTAATACGCCATTTTGGAAAATTCGTACCAGGATTTTGGCTGCCGGGAATAAGTCTATCCACACCTTTACGGTACATATTTCAGAGACGTATTCTCAACATTGTTCAAGATACGAGTTACGCAAAACACTATTATTATATTTCAGATATGTTTCGCAGAGTTTTCGAGACTCTAACAAGGAGATAATTGAACAAATGTATAATAGGTACCGCGACATTTGTGTCGTTTCGCTTTCGGAATCGGGTAAACGTGTAATAAATAGAGAGTTATATACTTTGATAATATAGTAAGGTTTGGTTTGGTTCTAATAAAACTTTTGAATGTTAAAACTTAAAGCGTTTAAAACACTCCAAAATGGGTATGTAATGTTTTAATTAAATATAATTTAAATTAATTAAACTGCCTCGTTAGTCTAGTGGGCCTGAAGGCGACTGGTTCGATTCCCAGGTCGATCAAAGTATCATCGCGTTTTTCTATGAAATTCTCAGTAGTAGCTCGGAGTTTGGGATTTGTGCCCGGTTAATGGCAATAGGCTCGTCCTCTATTACCTACATGGGACCCAAACATAATGGCGAACTGTGGGTGTACATAGTACGCCTCTGCCTTACCTTTCGGGGAATACAGGCGTGATGGTATGTAATGGGGAATGGGGAATGTCATGTTAACGTACCTAAGCATAGGTTTATACCCTTACTCTTTTAATGTTGCCATTTATAAGTACATATTGGAAGATTCCAAATATTCTCCCAAGTAAAGCGTTTAAATCAAAACTGAACAAGTCCGAATTCAAAACAATCCTTTCATTTACTTATTTCACTTTTTTTATGAGGTACATAGTAATACAAAGCCCCACAAAACTGTACAAACAGTTTGACGGTGGGATCAAGTTTAGTCTTACTAACATGACAAGCCTTACGTCAAATATTCTTCAGAAAGTACAAAGACTTATTAATCTGCCTGAAAACAACTTATACCTTTTGATAGACCCAAAGGAACAGAACTACTTAAAAGGGATTAATTCAAATAATCACAAATTAATAGGTCACTCTCTATCCCTAATGTCGGCAAAGCAGTTAAAAGTGGCTTTGGAAATTGGTGCGACTTGGCATTAAAACCATCACAGCGTTAGAGGTCAAAATTTCATTTTCCATAATGAATAATATCCTCTAAGTGCGGTCATATATCTCGGGATTCGGGAAATAATATCTACTTTGTGTTTCGTTTGAACGGGACAGTGTTTAGGCTAGTATAGTGGGTATGCCTCGAAAGGAAAGGCATTAAAATAAAATACATAGGTACCTAAGTAAGTTGAACAATGACTCATGATAAATACCCTTACTATATTATATTATAAACGTGAAAGTTTGTGAGTATGGATGTATGAATGTGTTGATGTATGAATGTTTGTTATTCTTTCACGCTAGAACGGCTGAACGGATCTGGATGAAATTTGATTGTAGTCTGGAATAACACAGGCTATGTTTTATCCACGTCGTACGCAATTCTAAAGTCCACGCAGACAAAGTCGCGGGCAGAAGCTAGTAATAAATAATGTACAATATACCTACCATCAACATTATAGATACCTTATTATAATATAATAATTATTTATACCTTATTTAGCAAGGCCCGTAAAGTCCCTCGATGTACAACAAAATAAATTTTGGTTTATGTCTGTAAAAAAGTATTCGAAGATGCGCAAAAAAGCAGAACCTTAGTGTCTTTGATTTTGAAACAATAAGTAAGTAGGTATATTTCCCGATCACATCAGACTTTAGACAGCTAAATAGATAAAAATAGGTTCTACAGCTTAGAATGTCGCAAACAGATGTCGCAGACAAACACACTCAGCTCATTTTAGTAACCTAAAATATACTCCCCAACAATGTTTTAAGACAATTCCTCGGTCCATAACTCTCGGTACAACGATAGTGGTAAGGTAAAGTAACCAACATAATAAATACTTAGTATGTACCTACCTACACCACTTTTTCTTTCTTACACCAAACGCGCAGTTAAAAAACAACCGCAAAATTTTGACACTCCTGCTACTTGCCTCCAGTATTTTTTATTAGGTGAATACTAGCCTCGTCTAAACGGGTCTAAAGTGAGACTAATGTCCCGTATCTTAATAGGAATCTCGGTCTCATAATGTCCAAGTCATCAGCGTTTTCCGAAAATACCCTTCTTAAAGACCATCACCCCAGTTTTTTGCTGATAGCTCCATTTTTTTAATAACCTCACTACGTTTGAATTTAAATTGAGTCTCTTAATTCGGTGACAACTGAAAACGTAATGTTAGGTAAGTTGAAATTCAAATAGCCAGGGGTTTAAAAGTACTTTGACTTTTAAACCCCTGGCTATTGACTATTGCCTGACCTCCAGTAATAAAATATCTAAGTAGGTAGGTACCTACCTACCTATTTTATAGATAGGTACCTAAGTGTTTTTATTATGTGTCCTATTGCAATAATTTTGTTCTACCATGCTACTTACTAATAGATTGGTACTAATTTAGAGACTAACCAATCTGATAATCACAAATACGTCACGTCACGGCGTAGGACATTTTTCTGTGATCAATCAAACCAATCTTACCAGGAAATAACAACAGCAATAGGAAAATAACTTACCTACTTGGTAGTTACCAAGTAGTTATGTACCTAACTAAATAGGTACCTACGTAGAACCTTTTTCTAAGGCCTAAGTGACAAATTATAGTATTGCAAGTAGTATTGCATAGAGAAAAATGTCTAATTATTACCCATTCATTACCTATTCATTGCTAAACACCGTGCAATTGTTATTATAGATTAAATTTGAATTTAACATAAACATTTAATTTTGTGATTTTGGCGGGCTTAAATCTTCTGTTTTCAGAAAACTAGATGGCGCTGTATAAACCACAGAGTAATAAAAAAAATGCGAGGTGATAAAACTTATGGTATGTTAAATATATAAAATTTATAGTAAATACATACATAGTCATGGTATATTTTAACTCAACAATTGTAACATATTTATTATTTATAGCCATGTTTCCTCTAAAATATAATCTGTGCAAGTCGATAAAACAGTGTATTATCCTTTCATATTTTGGATAAATGACATCTATTGAGTAATATGCGAACAATAATGAATCAACCAGAAAACTACTATTAAAAATACAAATGCTAACAGAACTTCGAGTATTTCCATAAAAGTGTCTTATATTCAAATCTTGTAAATGAGTACTATATTGTAACATGAATGACTCAAATGGATTAGGGGGTGTTGTGAGTTATTATTGCTTTCACGTAAATTAATTTATGGTAACTAGCGACATCTTTTGGTTTATTAAAAAAGATAATGTCTGTCATCTAACGGAAAATGTTGGCAACTCTGGATTAGTTCACATTCTTTCCGGAGCGCTCACAACCCAAACAATGAATACCAACATGGTGGCAATGTGCTACACAGTTTGAAAATGCAGGTCGTGTCATGCTTTGAAAAAAATCATTTTATACTCGGTTTTGGTGGAAAATGTCGGACCCTAAACGTGGTACTCTTATAACAGTGGGTGCTCCTAAAAGTGCAAAGAATAATGTGAACAAAACAGTGAGATTAACTATAAATTTGGATGAAAGCAACGAAAGTAAATATCCGGAGCTGAATTACAAGGAACTAGTCATTGCAGAAGAGGTAAGTTATAACAGAAAATCATAGCAATTTACGCAACCATACTGGTTTTCCAGCTCTTTGTGATGCAGGGGATCTGCTAATAAAAAATCGTACCCTAAACATTGTCAGAAAAGCAACCACAGCCGGTTTCATGGGGCCCAGTTGAAATCGTTTTAGGATATTTTTTGCTTACGTTACACGGTTTTGTATTAGGTTTGTGACATGAATTTGCGTCCACGGGCTGCTCGAGAAGCTCAGATAGCGGTCGCCATGTTTGCAACAATCATAGAAGTTCGTTGTCGGCTTAGAACATCATTTTACGAGAGCAATGTTTTGATCGCTAAGATGGTATGATTAAAGTTGTTTTTGGTCCAATATGAATAATTTTTACAATGTTATGCCATTTAAATCACTTGTATAAATAGTGCTGACGATATTGCATTGCATACGATATCACTATTACTCGCGAAAGTCTTGATATCAATGACCTAGGATAACCTACCAATTGAATACGGTATCCGGTAAAAGCAAGGTGCAATTTTAGGTTACATTTTTATTATTTAATTAAAATAAATTGTAAATGAAAGTCTGAACATATGTTTCTCAATTTGAGTGTACATAAGAAGTATTTAAGCATGTTTATCGTATGAAACGAGATAGAGACTGCGTGTAGGGAACAGATATACTACATTGCGTATCGTTGTACCGTTCTAACTCATTATTAGGATTATATGATTGAAATTAACCCATAAAAGGGGTTATTTATTATGTACTGAATGCGTTTATAGATTGTTTGGTTATGTATTTGTTTTCAAACTTGATCAGCAATGTTGCCAAGTTGGTTTCGCTTGCAAAATGCACTCGTTGGCAGATTGTATCACGACCTTTGCTTCTCGGCGAGCTTTTTTTATTTTCTTGTGCCTCTATTCTAATCGATATCAGTTTCTAAAGTATATAAACGTGCATAGGTTATGTATTGCGTGTACTATATACTTTTTTGCGCGTGTGAGCGTTTGACTATGTGAATGTATTGTTTTGAGTTAGCGTTGCATTTTTTACTTTTAGATTGTTTTTTTATTACATAGTGCGTGGGATGTACTTACTTATTATAAATATGTGTATAGATATAGTTTCAGGTTATTTTGTATGCGCCGCGGATTTTGTTATTTTTAGTTGGCGATAAAGATGTGCCTTTTAATTTCAACAAACTGGTTTGAAAGTCAGTGGGTGTTAGATTTTTTTTAGAGTGCGTGCGTGCAGTTTTTAACTCGCGCTTAGCTGTCAATTATGGCGCGCGATTATCGTTGTTATGACAACGTATTAAAGTCTATGATTGATTTACTACAAATTTTGGCAGAAATGATTGATAATTGTTTTGTAAATAAATATGTTACCTTTTTTATTATTGTTTTTTTATATATTGTATGACGTGTATATTTAACTCATATTGCATGTTATTGATTGCCAGATATAATTTAATAACAATCTGCCTATTTTAAGGTAGGTACCTATCTATTAGCTTTTCGGCCGCGGCTTCACCCGCTTTGCCCCGTTCCTAGAGTGGTAACGTGATGTTAAATAGCTTAAAATCTTCCTCATGAATCACGCTATCTAATGATGAATGGAATGAAAATGAAATAAGTAGTTTTTGAGTTTATCGCTTTCAAACAGACAGACAGACAAGTGCGGCGGGGAGACTTTCTCTATTATTTAGGCACGTAGGTCTACATTACGTAAGGATAATTTTTTGAGCAATACCTATTTAAGTAAATAATTTAGGTAGGTACCTACCTACCACCTACTTCATTTATTTTATTCTTTCACCACCTCACTATAATTTTTTTGTCAAAAACTGGTAACCCTTGAACTGTTAAGTTTAAACAATTAAAAGTCGAAATATAGCGCTGTCTTATATCTTTTTAGGGTTCCGTAGCAGAAAAGGAAAAAATCGAACCCTTATAGGATCACTTTGTTGTCCGTCCCTCCGCCTGTTCGTCCATCCGTCCGTCCGTCTGTTTGTAAGACCCTTTATCTCGGGAACGCGTGGAGGTATGGAGTTGAAATTAAAACCATATCCTACTCAGGTCTACAGTCCCTTAAATCTGTGAAAAAATCAAACCTCTAAGTTAAAGTAAAAAAAAGATACGGCCGCCTACTCCGCAAAAAAAGGTTATAGGTAGGTATTTTGACACTCGAGGGAATCAAAATGTATAGGGTACCTATTTTCCATTGACCTAGAACTATGAAAGGCAAGTACCTAATACCGTCTTATACCTATGTATTACAAGTAGGTACCTATAGGGAAAAATTTGAAAACTACATTTGTAATTAATTATAATATGTACCAACAAATTTGTACGGAACCCTCGGTTGGCGAGTCCGGACTCGCACTTGTCCGGTATTTTTATATGTAGGAATTTTGACAAATTAGATCTCCTAGGTAATCATGATGACGTACTGATTATGATTCATAGGTTCCTACCTACGAGACAACTAGATAGGTATGTAATTATCTAGGTATGAACCTATCAGTATCACGTATTTTATATCTACGTAGGTACATAGTAGGTATGATCCAATACGTTATAGGTAAGTAATGAATTATTTTTGTTGAACAATTATCTACCTGCTAGGTACCTACATTAAATTTGGCTTATGTCAATTGCAATGTCATGATCAATCTTTTGACTAAGTAGGTTTGGGATTTACCTAGGTAGATATCTAACTACCTGTTTATTCACCTATGGACACAACAATCTACTAAAGTTTCATCACAATCAAATGAATGGTTTAGGAATGGATACAAGACAAACATACAAACATTCATTTTACTATACCTAGCTAGCCATAACCTACCTAGGTACATAGTTTGAACCAAGCTGCATAGTTATCAGCCTACCAAATGTGAATACCTTAGCCTAAGACATAGGTATTAGGTAGGTAGATAGATACCTAGGTACTGATATTAAAAACCACAAAGATATTAAGACAAACCTACTTATAACATTCTTAATTGATTTATTTATTTATTTAGCACATGGAGGACTAATATGAATAGGACTATTATGTGCATTAAAATAAAGTTTGAATTTGATTGTCATTTTTACAGAAAAACTAGCTATCTATGCAATGGCACAGATATCTGATAGTGTCCCTTCCTGATTTGATTCTTAATACAATTAAGCCTCAAAGACTCCGGGTGTACAAGAAAGAACAATAAATTTTAAATTATGTCTGCATTTGATGGCTTGAAATATTTCAAGTCCTATTATTAGGTGTATGACATAAAACATAAGAGGAATTAGGTAAGTACTTAGATATGTAAATAATCTACAGTACCTATCTATATCTTAGGTCTCTTACAAAGTGATCCTATAAAGGTTCTGTTTTTTCCTTTTGAGGTATGGAACCCTAAAAAGCAGAAATAGCTTGGTGACGTGCCATTAGACTGGCTTCGGGTTCAAATCTAAGGCTTCTCTACCTTTTCACAGTCATTTGTTAACCTAGTAATGCCCATAATGTGAAGACACAAAACAAAATCTATTGTCTTTGGGGGTCAGAATGGGTGTTGCTGAATTGATTCAAATCAACATGATTTTATTAAACTGTATTAAGTATGTAAAGGTATGACCTGGAGACCACAATGTACCTATTATATTAATTAAAATTAGGTAGGTAAATAGGTACCTACTTTGTGGTGACCTATAACCACATTTCAGTAAGTAGCACCTTTTTGGTCTAAGTCAGAGCTTCCCAAACTTTTTCATCTTGTCCACCACTTGCCATTTTTTCCGTTTTGAGTTTTTCACCACACCCATTTACATCCAATGGATTTCTATTTCTTTCCCCCCTGACATGGACCCCTTGCAGGTCGTCGTCGACCCCTGGGGGTCGATATGACCACTTTGGTTATCACTGGTCTAAGTCGTGGATTCCCAGGAACTGTTTACATGTATCTACAGAGCTAGGTTTTTCCAAGTTTACATCACAAAAGAATGAATATACCTAAGTACCTAGATATTGAAGTCTGTCATACTTATTAATGAAAAATTGTTGAATAATCTAGTTGCAAGTATGGTTGTTGAGTGAGAGGTCTTCAGTTTGATTCCTAAGTTGAGCAGTGTTATTCTCAGAGTTGGTGCCATTAACCGAGCACATGCTCAGTTAATGGCAATAAGCTGAAGCTACTAAATGGGCCTTAATTATCAATCATCACTCATAAACTGCCTCATTAGTCTTATTAGTCATAAACACAACTGCTAAGCTACAGGTCCTGGGTTTAGTTCCCAGTTTCAGCAGTGTTACTTGGTTTTACTACAAAAAAACTGACTGCTTCATTTGCCTCATAATCCTGAGCGCGACTGCTACGCGAGCAGTGTTATTGGATTTTCTATGAAATTCTCGGTAGTAGCTTGAAAATTTTTTCCAGGGTTCATTAACCCTGCCCTAACTTCACCCCCTATTACATGGGACCTGAACATACCAGCAAACTGTGTGTGAACGTAATTATATTATTAGTACACCTCTGCCTAACCCTTTGGTGAATACAGTCGTGATGTTAATCATAAATATCAATGTAAAATCAAATAACCAAATCATTCCTCCAAAATTGATTAAAATAACATGTCAAGATAACAATAATCTATAACTTTCAATATTCTTGAAAATAGACCAAGGTGAAATGTTATGCAAATTTCAGCCAATCAGAGCATGCCTATGGCCGTCACAAACATTCTTATTGGCTGACTGTCATGTGACAGCCATTGTTTTGAACACCTACCTATAAAAATATTAATTAATCCTGTAGCACATAGTTACATCACTAAAAGTGAATACTAGATGTTTGCTGTCTTCATTCGGCAAATCAATAGATTTTCCAGTGTCTGTAATTGATTATTTGATGGATCGATGAAAATTACAGAAATTTTAATTTTTACTTTTTATAAAAACATTGACTTAACATAATATACCATCACGCCTGTATTCCCCGAAGGGTTAGGAAGGAGCGTACTAATGTACACCCACAGTTCGCTGGTCATGTTTAGGTCCCATGTAATAGGGGGTGAGCCTATTGCTATTCAATCCATCAATCAAATCAGCCTATTACCGTCCACTGCTGAACGTAGGCCTCCCCCAAGGAGCGCCAACCATTGCTATTAACCGGACACAAATGTAGACTCCGAGCTGCTACTGAGAATTTAATAGAAAAACCCAATAAAACTTTGCTCGAATTGGGAATCGAACCCAGGACCTCTAGCGTAGCAGTTGCGCTTGGGACCACTAGACTAATAAGGCAAACATTGACTTATTGGAATTAAATGAATCTTTAAAAAAAATACCTCAGGCAGGATTCATAGCTGCAATTGTTAGATTTCAGAATACAAAATACCAAATCATGGATTTGTAGTCTTTTGCTTAGTAGGTAATTTCATTTCCTTGACAAATCTAAGGTCTGCCTAAAAGAATATCACATCCATTTAATGGAAATTACTTGATTGGTTTACTGAAAAAGCTAAAAAGTATACACCTTAGTTCAAATTGTTACATAGATACACACTGATATAATTATTAATTAATACCTACTTGACCTAGATAATCATTATCCACATTACTAAGATCATGAGTTAGTGTATTAAATCATTTTAAATATACATATATTCATAGTTTAATTCATTAATTCGCATTAGTGAGCAAATAACAATAGGTCAACCATTGTGTCTGTACTTAATTTGAATCTTGATGGGAAACAGAAATTAAACTTATGCTTATCCTTTGTAATCTAAGTACTTATAATATTTTATTTTCTGAATTTAGACAATTTGATTTTAAAGGCTTGTAAGGTTAATCCAAACTCCGAGCCGCTACTGAGAATTTTATAGATAAACCCAATACTTAACACTGCCATTTGTAACCTAGCTAACTTAAATAAATCCTACCAGTGACAGAGTTGAATTTCAGTTGAAAAAATCGACTGCGGACAAGATTAGAACCTGCTTCTTTTGGTTAGAGACACCAGACGCTATGACCACTAACCCCTGCGAGTGTCTGGTATATCTAACCAAAAGACGCAGGTTCGAATCCTGCTCACAGTCGAATTTTTCCTTCACTGAAATAACTTTAAAATCTTAGTATCTAAAACGCAAAAAGATACCTAGGTATTTTTTTGTTAAAGTATGATTTTGGACTTATGTTGATCATAATAATTACCACTATAAGAATTATAATTTATTAGTCACGAAATGTTAATCTATAATTTCTACAAAGTTATTATACCTGTCTAGGCACATAATATGCATGAGGAATTCATTGTAAATGACAAAGATCTTGACCTACTGAATATATACATCATTTTATGACATTTACATGACTAGTTACATAAACAGAAAGAAACCAAGCTTCCTAAGAGCGCATAAAATGTACAGTACAGTCACGAGCAAAATTATATGTATACACTTAGCAATAAAAATGTAAAGGCCTTTTTTTTTAAAGTACTGATTGAAATTATATGGTGTTACGGTTAAAAATTTTATCGTGCTGTTCTCAAAGAGTCAGGTTAAGAGCACCCTAAACCGACGATCATGCTTGACGAGGTTAATGAACGTAGATGAAGCGACAGTGTGTATACCTACATAGTTATGCTTGTGACTGTACATGTTGTCAGATAAGGATAAAATATAAGTTGGTAAATCAACAATGTATCTATGTGCTTGTGTTTATGTGTGTGTGTGTATGTGTATAGCTATTTAATCCAAATAGGAAATAGTAATGTACTCGTAATATGTGTCATCAATATGTTTTATTTCAATGAGACCATTCAAATATGTACTTTTATGAAGTCTTATACTAGTTGAACAGTTCTAAAAAGTAGGTCTTATTGAGAAGAACCTGAAAGAAACTCCATAAGTAATAATAATAATTCTTTAAATAAAATGATTTTAGTAGTCTTATTTTTTCTTCAATATTCTTCTTGGTTTACAATTTTGTTCTAAATAGTTTTTGAGAATATGTTACTAGCAATCACATGAATATTGATAGCATTAATTATTTGATAGCATGAAAACTAAACTAACTCGATTTCAGAATGCATTTAAAGGTCTTATATTTTAGTTGCAAAGGATATTCAACCATTTGTTATAGCTTTAAAGCAGCCTATTCCACTGGTAATTTCTACTTAAAAAGCTTAATGAATTACTGAATACTGAAGTATTGAATAACTCATTAGTGCATTTAAATATAAAACTAACGATAAAAAATAAATGAGTGCTATTTGGGATTTTCTTTTTACTTCGGGTAGCAACAGGATTAGCACTTTCTGTACACCAGTTGTATTTAATAATTCCTAATGTATGTTTCAGAGAAAGAAGAGAACAGAGAGAGAGAATGGCAAGACGGCTGGGCTGGACCCGTTCTCCGACAATAATGATGACGTGGAGCGCATTGCCAGGAAGTTTGAACAGAAATATGTAAGTAAATCATACTGTATCATACGGCCAGCGGCTCCCAAAGTTAACTGGACCGCGAATCATCTTATAAAACTTCCAAATCCGGGTCTCACCTCTTTCATGATGGACTATTTAAATGATTTTTTTCAGGACCCATCCCATATTCGCTCCTTTTCCAATATTGTTTGGGAAATGTTGCTGGAGATGTGTGATATATGTATATTATTTTCACAAGCTAAAAGCTGTATACATCATGGGGAAATAATGTGTTTTGTTTCTGATATAAACCTTTTTACACCCTTTATTTCCGACATTTACCGGGCTATATGTGTAAATAGATTTTATTTTGAATCCGATACAAATTCAAAGATTTAGTTTCTATCTGGCTAAACCGATTTACTAAAAGTTTATGTAGGTACGTTACTGTAAAAGCCCTACTTGTGTTATAATGCCATGGCAAGGTACGTTTCTTTTTTAAAATAACCTCGCAACCTAACCTAACCTTGGTGGAATATGGACTTCTGAGTTGGTAAATATTAGGATTTACCGTAGTCCGGACTTTTACTGTAACATGTATAGATGTCTACGTATGTATACATGTTTATGTATACTAAAAGTTTGCCTTTTATGTAATGTTACGATATTTCAGGGCGGCAAGAGCACATACGGTCGCAAGGGCAGATCGAAGCACGACGATTTTGCGGACATCGGCGCAGGCTACGATGAGAATGACTCCTTCATCGACAACACACATGGAGTTAGTATTGTTACAACAAACATAAAATACCATCACGCCTGTATTCTCCAACGACTTAGGCAAAGGTGTACTAATCTAGATCCACAGTTCACCGTGATTTTTGAAGTGAAAACTCATTTAGAACAAAAATCATGCAACTCGCGTCATCGTCAGTCGTCACCGAACGCTTTCCATGAGCTATATGTATACTGTGTATATAATATGTGTACTTTTTTGGTGAAAAAAAAAGCGTGAAACTCGCGTCATCGTCACTGCGCGCTTCCCACTTATCGACGATACAATTCGCAAGTTACTTAGTTTTCACTTCTATCGGCAGTCTCCAAAGACTGCCCCGTTTTTTTTATGGGATGTGGGCAAACGAGCAGACGAATCGCCTGATGGTAAGCGATTATCGCCGCCCATGGACATCCGCAACAACAGAGGAGTCACAAAGTGCGTTGCCAGCCTTTTAAAAGGGGTTGGGCCTCCGGTATCCTCACTCACTCAACGAAACACAACGTAAGCGTTGTTTCACGCTGGTTCTCTGTGAGGCCGTGGTATCACTCCGGTCGAGCGTGGCTCTCCCACGGAATATTTAGATCCCATGTAATAGAACTGACTTTTCGAAGTAATGTATGTAAGCACGTGATAATTTACTATTAAAATTGTCACGTGCTTAAACGGTGTACTAAAACATCGTGACGAAACCTGCATGCCTGAGAGATTTTCTCTATGGCGTATGAAGCCTGTCAACCAGGACTAGGCCAGCATGGACTATAACCTAATCTCTCTCATTCTGAAAGGAAACGTGGGACAATATAATGGGTTGATGTAATAATAACGAAGCCGATCAACTGATCTGCAAGGTTAAGCCGCGCTCACTGCGGTCGGTCTGTGGATGGGTGACCATTCTTAACACATCTAGACCTCTCCGTGCCTCGAAAACCACGTAAAGCCGTCGGTACCGGTTGTCATATGAACATCTATTGCTAGTGGTAGTCATACATACATACATACATACACTCACGCCTTTCTCCCACAGGGGTAGGCAGAAACTATAGACTGCCACTTGCTACGATTCTTGCGCACTTCTTTTGCTTCTTCCACATTCATACATCTTCTCATACATACACGCCGGTTGCGAGTGCTACGCACCTGAACTTTTTGAAGGATTTCGCCAATCAGATCGGCTATCGGTATTACCCAGAAATTGGGTTCCGGAGGCCTGATGACATTCGCTCCGTGTAAAATATTGATGATAGTCAGCTGCATTTGGTTAGACTGCATTTGGGAAGCCGATCCCAATATAGTTGGGAAAAGGCTCGGAGGATGAGGATGATGGTGTAATAGGAATAAGCGAAGCGAGCCTATTGCCATTAACCATACATAAATCCTAACTCCGACGAGCTGCGACGGTTTTCTTACAGCTACTACAGTAATGAGCAAGTAAGTATATAGTTATACTTCTTAACGAATAACCTCAGTACTTTCACAATATGTATTTGAAGCAAAGGCAATTACGTTCAAATCCAAAATAGGACTATGTGGGTCAACCGGTATTTTAGAATAGGGACTGTCGCACCGGAATACACAATCGAGTCCAGAAGAATGGCAATTTTAGCATTAGTCGGTTATTTATAACGCGACTAGAAACTGCTTGAATCGATACAATTGAGTCAGTCCCGTTTTGTTTGGAAAAAAGGTGGACATAAGTTTCCGAAAGATAAAGCTGTCACAAAACACTAATTCATTGACCCGTAACTCATATTTGTAACCGTAACTCATAATTAATCTCAGGTATTGTAAAATATTTACTAAATTATTCTAAACTAGCGACCCGCCCGCAGTTTCACCCGCGTTGCCCTATTCCTAAGAGCCGTAGCGCAATACTAAACAGCATAAAAGCTTCCTCTTGAATCACTCTATCTATTAAAAAAAACCGCTTCAAAATCCGTTGCGTAGTTTTAATGATCTGAGCATATATAGGGACGGAGAGACAGCGGGAAGCGACTTTGTTTTATAATATGTAGTGATATTAATAAAACTGCGTAACCCACCCACAAACAGTGTAATTTGACATTTCGGAAACCTCACGCTACACTAACGGCGAATTCAGACGCGATAGCCCTCATTGTGTGTGTATTAGGGTGAATGAGGATTCCTCTTCCTCATAATGCGGTAGTTCCTAATTTTTTTGTGATTCCACATTGTCAAAATAAGGCATACAATATTCCTATGCTTCCTTTCTTTTCTAAAAATCTTTTATTTTTATTTTCAATTTGAAATCATAGGATCTATGTTCCTCATCCGCATACTCTTCCTCATAACCACTTCCTAATCAACCTTAGTGTATGAACTCACACTGCCGGCCGGTCAGACGATTTGTTAATTTTCATACTAAATTGTTTTAGTACGATGAGATGATCCCGCCAGAATGCGACACCTTGCATGGCGGTTTCTACATCAACTGTGGGTCGCTGGAGTTCAAGAGTGTGGCCGAGAACCAAGCGATATCTGATGGAGAGCCTGGCGGCAGCAGGAGAAATAAGGTGAGAAACCAACCCTTCCTTCTCCGTACTATACAACAAATAAACATATATATATTTAGACTTCGGCAAACGAGCCACCTGATGGTAACTTAACTTCGAAATATGGTCTTTGTTGAATTCAACATTCAACAAAGACCATATTTTACCGACTCGAACAAGTTATTAAGACTAAAAAGTACTTTCACTGCCTACATTGATACTGTATAAGATCTGAAACTTAATCCATCAAAAGTAGTTCCTTTTATTTCAATGTGTGTCAGTAACCAGACGAAACTAAAAAATATTATTTTTCTCTTTTCGGTTATACTTTATTGATATGTTTCGAAATTTATTTTTTATTTTCATTTCATGTATGGATTTTCTTGTCGGATTCTTCTCCATAGTATCTTTAACTTAACTTAAGTTTTTTGGAACCGTGCAACTAGAGTCAATAACGTTTCATAAACGCTTGTAAAATCTTATTTGAAATAAAAACATTTGAACTTGAATGTTACATTATATTGTCTCAATTCTAAAAATTGCATTTTAATGACACTGTTGTAAAATTATTAATGTCATCGTCAAACAATTTTACAGAGGCGTATATCTTCAAGCAGTAGCGAAGACGCTTCATCAGAGAGTTCTTCGGAATCTAGCCGAGATGTAAAAGACCCGAAAGCAATCGCTAACGGCGACGTCGACCTGCACAAGACTGAACATCGGAAGAAGGTAAACTTATATCAATATATTTTCATACCAACAAGAAGTCCAACCCTATTAAAGGTGAAAGAACTTTGCAGCTACGTTAGTAGCTAAGCTAATAATATTCTAACTAGGGATGGGCAAATGAAATCAAAATCGATATTTTTAAACAGTATCGATAACTATCGAGTGAAATATATTTAATTTAATATTCCAACATAGTATCGATATATCGGTGATTAAGAGTATTGACGATATCATTATATCGATATTGTATGGCCAACTCTAGTGCTAACCTTATTGTCTTGCCATTCCAAGGGTAATGTAGCCAGTGAAATTACTTCACAAATGAGACTTAACAACAGCTGAGGTCTCAAGATGACAACGCGCTGGCACGTATCCTTCTTTATGAACATTCGTACAATAAAAAAGTAAAAGAAAAAGTTTAGTCTAAAAAGTCTGACTTTTAAGTTATAGGTCTCGAGTTCGATCTCAGACTTTTCTAAATCATGTGTGTATTAATAATAAATTATCAATTGCTTGAACGGTGAAGAGAAACATGGTGTGGAAACCAGATTGCCTAAAAGATTTTCTCGACGGCGTGTTAAGTCTGCCAACCCGCACTATACCAGCATGGTAGACTATAGCCAAACCTCTCATCATGAGAGGAAGCCCTAAATTATCAAGGTAACAATTCTTTATCTTTTTATAAACTTGGGTTTGAATGTTCTATGTTAGGTGTTTTTTTTTTTACTTTTAAAGGATAATATATTTAAATACACATATGTATTTAAATATATTATCCTTACTGATATTATAAACGTGAAAGTTTGTGAATATGGATGTATGGATGCTTGTTACTCTCACGCCACAACCAGCTGGACCCAATTCTAAAGTCCACGCAGACAAAGTCGCGTGCAGAAGTTAGTATACTTATAATTATATTGTTTTTGTAGAAGTTGAATTGAATTATTCATATACACTGCAGTTAAACTGTTTGGAACGGTTTTATCTGAGGATGGCTATCTAGGTGGATCATCAGATCTTACTAGTGAAGAAACTAGACTTTAATGCACTCGTTGTAAGCTTCGTCTATAACTGCACCGTTTGAGAGAGTCTGGTGGGCTGAAATTTCCATTAATTATTATTTGATTAGTGATTGTAGCATCTCTAGTGTGATCATTTTAATGCACCTCCGAGGTTGCGCATTGCGCTTGTGATTAGTTTATATGTTTAGGCGTGGGTAGCACAGGAAGGGTTCCAGAAGAATAAGTTAGCTCCCACAACCTCTCAATAGTGTGCGAAAAATGGTCATCGGGGGGATTTTAGTGCAGTAAAAATCCCACATATCCCGAATTCCTCTCTAGTAGGCACCTTTTGAAGGTTACCTCCTCGCAAAAATGAGGGCTGCGCCTGTGACTGCTGAGAACGCGCTAATTACAGTACTGGATTGCTTAACAGTTTTGGACAGTCCAGAGAGGACGTTTTTGTATTCTAAAATGAAATAATTTATTTTCGTTGTCAGAAAAACAAGAACATTGATACAAAGAAATGTAAGAAAGTTCGGCGCACCGACTCATCAGCAGCTACGTCCGGGAAGCAGACTTCTGATGGTATGTTCAGTATATTTATTACTTTTAAACGAATAAAAGTGGAGGAGGTTCACGATCCCACTATATTTTACTTATTGGTATGTGTTACCAGATATTTCATTGTTCCTGAACGATTTCAAAGTTTCTTTTTTTTATATGATACCTACATTATACACGAATAATATTATTGGTGTTCACAAAATACTTGTCACACAAGTCGTTTCTTTTTTCTAAAAAGTTATATCAGTTGGTAGTACTTTGCCATTAAAACATTCCCTCCACCTGTTATTACTTTGAACCTAAAATACAACAGCGAACAGTTTATTCTACATAGTACATCTCTGCCTTAACTTAAGGGGTATATTATGCGTGCTAGTTAATTTTTATTAAATTTTCGCTAACACATGCTAAACATTTCCAAAGATATAATTTTTCTTCCATAAAAGGCGTGATAGGTCAATTCAAAGCTGTTACCGACTCTTTCCTCAAAGGGCATTGCCCTGTGTTGTGACTGACACTGATACTATTTTGATACTAAAACAGTCTCTGGACGAGACCATGATTCTTTGATTTTGTTTCGATGTTTCTTCACAGAGGTCGTCACTAAGCACGCTATCGAGTACTAAAAATCTAAGGCGATTCGCACACTGCACCGCATTAAGCAGCGTAGCGGGGGAGTGCGAGTTCTTACGTTGCTTAACATTATTTCTTTGTATTTAAAATTTGCATGCGTGCAACACACAGAAAACCTCCGCAGAAAAGCTCCGTTACCAATGTCGCCACGCACCACGCAGCGTAGAGCGGGGCAGTGTGTGAATCGCCTAAAAGTATAATTAAAATATCTATTGATTTTTTCAGACAACGCTCACGGTGACGGAGAGAGTGCAGATTCGCGTACATCGCAGTCAGACTCGCTCACGTCAAAACCAGCTCCTAGCTCCGAAAATGCAATCACATCTGATAGCTCCAGGTAAGTATTACTTATCAGAAGTTCCACTTTTATTCACGACTAGATGTCCCCCCGGCATGCGTTGGAATGCCTCTTTTATCTTTTTATTTCGTTATAAACCTTCCCAAACACACACACAACAACTCATCAAAGTTTCATCGCAATAGCATGAATGCTTTAACAATGCAAAGAGGACAAACATACAAACATTCATTTTTATTTATATTCATAAGCTATAAGAATTTATGGATCCTCGGCCAAATTAATGAAAACTATTTAATGACCGTAAAAAATGTTATGCATCATACAGAATAAGAAATAAAATTATATGAAATATAGCGACCCGCTCGCAGTTTCACCCGCGCTGCTCCGTTCCTAAGCCTATAACCTTCCTCGATAAATGAACTATCCAACACAAAAATATTTTTCATAATTGGTTCAGTAGATCCAGAGATTACCCCCTACAACCTCACAAACTCATAAACTTTACTGCTTTATAATATTACTTCTCTAAAATATTAAACGATTTATTTAAATGAGGCAAAATGGAAAGGATACAAAAAAAAATACGACATTTTCCCAATTATATTGGGATCGACTTCCATTCTAGTCAGATCCGACTAAATATTTTACACCTAGATGCTTCCATATATGACACTTAATAGTTATCATCGTCAGCCTATATTCCACACCACGCCACAGAGCCCGATCTTCGGCTTTTCTCATCCATTCACTGCCAGCTGCCTTCGGCAATAGTTATATTGAGGGTTAATTCCTGAGCAATACCTACCACCTTAAATGATCTGTCAATCAACTATGGGTATCTTTTTACAGGGATACGGAAGCTAAAGTGGAAATAAAGCTGCCGCCGCTAGTGGTGCAAGTGTTGGAGTCATTGGAGGCGTTCGTCAGCCGGCATCTCGCGCAGAACCCCAACACGCCGCGGAAGCAACTGCTCACACACACTGATGAATACATTGCCAAGTAATTTTCCTCTTTGTTCTTCGTGTATGTTTATGGCAGTTCCCAATAACAAATCCGTCGACAGATTTGTTTACTAGAGATATGATATAGCTCTAACTGAAAAGCAGCGCTGTGGCATATTGTTTAATAATGTCGCAGCATTAAGCTGAGTTAGGCCTTTTTTGGCCTTGTGCAGGATTTTCTTAATTTGTTAATTAAGCACCATGTAGCAAATATGATTTGTCTATGTGAATCTGAAATAAAAAAAAATCTTTCTTTCTTTCTATAAGATATGATTTTTTCACACAAGTAATGTCATAATCTGGTTTCTAGTAAGCTATCGACGGATTTGTTTTTGGGACTGGTCGTTAAGCGGGTTATATTCGACGCGGCAATATGATAAATTTATTGGCGTAAAATGAGTATTTTATCCTTATAAATTTATTATTTCAAGGGGAGGTCCTTATTAGAAAAAATAGTGAATAAGGAATACTCAAAAACGTTTCGATTTTGATGATCACGAAAACTGCATTATTATTATTAGCCGTGATCCTGTCACTACAGGGCACAGACCTTCCTTTTTTTCTTCCACTCTTCCCGGTTACATTGGATTTAAAAAATGTATATTCCTAGGTAAATTGTATGCATAGAATATGTATTTGTTGTCGTGCTGAGAGTTGTCATCGCTCACTTTTACTTGTATGCTGCATCACCTGTTATAGGAATAATATAGTTGTATTGTGTGGTCAGGCTGTCGCGCGCGCTGTCGGGCGCGTCGTGCGAGGGCCGCGGGCGGCGCGCGGCCTGGGCGCGGGCGGCGCGAGCGCTGGGCGAGCCCCGCGCCAGGCTGCTGCAGCGCCTGCCCGCTGCTGCTGCTGCCGCTACTGCTGCTGGTGCTGGCCACGCCGCCACCGATACACGTCAGTCCCTAACATAAACCTTTAACTAGTTACGCTTGAAATACTAATTTTCTTTCACTAAAAGTTTATATTTTTAAATTTTTAATTTTAAATAGTTATTCTGCTATTCGGGGTTGAAACAAATCCAGCAAATCAAAGATCATAGAAATCCGTCCAGGAGTTATGGTGTAACTAACCCGACTGTTTTATAATAATTATAAAGATGATAAAATTATTCATTATAGTCTATTCCAATCAAAACTGAAAACTTTGTAAACAAAGTGATTGAGTGAAATTTAGTGATGTGCCTATTGCAAAACATAATGTATATGAACAAATGAGTGAATGGATTTTTTCTTTCGATAGAATAAACTTGATTAAAAGATGTTGGTTTCTTTACATCGACATCGACATTAGTACCTATGTATAATAACACTTATTATAAATATAATATTAGTATACTGCTTTACTTACTACTTATTACTATTACTATACTTATTACTATACTTATTACTATTACTACTATTTGATTTTTACTACTGTTATGCTTTCAAATAAGTATTTTGAGTTGGGAGATAAAGGAATTAAGCCTACTGCATCATTGAGAATGTGTACATTGCATAATATTATTGATAAAAATTAAAAGAAATCCCCAAATAAAAATCTCACAACCGAAAAAAATTCTATATAATGTCCATTTACGTTTAATTTATATAAGTAGAATATTTAATCCGTCAAAATCAATAATAAATAAAAAAAATACGTGTGGCACTCGGGGACTGCCGCGGTAAAGCTATTACATAGCGTTTTTTATCAACTTATGTAATACAACCAATGCCACCTAAAGGCGGGTTGCTGAACTAAAGAAACAAGCGTGTTACTATTTGTACACAATATTTGATTCTCTATTACTTTATGATATCCTAGTACCAGAAGAAATATTTCAGTCTTTTTCTTACGAAAACAATTCACCTCCTATACTTTATGTTATTCTAGTACTTGGGAGCTAAAACTTAAAAAAGAGACAAACGTGTTAGGTTTTTTCGTTACGGAATTTCTGGATTCGGTCCCCACGCTCAAGGCCCACGATAAAAGCTATGCAATAGCTTAAAATGATTAAATATCGGGAAAATACAAAATACAGGTATCCTATTTTATTCGATCTAGTTTCAAATAAATTATGATATAATAAGCGTGTTACAAAAATGAAATGTTGTCAATTGGCATAATGCCATAATAGGTTGCCCTCTTCACGTTTTTGAATCTGTTTTTCATTCATTCAATATCGTACAGATCAGCACGTCACTAAAGCTTTAGAAAAAAAAAACTGTCAAACTAATACAAATTTTCTAGATTCGATGATTTTTACATATTTCAGTAGAAATTGCAATAAAAAACGAGTTAAATATGAAAGTGACAGTATTTACAAAGATTCCGACATCAGAATGTAATGAAGTGATAACGAAATCAGTATGAAATTGACGATTTTATGTTGAGTGATGGTTTGTTTACAAAGTTTTCAGTTTTGATTGGAATAGACTTTACATCTTATTGTTTGCAGCTCAAAATTTTCGAATAAAAAGAATACTGTTAATATTAAATGATTATTTTTGAACACCAGTATAACGCCTTTTACACAATCCTGGTTTAGGTACAAAGAGGCAAACAGCAATCTCCCCAGTAATTAACTTCTACTATATATAAAAATTACATCGAAAATTGTAATCACATAAAAATAAATATTGTGTAATAAAATATATCCACTGCCTCTGACTGCTTCATTAGTCTATACGCTTAAAGTCCTGGGTTCGATCCCTAGGTGGACCAAAGTGTTATTGGGTTTTTCTATGAAATTCTCAGTAGCAGCTTGGAGTCTGGATTTGTGCCCGCTTAATGGACTCGCCCCCTATTACATGGGACCTAAACATACCGACGAACTGTGGGTGTACATTAGTGCCTCTACCTAACCCTTCGGGGAAATAGTATGTTATGTAAAATATAATATCCATCCACAGATGCGCCAGCCACTACAATTGCTCAATCTACATCTACAACCACGGCCAGTTCAACGACGACAGCAACGGTCGCATCAACATCGACGACAATAGCGGCACCATCATCAACAACAACAGCTACAGTAACAACACACAGCAACAAACGCAAAATTGATCATGATCTTGAAGATTTTGACCCTGATTTGCTCAGTGCTGAAGAAAAAGAGGCTATGATAGATGAAACCCTGCTCAGGTGATTATAATTGTTTTACTTGAATGTCAAATCAAATATTTTATTTCAATTGACAACACATTTCATTTTTTTAAAACCCATACAAGTATTATAACTACACTACACACTAAATTAGATTAAAAATTATAATACCCGTATTTTTTCCGATATTCAATCATTTTCATATTTATTTTCGATTTTGACATTCGTTCTTTCTGACGTCATTTGTACGGTTAAACGGTGAAATGAGGTCATTTTTCTGACCCTTCAAAAATATTCTTATGTCAGTTTAGCATTTGTCATAATTATTCATAACCTTACATTATGAAATAAAAAATTGTTTTTTTTTTCTTTCAGGTTAAAAGCGTTGATAGAGGAGCGTAAGGCGTCGATGATAGCGAATTACAACGCGGAGTGTGAAAGAGTAGAAGAAGAAAGGTAGGACTATTTTTTTATATTAATTTGTTACTATAAAACACACACTTTATTGAATTGCTATAGTGTTTGCTGAAGATAATGACATGTGTATAAATGGTTTACAATATTTGAAACCATATACAAAAGTTAAAAATCAACACATACTAAATGCTTTGTTCTGAATGACTGACTGACGGAACAATGCACAGCCTAAACTGCTGCTTGTGGAGACCTGAAACTTGGAGGGTGAGTTTTTCGACCGACTTCACCAAAAAGGAGGAGGTTCTCAATTCGACTGTTTTTTTTTTTATGTTTGTTACATCATAATATAATAAATAACTTTCAAGTGAGTGAACCAATTTTGATGATACTTTTTTTATTTGAAAGCTGGTACTTCCCGTGTGGTCCCATTTTTTTGTGGTCAATTTGGTCCAGTTCTGATAATGGCATCCATGCGAAAACCATATAAGAGTTGATGGCTTCTGCGCCACGTGTTGTGGGTTCGATGCTTACATGGAGCAAATATTTGTATGATCTACAGGTAGTTTTTCCGGGTTTGGTTAGGTTAGGTTAGGTGTTGTGGGTTCGATGCCTACATGGAGCAAATATTTGTATGATCTACAGGTAGTTTTTCCGGGTTTGGGCGTTTGTGTATGTGAGAATTTGTGTTTATAAACGCACTCACGATACAGGAGAAAATTCTAGTGTGAGGCAACGTTTTTATAAAAAAGAAAAAAAAAATGCGAGTGAAATTGCGGGCAACAGTTAGTTTTATTATACAAGGTAATTTTTTAATGGTTGACTAAATTTACTGGCTGTTTAGAATCGATAATATTTTTGATGTAAGAAATAAAAATGTTAAAATTAAATATATATATTTTTTTATGTTTTATATGATTTTATTCCTGTTCATCTCTATATTACAGAACCCATGGATATTAGTTACCACTACGTAATTTAAATCAATGATTAATCTAGTTAACAAACATTAATGTATGTGTTTTAGAGTGGACATAAACAACCACAAATTCGCAATATTTTTGAATTTCGATTTTTGAAACATTTTCAAATGAATGTTTTTATAATGTTTTGTGTTAATTTGAGAATTATGTTTAAAATACACGTTTGGTTTGGCTAATTTAATTCTGAATAAAATTCGTCGTTCGTAGGAAGAAGATCCAGATAGCGTCGGCGTGGTGTCAGGCGCCGCCGGTGGAGAAGCGTCGTCCGAAGCGTCGGTTCCCGTGGTGCGCGCGCAGCCGGGCGCTGGTGTGCCGCGCGGCGCGGCTGGCGGGCGGCGCGCAGGCGGCCGCGCGCCTGCTGCACGCGCGCGCGCTGCCGCTGTTCCCGCCCGGCTTCGTGCGCATGCCCACGCTGCTGCGCCAGGCCGAGTCAGTACCCTGCACTGCACCGCCACCGCCGCGCGCACACACGCACCGAACCCTTTTTCCATTGACCTAAGAGCCCGTCGACCCTTCTCTTTTAACATTAGTTATCAATCGATAGATTGAATAATTAATTTGCTAAAATATAGCCTAATGGAACTTACAACACATAATTCTTTCGCGTTAAAAATGCATTGAATTCATTCTTTTTAAATTTAATTCAATTAACACACAAAAACCAGACAGAGCCATTGCGTTCCGTATGCCTCTTCACTTGGTCACTGTAAACATCACTTTCTAATTAGAAACAATTTGGCTCGTTACAAAGCATGGCTAGGCCGACTGACAATAATGACTCACTGCACTCATAACGCGAACAAACTATAGATACAATTTTATCACTCACACATTGGCGTTGGCCAAAACCGAGACCGAAAATCATTAAATTAAAAAAACGTATGAAACTCAACAATGAAACTAATCTTTCTACATCAAAATGTTATATGACTATCAACAAATAAGCCATTTACCCAAATCAAAGATTATAGCACAGTACGTACATAGAGTACACAATACTACTAAATAACTGAACACTATATATATTTCACAATAGAAATAGAAATCAATTTACTTCTACAAGAATCATTTTGTTGTTGTAATTCATTTATTGATATTTTCTATGACAAAAAGCTGTTATACAGTACGCGCGGCATAAGTTGGCCGGAGTGAAGTTCGCCGTTTTAATGCGCAGTGGATTGTTTACGTTATAAATTGTGTACTGCGCAACCAAAAACTGACAAACAGCTAACTTCAGTCCGGCCAACTTATGCCGCGCGTACTGTAATAATTATAAAAATGAAATTAACTCTCATTTTCAGTCTCAGCAAAGAAATCAAAGTATCAGACTTGAAACGACAGCGGCTCGGTTCGACGTCGCAGCCAGCGATGCAGCGCAGCGAGGCACAGCCGCCGCCGGCACCGTTCGCGGAGCCCATACAGTTCCCCAGCTCGCTGACCGTCACCACCACCACGACCAAGGCCACCGACGTGGCCGCACCAGCCGAAGACAAGGCCCCTTACAAGGCTAACTCTGTCTTTGGAACAATAATTAATTCCTTTTCCCTCGGCAAAGACCTGATCGTAGAAGCACCAGATAAAAAAGACAGTGAGAAGAAAGAAGAATTATACATTCCCCCTAACAATATAGGCAGTATAACTATAACCCCAGTCCCAAATAATCCTCCGAAACCTGAGAAAAAAATCAACAACAATGTGCAAATACCCCCAGAGAAGCCATCAGGGTTCATTAGGGTTAAATCACCAGCGGCATTGAATGATATGGTGAAGAAGGACAAGGCTAAGAAACAGGAGAAGAGTCAAGTCAAAGAGAAGAGAGTGGATTCTCCATTACATGTTGACACAAGTTACCAGCCTAGTAAAAAAGACCCTAGTCCGAAGCTTAAGGAAGAGATCCCGCAAAAGCAGATTGAGAATATGAGAGTTGCTGAAAACAACATCCCTAGGCCAGCCTTAGTTCCTGTACATCACTCTCCAACCTTTGCGAAACCAGATAAGCGGCCGCCTGAAGTTAAAAAGAAAAAAGATGTCGTTATCATCTCTGATGTTGATCCTTTAAGTGAGCAGGAGCCGCTAGCAGTGGACGACAGTAGCAGTGATGTGGAATTAGTGGAGGACACGAGGACTGATAAAAGTGAACCGAAACGTGATAAAAGTGAGATAGTGCCTTCTAAGGACCGTGTGAACAGTGACACTAACAAAAAAGTGAACAATGTCAAGTGTAAGAAGGATAAAGATGTGCGGAAGAATGAAAGTGAGGAGGCTACCAATGATGATATTGATATGCTTATGAGGAATATTAGAGAAATGGAGGTGAGTACTTTAATTATACGCATTTGAAATAGTGCCTGTAAATCACTCATAGTTTTCCACAGGGTAAAAATATCGATTCAGTTCACTAGTAATTAAAAACAATCTATAGTCTAGATTTAATCACAGTCATTCATCTAATTCAGATGTGGCAAATGTAATAAAACATAGTGCCTGATAGATTTTATGGTATTTTACATTTTGGTCTCCAGGCGAAGCTGTTTAACCTTTTGAGTGCCACAGTCATGTATAGAACACAAACCAAAATATGCCCAGCACACTACGGTCACGACTGGGTGACAAATTTCTATAGGAAATTCGGAAGCTTGATGTTGGCACGCTTTTTCTGTTTTGACGTGGCCGTCAGAGCGTTAAAAAGAGCAGTATTTTAAGGATATTCATTTCACAACCTGGCAGTGTATCACCTCTGATTCTATTCCAGCAGAAAGAGTCAAAGAGAGTTATTATGACCATTCTGTGGCTCAACATGGGATATCTATGTAAGCCAATTTTGAACATTTTATTTAAATGTTAAGACGGCTAAGACGCAAAGGTGCAAATAGATAAATGTATGATGTAAAGCTGTATTTCCATTGCTACTGCACAGAGAACCTCTTTCTGTCTCAGAAAACATTTAAAATCATCATTTCTTGCTGAATCTGACAAGGCAAGACAACTATTTACTGTCCAGTATAGTTAGCTAAGGTCAGGTGGAAATGACTTCAAGGTTACTTATTTATAACTAGCTGTTGCCTGCAGTTTCACTCACCTCCCAAAAAGATTAACAAACTATAAGTCCGATACTATGTGGTGTATCAAGATGAAACATACACCAGATTTTAAGTTACATCTCTAGCAATACATCAGTGAAAACTGTATACAATTCCATGCAGTCGTTTATGTGTTATGCATGTACAAACATACAGACTGACAGACAGACAAACATTCTAAAAATTGTTATGTTGGCTTCTGTTGTTCTAATAAAGACCCCCATATTAGTTTTCTTTAATATCTATAATGTACAGACATCGGCTTGTTACAATTTTATAATAGGTAGATAATAGATTGCTGTTACAGCTGACACTTATTTATTGATTGATATCAAAAGGCATGATTTAATAAATCATCTCATTTTTTGTGGAACAATGACCTCAATATTATAACATGGTACTGAATATATTTACGAAGAAGCTTGGACATATTGCAATCTAAATTTTGGATTGACTAAAGAATAAAAATATGTTTCCATTTATTAATTTATTCAAATTTTACACTTTTCTTGTCTACAGGCCAAGGGTGATAACAAACGTTTGAATATGTATTTTTCACATTTCAGCATTCTCAAGAGCCTACAAAGTTCAACAGTAATTCTTTCGGAGGTGTTATATCTAATGGTAATTATTATTTTCATATTTTTTTTTCTTAAGAATTACACTCTGGGGTTCTTTAAAATCACAAGTCATCTCTTAAGCTATTTTCTTTGGGGAATATATTTCTTATGTATGTCGACATAGACACTATTGGATGGGATATCAAAGATTAAATACTTATTTATATTTTGGGAAAAATATTATATTTAAACTGCATGTAAAAATATGCTAAAAAACTGTTCTAGGATTCAAACCTGAAGCTTAATAGCTTACAATTTAAATGTAAGGAGGTTAAAATCTATCTCACTAAAATATTTGGTCTTCTTGGGTACTCTCTGCCTATCTATAATATTGACAGATAAAATATTGTCTATGTGTATATGATACTTCATTCAATATCAATCGATCATTCGAACTGACCTAGATAATCAGATATTCATAGCTTTCTGGGTAATAAAGTGGTAACAAAATGCTTTTTGACAACAATGCTTGTTGACAAGGATGCTTGTTGACTGCAAACACAGGGTAAGCGTGTTCTTATGTCAATTAGCGAAACACGAGAGGTCTTCCAGTCAGTCGTCGTTCCCGAGGAGCGCGGTGTTCGGCGAAGCGCGGGACAGGGACAAGCTGTAAGTGCAGCAGATCGACACCACAGAGTAGCGAGTGAATGGAGTTATGTGTTTACAGAAATTAACAATATTTGGAACAATAGACACGCTTTTTAAAGTTGGTACAGTGCTTTTTGCGATTGCAACTGAATCAATCACGTATTGTGTCATTGTCATGTTATTCTTCCATTAAGGTTGTAAGCATTATTACATTATCCCTAAAATGTAGATGATATAGGTATCGAAAGCTTCTGAAAAGAGACTAGCCCTTGATTGTCCCTGAGCCATAAGATTTCAATTACTCAATCTTATCTTCTGCTAACTTCCTCTTGAAACCGGAAACATTCCGTTCTGCAATTTTTCGTTACTTCTGCATAAGCAAATCGTCAAAAGGATTTTCCAGTGTGTTCATGGTCTGTTATAATAAGCTTTTTTCTATTAACCAACTCAATGGAAGAGGCTTTCTATATTAATAAATGTTCGTACTCCATTCACTCAATACTCTGTGCTCGACAGTGCTTGTACAGCTTTGATTGTAACGAGTTTTTCTGAAATGAACCTACTTATAGACATTAAAAATTATTTTTCAAGGATATGACACTGGGCAGCACCCGTCATTACTTTAGAACTGCCTAGTCAAAAGAGAATATAATATTCTTCAAACTCCAGTTCTTGCTTCGTAAAATAAACCATTTTTTTTACTACTTTCACAAATATATATGTGTGTATAAATTATGTGTTATAGGAAACTATTTTTCCTGGAAATCTCTATTTAGAATTTTAGACCAACTCCATAGTTATTGTTAAATTTTTAATAAGTTTGTATTAATATTAAAGTTTTTTCTTATCATACGTATATTAATATATACTAATTTCTAATTACCGGCTAACCGATTCCATTGACCTATACACGTCACAACAATTTATTGCTCGTACAGAAATTACACTCCTACAATCCTACTTTGGAAAGGGATTTCTAGGATAAAGTATCAGAAACTCGTTACAACCTTTTGCCTCGTCTTCATGCCCTCTGCTTTGTTTCACTTATGCTACCATCTATGCATTATGTAATAACAATTTAATACATGTAATGTAACCTAAATTTAATGTAAAATAACATGCACTAATGTTAATTACATGTAATAATTGTTGGTAAAAGCTTTGTCATAATCTTTATAATTCATAGCCTTAATTTTTTCAATTTCATTATAATAATATGGTCTCATTTATCAATCATACATTTTAAGTAATGTATGTATGTGAAATGGTGTTTCTATAGAAATACAAATACCTAGTTTATTATTCCTCAGAAAGCTTTGTACTTCATAGTGATTGAAGCCAAATAACTGACTAATTACTAGTAATACCGAATTAAATCGTAATTCAAACACAATACCTATAATCTTCTGTTATTATTCGGATTTCGATACCGTTAATCTAGGTTCCTACTCTTCCATTTTATCCAAAATACTTCACTGGAAATAAATGTAAGCGAATGCAATTTTTGATAACTTTACCAAGTTTGGAACGTTTTTCCGAACTTTTATTTATGAAATAGTATCGTAGGAACCTAGATTAACGGTATCCAAATCCGAATAATAACATAATTTGTTAGAATATTGTCTGGATTACGATTTATTTCTGTATTACTTTTTTGTGGGCAATTCAAGCTCCGCCGGACCCTTAAGACACTCCACTCTACCATAACTTAGATTTATGTTTCTATACGTAACGCCTTTTACTTTTTTGTGCACTGTGTGTACAGCTGGAAACAGTATTACGCCGACTAGCTAACTAAAATAAAAAATAAAAAAATCATGAAAATGAAGTTAACGACGAATGCCGATTGTCGTACCGAAAATACTGCAATTTTCCCAAAAATGAATTTTAAATGTAAATACACCATCATCATCCTTGGTCGCACCCAGTGACGATTGCCGCAACGCTACGCCTCTTAGGTTCTAAGAGCTGTGGCGTAATGTTAAATAGCTTAAAACCTTACTCTTGAATCACTCTATCTATTTAAAAAAAACCGCTCCAAAATCCGTTGCGTAGTTTTAAAGATTGAAGCATACATAGGGACGGACAGACAGCGACTTGGTTTTATACTACTTATGTAGTGATAAATCTTGATACCTTAATAATACCTTCACAGATCAGACAGGGTTTCCTTAAAAAAATGTATAAATCATCTATATTAAGTATATACATTTATTTATATAATATTTATTACGTACCAAAAAAATCAGGAAATTCAGTCACACAATTATCTATATTAATTTTAAGCGCACACGTTAAAAAGTGCATAGAACCCTCGTAGAATTTACTCAAATAAAATTATAATCTGGAAAAATACACATTTCTAGGTTTTGTTTTAAATAAATCTAAGGCGAATATCTCCATCAAATTGAAATTACATTACATAATAATATAAATAGGAAAGTATTCATTTTTATTCAGCTGTCTATAGAACTTGAATTTGTTTCAGTACAGAACGCACTTCTTTGAACAAAATGGATGGATGTAATGCCATCACAGGTAAGAGACTATTACTGAAACATTATATGTTTTTTTTTTTCATTAGTCTAGTAGTAGCAAGCATGCCTGCTTAGAGGAAAAAAACACTAGATTCCCAATTAATTCTTTTTTTGGAAAATTAGAAAATTCAGATTGAAGCTTGGATATGTGCCTGGTTAATGACAATAGGCTCGCCACTATTACATGTGAACTGTGAGCACCTCTGCCTAACCCTTCGAGGAATACAGGCGTGATGTTACGATAATGATGAATCTATATAAATTTATATGAATGTATGTTTGTCTTCTATGCGTTGCTAAACCATTCATCCCATTCCGATGAATATTTGGCGAGTTGATGGTGTGCGTGCTTGGCAAGGTTTATAACGAAAAACAAAGATAAAAAGAGGCATTACACCGCATGCCGGGGGACAGCTAGACATTTATAAATTTGTTTAACATAGAAAATACAGTTCTTATGTTTAGTACAGATCGCTATACCACAAGTTATAATTAACTTTTCTCATTCCAGGTTAACGTGAAGACGGCGGTGAAATCACAAGGATGTTGTAACAGTTACATTATGATAGTATGTAATATCACAACCGAACTAGCCACTACCGGACCGAATTTATACTATTCACGCTGTTATTGGAGTCGATAGATTGTGTACCTTATTATTTACAAGTCCACTGTACCGTAACGGTGGCATTACGCGAAACTGATTTCTAATTACTTTATAATTATTCTTATATTCTATAATATATCCTATCTTCCTAGCTAAAATGTGAACTCACAAACTTCAAACAGCGCCATCTATGTTTTCATCATGGAATTTTATAAAATGATAGAAATTACAACACTATTTTGCAGAATATATTTTTATATAGTGTCGAATTCTATATAAAAATAGTATTATTAATAAATTGGACTAAATTTTTTCTTCTTTTCTGATATAATTGTCTGTGATAGTGTGTCTGTCCAGGCCGCTTCAGATGATAATTTTATATGCTTCGTCACTCAATGGAGCTTTTCTTACTTACAGATCCCTAGATTCTCATTATCACACAATAAACGTTTAAGGCAACACTATTTTTGAGCAGACAAATCAGTTTCGTGTTTCGTTTATAAATTATAATGAGTACCGCTGAAATATGGAATGCACTTCCCGAGTGGGTCTTCCCTGATCGATATAATCTGGGTGTCTTTAAATCACGAGTGAATCGGTTTCTTCTAAGCAAACGCGCTCCATCGTAGATCGCAGTATCGCTTAACATCAGGCAAACTGGCGGTCAAGCGTAAGCCTATCACGAATAAAAAAAAAATAGTTACCGTTTATAAGCCTGGCTATTGGCAAGGGAAAAGGTTTTATTATAAATACAAGAAATGTTACTCTAAAATGAGTTTTAAAATAAATAGCATAATATATTTTACACGGAAGAACTAATTAATTAAGTCGCACATTAGTCCTGTTAATTACAAGGCAAGTTCTCAACGAGTAAACACTGACGGATAAACTTGTTCAAATATTGAGAACTAAGCCGATGGTACTAAGCATAAGCCAGGCTCTCATGTCTCGCAGGCGACGATTGCAGTAAGATAATAGTTGAAAAGTACTTTTACGGATTTTATCGCGTTGTATTGATATAATTTAATTCCCGACGTTTCGAATGCTTTACAGCATCCATGGTCACGGGTAGACTAAGTTGTTGGACGTCTTAATGTTGCAATTACTAACAGCTACCTTACATTTTTGTTAATTATTAATGATCCTTTTCACCCAGAACGAGCTCACCGTATCCTTCAGTCTTGAAGTTTTTCAGATTTTATCGCGTTGTAATGAATTAAATAATATCAATACAAGGCGATCAGATCCGTAAAAGTAGTTTTATTTCAATATCTTATATTCGTGTAAGTGTCAGAAACCAGTATGTGAGATAATAGTATAGCGGTAAGCGGTAGTGATGCAGATGTTAATGGTGGCAAATGAACTATGAATGAAAGGCTAGTACAGCGTGTCACACATTGATTTTGCCATCACTTTCTGCTTTGCTCAAGATATCTGCGTTCTAAACCACCTTGTTTATAGTAAATGACATTATCATTCAGTAGCACGACCCGCCCAGAAAGCAGAGAGATAAATCAATTAAAATTTCAATCAATAATTTGATTAAAATTGATATTTAAAAGAAATAATATTAAAATTGATATTGAATTGATTAAAATTAATTCAATTAATTGATAATTTTTTGCGATTGAAAATTAATTGATAAATTCTCAATTAATGTCCAACACTGCCAGAAAGTAACTCGAGTGCTGATCGACGGTATTTTATCGTAACACTGATAGCGTTCCTACCTTCGAAATTGATGTTTAGTTCTCCATCCTACTTGTTATTGGCTGAATTGTCGTCATCGGCAAACATGCCATTAAAAAAAAAAACGTTCCTACCTCTTTTAAAATGTGTATTATCATTGGTGACTGTATTTTTAAAACCACAATGTATTTTATTATTTTTTCCTTAATGCGAGACGAGGACTTCCCTTTGTAAATGCGGGCAATGTACAAGTGCCAAGCATTCTTTTCAATATAGTACCTCTGCAGTTACCACGAAGCAATGTATGCTTAAAGGTACTTTACTATTGTTATTTTTCTAGAAAATTCTATTAAATATCACCGTTGAAAGACCAAGCACTATAATTATATAAAGGAATATGATCTATCGACTTTGATAAAATGCGTCTAGGTGTCTTAGCACGTTATTGTGTCGACAGGTCGACAGAAATGTCGATAAGCGTTTGTATGTCGACATAATTGACATATTTGTTGCGCTTATGAAAAAAATCGAAGCTAATGTCGGGTACAGAGAAGTCTTAAATTTATAATTGTAATTGGATTGGTCTTAAAATCCATTTAAATGTGATTGTATGTTTGATTTTTCTGTTATGTCTTTCTCACACTTGGTTGGGAATATACAAAGCTGATACGTAAAGTCAGATACATAGCGGTTGATTACTTTTCTACTTTATAATTAAGCAATTGTGCCTATATCATATATAATTCCATATTTTGTTTTATATTTAAAACTATATATCTTACTAGGTATCTTTTCTATCCAATATCAATTGATGGTAAAATAATTATTCTATATTCTCTGGACCCACGTGCTAGACCATATTACAAGATGTTTAATTTTATTTATACATTAAGTTTGTATAGAAACACACGTATTTTGTATAATAATGCTATTAGTTTTACGACGAATGTTTTAAACACCAGCAAATAGTACTGCTCCACGCCTTCAATAGTCGTTTGACTGTTGGAATAATGTAAATTGATATATATTTTTTTGTGTAAGCAGCACTGCAAACGACTTTTGAGTAAAGAGTTCCAAAAACAAAAAAAGGTTATGAATTCTTGTACGAGTTTTAGGCTTAAAAAGTATTTAGTGGCAGTTGGGAGAAGTGCATTGGCCTAAAAGTAAAATGGCGCCAAATGGAAATTCGTAAAATTTAAATCATGATTTAAGTAATTATTTTTAACTGTGTAAACTGAGTAACTGTCGGTTATATTCAACTGTTAACTGCTAAATATATTGTGAAAAAAATGTGGAGCAGTAACATATTTTTACACAAACACGGATATTAGTTTTATTTTTGTTAAAATAAAGCGAAGTTCTTTTGTGATTGAGTGAGTTGAAATCCTAAATTCCAAATTATGCCCAATGTAACAATTATGAATTAAAATATTTATAATGAATACTGATTTCTATGTTTAATCCTCGACAACCCGCCAAATTCAAATTTTTTTTAGGTCCTAGGTCTATTAAAACCTAAATTTTTCCGAATGTGATAAAATCTGAATTTTGATGGTATACCCCAGCCTAGAGTCCCCAGGGTACCCGAATAAAAAAAATATTAACATTGTTATGAAATTATAAAAAAAAAACAAATATGTATAATGTACTTAGGTGAAAATATTCCCGTGGTAGAACTCTACGCTGTTACTTGATAGTTTCAAGTATACCGATAGATGTCTCTTTTCTCAACTGTCATTCTATTGATCAACACGTACTGGAATATTTTTAATTCCGTATTATTATTTTTTTTCTACAGACCATTTATAGGTAGATATTCTAGCACTGTGGATTATGATAACACTGTCGTGAAACTTTTTCGTGTGTTTTAACCGGCGACATTACACAATATTATGGTCGTTGCAATTTCCGTTCACGCATGATTGTCGTGCCCATTTACACAAGTAGGTATACAAGAAATATTTGCTACATCACAGACATCACTAAACCACAAACACTCGAGCCGGAATTAGATTGCAATCAGACATTTCGTACCCTGACAACAAATCAATAGAAGTAAATAACATACATTCGAATTGAGGACGTCTTCTCCTTTTGAAGTCGGTTAAAAAGTAAAAATAAAAGTACTTAGGTATGAACCGTTTTTTTTATTATATATTTATGACTGCCTCGTTAGCCTAATGGTCCTAAGGGCGACTGCTACGCTGGAGGTCCTGTGTTCCATTCCCAGGTCGAGACGTGTTATTGGGTGTTTCTATTAAATTCTCAGTCGCAGCTCGGGGTTTCATTTGTGCCCGGTTAATGGCAATAGGCTCGCCCCCTATTACGTGAGACCTAAACATGCAAACTGTGGGTGTACCTACATTAGTACGTATACCTCTGCCTAATCCTTCAGGGAATACAGGTGTTATGATATGTATATAAAAATTTAAAAGTATGTATGGAATCTATTTAAGGCACATTTTGACATCGTGTCCGTGAATCAGTATTATTCATCAAAATTATTTTAAGCCCCCAGATAACTTTCTGGCACTAGGAACCTATAATACTACCTAACTAACAATTGCCTACTGCGTTAGGAAACGACGCTCTGACGGCTAAAAATATAGGTACAGTCAGCGTCAAATAGTTCGTGACAACCAAAGTGGCCAAAAAGTTTCCCGACAATATTCCAACTGTAACAAAAACGTGTTGCAAACTATTTGGCCAATTTGGTTGTCACGAACTATTTGACGCTGACTGTACCTACCTTAGACCACACTATTTTAAAAGAAACAAGACATGTGTATGAATATTTTTTTATTAATTTCACAAAAGTATTCATCAAAAGCCACAGTTTGAAGGCTTTTAAGCTGTCAAAGCGATGACCGTATATAACATTATATTCCCGATTGTTTATATTCAACAGTGAGCTAGAAAACAGGGATTCACAAGCTATCTAATGAACTACATAAACGTTTATTTTATAGAAAATATTGACATACTTCATCCGATAGAAGGCCGTAGAAGCTTGCAGTCACATCTATTGCGCTTAGAGAGTCATCACACAAGAATAACTGGCTAGCCACCGAAAGGACGCCAAAATCCAGTTCTCCCTGTGCGAAAAACCCTGTCTTAAATATTTATATATATTTGTATAAATAATGACTTTCACTTAGCATTAGAGTGTGATTAACACTATTTTTACGTATTACAGAACAGCTCAGTGTATCATTATATTTATATACGTGTGAAGCGACACTGATTATCTAATATTTGAAATATACTTTGAAGCTATTTGTGATCTAAATCGAATGCCTTATTCTATTGAAAGAAAACGCCCTCCAAATACGCCTGCATTACGCTAGTTCTTTCAAAGTCATTGTCAAGTTCAAATGATTGAATCATCGGTGTTTTTGTATAAACATACGCTATTATGTCATCGACTTTAGCCCGTATTCAGAGGTCATTTTCAGTCCATTAAACGCTATTATGTTACCTACCTATATTTGTCGAAGTGTTACAGACACAAAAACACTTTTAATTATTAATACATTTCGCGTAACTTTGGAACTCATTTCACTCACTATAGTTCAAGTGCCTATTTTTTAGACACTTAGGAGAGGATTACAACCATAGCACGGTCATATTTAATTCAATTATCGTTTACATGGGTCCCAGTTCCCTCTTTCTATTAGGTACAACGATCCGTTCTAATCTATATAAAGCTGCCAACGGCAACCATTTTGTTTTATATTTTATGCGTTTAAAATGGCCGCATTAAGGATTTGTTATATTCTAGTTTATATACCAGCAGATTTGGATATTACGTATAAATATATAATATTATTCAAAGCTCAATGTGTTTCGAACACCCTTGTTACGATGAGGTTGCGTTTTGACCCGGTTTTAAATTATATTCCGATGGTAATGATGACCATCACTCACATTTAAAGTCAGCCGTTTTATGATATTTGACGTTTTATAATAGTCAAAGCTTTTGACAAATATCTGTCAACTATTGACTTTAGTTTTAGATTTGACCTTTTGACTCAAGTAGGCACCTATTGGACTTTAAAATGTGAGTCTTCAAAATGCAGAACCAAAGGGAAAATTTACGCCCAAAAAGCTTAGATTTTATAAATATTACTAATACTCAATGAAGTGATCATACAAAAAATATTCATCTTTAGCAATCGAAATTCTCAATATCTTAAAGCTTAAGCAAAAATAAACTCTTTATTTATACTCATAGGGTCCTAATTTCGTTATAATTATTCTACGAACCAAAGTTTTTTGGAAACCATTGATGTCTTACTGTCTAGGTACATACCGTGCTCAACACCAATACTTTCCATACACTGCCATTACAACTATTATAGTCTGCATACAATTGACTATCCATTGCGTGCTGCTACAGGCCAGCCCTGACCGACAACTGTTCCAAAACACTATCAATCCATTATCTACCTTAAAATTACTCCCATTAAGTTTACAATTATGTACAAAAGACTTCAAACCTCCAAAATTAACCAATTAAATCTTACAGTTAATTTTACACAAAGATCTATGTCAACATAAAGTGTATTGTGTCACAGATAAAATAGCGTTAAATTTACAAAAGCTTAACATACCTACTTCTATGGACTAGTAATTTATAGGGTAACGTTCAAGAGACCAAACATTTGGTAAATGTCAAAAAGTTAAGTGTCAAATTGTCAAACTCGTTTAGTCCTATTTGACATTTGAATTTGACCACACATTAACAATTTATCTGCCCTAAATATTTTTTGATATTTGGACATCAGCGTCTATTCTAAAATATACCTAACAACTATTTAATCTTATTTAATGTTTAAAAAATATGCAATTATATTCTATTGTAGTTTGTGGCTCAAACTAATAGAAAATTGCATTAACTTTACAAACATTAAATACAATTTTTTTTACTTACAATTCAAACATTAACAACGCCTAACACCAAATAAAACAGGCTTTTTACAACTCTTAGTATATAGGTCATTAGGTATAATTATAATCAACTGTGTTAACAGATTTCGAGAAAGAATTTTAGGATAGGAATTTATGTCGTCCATTATACATTCAGTTTTGCATCAGCTTAACCGTAGTTTAATTGACGGTTAACTGAAACCTTAAACTATACCGTCAGCGTTCTGTCAATCAAAACTGTCAGGAAACTGTCAGTCCAACGAACGATTACACAGCGGTATTTGTAATTTAATTAATGTTTTAGCAATACAGTCTGGATAAACTTACGTAGTCAAACTTAGGGCATATTTTATATCGAAATCTAGTAATTAACATGGAAGCTAGCTTGCCTAGTATTGCAATAAATAATGTTAGTAATTTAAATATAACATCAACTTATATTTACTTTAACATTAATTAAATTAAAATACAACTCCATTATTTTACTCCTATTAATTATATTAGGTTCTTAACTAGAATTGTTTTTTCCTTCTTGATAATGCAATGATGCATGCAATTCAGAATTATTAACCTAAACTTCAGATTTCAGAATGTTTAATATCCAAGTTTTATTTACAAAATAAAATGACACGGTCAGTGCTGATTAAATAATTCCATAACTTGTAAATCATACCAGTTTATTGCTATATTGCACGTACAATGTTTATTTATATTTTCCACTAAATATGACAGCCTATTAGCGTAAAAAAACTAATAGATATGTTCATTGATGCAGTCAAGTTTATATGAAATGTCAAATTCAAATCCTAATTGTCAATGTCAATGACTTGAATGTGGTATTTGTTGTCTAATGAGTTAAGCAATACTATGATAGCTCTAGTTTCCTATTCGAGTTTCTCAGTCAGCTTGCATTGTTTTATATCGTTTTAACTGGGTAAACATTTTAGTAAGTCCATATTTAAAGTTAGAATAGACTTTTCCCGCGGTTCTTATAGGTACCTACTGCTAAGGGGCAGCGAAGTAACTTCGGAATTCCCCCAATTCCATTAAATTATGTTTGTTGCAAGGATCCTTCAAAACTAGCACAGTACACCTGCTATATGTAATTTTAATAACTATTCAATCATTTTCCGAGCTAGGCTAATTATGCGGTACATAGGTACTTAGCTTTTTTAAAGAGAAACGGTTCCCTACATCCACTGATTCAGATTTTGATCGACGTCCAGACTAACCTAACCAAAATCTATGGTTATGTACGGACACCAGCACATCAAGGTACAGTCAGCGACAAATAGTTTGTGACAACCAAATTGGCCAAATAGTTCGCAACACGTCTTTGTTACAGTTGCAAACTTTTTGGCCACTTTGGTTGTCACGAACTATTTGACTCTGACTGTACCAAAAACTGTAAAATTTTCTCAATGCATAATAAACTTTATTAAGTGGATATTGAATTGAAAATCGATTGAAGAAAATTTGTTAATTTTCATAAAGATTCTGTTTCACAATTGCTAAGTAAATCGTATCAAATTAATTTATGGAATTTTTTCCATTTACTTACATGAGGAAACTTAGTTTCTCACAATGTTTTTTTTTGTTAAGATGTTAATCGGCGTCTGTGCTGTCCCTAATGGCCGCTCCCAATAACAAATCAGTCAGTAGATTTGCTTAGTAGACATAAAATTTTGACATTGTAAGGTCCATACAAATACAAGTAAATGTCAAAATTTTATGTATCGACGGATTTGTCATTGGGGCTGGCCGTAAACGTCTTGAGCAGCCAATTAATGTGTATTGGCAGTAGTTACTCAATTAAATCGATACAGAAGCGTTGAGATCATGTGGTGACGTTGTCGCAAGCGGTGCGCTACTGCGACGCGGCGCCCGGAGAGCGCGGCGCCGGCGGACTCGCCTGCGCCGCCGACGGCTCGTCTGGAATAATACATAGGTACATCATTTAGTGTATGTATGTGTATGTGTTTGTATAATATTATATAGGTAATTAATAAATTGCTTTTCAGCTTGTTTGCAGACTGTATAGCCTGATCTCGGAATTTGTAGAATTTTTTACCCTTCAAAAAAGGGGGGTTGATATAATATACTGACCCAGGGAGTGCGACGCGCGCAGCGCACTTCAGGAGCCTCTGCGGCCCGTGAGCGAGCCCACCAGCGACTTGAGCGCCGCCCCCAGAGAGCCGCGACCCTCGCCCGCCCCCGCGCTGGCCCCCGCCCCCACTCCTGCACCGCCCCCCAGCGACGACGCCCCCGCCGAGCCCCCGTGCGCGTCCAGGCACTTCTGGTAGCGCAGCTAAAATAACAATCGACAACGTTACATAGGTACTTTGATCGAGGGGGCACAAGATAAATGTGCCTGGATACAACCCAATAACCCAACAGCAACACAATAAAGTAATACAACTTATCTTCTGATAATATAATTAACACATATTATACCTACAGTAAAATTGCCTGTAAAAAATATCGCCTTTTCTAGGAAATTTAAACGGCTGTGTGGATTGATATTGATGGTTGTTTTCTGTAGGCAGTTGGCATACCTTGCAGGCGGCCTCGATGGTCTTGCAGAGCGCGCCGGAGGAGGGCTCCGCGTGGAAGGCGTGCGCGACGAACAGGTCCTGCGCCGTGTGCACGATGAAGGCGCAGCGCCGCACGTCGCGCCCGATGCCCAGGAACGACAGGTACCGCACGCGGCACTCCACCAGCGGCGTCGTCTCCTGCAACAAACAACACATATAGTTAATTACCTACTGTTAGCTAAATATTCATAATCAGATCCAACAGTATGTATGTAGCAGTACGTACCCCCTCTTCGGTGATGGTGATCATGGAGGGCGCGACGGCGACGGCGACGGGGCGCCAGGCGGAGGGCGGGCGCGCGGCGGCGAGGCGCTGCAGCGCGTCGTTGAGCACGCGCATGCCGGTGGCGCGCGCCACCTCGGCGCTGCCCAGGTACAGCGCGCGCACCGTCTTGCGCGGCTCCTCCATCGGCGTCGGGAACGCAGCGCCCACTGCGCACATTACAATAGACCCCTTAACATCACACGTATTACTTCCAATATTCCGAATTCTTCTGTTCTTTTTAACTTCCGACGCAGAAAGAGGGGATGTTATAAGTTGAACATGTGTATCTATGTGTCTGTCTGTTGCATCGTATCGAACGAATGTACCGATTTTGATTCAGTTTTTTTTTGTTTGAAAGGTGACTTGATCGAGTGTGTGGTTAGCTATAATTTAAGTCTTTCTGCGGAAAGCTCTAAAAGTTCATAGCATTCCTTACCAGAGAGTGGTCTGGGACGCCTGGTAGCCGGTAAGTCAGTGGGGCGCGGCGCCGGCTGCAGCGAGCGTTCGATCATGATGCGCTTGCAAATGTCCCGCAACGCGTTGGCGATGCTGCGCGCCGGTGCCTCGCAGCGGAACACGTGGCACATGTGCTTGCGAGTCGCACGGTCGCGAGCCACATACGCGAAGTCCCTGGACACAAAGGAAATATGTTCTGGAATCCTGGTCACCATTTTATAAATCTGTAGACTTGCAGTTAGGAAACAGAATAAGTGCAAGACCTGAACGTAGTTTGTTCAAAATTGACTACTGAATCGATTAAATTGGTTTTTAATATGTGTTCATTTTTCCCGAAAAGATAATTACGATAGGTACAGTCAGAGTCAAATAGTTCGTGACAACCAATGTGGCCAAAAAGTTTGCAACACGACCTCATTCCAACTGTAACAAAGACGTGTTGCGAACTATTTGACCCTGACTGTACCTATTATAATTACCTTTTCGGGAAAAATTAACACATAGGTATTAAAAACCAATGTAATCTATAAAAAAAATTATGGCCTCTTGATCCATCAGTGGTTCGAGTTATTGAAAACTGAAACCTATTTGTACAAATTGTTATAGCGCGTGCGCGCACCGATATCGTAGTCGTTGTGAGTACGACTATAGTACGGCCACAAGTTTTGTGTTTAGCTGATATAAATAATTTCTCGAAAAAAATATGCTTACGTGTCTCAAAATGACTTTAGGGTTTCGTTATTATAATTTATTATTTATTTATTTATACAGCATGGAAGACTTACAGCAAATTATGACACCTTACATTCTTGAACAGTAATCTGTCAGCCAATAACAAGTCTTCACGTTTAGAATTAGAATATTAAAAAGAACAGTGAACTTATACTAACTAGTGAATATGAAAATAATCTTTAGACCAAGTACTGCGACATTTACTCTACACTTTGGTCTTTGAAAAAATCAAGACTTAGGCACCTCCTAGCCGTAACTATACTAGTGTTAAAAACATCGAAATCGTGCTGTTTACACAAGTTGTTAAAATTTCTGCTTGCACGCACAACATAAGAGTTTTTCCTGTAATTCGAGGAAAGATTATGACTCGATATTCTAATTGACGTGTTCGAGGTCTTGCGCTTATGCAGTTACATGTTGTATAAATATCACAAGAACTCGGGTTAGTTTAGCTTATATAATTGCAGCCTATAGCTAAAATAAAATTGTTTATTATATGTTTTAGTTAGTTATTTGGGTTACTTGATTTATAATTAGTTATGTAATAATTCGTGTTTTTAATATTGAGTATAAATTTGTGATATAGGTATCTACTTAGGTATTCTAGTTTTTTTTTTTTAAAAAAAAAAGCTTACTAGCAATGTGGTTCGCACATTACTAATATTCTTGTTAACCCCTCGTGCTAAGCTAAATGCTTGTGTTACGAGTGGGTTCACGTCGGTAGTGCAATGGGTGGGGTTCAAACTGGCAACCACATAATCGCAAGTCCGACGCCCTAGCCATTAGGCTACCGCCGCTTGTAGTATCAACCGTATGTCATATATCTATTAGTATCTGACACTTTCTTTTTAATAAATAATGGCAGTGAAAATGTCTGATAACTAGAGGTATGTTTTAAATGTGTGTGTGTTTGTGTGTCTTACTCAATTCAATTTAAAAAAATTGAAGTATATCAATGACAGCTTTTTGAGAATTACTTCATAGGTTCTTTCCTTTGAGTACCTCGAACTTTAGAATGTTTTTATTCAGATAAAATTTAGATGAAGGTTTGGATCAAAGTCATGATAACGCAACAGAATCCATGAAATGGCGTCGGCCACAGACGACTTTAAATTGTGTTTGAAAGCCACAAAGCACGTGATCTAAGCTGAATTATTTACAAAAACACTAGAAAAATAACAAAGTGAAGGCTTTCCTTATTTCGCAAGTAAGTAGTACCTAAGTATCTGGAACGATTAACAGAAAAGCCGGTTGGAGTCTAACTGATTTATTTCAAAGTTTACATCTACCCATTATAACAAAATATCAAAACATTAAGAAATACCCCAGTATCTAAAACTACAAAAAAAAAACTTGTCAACTTCTAAACTAGAATATTGGCCGTAGAAATGCTGAAGCAATCATTTTTAGTTTGTGGGAGAGGACAGAGAGTAGAGAGAGCTGATTATAGCTGCATGTCTTATTATTGCGATTTATTTATATAAAAATTATTGCGATAGCACTTTGGTACGGCCAGTGATATCAGAATTGTTTATGAAAACCAATAAAACTCACAATCACGACCAAGGCCCAACACACACGATACATTTAGCATTAAAGATCATTTAGTTACACAGAGGGCTAAAAATGACTACTTTTGATTTGACACACTGCTATACTATCATCATCATCATATCAGCCAATAGAAGTCCACTGCTGAACAAAGGCCTCCCCCAAAGACTTTCACAAGGACCGGTTATACGACTCCTGCATCAAACGACTCCGCATCGACGAGTCGCGTTTGCCGGTCCTTGGCAGTGCGATGGTACCATCTTGCTATACATTGACCTCTCATACGAAAAGCAGTATAATACGGTGTTCTATCGTTCTTGGCCTATACCTACGATTCGGGGTCAGATTTTTTCCTTTTTTATTTGTTTCTCGACTTAATGTTTTATTTTTTATTGCTCTGAATTTATTTATTTTCTGTAATCATTTAGAACCGTCGTTGATTGTAATCAAGACTGCTACATATACGCTCTACACATTTTAATTAATGACGTTGCCACAGATTATTTTATTTTACACAATTACTTCACTCTATTACTATTAGTGATACAATTTCTATAACATCCCAAATAAATACTGGCAATGGAACACGATGTGTGTCTGCCATATTGTATTTCCGTGAATAATTTGTCAGAACTCGATTCATCAAAACTGACCATTTTGACTCTCCAACAAAACAGCCTTTGCATTGAAAAAGTTATCACAAAGGCTAAAATGGCGTTTTGCACAGATCTGACCTGACTATTATCTAAGTTTGAGTCCAAATTACTAGCTTAATGCCAGATTAGCACATCCCTCGTACTAAAGTATTGTGTATGTTAGACCCAAGTCATCAAAATTAATAAGAAAAAAACCTGAAAATCTCTTTACCTTTCACTATTCCGAGAATGCAAAGACAGAAAACAGGGTATGTTTAGTTTAATTTTAACGAGTTCGTATGTACATGTGTATAAGGGTCATTACTCACCGGCCGTTGTCTCGGCCGACGCCCCACACTCTTATGGTATGGATCGGCTGTGTGTGGAGGGTGTTCAGGCTCTCCGGATCAATTAGTTTCAGAGCCCCATCGTCTAGGTCCATGAAGAGATCCTTACCCTGAGAAAATAATTATTTTAGCGTTACATTTCAACTAAGATAAATAGGAGGAAGGAAAGAAATAATCAGTAAACTCCTTGCTTTTTTTATTACGAAAGAGTTGCTGATGCGTTGCCGATCTTTAAGAGCCCCCACCCCCACGGACTGCAGACTGCCAGAGCCGTACCAACCGAGGGGAACTGGCTATTACGTGCAAAAGTCGAAATACATATCAAGATGCTTTACAACAGGCTCCGACGTAATGGTGGTCGCCAGCCAGTCAGACCCCAAGAGGTCCTACCATCGAGCTAGTCAGATATTTTCACGCCTCTTACGGGATACCTATGTGAAAGGCAGAAAGGAACACTATGCTAATCCGTCCCCACAAGGAGTTGCTTTTGACTTACCTTGCTTTTGTGATCCGATTTTATTATAATATTAGATTTGCGATCACAGTTATAAATATTTCATTTTGTAAGTTTGGGAACTTCAATTATATTTAGCAAGCATACAGGCCGACTGATAGTAAGCGTAGCTTATAGACGCCAGGAACACCAGTACTATCACTAATGTGCTGTCATCTTGAGACTTCAGTTGTTAAATCTCTTATAATCAGTAATTTCGCTATAATTTTAGCAGATTATTTGGCAGTACGATGGTACCACCCCAGTCGAATCCCAACAGTAAAATAATGTAAACCTTAGAAATAAATATAGTTCATTAAATTCTTTTTGAAAGTTACTCACATCGCCCCAACGTCCGACTTGGTCCAGCAAATCGTTGCGTCCCAGACTCAGGTCCACGATGCACTTGTTGACGGCCCGGCTGGACCTCTCTGGAGTCAAGTCCGACTCGGAGATCTCGACCCAGCCGAGGGAGCGGACGAAGAATCTGACGGCGCGCCCGTTGTCCGGCTCTGGACGTGCTGGGAAACTGCGGCGTCTATACAAGAAATTGTGATTAAAATTAAACCTGCTTCGACTGGGTTCTGTCATCTGGAAACCTGAGTAAGTGGTGGCTATAACAATTATTTTATAGGTCACTCAGGGCGAACAGTGTTAGTTAATTTTCCTATGAAATTCTCAACAGCAGCTTGTTAATAGAAACAAGCTTCCCCTTATTTCATGGGATCTAAACATATTGGCGCACCTAATGTGAGTGTATATAAATAAACCTACCTGTCTGTGCCTAACTCCTCGGAGAATCCGTAACATTTTTGTTTAATTTCAATGTTAAATAACGCAGGAAACCTGACAACACAATATCAGAAACTTACTTGTAAGACATCTCCTCTTTCCGTTTCCTCTCAGCTTCCTGTCCGTCATGATCGAGAGCTCCGCTAGTGGTACTCCTGGTGACGGAGCTGGTCATCATACTGCCCTCGTATTTGCTGACCTCTGACAAGTTGGAGCAATCCCGCACCATGGAGATGCGGGTCTCTTTGGCTTCCAGGGGCGGCATTTTGGGAATCTCTCTTTGAATCGTGCCGCTCTTTATATGCCAGTAGTAGGGGCCATCATTATCTGTCGAAGATGAAGCTTGATAAGGTATTGAAGTACAGTTATAGGTAAGTATGTAACCATAGTTACAAAATCTATAAAAATCAAAATCATTAGTGAAGTTAGAAGGCCAAAAAGTAATATTAAGAAGGAACTCTAGTGGGTCTTTATCAATACAAACGTATTCCGCTGTTTTCTTCGTGGATAATGTCTCTAGAGCAATGATTTTTTTCCAAAAAATGAAGGTATAATTAATACGTGCTCCTATTAACTCCTTTTTTCCAAAACATAATTACTAAAAGAATTATGACAAACAAAAAACCCGTTTTTACCGCCACGTTTAGACGACTATTAACATAAACACATTTGATAAGTTTTAAACAAAAAAGAAAATAATAGAAGCATAGATATACTTGTCCTCTAAATTTTGATATAGGAATCTAAAAATCTAAGATATCGTTATTTTTATATTATTTTGTCTGCTTACTTTTTAATTGTTACTTTGTCAAAGAATCACACAAAACTAAAATAATAATCTATACTTATAATAAATCTGTAGAGAGGTCAATTCTGTACATGAAATATATTTCCAAAATAACTATCAGCGGGTGATTAGTGATCGATACTGACGCCAAAAATGCAATCAGTAAAATTTTTGTCTGTCTGTCTGTCTGTCTGTCTGTCTGTATGTTCTTTATAGAAACAAAAACCACTCGACGGATTTCAACGAAACTTGGTACAATTGTTCTTCATACTCCTGGGCAGGTTATTGTATACTTTTCATCACGCTACGATCAATAGGAGCAGAGCAGTGAAGGGAAATGTTGGGAAAACAGGAGAACTTACTCCATTTTTTAAGCTTCCGTCGCGTGTGCAGCCTTAATGGTTAAAGCTACACAGAAATCATGTATGACGGAAATGTTCTCCTTAAAATTATATACAAAATATTCCACGACAGCAAATGTCTATCTTTTATGGTTGACTCACAATAACACGTGTAACTCCCGATAGCTTAGCAGTTCGGAGCTTTCTGATTATATTTGTCTACTCTTACGTTAGGTGACTGACTGACTGACATAGTAATCTATCAACGCACAGCCCAAACCACAGGTTATAGTATACTTTTCATCACGCTACGATCAATAGGAGCAGAGCAGTGAAGGGAAATGTTGGGAAAATGAGTGATTCATGAGAAAGGTTTCAAGCTATAAAACATCACGCTACAACCCTTAGGAACGGGGCAACGCAGGTAAAACCGCGGGCGAAGAACTAGGGAACAAAGTAACTATTCCACGCGGACGAAGTCGCTGGCAAAAGCTAGTATAATAAATAATAATTGTAGAATTCATGTCCTTTTGGAAATAGAGACGATTGACTTTACATAGAAAATAGGTGTAAATGAGATATTTCATGTTTTCGCCATATATCTAGCGTTATCCAGTGGGATTCCTTGACTAACTGTATACCTTGTATTCGTTACTAACAAGCACTATTAACTAGCGGTAAGTGGCAGCTATGTTTTACCAAGTAACGTGTAATCTGCCTTATCATGCAATTGCGCTCTTTTTGCCTGCGTCTACTCAATGTTGTGCGGTAAAATGGTACAAGGTGAAAATGCTTAATCTAAACACATCCATACCTACCTGCTAATACTGATTATAAATGCGAAAGTAACTTTTCACGACAAAAGATTTTAATAAAGTTTGGCAAGGCAAAGAACACAGGCTAACTTATGTCTCAAAAAGTTCTTTAGGATGTGAGTGAAACCATTTAGCTAGTTTTCTATAACGCAAAAGATGCTTTGAAAAGCTTAGACGTAGGTACAATAGTACCTACATCTTTCCAGTGCAGAGAAGTCTTCCATGTCCAAAAATAATAATGATAACTTAATTCTACCGTTGAATCTGAATTTACTTGGGTCTCCCAACATCTATCGAAGCGGAATCGGTTTGGATCGAATACTCAAATATGAAAACTCGCTGTCGGCTGAGCCAATTCAAACCGAGGGACGACGTCGTTTGGGCGTTTATGAGGATTAGCCTTAAGCCGATTTCGCGTTGATAAAAGTTGGAAGGCCGTAATACTAGATCTCCAAAACGACATACATCTCCTACGAGTACCTTCGTGTTTCTCCCATCCGGGCGGCAGCTGCGGCTCCTTCTTGGGCCGCAACTTGACGGGTATCGCGTACAGGTCGTCGTTGGGCCCCTCGGCCGAGTGGGGCACGGGGGCTGAGTGACTCTTCTCCGAGTCTTCGCGGTCTGCCCGCTCTTTCTCCGGTGGTGGGGACTCCTCGCCTCCATTTTGTGGCGGTGTAATTAGACCGCTCTTGTCACTGTGAAAGAAAGAAGAAAAAATATAAAAAGTTGATACTTACTATGACATTATCTTCGAACCCACTCTCTCTTTCTTTCTTTGTTTCTAGATACTGGCCCACTAACAGGCACAGGTCTTCTGTCTAAAATGAGAGGTTAAGCGCTCTAGTCCACCACGATGGCCTTGGTTGAATACGTGATACAAATGAAATAAGCAGAGCCTGAACCACAGTGTAAGTTTTATAATGTTAGAGAGGATTGTCACTCTAAAGGTTACATATCGCAGTCCTGCTCTTACAATCTAAACACACGTTGCAGTAATGCTTCGGAATTCAGACAATCCTCCTGTTAAGGCTCTCGTCACAATGCGCAGATTATTCCTACTTAGCGCTAATAAAAGGCCTGTGTGCCTTTTATTATGGGTTTTAATCAGAGATTTGGAGTGGTCCATGCCTGGCGATGCCGTCCAGAGCTTGATGGCATTCTCAAAGCTTAGATCCGTCAGGGTTCTTTGAGCTAGGGCTTCTGGTATTCCACAGAAGGGCTCTGGTCCCTGCTGCGTGCTTCTAGCCCCCGCTAATAAAAATCCCTTGGAAATTTCCCGAATCTACCGCGTTGTCATGTAGAGACCTCAATTGTGGTCTCTTAAGCACACTTTTTATTCTTTTAATACCGGTTTTATTCTTACCAATAACACATATTGAATAATTTGATGTCTCCAACATATTACGGTGAGTATCACATAAATTCACATACGGTAATGACGTTAAACTAGAACACAATGGATTTCTTATTCAGTAAGGTCGTTACTCGATGTCGGCACATAAGTAGAGATGTTTCCGTTCATAATTTTAACTCACAACATCAAAATTATGTTTAATGATGATAATTCATCAATTTAAAACTAAAACAGTTCGATCAGGGTCATAAGCAGATTTACAGCCTTTGATGGGCAGCTAAGTTTGGCATTTGGATGAACGATTCGCGGAAGGTTCTAATATGCAAAAAGTTTAAGTATGAACTTCACAAATCTTCTTAACAAACTTAACAAAACATCAAACTGCATAATTAAAAAAGAGGCATCACGTGCAGGGCCCAGCTAGCTACATCATCATCATATCAAAGACGCCAAAAGGCGTCCACTGCTGAACAAAGGCCTCCCCCAAAAGACTTTCATAAGGACCGGTTATATTCCACCTGCATCCAACAGCTAGATACAAAGTTCCTAATAAAAATCAGCTAGAAACAAAGCAGTGATTTTGTATCCGTTCGCCGCTGTGTGCAGCGAGTTATCGCACTCGTATCCTTCATAATGCAATTCTAGTCGAGTTTAATGTGGCACGTTGTTTATGAGTTAATAAAAAATAAACAAAGCGGTCTGTAACGTGACTGCCGCGGCGTCACTGGGTTTTGTGTGAATCACGACGTAGCAGACAGGTTATAGTGGTGAACGAAGCGGGTAGAATAGCGATTTTATATTTCACGAATATCAATTTTCTGTCAATATAATACGCTAGCTGCTAGCATTCACTAAATGAACATGTGAAAGAAATACCTACATACATAACTAAGTTATATCTTGGTAAATATTAAAGACACTAGCTGGCTAAATCTACTCATAAGTACCCAGTCTACTCAAAATCTATGTACTTTTATGATATACTAGCTTCACGCCGCGACTTTGTCTGCGTGGATTTCAGGATTGGGTCTGACCTAGATAAAAAGTAGGCTATGTTTTATTCCAGGCTATAAATCTATCTTTGTACCAAATTTTATCCAGATCCATTCAGCCGTTCTGGCGTGAAAGAGTAACAAACATCCATACTCACAAACTTTCACGTTTATAATATTAATAAGGAAGTAAGGATTAAAGTAGGGAGACCAGTTAGTACTCCCTACGTTAATTTTACAGGCAGGAGGCTAAAAAATCTTGTTATCTATTGGCTGTCTCGCAAGGATATATAGAAATTATATCGATAAGCTTCCAATTCAAACCTATTCAACAAGACAATTGCCAGTTTTGTTTAAAAAGGCTAAATCACTGATAGTGCACCAGTGTCGAAGTGACTAAAGACGAAAGAAAGTCAAACGGTCACCATAAAGGTGCATGAGAAATGCTAATTAATATGTTCAAGGCACATATGGCTGATATATGCTCACTAAGACAGATTAGCAGCACCCAGCATTTGAATGCGTTAGATATATTTCATCAATACCCCTGGTAAAAATGTTTCCCAACGCAATCAGTGTAGGTACACGCTATATCCAAGCCCGCTTATCACTCAACGCGCTCCCTAATCGCAAGGCCGATGGCAAGCGTTCGCGAGCACGAACAATTACTTGGTCATATTTACCCGACCGCACAACAACTATGTTTAACTTAAATTAGTGGTTAACTAAGAAAGGCGTGAGTGTATGTATGTATGTATGTAGTGGTTAACTATATTGTTGCTACTGTTTTGTGCAGATGTACTAGTACAGACCTACATTTAAGTATTCTATGTAGGTAAAGGATTAAAAGATACTTAATTTATCATAGGTACCAGCGTCACCAAATGTGGAATGCGCTTCCCGAGTGGGTCTTCCCCGATAGATATAATCTGGGTGTCTTTAAATCACGAGTGATTCGGTATCTACTAGGCAAGCGCGCTCCATCGTAGATCACAGTGTCACTTAACATCAGGTGAACTGGCGGTCAAGCGTAAGCCTATCAAGAATAAAAAACAATGAAAAAGAGGTTCACTGCTAAACAAAGGCCTCCCCTATTCAACTCCCACAAGATCTGGTTGTATGCCGCCGACTTCCAGCGACCTCTACCAGGTCATTGAAGGCGGTTCTATACTGCGTTTTCCGGTGCGTGGTCTCCACTCGAGAACCTTTTTTGCCCCAGGCCATCAGTTCTACGAGCTATGCCCAGCCAACTGCCAATAAGCTTGCTAATCTATTGAGCTACCTGGTTGTCAGTCGTAATAGCAGCTTTTAGTAACTAGTAGCTGTACGCGATCTTAAGACCTTTGTACTTACAACAACTTTACTGGCTATATTACCCTTCAAACCAGGACACAATAATGTTAGCACATTTGTTTAGGGGCAGATAATTTAATACCACCTCATCTTTGACAACTTTTTGGTCAACATAGCCCTTATTGTACTATGATCGTGGAATAAGTGTTTTTTTCTATTGATATCTGCACGGAAAGCTAACTCTGCGCTTGCGCTTAGATTCGTCTCAGAAACACAAACCGAAAATAACTACCCACATTGCAAATTTCTTTGTTGTCTATACAAATATGGTTGTGGTAAGTACGGAAACTCCAAAGCCTATTTATTAGGCTGGCAAAGTGTAAAAAAGATAACATACCCAATACAAAAATATCTTCTCTTCCTGGCTAACATTTTCACTAAAAACAATTAATCGAAACTAAACTGTGTTTAGACAAAAACTCAAAACACGGCCACTTCGGTAAACAAATAAATCAAAACTGTTCGGACACGTTTTTCCAAATTATCATTGCAATAAAAACCCAATTAATATCAAATTGATGCCAAGACGTAACACGTAGTCATGTGCTGATTATGAACAATTAATTTATAATCGAGTTTCAGTTATTACGGAATCCAGTGTTGCAATAATTCGTTAAAAAAACTGCTAAGTATTGCATTTTTTAGATTAATCAGTGTATTTTAAAAATTAAAGTCTTTGTTTAGTCTGTGTAATATCTTTCTGACAACAACTAAGTAAATAATTTAGTAAAGTTTTTTCTAGCACGGGAAATCTTCATGGGTCTTCCGCCACCTGGAAGAAAGCAGGGTATGTCGGACTCGTACCGACGAAAACCCGTAGTTGCCTTCTTTTGCCCTATACTCACGGCCATGGGATTCGTGACATTCCCCACGACTCTGACAGGCCAGTCCAGCATATTGTGGAGGGGCCCAGCATAAGCTGGACAGCCCCTCCACAAAGTGAGGTCCAGCCTCGTCTCTTTGTCAAGAGCGCGCGTGCGCTGTACACGCGCGCCATCTACAGGGGCCATTTTCTGATCGGGCGACGGACTCCCCAAGTAGTAGCAGTAGTAGTCATTTTTTAGAAACTACTACTACTACTAGTACTATTGTGTAGTAATACTACTACATTACTACACAATACCTAACTTATTTTTAACCATACCTACATGCTTCTTAAAACTGAGACCTATAATTTTTATTTTACGCATTTATTTATTAACATATTTTTTAAATTTTAAAAATATTATAACAAGGTTAAAATAATATAAAAAATTGTTGCCCACCTCCAATAATTAACAAAAATGTAAGGTAGCTGTTAGTAATTGTAACATTAAGACGTCCAACAACTTAGTCTACCCGTGACCATGGATGCTGTAAAGGACCCGAAACGTCGGGAATCAAATAAAATCAATACAACGCGATAAAATCCGTAAAAAGGAGTTCTATTTCAATGTCTAGTATTCGCGTAAGTGTCAGAAACCAGTATGTATGTATCTATTAATTTCTCCAACTATACATTTTAAAGGCACAATAATTGCCAATGATTTTAAGAATTTTTAGTACATCCTTTCCGTTCCGAAAAAAATTCAGAGAATCATGGTCTGTTATGTTATGTATCATAATGTAGGGCAATGTTTTGTTTGGCCTTTGAAAGAATGAGCCGTTGAGTAGACCAGTCCCAATGGACGGAACATTGATGGTCATTGTATAATACGTATCTCGACCATATTTTAGGGAGTTAAACGGCCCGTCACATGAGAATAATACCAGGGGACCTACTACAGAAATCGAACGAGAGGTTTGGATTGTTTTTTTTCTTATGTGATCGGAGGGCAAACGAGCAGACGGATAGCCTGATGGTAAGCGATTACCGCCGCCCATAGACACCCGCAACACCATAGGAGTCACAAGTGCGTTGCCGACCTTTTAAAAGGGGATTGGGCCTCTGGTAACCTCACTCACTCGGCGAAAAACAACGTAAACGTTGTTTAACGCCGGTTTTCTGTGAGGCCGCGGTATCACTCCGGTCGAGCCGACCACGTAAGATATAAGTATATACGTAAGATTGTAACGAAATAAAGCTATGAAATTCCATTCCATGCCATTTCAGCGCCCCCTGGAAACCCAAACTGAGTAGGAATAGTCTACATCTCCCATAAAAAATCAATTACACACCAACAAAGCTAGCATTTAGATTAAACGTTTATATGGCTTTGTTCCATTTGATTAAATAACAATCTAAGAACATGCATATAGATCGAATGAGGGACTGAACTGCTGAGGTCTCAAGATGAGAACTCCCGCGAGTGAGTGTTGCTGCGTATTTGATAAAATTATGATTTTTTTTTACAGCGAATTCACATGTGAAATTTGCCAGCCTGCTACTTTTCGTAATGCAATGAATTTTCATTCGAAACAATTTATCACCACACTTACTATTTTGCTACTTACAATGAAATCGTGGACGAAATGCGATTTTAACCAGGCTGTGTGAACAAAAGTCCCAAATGCACGTTTCATTTTTCACATGGTACCAGCGAAATGTTCCATGCGGTTGCCGCTTACCATCAGGTGGTTCATAAGCTTGTTTGTCGTCTTAATTATATCTATTAGAATAAAATACCACTGCCTTCTTCATACACAAGATAAATGTCAAAAATTAAAAGTTTAATAAAGCTTACCCTGTTTTTGTTACTGGCGATGCAGCCTCATCTTCGACTCTGGAAATAACAAGAGAAAAATTGCGTTAATTTTATAAAAATTCTATTAGTTTTTTAATTAAAAAAGCACCTTGGACTTTAATTAATTATTTGTTTATACAGAGAAAGTGTTTGGCCCAGATTTTATAAGAAAGAACGAAATACCTATGTATAGTTATTAAATATTAACTGTATTGCAATTATTTAGATTAATTACATTCTGATTTGAAGAACGGGTGAGTAAGTAGGTATGCCGTTGTATAAAATACCTGTTCAGTATAATTTTGTTATGCGTTAATAACTTGAATATAAACTCTTCTTATCTGTCCGTATCTTAAAAGCGTCTCACAATACAGACTGCCGATTTAGTCCTTTGCATCCTTTAAAGGGGTGATTCTGCCCGTCGTACTCAACAACAATTTTTTACGAAAAGGTACAGCTGGCCACGGGTCTCCTCTCAGAATGAGAGGGATTAGGCTATTGTCCAACATGCTGGCCTAATGCGGGTCGGATGTCTTCACACGCGTCGTCGAGAACATCTCTCAGGCATGGAGGATTTTTTCCTCACGATGTTTTCCTTCTCCATTCTCTTTTCTATGAGTGATGAAATATTTTTTTTACGTACATGACTTCGAAACCTCAGAGGTGCGTGTCTTGGATTTGAATGGTCAAATCACTAGATTGCTCTAATATACCTAAATTAAATAAGTATTCCAAAAACAAAATATCTTTTAGCAATTGCAAACTCCGCCAAGTTTTATTTCTTCTTAAAACTCGACCAATGCTATTGCCTCGTTTCCCCAACTTGGCGAGTTGCGGCGACTTGGCGAAACTTGGCTGTTAGCACTCAATCCGCACCCCTCTGCCTAAATTAGGTGCTTCAAATAGGCAATTCCAGGCGTTAATGGTGCCAAGTTGTTGCTCGCCCCTTTTTTACCGAGTTTTGTTAGTTGTGCGGGCTATCACGCTTGTTTGTAAAGTGGCCGGAGAAACCTCAACAAGAGGCTGATGATATATGTACTTATTCGTTTTGAATTCGACGAAGTTATTCGCCTAAACAAGATCAGTTTTATTGTTAATTGAGATATTATATTATTGTCACTGGTTTCACTCTACCCATTGTATTTTGAAAAAAGTATTCGGTAAAATCACTATTCGACGCATCACTAGTTCTCACCCAGATTGCGGGTTTAACACCCATTATTATTAACTGGGCATTAATCCAAACTCCAAGGTGCTATTTAAAATTTCATAAGAAAAACCCCTATAATACTGCTGGACGTTGGTTGGAATTGATTCCAGGGCCTGCCTCACTTTCAGAAACCACCACCACCAAAAATATAAAAATGTATCTATATGTATGTATTACACGTAGGGGAGCCATACTTCGGCACGAATGGGCCGGCTCGACCGGAGTGATACCACGGCCTCACAGAAAACCGGCGTCAAACTACGCTTACGTTGTGTTTCGCCGAGTGAATGAGGTTACCGGAGGCCCAATCCCCTTTCCTCTGGTGTTACGGGTGTCCATGGGCGCTGGTTATCGCTTACCATCAGCGATCCGTCTCCTCGTTTGCCCCACAATCCCATAAAAAAATATTTTTATAATAAGTACCTACTTGTATTTGTGTTTATGTTATTATTAATTTAGATTTGTATTTATTACGTTTAATATATATACATTTATCATTTCGACATTCGTTTATATGGCAGTAACTTGTACTTAATAGCATTTGTTTTAATTTTTTTATAAATATACTTTCTTTATCTTCATTTTTTATTCGTGGGGGTAGTTTGTTATATATTTTTATCGACATAACTAGTCTATACTAGATGAGTGCATTGGTTTAAACTGTTTTTATGCCTTAGCCTTTATCTTTCCGTTTTGTGTAGAAGTTTTGATGATTTCTAACAAACTTACATATTTCTAAAATGTACAAACTAGGTAGCGTTAGTATTTTGTGTTCTATGAAATGGGATTTTCTTATGAAGAGTAAAAAGTGATGGTGCATCAAAAAACAAACCTTAAAGGTCAGAAGGATTTATTTTTCAACACAATATGCACTTGAACTTCAACTAGAAATGGTTTGAAAGGACACGAGACTACTCTAATGTATTGTGGTCATAAAAACTGATGTCTTAAGGCGAGCTCTGGAGAATTGCAGCAAACGACGTGTCGTTTGCATATTGTGTATGTACCAGGAGAACATGGATGGCAGTGTTTTACGATGGCGAGATGGTGTTATGTGAACATTATTATTACACAACATACTATCACCCCTTTATCCCACGAAGGGGTAGGCAGAAGTAGGTACTAGTAATGTATACTCACAGTCAGTTCTTCGGTATGTTTAGGTGGCTTAGTAGTAGATCGTGCGAAACGACACATTTCAAAATTGACTACTTACTAGGTGGCATTTCGCACGAATCGTTATTTTCGTGCCAATCGACCACTTTATAACTACGTAGTGGGCTAGTTTAAGGGGTGCCATGTTATAGAGGGCTATTACTATTAACCGGGTACAAATCCAAAATCTGAGCTGCTACTGGGTATTGAATATACAACCCAATAACACTTTGCTCGAACCTGGGACTTTACACTCAGCAGCCACGCCTGCGGACGTCGACCATTCGACTAATGACGTTATAATGATTAAAATTATGATTACTGGCATGTTTTGTAACAAAGTGTCATAGTCTCTGAAAAAAAAGTACGGCAGTTCTAGACTCTTTTCATCCCCGATTATAAAATATTCTATGCCTACTGGCGAGGAATCCAGGTGAGTGGGTGGTGTGCGTACCTAATTATAGACAGATCTAAATGTAAGCTGGAAAACCATTATGTAGGACGAACATACCGGCGGACTGTGGGTGTATCTCTGCTTAACACTCCGGAGTATACAGGCGTGGTGGTATATTATACCTAGGTACTTGTTACACTGAACTTCATCAACGTAAAACAATACAACTTTCGATCAAATACATATTTATATTTTGATCGAAAAACATAACCGACACAATCCAAAACCCATTTTCAAAACTAAACCAGCGCTCAGCGAAGGAAGCTACTATTGTTCCGCGTCCAATCGCGATCGGAGCCCCTTTGTCTCTTAAAAAAGCACTTGGCCAGATTGGAACCCGCCAACGCACCGATGGCCGTAAAAGCAGACAGTCTTTGAAAGTCGACGACATGAACGGCTTCAATATTTCAGAGTCAGAATTGGAGAAGTCACGTGCGATGCATTGGGATATAATGGGATCTTTGTTTTGTCTTGAAGCTAAATAGTTTTGATGATTGGGTGGAAAATATCACACCCTTTTGTTTCCAAAAAGATTTAGCAGAGATACTACTGAGCAACTACAGTTCGCTAGTAGGTAAGTTTTTTAAAATATTTATTATTACCTATTACGATTTCCGCACGAAACAAATACGTATTTGTATGACCTACTATATTATGCTAGGTTAAAAAGGCCTCTTTTGATAAATCATATGATTAAAGCAGTGATAGCCTAGTGGTATGACCGTTGGACTGCCAAGTCAAAGGTCTCGAGTTCGAACCCAAACCTCTGACTTTTCGAAGTCATTTGCGTATTAAATAGTTAAAGGAAAGGAAACCTGCAAGGAAAGGAGAGGAGACCCGTGCCCAGCAGTGGGACAGTATAATGGGTTGATTATGTTATGTTATTTATGTTACGCATGATTAAAGAAAATCATCATCATTATCATATCAGCCATTAGAAGTCCACTGCTGAACAAAGGTCCCTCCAAAGGCTTCCACAAGGACCGGTTTATATGCCGTCGATCCCGCCTGCATCCAACGACTCCCGGTAAAAAGACAAGACAAAAAATGACGTTAGAAAATTTCAAGGCGCTATTGTGTTCTAAATATGAATTGATTGCAGAGGAATTGCAAAATATGGTCATTTTAAACACCCAGGTAATTGTTCTGGGTATTTTTCTAACTAATTATGAGGATTTGAGTTCGGATACATACAAAATATTCACTATTCTTTCTTAGTTGAAAACAGACTCAATATTTCTAGGACAGACGTCTGAGTAATTCTATTAGATAAGAAGCTGACAACCCTAGTTTATTACCTCTGAAACGGCAAGGTTGCAACGTTTCAGCTGCAATTGCATCTTGTTTGTTTTCTTGAAAGCAACTTGTCTGGTCTTGGAAACAAACTTGTATGTAGTTAAAAATGTTGAAATGTTGTCTGAGAAACTACAAAGTGGTTAGAATTACAGAGTTTAGGGGTGGATTTTATAAGAAGATTTCGTTCACAAATAATATTATACACGTTTGGAGTAGCGGCTGAGCGATCGGCGTCTGCGCCACGTGTTGTGGGTTCGATCCCCACACGGAGCAAATATTTGTATGATCTACAGGTAGTTGGTCCGGGTCTGGGCGTTTGTGTATGTGAGATTTTGTGTTTGTAAACGCACCTACGATACAGGAGAAAATCCTAGTGTGGGGCAAAGTTCCTTAAAAAAAATAAAAAAAATATAGGATTTTGAATTGACATTTTCGTTTCGTTTTTAAAAACGTACTTAACATCATACACATATTGCGTTATTCTCACATAAGACGTAGTTTTTCCGCGGACTATCTATATCATAAGTAGGTATATTGAGCTGCTCATATTCTGTCAAATTAGTATCTGAAAACCATTCTTAGTTTTAAACCATCCTTACTAATATTATAAACGTGACAGTTTGTGAGTATGTTTGTTACTCTTTCACGCCAGAACAGCTGAACGGATCTGGATGAAATTTGGCACAGAAATAGATTATAGTCTGGAATAACACATAGGCATTTTTGTCCAGGACCCAATTCTAAAGTCCACGCAGACGAAGTTGCGGGCAGATAGACGCTAGTATTGACGCTAATTTTTCGAGAAAATACAAGAGCCGAAAAAGGAAAAAGCTACAGAATTCAATAATCAGCCAACTTCAGCGGGAGATAAAATTAAATCAACTCATTTACTAGGTAGAGCAAATATCGCTTATAAAGCACATTTTGAATTTTTTCTTTTAAATTTCACAAAATGGCTATCTTTGATGGATCATTAAGATTCATATACTTAACAAAATTTCTAAAGAATTAGTATTTGTAAATATAAATCGATTTAGACTTATTTCTACATTCAGCATTTCCTCTTTTTTATGGGATAGGAGGGCAAATGAGCAGACGGATCGCCTGATGGTAAGCGGTCACCGCCGCCCATGGACACCCGCAACACCAGAAGAGTCACGAGTGCGTTGCGGACCTTTTAAAAGGGGATTGGTCCTCCGGTAACCTCACTCACTCGGCGAAACGCAACGTAAGCGTTGTTTAACGCCGGTTTTCTGTAATATCTTACTCTAAATCAATTTATATTTAAAAACCGTAGCAATTCCGTGACAATTTTCTACTGGGAATCATATTCATCATCCTCATCATCATATCAACCAAAAAACGTCCATTGCTGAATAAAGGCCTCTTCCAAAGCCTTCCATAAAGACCGGTTTTATGCCACCTGTATCCAAAAACTCCCAGCGACCTTCACCAGGTCGATAATATTATGATTCACCATCGCGGCTTTTTTAGCCTCCAGGTTCAATAACCCCTAGCAAATCTATTTTAAGGTATTATTTGCTGCAATTCCCATAACTCATAACCAAGAAACATTATTATTTCACGCCAAAAGTTACACCCAACGCAATAATCCTTTAATTAGACTTACACTTGCGATAAACCAAGCTAAATTTATCCTTTATTGTGAGTAATAAGGTTGTATATTGTGTAGCAGAACGAATGCAATTTCCGTCGCTAGGTGGCGACACGTTCTCTCGGATGCAGTCAGATATTGGAGCGAAGACGTGATCGCAATATAGATGCTTCCCATAACTTGGAGAGAATTCAGTTCATATTAGGTTTTCGTCAGTTTTAAATTGAAAATTGTGACTTGAAACTGATAATAAATATAATAATTTATTTTCCGACAAATATAAAATAATCCATCCATACTAATTTATGCTTATAATAGAAATGGGAAAGTAATTGTGTCTGTCTTTGTTTGTTACAATTTTAAGCCTATCCCGCTGAACCAAACATGAATAATTTTCGTAGAGAGATAGATTGAACTTTGGGGACGAGCATAGGCTTCATTTTGTCTTAAAAAGTCCTTTGAAATGCGACTAAAACCGCGGGCAAAAGCTATTATTAATACGAGAGTAATTAAAAAATATCTTCAATATACGATCGACTGCCTCATTAGTCTAATGGTCGCAAGCGCGACTGCTACGCTAGAGGTCCTGGGTTCGATCCCCAGGTCGAGCAAAGTGTTATTAAGCTTTCTATGAAATTTTCAGTAGCACTTCGGAGTCTGGATTTGTGCCCAGTTAATGGCTATAGGCTCGCCCCCTATAACATAAACATACCAGGCGAACTGTGGGTGTACATTAAGTACGCCTAGAGATGGGTTTATGCCAGGGCATTTTTTTTTTTGCGCAAAATGCCTGTGCAGAAACCCATCTATAAGTGCGCCTCTATGTAACCCTACGTGGAATACAGGCGTGATGGTATGTATGTATGTATCTTCAATATAACATACTCAAAAATACATTTTTGTTTTCCACAGCAAAATTAATACCAGCAACAAAAATATCAAGTTGAAAGTTTTTAATACGATTCCACGCGAACCCGACGATGCGTCGTAAAAATCCCGTGTAACGATGTTTGTGAACTGGCAAACTTTTCACGCCAAAGTGCAGGATTCATTTATTCTGTGGCGCTGAGTTTTGCTTTTGATCACAAATTATATTTCTTTCGACTTAGAGTGTGCGGATAAATTTTAGTTCGTAGTTTTAAATGAATTTTATTTTTACTTTATTTTATTGCAATGATGAAAACAAATTTAGTAGACGGAGCAACGCGTTTTTTTATTGGATAGCGGGGCAAACGAGCAGACGGATCGCCTGATGGTAAGCGATTACCGCCGCCCATAGAAACCCGCAACACCAGAGGAGTCACAAGTGCGTTGCCAGCCTTTTGAAAGGGGATTGGGCCTTCGGTAACCTCACTCAGTCGACGAATCACAACGTAAGCGTTGTTTTGACCGTGAGGCCGTGGTATCACTCCGGTCGAGCCGGCCCATTCAATCGAGCCGGCCCATTCGGCATGGAATATGTAATATTTGCAATGTTAAGGCCTAGCTCAGTCCTGTCCCTCCGAGAGCTACGGTCCGAATACAAGTACCCAAGTCTTATTGTACTTAGATAAAATAAATTCCTGATGTTAAAGACTGCCTCATTGGTCTTGCGAGCGCGGTTGCTGAGTGAGGTCCTGGTTTCGAATCCCAGGTCAAACAAAATATTGCTTTTTTTTTTAAGAAATCAGCAGTGGAATCTTACGAGTTTGAATTCATGCCCATTTCTTGAACCGACATGACTTACTTTACTGTGAAATAAAACTACTTTTACGGATTTTGTCACGTTGTATTGATATTATTTAACTCACGACGTTTCGGATCCTTTGCAGCATCCATGGTCACGGGAAGACTAAGTTGTTGGACGTCTTAATGTTGCAATTATTAAAAGCTACCTTAAATTTTGGCTAATTACTTTACTGTACTTGATATTAACACACGCTAAACAATTTTAAAGATACAAACCATAGCATCATACAAAAAAAAAAACTATTTCCATGTCAGAACTTATTATAATAATTCACGTTGGTTTTATGGCCTGATTTCTTCAGTGCAAAGGAACTAGCGCGGGCGCCGCACTGCAGCGCTGTTATCTATTTTCAAAACGGATGTTGCTCTGTCCGCTGGTTGCGTGCATCGCGAGAGGCCATAGAACAAGCGAGTTCAAACAATACAACTGGCACACTGCCTAAGAGCCTCCGCAGACAACAGACTTTTCATCGCTCTCGGTCCTTTCATTACGATTTTCTTTGTGTCAATCATACATTTTTGGAACGAAGTTCCTTATTGCGCGTTGTGAAAGGGGGCTAGACGGAAAAAAATTTTGCTGTAGTAATTTAATAATAAATTCAATCGCGGGCAAGATTCGAACCTGCGTCTTCTGGTTTGATATACCAGACGCTCTGACCTCTAAGCCACCGCGAACCCTACCCGCATGATTGAAATTTTGCCTTCACATTCTGAATTTTACGTCATAAGGTGACAACGTGACAACGTCACAAGATAGTAGTTCCTTTCGATTAATTTGCCATATGCTAGCATACGTTTATATTATGATTATGATTATGATTATTATTATGATTATGATTATGATTATGACTATGATTATGATTATGATTATGATTATGATTATGATTATCATTATCATTATGATTATGATTATATGTATAAATACTCGCTCCGTGCTGATTTTGAACTTGCATCCTATGGCACTGCGCTAATCGAGCCTTCAACTATTTATAAATTTAAACTCCGTTCCATCCGGGTGTCCCTTGACATCTCTCAAGTATTTATATTTTATTAGTCCAAGACTGTTGTTAGCTTGAAGTTGAACTGGGTCGGAAACGACTGCCAAGCCGAAAAATAGAAAAACCGGACACAGTTTCATATTTAGCCGGACATTTTGCACTGCAAGCGTAACACACTGGCTTGTAAAACAAACAATATTATAAAACGTAAACTTCTATTTACGAGTGTCGCTCGTGCGTTTTAGTTTTCGTTCGGCATCTTTTGGCGGGATGACGTTGACCAAAAGTCTAACTAAAGCCGGCAGGCTGGACTTGTAAATATTTGAAAGAAAGAAAGAATTCATTCAGCGTAAACAAAGACAAGTAAATGATAAATGATATTTATTGTTGTAAATAGATCTTATATGGACACTTTTACAATTCAATGTTTTTTTTAACTAGATGACACCGGAATTTCCTAACTGACGACCTCTGAGAAGAAACACCGAAACAAACTTATCATCAATATCAATCATGGTCTCTTTTAAAGTCCAGAAATAATACTTAGTAGCAGATATGTGAGTTCCAATGTAAGACAATGTCTAAAATGGCCTTTAGAAGAAAGAACCATTTGCTGCTTCAAGTAGTACATTTAAGTATGCTGAGAATAAACTTTAATAAAAACAAAAAAAAACATATATCTATATCTATACTTATAATAAATCTGTAGAGAGGTCAATTCTGTACATGAAATATATTTCCAAAATAACGATCAGCGGGTGATTACAGTAAAATTTTTGTCTGTCTGTCTGTCTGTCTGTCTGTCTGTCTGTATGTTCGTTATAGAAACAAAAACCACTCGACGGATTTCAACGAAACTTGGTACAATTGTTCTTCATACTCCTGGGCAGGTTATAGTATACTTTTCATCACGCTACGATCAATAAGAGCAGAGCAGTGAAGGGAAATGTTGGGAAAATGAGTGATTCATGAGAAAGGTTTCAAGCTATAAAACATCACGCTACAACCCTTAGGAACGTGGCAACGCAGGTGAAACCGCGGGCGAAGAACTAGGGAACAAAGTAACCATTCCACGCGGACGAAGTCGCTGGCAAAAGCTAGTATAATAATAAAAACGGTCAGATTAGAAGTTGCTCTGTTCGCTAGTTGCGTGTGCAAAGCGAGGCCATTAAACTAGCGTGTTTAATGTTTGTTTTGGTAAAAATTATATTTGTTTCAAAATATTATCTGATTGATTAAGTTTGACATAATCAATTAAGTGTTTGAGCGTGTAAGGGCTCGGGACATAAGAACAATAGGTTTCGCATTGTGTCAGTAATTTATTACTCGAAGAGTTAATTATAACATTTGTTTGATTATATGATATATGGCTTTTAATATCATCCACATTACGCTATTCACAGTTCGATTCCCAGGTTTAAGGGTCCTGTGAATTGGTCACAAAAACGTAATACCAAAATAAATCGTAATTCAAACTATATTTTATCAACTTAGTCATCTATAGACGGTATATTTTTAAATATAGCTTGTAGAAAATTAACCATCGTTTACGCATAGTGATTGCACGATAAAAATGATCCCAAAATACATCAAGTGTGAACTGTTCTCTCAGGCATACGGGGCAGAATGCATCGGATCGATGCAGCGACTGCGCAGTGCGCGGGTCGGTGCACTCCACAGCTGTGACGCACGACACTAGTGAAAATAGGGACAGAAAAATCACTCCGCTACGCATGCTGTCACGCATGTACTCCTCAAAGGGTTAAGTAGACTTGGGGGCGAAAATGGACATTTTGATGGATCGCAATATGATTCACCAACACGACTGTACAGCGTGCCTTATATATTTAGGCTAAGCTGACCTCTAAGCGTACGACGTAAATATAAAAAACGATAAGATTAATTTAAGACAAAAGTCCTACATTAAACCTTTCTTATTTTCTTTTATGCAGGAAAAAAAGTGCAATAGCAAAACTTCGTTCACGCAGGATAAAGGTCTTATGGCAAATCATGATTCTTGTCTTGCAGGAAACAATGGTTCATGTTGAACAAAACTCCTGCCATGGTCGGATTACACCTTCTGCATCTGTCTATCTGTTGTCTGTAGCCGAATGCTGAGCTACGCTGGGGATGAGGAATGCCTGACTGCTCACGGGCGATCTAATAGGTTAGCAGCTTATGACGAACTTGTACGGGATTACCTACAGGAAATAACATCTGAGGGCCAAGTGTGAGTTTCATTTCACAGACTCAATTTTACGCATCGACCGCGTTTGGCGTGCTGATTGGCGAATTCCGTGACCTTCACCACTCTTCACCAATCAGAGAGCCGAATGCAGTCGATGCGTAAAATCGAGTCGATGAAATGGAACTCACACTGGGCACTCTGTAGGTATGCAGTTGGAAGACCTAAACACTTTTCATTTACGAGTATTGTATGTATATCAGCCATGTGAGGACGCATCAGTAAACCCTAGCAACAGAAAATGGTCACCGTAGTTGAAACTGCTATGGATTTCATCATCAACATCACCATCATTGTGTATTAATACTCGTATACATATTAGATAGTATTAACGAGTTGTTGTTCAATAGTCTTTGTTGAAAATCTCAAATTCGCTTTTACTAGTATCAGGATTATACAATCAACTTTCAGATAAAAATCTAAATTATTAATTTCAACCATGATTTTTCGCGTCTGAATAAATATTAACGCTAGATCGCCAGTCCACCTGAAGACTGCAATCTACCATAGAGCGCGCTTGCCTAGAAGAAACCGATTCACTCGTGATTTAAACACGCCCAGATTATATGTATCGGGGAAGACTCATCGGGAAGCGCATTCCACATTTCAGCGGTACGCATGATAAAAGTACCCAAAGAAAAAATCCTCCGTCTCAAATACACCTTTGTGGAAGGAAAAGACAGGTAAGACGTAAATCTTCTTCTCTGTTTCACTCACCTCCTGTTATCCAGGTAGCTGTCGTACTCGTCAGGGGTATTCTTTTCGTCGTGCATGTCGTATAAGTCACTGTAGATCGCTGACTCCAACCGCGAAGGATCCAAGTGGTAGTTCGGATTCTCATACGAGAGAAGACCATTCTCTGTGGACAAGGATGGAAAGAATTAGTACTGAGAAGAGAAGCATTAAGTCGACATCACGAAATATATGAGCTAGTGGTGAGCAACGGTCTGATTGTGTCCACCACGCTCGCCAAGTACGGTTTGGTAGACTTCGCAAGAAAATCTACCAAGCAGTGCAGAAACTGCATGGGTGCACCATGCATTTTCTGCACGATGTTGTTCTTAATCGTTTGGGAGACAAATTTATATATTTATAGAGTTAGATCAAATAAAAGAAATCATCATGTAATGTCAAAAAACTTATAAAATAATGTTTTGTTCCAGTTGGTCGGGGTCGAGGGGCGAGCACTTGGCAGGCCTCATTGTAACCAGAGACGAAGCCCTAACAATTGCCGCGCCGAGAGCAATTTAATCTTCTTCCCCCTGAGTTTGCCTACATATTATATAGGCATTTAACTATTAATGTTATACAATTGCTGCATACTTCCATGCTAATATTAGTTTGTTTGTTTTTTACCCCTAAACCGCTGAAGCAAATTTGATGAATTTTGGTATAGAGATAGATTAGACGTTGGAGAAGGGCTTGTTACCTTAAAAATCCCTTTGGGATGCTCGTGAAACCGCAGACAACCCTTATTGAAATTATGTTTTAAATTGTAAGATGTCAAGTAGGTACTTATGGTACTTTTCAGTTATTAAGTCGTCAGTACTATTATTTTTTCTATATAGTTTGGTACAATAACTGCTTCAATGCTCTGGTGATCTCAAGCGCGGCTGCTGAGAGCGAGGTCCTGGCTTAGATTCCCAGTTCGAGCAGTGTTTTTCTTTCCTATAACCACTAGACAGGCTGTTTTGTCTATAACATTATATCCAATATACACAGTGACATAATTTGTTACTGAAAAAACTTCCTTATAGCAGCACACTACTGTAACCTAATTTGTAAAATAATACCCACACATTGCAATCTCCATAACACCGCATAAAATCCACACAAACCTATTAAATTCTGAACTCAATCTGACCAATCGTATTACCGAACCTCTCCCCCGCCCCGCAGATAATCCCCGCAACATGGCATAATAACGGGATGACTAAATCCCGATACAAGTTCCAATAGTCATTGAGAATAACCCTTGCAGCGATATTATGGCGAACATTACTGGTCTAATAGGTACACGCCAATATCAGGTCGTTGTTGTGTGGCCCAAGGAAAAAGTTATAGCGATGTAATAAATGAAACAGGTTAAAAAAAAAATTATGGGATAGGAGGGCAAACACAGACAGACGGATCGCCTGATGGTAAGCGATTACCGGCGCCCATGGACACCCGCAACACCAGAGGAGTCACAAGTGCGTTGCCGACCTTATAAAAGGGGATCGGGCCTCCGGTAACCTCACTCACTTGGCGAAACCCAACGTAGGCGTTGTTTGACGCCGGTTTTCTGTGAGGCCGTGGTATCACTCCGGTCGAGCCGGCCCATTCATGCTTAAATTAAATAAATCAAATAGATATTTTTTTATTCAAATATAAAAAATAGTACATGAAAAATCAAGTACTTAATATACAAATTATATCAATATACCACAATATTAGTAGTTTTAAATATCATTTATTACTCTTGTATTCCTGAGGTGCGATTATAAAAAAATTAAATAAACACTCGACTCTTGAAAAATATTAAATTTATTGACGACACGTTTGGCGTAGCGGCTGAGCGATTGGCTTCTGCGCCACGAGTTGTGGGTTCGATCCCCAGCAAATATTTGTATGATCTACAGGTAGTTGTTCTGGGTCTGGGAGTTTGTGTATTTGAGAATTTGTGTTTGTAAACGCACCCACGATACAGGAGAAAACTTAAGTGTGGGGCAAGGTTTAAAAAAAATTCGTGCAGTGTTTTATTTGTAAACGGAAATAAGATGTTGAGTAACGGTTCTCACAGGTATAACAAATTGACAACCAATGGCTCCAAATGCTATACTGTCTTTTTTCTGTTTTTGAAGAAATTAAATGAGCAATAATGCATCAACAGTAATAATAATAATGGAGTTAATAAAGTCTTTTTTTTTACAACAAAAAAACTATTAACGCATATCACATGTCAATTAAAAAATAAATACAGCAGTGATAGCCCAGTGGTATGACCGTTGGACTGCCAAGTCAAAGGTCGCGAGTTCGAAGTCATGACTTTTCGAAGACATGTGCGTATTAAATAGTTAATTATGGAAAACATTGTGAGGAAACCTGCATGCCTAAGAGATTTTCACGATGGCGTGTGAAGTCTGCCGACCCGCACTAGGCCAGCGTGGTGGGAGGCCTCATCCCTCTCATTCTGAGAGGAGACCCGTATCCAGCAGTGGGACAGTATAATGGGTTGATTATGTACATGTCAATTACACAGTTACATACATAAACTTCCGAATAAACTCTAAAGTTATATAACCGTGAAAATCGATTACTTACGCTGATTACGATTCGTGATGCGCATTGCACATTTATATTTTATACGTAATACAGGAAGCTGTTTAAGGAGAAATTTTAGGTAAATATTTGATTGTACCTATTTGTATGTTAAGAAATGTTCTTTTTAACCTTTTAACAAAGCGTCACTTTCAAACGTGGATAGGTTATTATATGAAATCGAATTATAAGCCGTGATGCATTTTAAAGTTTTTATTGTTTTTGTAGCTGAAACTAAATGTCTTTTTAGATGAAGTGAAGCGGCGGTAGGGCCTCGGACTTGCGATCATATGGTTGCCGGTTCGAAATCCACCCTTTGCACTACTGACGTGAACCCATTCGTAACACAAGCATTTAGCTTAGTAGTTACCAAGAATACTAGTAATGTGCGACCCACATTGCTAATAAGCTTTAAAAAAAAGATATCATACCAGATAATAAAAATATAATATACCGTGAAACGATGGTGCAAACTTATTTTAATCCACACTAAATAATTAAAACTAAAATGAATAATGATAATAATTTAAAAAAACAGTGTTGATACAGTACCTACAAAAAGATTTTAGTATGAATAATTTCTACATATCTAAATTAGACAATGTGTGAATTGGCTCCAATTGCCCCCCACCAGGAGTTACGCTCGAAGAGTTAGGATTACATGGCTTTTTGAGCACCCTCACCCATACATCTCCCGAGTAACGATAGGGTGAGCGACAAAGCGTGCAGGGCATTATGAGTTGTGTCGGCTTTCTATAATAAACTGATTATACCTTCAAGCCTTACTCCCACAGGGGTAGGCAGAAACTATACACTAGACAGAAACGCCACGTGCTACGATTCTTAGAACCCAGGATCTTTAGCGTAGCAGTCGCGTTTACGACCATTAGACTATTGCGATTATTGCTATAGAATTTAGCAATTAGTTTGATAAAATAAAATATACATGGGTTGATCAACAAACAAATCTTTCCTCTTTATAATATTATTTACTGTGGCAGTTCAAGCGCGAAGGGATGTATCTCAATGCTATGTACTGCGGAGAATATATACAATAAAATATCTGTTTATTTTTTAAAGTAAGAAGGTTTTTTTTGTAATTATTATGCAAATAATTAAAAAAAATACAAAGCAATACCGTGATGATCTTTTATGTGTGGTAAAAAAACATTTAGCGATGGCAATAAGTTAAAACATGGTACATAATGTAACAATGATTTCCATAATAGTATGAAAATAATTAAAAAATTTGTTCGTTAGCAAATTTGTGAATATAATATAATGAAATATCTATACTATAATATTATAAAGCTGAAGAGTTTGTTTGTTTGAATGCACTAATCTCAGCAACTACTGGTTGGAATTGAAAAAACATTTTTGTGTTGGATAGTCCATTTATCGAGGAAGGTTATAAATTTATATATAAAAAAAAATCCACCACAAAATAAGAATAGGTACAGGATATACATTACAATACAGAGTAGGGACAATTAATAATGATTTATCTGTGGTGGACTGTAGTCTAAACTAGGGAAGCCCTGTATTTCAGGTCTCCAGGACACCCGCCCGCAGTCAAGTTGGGTTACAATTAATTTAATACATAAAAAGAAAATCAATGTTAGGTATAATTGCTTGGTTCTGTGTGTGTGTGTGTGTGTGTGTGTGTGTGTGTGTGTGTGTGTGTGTGTGTGTGTGTGTGTGTGTGTGTGTGTGTGTGTGTGTGTTTGTGTGTATGCGCGTGTATGAGTGTGTGTCTGTCGCTGAATGAAAACACGTATTATGATAATACACTTATCAGTGATTCTGTGTTATATAACATCACGCTACGACCAATAGGAGCGGAACAACGCGGGTGAAACCGCGGGCGTACGTGTACAAACCTGTGTAACTAGCACCTCTAGCGGTCAACTGTAGAACTACTGTTTTATAAACAAAACCCGCTAGCTACGCTCATTTGTACCACAAAATAAAGGCGTGTGTCCACTAACGTAACGGTCGCGCCCGCTTCCGGCTCACAATAGCTGCATAATTGATACTTTTTGGGTAATGCTACTGTTGTAGGTGGATACCGCTAGTGAATAAAACCTTTACTGTGGGAACGAAAACAGAATGAATCTGTTTTCAGCAAATATTTAGGGAGGATCAATTGTGTGACATGGATTTGGTCGGAGTCGATAGGGATCTGCATGGTTGTAATAGCCCATGAACGGACCTTCAAGATCTGCTTCATTAGTAAGAGTAGGCTGGATTCGCTTCTCAGATCGAGCAAATTTTGTGATTTTTTGCATTTTCCATGTTAAGATTATAAAGTTATTTTAGTAAAGGAAAAATTCAATCGCGGGCAGGAGTCGAACTTGCGTCTCCTGGTTGGATACACCAGACACTATGCCACAGCAAACCCCATCCGCCTGATTGAAATTTTGCCTTCACATTCTGAATTTACGTCGTAAGGTGACGTTGGCGAAATCTATTGTAAAGCAAGTTACCTTACTTCTCCACCGACACGACTTACTTTACAGTTAGTTCAATGTCGTACAATGTCACCTTACCTTTATAACTATCTTTTTGAAATTGGCTATTACTTTTTTCTGTGAATCTCCCAGTAGCAGCAATCTCTCTTGGAGTTTGTATTCATACCCGAGCAATAAGCCCGACCCCTAGTACTGGCACATTGCACCTCACTAATCCTTAGGCTGTGCACACGGCGTATTTTAAACGAGCAGACGACGCACTGATGTCTCGAGTATACATCAATACACAGCATCTGCGGCGCCGAAAACGCACCTTACTGAAACGCGCGTCGTATGCGCGTTTAAATAAAACCGTGTATTTACGGCCTCAGGGAATACAGTGATATTGCTACAAAAATAATTTCTATCCATCCATAGAAGCAGTGACAGCCAAGTGGTATGACCGTTGGACTGCCAAGTCAAAGGTTTCGAGTACGAACCCAAGGCACGCACCTCTGACATTTTTTAAGTCATGTGCGAATTAAATATTTTATTATCACGCGCTTAAATAGCCTAATCCCTCTCATTCTGAACAGACCCGTGCCCAGCAGTGGGACAGTATAATGGCTTGATGATGTATGTTATTTTATAGTTATAAATGCAAAAGTAGTTGTGTCTGGTATGTTTTAACGCCAAAACTGCTGAACCGTATAAAGATAGATTGGACTTTGGAGAAGGATATACATATATGCTGCCTATATATGTGCCAAATAAATTTTATTCTTTCTTTCTTTACTTTTTGTCCAAAAAGTACTTTGGACTAGTTCAAATATCATCATCATCGTACCATCACGCCTGTATTCCCCGAAAGGTTAGGCAGAGGCGTACACCCATAGTTCGCCGGTATGTTAAGTCCCACGAGCCTATTGCCATTAACCGGGCACAAATTCCGACCTCTGAGCTGCTACTGAGAATTTAACAGAAAAACCCAATAAGTAAAAATTTGCTCGACTTGGTAATTGAATCCAAGACCTTTAACGTAGCAGTCGCGCGTTCTATTTCAGAAGCTAGTTCAAATATAATTCTCGAAATTAATTTATTCTGATTAGACTAGTATAGTTCCTTGCTCAGAAACTTTTAAAATAGGTAAGTACCTAGGTACTCCAAGTTCCTATGTAATGAACTATATGACCTACAATTCTGCCTATCCTTTAACAAACAGTAAGTTCTATGATTCATGTGAAGTTCAAAGCGCAGGCCTTGCGGTTTGACGTTGAATATCACATTCCATCAACATAACTCACAGTACTTAATGGCTGACCGCACGAACCTATGTTGGTTCTTGAAATGCACTTCTACTAATGTTGGTGTTTGTTTGTCTGAACATAAATATATTTAAAAGGTCATTGGGAATCTATACTAATATTATAAAAAAGTAAAGTTTGATAGTCTGCGAGGTTGTAGGTTGTGTTGTCTCTGAATCTAGAATAGAATAGAATATTCATTATTGTACACCAAAAACTAACTGTAACACAATTTTATAAATTGAAGGCGGCGGTAGCCTGATGGCTAGGGCGTCGGATTTGCGATTATGTGTTTGCCGGTTCGAACCCCACCCATTGCACTACCGACGTGAACCCACTTGTAACACAAGCATTTAGCTTAGCACGAGGTGTTAACAAGAATACTAGTAATGTGCGACCCATATTGCTAGTAAGTTTTTTAAAGAAAAAAAAAGAATCATAGAATTGTTCAATGAGCTTATCACTAACAGCGATCTCTTACAGACAACCTTTGGATGGATTCGAGAGAAAAAGGAAAGGTGATAGGTAGTCTGGCGTACTTAAAAAGAAACAGGGTTCTGGAATTATGAGTTACACAAATTAACAATAATTTACAAGAAAAATAAAATAAATACATACTTACATATAGATCTACTGAACCGATTTTGAAAATTATTTTTGTGTTGGATAGTCCATTTATCGAAGAAGGTTATAAGCTATATAACATCGCGCTACGCCTCTTAGGAACGGAGCAGCGCGAGTGAAACGGCGAGTGTGTCGCTCGTATTTTATACAAATTGAACCTTATTAGATATTTTTCTTTATCAGATTCGGTGAGTAACCTATAAAGGTAACAAATAGTAACTCAACGAGAAGCGATCACAATAGACTGATAACGTTTCCGTCACGGTGATACGGTGATGATAGCCACAAATAATATAGGTATTCCTATGGGTAAAAAGTTGTAAATTACGATTAAGAATTCTATAATGATTTTTTTATGATTTTTTTTAAAGATAAGAAATTATGAACTGAATACTGATTAGGTGCTATTTATTGCTCTTTCTGTGATTGATTTCGAGGGCAAGCACATGTCATTAGGCCTTTTCTATGAAATTATAAATATAAGATTTGCTTTGAAATTCTCAACAGCGCGGGCTTGCACTAAAATCGTCCCCACAGATATTGACAAATAAATGCAACCTCTACTGCATCGGACCTAAAAAAGACTAGCTTACTGCTTGTACATTAGCCTAACCTTCGGGGATACAGGCGTGATGGTATGTTCTGTTTAAAATAGGCAGATTAAACTCCAATCTGTTACTAAGAATTTTATCAAAACCCCTTAATTAACAAAGTGAGTGAAGTGGTCAAAGACCAACAACATTACCTTATAACCTATATCAATCAAACACAAATACTGCTGAAACAGTAAGTAATTCACGTACGTACGAGTATATACGCGTATCTACAAGAAAGCGACGGGTATCGATTTTCAGGCGACCTTCAGACGGCCCGACTGCTCGCTTTTAAAACTTCAAGAAACCTAATTGAGGGCTCGGAGACTCGGGTCAGGTTTTACGTACAACCCTGCGTGAATGTTGAGAATTAAAAACAATTTTTTTGACATAATAATTATATGTATAGATAGATAGAGGTGTATGGATTAGTTCTCATGTGATAGAGGGCTAGCATTTTTCCATAAATCGGCCACGAATCCAAAGTGAGCTGAGGGAGAATTTTATAAAAAAGCTCTTTTGTTTTTTTATACAACTGAGGCGGCAAAGCTAACGGCCCGCCTGATGGTATGCAGTTACTGTAGCCTACGGACGTCTGCAACACCAGAGGTGTCGCTCGCGCGTTACCGATCCTAAAATTCACAGTAACCTTATTTACGGACACATGAAAACAGGCTTGACTGCCTCATTAGTCTAGTGGTCCCAAGCGAAACTGCTACGCTAGAGGTCCTGGGTTCGATCTCCAGGTCGAGCAAAGTGTTATTGGGTTTTTCTATGAAATTCTCAGTAGCAGCTCGGTGGCAATAGGCTCGCCCCCTATTACATGGAACCTAAACATACCGGCGAACTGTGGGTGTACATTAGTACGCCTCTACCTAACCCTTCGGGGAATACAGGCGTGATGGTATGTTTCTGTTTATGAAAATAGGCTTTACATACTAAAAGCATAGCGGCTGTCGTTGAAGATAAAAAAAATGCTTCAACATTAATTTTGAAATTATATTTATCTATTTCTGTAAATAGAGCTTTTAAGGACACGTTTACAAGTTATTTTTTTATATTTTTTAACAAGATGGCACAGACGTTTTCTGTCTAACTGACGACCTCTGTAAAGAAACACCGAAACAAACTCAGAGGATCATGGTCTCTTTTCAGTCCAGGCACAGTACCTACTTAGTAGGAAGTATGTATGTCAGTTATAATACAACACTAATATTATCATAGAATATTGATTTTGTCATATCATAGGAATAGGGGACTACGATTGATTGATGGAAGGTTTTTTATAATGAAAAATTGACAGTAGCAGTTCGGTGATTGGATGTATACTCGGTAATTAGCAACAGGATGTATCTTCTATCACATGGGACTTAGAACGTTCCGGAACTGTGAATACAATACAATTTCACATCAGTTAATCTCTGCCTATCCCAAGTACCTATATACATCCACATAAGGAAATGTATATATAATGCGCTTACAAAGGCGAAATGTAAGACATTATACAAAATGAATAATATAAAACCATAATTATTATCCATTTCAAATACATTAATGAGAATTATTAGAATTTCGATCGAAGAATATTTTTTTGCGGTGTGTTCTTTATCTAATCATAATTACTTTATAAATCGCTTGTTCATCATATTAAAAATGGGTGTAATTGTTAAATTGCTGAATTACAAAAGTTGTGGGTCATTTGAATTGATTGTGTGTGGGAAATAAATAATCTATATGTATTGAATTTGATATAACTGCCGTAAATAGGTCACTGTACTAGTTATAAAATTGACTTTTTTAGATTATTTTAATTAGTTAAGTATTTATTATACCTACTTATTTCTCAGGCTACTCAGGAATGGATTTACGTGGAAGCCCCAATATTGTTTTAAAAGAGATCTTTATCCAGCAGACGGGATCAGCCAGACAGGTGGTTGAAATGGGAGAGGCCACTGTGCTACCACGCTTAAAAAAAAGACGTGTGGCACTCGGGGACTGCAGCGGTAAAGCTCTTGCATAGCGTTTTTTATCAACTTATGTAATACAACCAATGCCACCTAAAGGCGGGTTTGCTGAACTAAAGAGACAAGCGTGTTTCTCTTTAGTTCAGCAACCCGCCTTTAGGTGGCATTGGTTTTTATCAACTTATGTAATACAACCAATGCCACCTAAAGGCGGGTTGCTGAACTAAAGAGACAAGCGTGTTAGGTTTTTTTCTTTACGGAATTTCTGGATTCGGTCCCCACGCTCAAGGCCCGCGATAGAAGCTATGCAATAGCTTAACATAAGCATCCATAGACAAATGTGGTAATTACAATAAAGATACAACGTACTATGGCATGTCTGAGTCGACACCTAATTTGTATCCTGCTTTGATGATGTGTGTATTTTACCACACTGTTCATTCATTTTCTTATAATAATCATCGAATTCTCACACACTGAGAACCTTCTAGTAATTATCGACTTTGGTCCATCTTTGACATTCAATGTTCACACATCCTCAAATCGCAATATTGTACCAGTGAAGATTGTAACACCATTTATTTTAAAAGAGTGTCCATGGAGTTTCTTTTTGGTTTAATAAACGCTTGTAAAAGCTTATTTGAAATAAAAACATTTGAATCTTTATAGTGACGTACCTATATTAATTTCACGAATTGGTTATGTCACAGATAATATAATACTAGTAGTTATGATTTTCGTAGGAAAAGCTGGTCAGTAGGTTCCCTAGGTACCTTAGTATAATAGTAAGTAAATCAACATCCCTGTATGAAAGTAAGTATATCTTTTTTTTCTGTTTCATTGTGAACTATTCAATTGAACGGCCTCATTAGCCTAACAGTTGTGTGCATTAGACTGCTGATAGACAACTGCTACACTAGAGGTCCTAGGTTCGATTCCCAGGTCGACCAAAGTTTTATTGGGATTTTCTATGAAACTCAGCAGCAGCTCGGAGTTTAGAATTTGTGCCCGATTAATGGCAATACCACATGGGACCTAAACATGAACTGTGGGTGTACATTAGTACGCCTCTACCTAACACCTTCGGGGAATTCAGGCGTGATGGTAGGTATGTTATGTTTCATTGTCAATATCAAGGATGCCTCTACCATATTCTTTTAAGTAGGTACCTACTTGCTACGTTTTACGCTGTTGCATTGTGTGCCTTATACTGACAAAGAATAGCAAATCAATCATTATTCCAGATCGAGAACCCCTGAATAAATTATTGATTTACTACTATTAACCGCACAAATCCTAAGTCCGAGCTGCCACTAAGAATTTGCACCCAAATGACACTGCTCGACCTGAGAATCGAACCTAACGCTTAACAAACACACTCGTGACCAATGGTGCTTAGTCTCAAATGATTAGCGATTACTCTCCCAAACTCCTTTAGTACCTACATCTTGAGAAACCTCGAGAAAAAATTCGATACTGAATATAATCCTGTGCTTTTAGTGTCATCAAAGTATCGACGAAGCGATTTCAATATTCGATAAAGGAAAACGGGCATGAAGAAAGTACCTCTTAATAACCAATCTGAAGATGCGGCGGCCATTTTGGAGAGTTACGCGGCAAAATTTGACAGCGAACGTCATTATGACACATCGTACGTTCGAAAGTTGTCAATGTTTGTTTGTCATCGCCTCATTTCGGTTAGTTAGAGTGACGTAACATTATTTGTATATGGTTTTACGCTTGTTATTTAATATTTTACTGTTTAATTTGCTACAGTTGTTTAAATTTATTGGTTGGTAGCATTGATTTCTCCAATCGTTTTCACTAGCGTAGAGAGTATCAGATAATATTGAATGCGTTTCCATATATTTTTATTCTATTCTTTATTCTTTAAAAATAAACGTTGCCCCACACTAGGATTTTCTCCTGTGTCGTGGGTGCGTTTACAAACACAAATTCTCACATACACAAACACCCAGACCCGGAACAACTACCTGTAGATCATACAAATATTTGCTCCGTGTGGGGATCGAACCCACAACCCGTGGCGCATAAGCCGATCGCTCAGCCGCTACGCCAAACGTGTCGTCATTTAATTTTTGACATAATTTTTTTTATATTAATTTTTATGGATTAAGTCGGCAAAGGAGCTGACAAGCCAACTGGTGGTAAGTAGTCACCGTCGCCCATGAACACCTGCAAGATCAGAGCAATAGCTGATGCGTTGCCGACCCTTAAGAGCCCCTATGGACTGCAGACTGCCAGAGCCGCAGCAACCAAGGGGAACTGGCTTTTACGTGCAAAAACGAAATACACACCAAGGTGCTTTATGACAGACTCCATCGCAAGGGTGGTCGCCACCCAGTCAGACCCCAAGAGGTCCTAATACCGAGCAAGTAAAATATTTTCACGCGTCTTATGGGATGCCTACCTGAAAGGCAGTGAGGAACAATATTGTAACCCATTCACGGGTAAAATTAAGTAGAATTTTATTTTTTATGTCAAATATGGCATTTCAATGATTATTATAGGTATTGGCAAAGCAATAACGACACGACATGACGACACGATTGGCGTAGCGGTTGAGCGATCGGCTTCTGCGCCGCGTGTTGTGGGTTTGATCCCCACACGGAGCAAATATTTGTATGATCTACAGGTAGTTGTTCCGGATCTGGGCGTTTGTGTATGTGAGAATTTGTGTTTGTAAATGCACCCACGATACAGGAGAAAATCCTAGTGTGGGGCAACGTTTCTTTTAATAAAAAAAAAAACATAACATCACAGTTTACATTAACGAAACTGTAAATCATATGATTTAACTCGAAATCCACTCAGAGTGATAATTACAATACAATAGTAAAGAAAGGTCACGGTCGATCAAAAAATGATTTCTGTTAATCCCCAAAAGGTTAAAAGCTCGATTCATACACACACAGTCCTCCATAATGAGTCAGACGCATTACTCAGACTCGGGCAGACTGAAATTGCTTTCGTACAGTATGAATAAGGCCAATCTCTGTAGTAATGAGTCTGATTGTGGGACGAATTGGGACTATACAATTGGTTCAGTGAGTCATTACGTGAAATTATATGGTGATAACCCTATTAAGGGTTTAAATTATTTTTTTACTAATATAAGCAGTATTTCTTTTGTAGTGTCTATGTAATTAATGCCATTTTAGAACCACGAGGCGTAAATATAAAATGTAGACCAGATATGCAATTTATCATGACCAATCAATGTTCTAGGTAATGACTACTAGATCCATTGTGAATTTAATAAATAATAGTAATATATTTTTTTTTATTCTTCCAAAAAGTTCTAGTAAATGTTCACAGTCACTTATGATAGATTTAAAATTAAGATGATTTATTTGTACATTGGTTACTGAAGTGATGTGGTTGCCGGTTCGAACCCCATCCATTGCACTACCAACGTGAACCCACTCGTAACATATGTATTTAGCTTAAAACGAGGGGTAGTAAGCTTTTAAAAAAAGAAAAAAAAATCAGAAACTACAAGGCCCTTTTTCTTCTTTTTTTTTATTAGTACTTATGGAAAATCTTTATGGATTGTCTGCCACGGCTCCCTAGTACGATAGAATGTCGGAGTCGTACCGACTGAAGCGAAATTTGAAATTTTAATGTGATAATGACAATTAAAATCTATAGAGATTTTGGACTTTGGAAGGATTTTGGAAAATTTCCACAGTATGAGGAATAAATAGACGAACGTGGGTAATACCAGGAGACATCTATCTATCTAGATATCGTAAAGCACAAATAAGAACGAACATAATATTTTCGTTCTAATGGCGCCTGACGAAAGTTTTCTTTCCAAAAAAAAACTTTAAAAAAAATAACAAGATCATTTTTCCAAAGGCTCCTCTTATTCTTATTTTTAAAATCACTACATAGTATAAAACGAAGTCGCTGTCGCTGTCTGTCCGTCCCTATGTATGCTTAAATCTTTAAAACTACGCAACGGATTTTCTTAATAGATAGAGTGATTCAAGAGGAAGGTTTTAAGCTATTTAACATTACGCTATGACTTTTAGAAATGGGGTAACGCGGGTGAAACCGCGGGCGGGTCGCTAGTGATCTATAAAAACTCATAGTTCAACGAATCCACACGAGCGTCCATGATCGCTCGTGTAATATAAACATAAGGCTATATATAGACTGTTAATGCGTTACAGAATCAATATTACAAACTTGCAAACAATTCGCATAGCTTAAAGATTTTCCTTAAAAATACATACTATCACGCCTGCATTCCCCGAAGGGTTAGGCAGAGGCCTACTAATGTATACCCACATTTCGCCGGTATGTTTGGCCGGTATATGGGGCGAGCCTGTTGCCATCAACCGGGAACAAATCCCAAACTCTGAGCTACTATTGAGAATTTTATAGAAAAACCCAACAACTCTTTGGTCGATATGGGATTCGAATGCAAGACCTCTAGCTTAGCAGTCGCCCTTAGGATCACTAGACTAATGAGGTAGTTATTTAATCCTAAAAAGTAACAATAAAAACAATACTCACTTCCCCGTTTATGTAGTCCCATGTTTCCGAGTTCTCTTTTAAGAGACAGACAGACACACCACTAACTTTCTACACTCTTATATCACTTTCGATCCATCACTATTCACTGTTCGTAGTTAGCACACCAGTGAGAGTTAAGCTGTGGACACACGGGATGAATTACGTAAAGTTACACGAGGAGAATTAGTAATTCCATGTATTTATTTTTACAGAATGGAGTAAAATTACGAGGTCTGAATTTCTTTAGGTATTTAGTATGTAAGAGCGTAGGTTTTCTTCAGCTTGGTTGGTAAATACTGTTCAAAGGCAATTCTGCAACTTGAAACTTATGCAAACTTGAGTGAATGTAACTAAGGAACATATTTTTCAGGGTATCAATAAAGTGTGTTTTTGATACCTTTAAATATTTCACCTAGGTCTAAAATAATTAAAATAATCTCATAAAGAGCTTTGGTGTTCGGGCCAAAAATAAATTCAGACATGGATTTCATCGATTTCGGAAATAAAAAAAACTTTAGTATGTACCAAATGATAACTGCACATTTGCATTTGCAGCTAGAACGTACTTTATTACATTAAATACACTTAATTACACTAAATACCCATACCATCGCGCCTGTATTCTCCGAAGCGTTAGGCAGAGGTGTATGTATTAATGGACACCCACAGTTCGCCGGTATTTTTGTTTTTTTTTTGTTTATGGGATAGGAGGGCAAACGAGCAGATGGATCGCCTGATGGTAAGCCATTACCGCTGCCTATGGACACCCGCAACATTATAGGAGTCACAAGTGCGTTGCCGAACTTTCAAAAGGGGATTGGGCCTCCTTGGGTAACCTCACTCACTCGGCGAAACACAACGTTAGCGTTGTTTAACGCTGGTTTTCTGTGAGGCCGTGGTATCACTCCGACCGAGCCGGCCCATTCGTGCCGTAGCATAGCTCTGCCACGTAAAGCATTATTTATATCCCTTATAATGGGGGCGAGCCTGCTACCATTAACAGCCCACAGATCCAGATTCCGAGTTGCTACTGAGAATTTCATAGAAAAATGCACAAACCCACTTTTTAACATGAATTTTGATTATCTTTTTGTGATTTTTTTTTGCATTTTCCATGCTAAGATTATTAAGTTATTTTGTAGTAAAGGAAAAAATTCAATCGCGGGCAGGATTCGAACCTGCGTCTTCTGGTTTGATATACCAGACGCTCTGACCTCTAAACCACCGCGAACCCTACCCGCATGATTGAAATTTTGCCTTCACATTCTGAATTTACGTCATAAGGTGACGTTGGTGACATCTATGAGAGGTAAGTTACCTTACCTATCAACCGACACGACTTACTTTACAGTTAGTTCAGTGTCGTACGATGCCACCTTACCTTTTAACTATCTTTTTGTGATTTTTTTTTGCATTTTCCATGCTAAGATTATTAAGTTATTTTTTAGTAAAGGAAAAAATCCAATCGCGGGCAGGATTCGAACCTGCGTATTCTGGTTTGATATACTAGACGCTCTGACCTCTAAGCCACCGCGAACCCTACCCGCATGATTGAAATTTTGCCTTCACATTCTGAATTTACGTCATAAGGTGACGTCGTTGGTGACATCTATGAGATGAATATGAATTTTGATGGTTTAGTCCCATCGGCACCTTCCCATCTGGGCACCCATGAATTTATTTATTATGCCCACGAAAAATTATAAATGAATAATACTAACTCATTAGTCTACTGGTCCCAAGTGTGATTGCTACACTAGAGATCCTGGGTTCGATCCCTAGGTCCAGCAAAGTGTTATTGGGTTTTTCTATGAAATTGTCAGTAGCAGCTCGGAGTCTGGATTTGTGCCCGGTTATTGGCTATAGGCTCGCCCCCCATAACATGGGACCCAAACATACCGGCGAAATGTGGGTGTACATTAAGTACGCATCTACCTAACCCTTCGGGGTATATAGGCGTGATGGTATGTAAATAAATTCTTGGGTGCCGATATGGGGAGGTACCGAGATGGGACTAAAGCATGTTATGTCTATGCTTATAAACCGTTTCCAATGACGTAAATGTAAAGTAAAATTAGAATTCATATAGGTACATAATTATGAAAAACCTAGAGCATAGATAATATTAGGTTAGAGATATTTCATGTAGGACGAGTATTATCAATCTAATCCAAACCAATACCTAGTTTCTATAATTTACTATGACGTAACCATCGTATGTCTAACATTGCTTAAATAATTATAATTTTATCGATTTCTGTGTATGACTCTAAAAAGTTTTCTTTCACTATCTCCAATTTTTTATTATATAAAAAACCCCGGGGTTTCACTCGCTAAAAGATGACGGACTTTTATACAAACTTTCACCTCTCTTTTCACCAACTTAGGGGCTGAATTTCCAAAAATCCTATCTTATCAGGTGCCTACGTCATACAAAGAACACACCCTCCAAGTTTCAGGTGTCTACGATCAGCGGTTTAGGCTGTGCGTTGATCTGTCAGTCAGTCATTCAGGACAAAGCATTTTATATGTATAGGTAGATTAGGCACATCGTTTTTTTCTTATTTGAAACCGATAAATGGATAGCCAAGCGATGGGATTTGTTTCTGTTTGATTTAACTTACTTAAATAGAAGCTTAAAGAAGAAATCAAAAATAAAATCATGACATTACTAAACTAACTTTATATGTTCTTTTTCAAGTTAGAAATGAAAAGAAAGGCAAACAATATTACGTCTTAGTATAGAATCTAGTTCATTTGCCCGTGACGTCATTTTCACGATCGTCATAACTAACTCCCACGTTTTCACTTGCGTCAAAACTCGCACGATTGTATAAGAATGTATTGTTAGTATAATAATTGTTTATTAAACATGCAGACATAAAGAGTAATTATTTAATAGTAATGAGAAAACAAATGTATACTTACTGTAATTAATATTACGTAACGAAGAGATGGTTACATTGTAATGTTAGAATTTTATTATGAACACTCAGCTTTATAATGAAAGTGTGAGAACTTTTTGAATGCATTTAGATTTTGGGATTTATTTTAGAAAAAAAAATCTAAACTGTTAGTCTAGCTAGCGGCAATGGGCCGCTGTAACTTGAGATTCCGTGTTCGTCATTAAATGCCTTGGAATTGAACTCGGGACCAGTCTATGTTCACATCACTAGGCTATCACTGCTACCTAGTCAAAACTTAAACCCCTTATGCTACTACCTATTGTACTTGCAAAGAGAATAATTCAGACGAAGTATGGTAAAAAGGTACCATCAACAAATAATACCATATTCATAGAATTTTCTCGAAAGGGTTGCCAAAGGAAATTACGTAATAACGGACAGAAGATACCGCATACACGAGATATTTCCTCACTACCTGAAAATCCTTAGAAAATTGTAATACTTCGGAGAATTACGTCACTGGGAAAGACTGGAATGGCGAAAATTTCTAGGTTATTTTCTCGCCCCCTATTAAGTACATGGGACCTTAACATAGCGGCGAACTCGTGTGTACTGTACACTGTAAATTAATACGCATCTGCGTAATACAATAAATGTATGATGATATTTTACGTTTTAATTTCTTTTTTATTTTATTTGTTAATGTTGATTTGATTGCTGTAATTATAAACTGAAATTAGATTCGTAGCTTTCATTTTGTTTTCTATAGTTTAAGTTTTATTACAGAAAAAATCGACCTCGGGCAAAATTCGAACCAGCGTTCTCCACTTTAGTTCGTTTTTAAAGCAATTTTGTTTGTTTTTAATATAACATATCATCACGCCTGTATTCCCCGAAGTGTTATGCAGTAGTGTACTAATTAATATACACATAGAGTTCACCGGTATGTTTAGGTCATATGTACAGTCAGCGTCAAATAGTTCGTGTCAACCAAAATGGCCAAATAGTTCGCAACACGTCTCTGTTACAGTTGGAATAAGCTCCTGTTGCAAACTTTCTGGCCACTTTGGTTGTCATGAACTATTTGACGCTGACTGTACGTAAGGCTTCGGTGGTTTTTAAATACCTTACTTATTTAAATTAAATACATAATTGGGCATTAATCAAATTAAAAGTTCATTGATCAGTTTTAATGACAATTGAATTAGTTTTAATCGCATTTTTTTCTTAAAATCTTACTAGCAATGTGGGTCGCACATTACTAGTATTCTTGTTAGGCTTCGTGCTAAACTAAATGCTTGTGTTACAAGTGGGTTCACGTCGGTAGTGCAATGGATGGTTTTCGAACCGGTAACCACGTGTCCGATGCCCTAGCCATTAGGCTACCGCCGCTTCAACTAACTAGCTTCAAATTTTTTATCAATTATTTGAAATTTAATTGTTCAATGCGCAACACTGCTTTATAATCTTAGCTATAGACAATGTAAAAATAAACAAAAGCCTGAGAAATTAACACTAATTAACAGGGCTGCTAATTACTAAATCAATGAAAGTGGTTCATTTAGCGGGTCTTTTCGTCTCACGCACGGAGCCCTCACTTTCATTCCACGCGTGTTTGTTAATGAGGAAAATGTAACATGTAACTGTTAATTATGTTTTAATTAAGTGACTTTGGGAGGCTATTATTTAGAAAAACGGTACAATCAACAAAATATTTAGGTTAACTACAGACCAGATATTCACCTGAGCCAAATTCGCCAAATTCAAATTTCGAGTGGTTTTTCGAAGTTTGTAGGTCTATAATAAGTTCTACATCACGGAACATTGTTCTGTGTTCTACATTCATGGCAGTTGTAATTGCGGCATTAACTATACAAAATTCACAACTTTTAACTAAAACCTTTACTTATAATTCCTTAAAACTTGCCGCAAACTGTGTAGGTAATTGGTCAAAATTGTCATTTTACACTACTTTTAGCTACAATAATGATTCTTAAGCAATGTATTAAGCAAAATATGTTATAGACCTACAAACTGCGAAAAATCACTTGAAATTTGAATTTCGCGGGCTCAGGTGAACGATGCGCCTTAATCATTTATTACAACGCTAATCGTGCACATAACATTATTTATTGGGTAAATATTTGAAAAAATATTGAACGTCATTAACTTCCTCACAAAGTTATGAATACAGATGTTTAAAACTACAATTATGATAATGAAAACTTAAACTACACCACTGCCGTCAAGTAATAATACAGGAATAAAAACAATCTGAGCTATGACAGTGAGAACTACTATGATGAGAAGAATGATTTGTTAAATAAATCCTAAATATACTCATAAATCCTTTTAAGTTTTTCTCCTCCTTCAGTTTTGCTTTTTCTTAAGTTACTTTTAGGGTTTAGAATAAAAAAATCCTAGGTCCATTGCCACTAGCTTTGTCTCCTATATTTTGGGTTATCCTACAAACAAAAATTTTCACATACTTACACATACAACCAGACCAGAAACCAAAATCTTCATAAAAAAAATTGTTACGAATGGGGATCGAGCCCACACCAAACCGATCGCTCAGCCACCACATTATTTACGTACCGTCTAACTTATCTAGGATTTTTTTTTTCAAATTGTCTCGGTACTAGAAAACTGCAAGCGTGTCAAGAAAATTAAGACTGCATCGAAAGATCACGTCACAAGTAATGGATATCGAGAAACTACGTGACATTATTTTACATTATAGATAGTTAGAAAGCAATGGACGGATGACACAGCGCTTACATCGTTATCGACTGCGCGTGCGACTGTGAGCAATTGACAGCTTAGACATGTTGCAATTTAACATTCGAATTGACTAACGTATCGAAACAAAATGTATAGAACAAATGTGGAGACAGGTCCGAATACTGTTCCTCACTGCCATTCGGGCATCTCGTAAGAGGCGCGGTGGTAGGACCTCTTGGGGTCTGACTGGCTGGGGACCACCCTTACGTCGGATACTGTCGTAAAGCACCTTAGTGTGCGTTTCGACTTTTGCGCATAAGAACCAGTTCCCCATCGTTGCTGAGGCTCTGGCAATATGCAGTCCGTAGAGGCTCTTATGGGTCGGCAACGTATTAGCAACTCCGCTGGTGTTGCAGGCGTCGATGGGCGGCAATGACTGCATATTGCCTACTGCTTACAACCAGGTGGCTAGTCAACTTGTTTGCCGACTTAACCAGTAAAAAAGAACTCAATGGTCTAGTGCTCCTGGGTTAGGATTCCAGGAGCAAGTATTATTGGGTTTTCTATAAAATTCAGTAGTTTTTGGAGTTTGGATTTGTGTCCGCACCGTGGGACCTAAGTATACCAGCGAACTGTGGGTGTACATTAGCACACCTCTGCTTAACTATTCGGGGAATACAGACGTGATGTTATTGCTTGTATATTTCTCATTTAAAAATTGCTTGTCCTTGTGTTACCTTCCGCAAACAGACACACAGAGTTACTTTCGCATTATAATATTAGTTTCGATAAATATGAATTTAGGGAAAATCCTATGGAAACCTAGATAAAACGGACATATGTGTGTGTATACATTACACTATGTTTTATAATTTTTCATCCTTCTATTCGATCCACCGCTAGTTACTACGTACGTGGACACGGTGGACATTCTAAAAACCCGAAACGCTTTAAGTCCACTTTTATAATGTGTACCGCTGAAACATGGAATGCACTTCCCGAGTGGGTCTTCCCTGATAGATATAATCTGGGTGTCTTTAAATCACGGGTGAATCGGTTTCTTCTAGGCAAGCGCGCTCCATCGTAGACATCAGATAAACTGACGGTCAAGCGTAAGCCTATCACGAATATAAAAAAAAAACGTTACGTACTATTGTTTCACATCAATCATGTTTATAAACAGCGCTAACTGAACAGTTTACAGTGACGTAGTCAATTCAAACAATCAGTTTTCTCTACAGTCAGTTCCTAATGCAGTAATTTTACATTTCCTTTTATAACCAATTATATTTACGTTACATGTAGGTTGTGTAATAACAGTTGTGTAATAAGTTATGATGGATTTTAAAGGTCATTGTGGAATAGAAACTATGTTGTATTTTTTTTATAAATATAGCAAATTGTCACGCAACTTGTGGCCCTTGAAGTGAACCTGTAGTACAATAAATGAGGTATTAAGTACGTCGTAATGAAGTATTAACTTGCATGTACTATGGGGAAAAACAGGCTTGTGTAAAAGTGTTTTTTATGGGATAGGGGGCAAACGAGCAGATGGATCGCCTGATGGTAAGCGATTACCGCCACTCATGGACACCGTAAAACACAACGTTAGCGTTGTTTCACGCCGGTTTTCTGTGAGGCCGTGGTATCACTCCGGTCGACCCGGCCCATTCGTGCCGGAGCATGGCTCTCTCATGGTGAAAATTTAGTAGTTTACTTCTGTGTTTATAAGTAAAAGGAATGGGAAAAAACATTTAATATGCGCTAGTAACATGCTTAAATTACATCAACGGACAGCTATGTATTTTTTAGTTGATCACAAAACAAATCCGTTGAATATATTCATATTAGTGCTTTACTCTCTAGTCCTTCTCTAGGATTACGGAAGTTATTGGTTTAGGTCAAAAAATAAATTCTTAACTCTGTTAAAGTTTACGATATTTTACGTATGATGACGTCATTGTCAGTAACACCCATGACACGATAATAATTCGGGACAATAAAAATGATCGTCCACTGAATAAATAGAAGATATTATTTTCAAAAGTGAATGTTTATGTGGAGAATTACACCACTCAACACAAATAGCATTTAATGTCGAACTCTTTGGTACGTCGAAAATTGCAAAAATTTTGCAGAATAAACATCCACTTGACAGGATTTTTAAATTTCGAATAGAACCACTGGTTTCTAAACGTGATCTTGTCGAAAAATAATAATTATTACAAGAATAATATAACGTATGCATAATGCGAATTATTCCTGGCCCCTCAGCAGTCACCCATGCAAATAATTAATACAACTTAATTGTATAATTATTCATTGGTATGCAAAATTAAGTTGGTCTCATCATAACTTATTTTATGATTCATAAAGAATACTAAATTTAAATATAATTAATTATGACTATTTAATACTAGTGACTTCCTTAATTAAGTAAGCTGACGGCACGAATGGCGTAGTGGCTGACCAATCGGCTTCTGCAAAGCGGTTGCGGGTTCGATTCCACTATAAAACGATATCTGGGTGTTTATGATAGTAACCGCATCCAGAAATAAAGGAGGAATTCCTAGTGTGTGATTACGATTTTTAATAAAAAAAAATAGATATCAGTTTATATATGATATCTAGTGGTCGTCTAACGCGACTGCTACGCTAAAGGTCCTGGGTTCGATTCCCAGGACGAGAAAAGTGTTAAGTATAGGTTTTTTCTATAAAATTTTCATTAGCAGCTCGTATTTTTATAAGCTCGCCCTCTATTATATGGGACCTAAATATACCGGTAAACTGTTAGGCAGAGGTGCACACCTCTGCCTAACCCTTCCGGGAATACAGGCGTGATGTTATGTAAATATAATGTATATATATTTATCAAGATAGAAACACAGTTGGTTCATTAATTTTTGTGCTAATAATATTGACCATGACATAATAACAAATACTTTTGCATCTGCTTAATAATTATAAATAATAATGTCGCAAAGGTCAGATACGCGCTCACTATGATAAATGACGACATTAAAGTTAAAAACCTGTCTCATATTGCTAAAAAATTAAATAGTAGCCAGTCGCAAATTATACATAATTATAATTCATCTTACTTAAAATATAAATTCAATTAATTTGCCAATATTTACAATTTAATTGTACATGCCACTTTGTCAAAGCGATGTTGACACGCGAGATGGATTTGAAAAAGAAAAGTCGGTAAACGGAAGTCGGTGCCGTACGGTAGGTACTTACTGATCATAGTTTTTTTTTATTATGGAGTCAATTAACGGGTGAAATACTAATTTAAACATTTAAAATTAATTTTAAAAAAACATTCTGTCTCATTAGTCTAGTGGTCCACGCGACTGCTACGCTAGAGGTCCTGGGTTTGATCCCCAGGTCGAGCAAAGTGTTATTGGTTTTTTCTATGAAATTCTCAGTAGCAGCTCGGAGTCTGGATTTGTGCCCGGGTAATGGCAATAGGCTCGCCTCCTATTACATGGAACCTAAACATACCGGCGAACTGTGGGTGTACAGTGGTGACCAAAAGTCCATAGGCAATCTTCAACGCAATAGCTTGACGTTTAGTTTGACTTACGACCTTCTATTCATTGTCGTTAACAAGTGACACACACTAGCTGTATCGAGCACGCTCGTACTGTTCATAGCAATGTAATCCTTAACGTGCTTATGGACTTTTGAGCGTTTACTGTACATTAGTAGGTACGCCTCTGCCTAACCCTTCGGGGAATGCAGGCGTGATGGTATGCTATGTTAAAATTAGTAACTTTTTTGTCTATCTGACTTTACTGAAATATTCTAACAAAGATTTTTAGCCAATTAAACCTGTTTAAGCACAGTTTTTAAGTTTTAAATTTACGGCTAAGTACGAAAATACTGTGTGAATAAGAATTTCGTCTATGACCTAATCGCTTTTTTATGTGTGTCTATAAAAAGTCTAGCTATTTTTAACAACCGTGGAGGAACTTTATAGACGACTAGCTTTTTGCCCGCCACTTCGTCCGCGTGGAATAGTTACTTATGAACTTTCATCCCCCATTTTATCCCCTTGGGGGTAGATTTTATCAAAATCCTTTCTGAGCGGATGCCTACGTCATAACATCTATCTGCATGCCAAATTTCAGCCCGATCCCTCCAGTGGTTTGGGCTGTGCGTTGATAGATCACTATGTCAGTCAGTCACCTTTGAGTTTTATATATATAGAGATTCATGTTTTAAATCAGTTATAGGAGACTAAATAAAACAGAAACTTAATTGATGTTTTTGAGTCAAATTGAGCGACTCGGGACCTCGTCGTGAGAACAGCATTACGTATTCCAAAATAGCCGAGCTCTCTAAATAATATTTGAGCTATATGATGACTTCACTGCTTCATTAGTCTAGTGGTCCCAAGCGCGACTGCTCGACTCGCGCGCGACTCTACAGGTCTTGGGTTCGATCCCCAGGTCGAGCAAAGTGTTACTGGGTCTTTCTATGAGATTCTCAGTAGCAGCTCGGAGTCTAGATTTGTGCCCAGTTATTGGCAATAGGCACGCCCCCTACTACATGGGACCTAAACATACGCGCGAAGTGTGGGTGTACATTATATAAACCCTTCGGGGAATACAGGCGTGATGGTATGTTATGCTATATTATGACTGATGCATGCGTGCCAGCTGGAACAGCTCAAATCAAAGATGCTATGGCTATATTCAAAAGACCTGTTCAGATATTGCCCTACATTGTAACACCTTACTAAATAATACTACTACCGTTTGAGACCATGATTCTCTGAGTTTGTTTCGGTATTTCATCTCAGATGAAAGGATCGTCCAATAGGGAATATTGGCGTAACTAGATAAAATAAATAATTAAACATTGAATTGTCGGGTCTTAGAAAGATGTATTTTAAAATTAAAAATACATATTAATTTTATCTCTATCCACTTCTCATTACTTTTTATTGAAGAGTGAGTGAGTGAGTATGATGACATTTCAAAGGCATATTCTGTAACATGTGCTAATATAAAAGCAGTAGTATAAAATAGTAGTAGTAGTAGTAGTAGTATAAAATTCATTTGCATTATTTAATTTAAATAAAATATGGGTGATAATAATTATCACCACATTAAAACGAGATTGTGATCAATGTAAATGCCAAGAGACAATAATTAATTTAAAACATTTACCATCACGCCTGTAGCTATAGTTTTATAATTATAAATTAATTATATAAATAGTGTAAACAACAGTACACTGTGTGACACTATTTACCCAGTTATGCATGTTTTAGGTCCCATGTAAGAGATCCTGGGTTCGATTCTCGATTCGGGCAAAGTGTTACTGTGTTTTTTGCTGAAGTTCAAGCAGCTCCGAGTTTGGATTTGTGTCCGATTATTGATAGTAGGGTCGCCTCCTATTACATAGGACCTAAACATATCTACCAGCAAACTGTCGTGTACATTACTACCCCTCTGCCTATCTCTTTGGGGAATATGGTATGTTATATGGTATATGACATAGAAATAGTCCATGTTTTCATAAGAATTTCATCCCTTCCAGAGCCAAATTGATACAACAAACATGGCTATGTACCTAACATATGCTGACTCATGTCTCTAGAGGGCAACGAACCCGTTGTTCTATTTAGTATATAGTTTACAGCTCCGTTCCAAGTTTTAGTACGCCGTGAACCATACTAAGGCGAAAATAAATGGTTCGTCTTTGACTAAGAAATTTGATGTTTAGGTTTGAGTAGTGATAGAGTTTGTTTTGGCGAATGTATACATTTTATTTATTTTATTTTTATGAGGTACATAGTAGGTCCTATGAAATAATACAAAGCCCCACAAAACTGTACAAACAGTTTGATTGTGGGATCAAGTATAATCTTACTAACAAGTAGGTAGGTACTTATGTAAATGGAGTGAACGATTAATGTTTTATGTTAGGATATCTATAAGGTATGTTCTTAACTTTCTTTTAAATATTTTTTTTTAGGTTCGATTCTGAAATGGAAATGGAAATAAAACGTACAAATCCGCCTATATTCACCTCTTTTGAGGTGGTAGAAGGCCCAGACGGAGATGGGAGATGAACTGGAATCTCTCCCAAGAAGAGTGGTCCCTAATAGCAATATACAGAGTAGTGAAAGAAGAGCGAGGAGGCCTTTGCCTTATGGGACACTGCAGGATTTTAATAATAGTAAATAATTATATTCCAGTTTGAAGGGTAATGTCGCTAGTGACATCACTGGGCAAATGATACTTAACCACTGAGGTCCCAAGATGAAAACAGGCGAGTAATACAATGGTGTTGCTAGCGTATGCAGTCTGCGGTTGCCGCAACAAAAAAACACATACCTACCATCACGCCTGTATCCCGCGAAGGATTAGGAAGAGTTTTACTGATGTATAGCCAAAAATTGCTGTTTGTTTAGATCCCGTGTAATAAGGGGAGAATCCTATTTACCTATAAACATGGAACATTTCTGTTCTTTTTGCTTCCAAACAAACATTGCGTGCGCCTGCGTCTATTCCACAATGACCGCATTTATTAGGGGCAACGCACTTCTACTACATTACGTATTTAGGCTCATCGTATACGATCAATCATGAACACCCCATTTGGTATAAAGAGTTCCAACCATATTCGTGTGATCAATCATTTTGTTTCCCTTTACAATGTAGGTTAAGTAAGGCGATTTTTGAATTTCGAACATCGAGGCATTTTTGTTTTTTAGGTCAGTGTTTCTTTTAGCTAAAAAACGCAAGGAAATCTTACTTAATATTATAAAAGTGAAAGTTTGTGAGGATGTATGGATGTATAGATGTTTGTTACTCTTACACACCGAAACGGCTGAACGGATCTGGATAAAATTTGGCACAGATATAGATTATAGTCTGTAATAACACATAGGCTACCTTCTTTCTATCCAAGTTGGATCCAATTCTGAAGCCCACGTGGACGAAGTCTTGGGCAGAAGCTAGTTATTTTATATTGGGAGGTAGTTAATGATAAATTATATCTATTTATTTCTGTAAATAGATCTATAAAGACACTTTTACAGGCCAAAATTTTACATTTTATTAAGTACTAGTGACCCGGTACTGATACTCAGTGATAATGTAGCATTCTAACGGCAAAAGAATTTTTGAAATCGGTCCAGTACTTTTTGAGCCAATTCGTTACAAACATACTTACATACAAATCTTTCCTCTTTGTAATATTAGTATAGATGTACCGGCATTTCTTAGCTGACCACCTCTGAGAAGAAACATCAAAACTGACTCTGATAAGTCGAGTCAGTAGTAGTATACCCCAGATATGTGAGTTTTACATTATACTATGTAGGTACCTATTTGAAACAACTTCAGTTAAGCCGCTCTGGCTGCGTTTATCTCTTGGATGGGTGAACGGCCTTTATTTTTACAGATAGGGTCCATCTGTCAGCGGAAAAAATATGGCAATTTTATTATATTCAGGCTTTTTTACTGATTTCAACAAAAAATCATTTTTTTTTATATTTATTTAATTTAATTTAAGTAATCAACGAAAATAGATAAAGAACTCAATTATTTCCGATATTTGCATTAAAAATAAGAAGTATTGAAGTCCATTTAATTTGTCATATAAATGAAAGCTGTTAGTGTAACTCCGGGCGGGTTTCACATCGAGCCCCTCTAACCCCAGCTTAATCCAAGCTTAACCCTAATTAATTGAAAAGATTTACTACAGAACCCACTACGTTTTCTACATATTTTACAAACAACATCAATATCCTCTCCGCGCTTTTTCTCATCTATGTTGGAATTGGGTTCCAGTCTAAGCAGATGCAGCTGTATATTAATATTTTACACGAAGCAACTGCCATGACACCTCCGCAAGCCAATTTCTACCGATATCCGGAGGATAGACTGCTGTTATCCTCCGGATATCGGTATTGCCCAGAAGCCTGACCACCAGTGTTGTCAGGCTTTTTTGGGCTGACTTCCACTAACAATTACAAATACAAATTTATACACAACCAAAGCTGATTTTACAGATTAATGTTCGTATGACAACTCAATAGTTGACACTCAACTCAACAGTAATAGATCTTCGTATGACAACTCTCTACTCTGCTCTCCAAGGCGTGGAGGGGTCTATATGTGTGAAGAATAGAGATGGGATTATGCCAGGGCATTTATTTCTTTTGCCCATTTTCGCCGAAAATGCCTGGGCAAAAACCCAACTATATATAGATAGGTTTATGCCAGGGCATTTTTTTTTGTCCAAAATGCCTGGGCAGAAGCCCATCTATAGTTAAGAATGGTCACCTATTCACACACTGACTGGAACGACCTTGGAGATCAGTTGATCAGCTCAGTTATTACTTAGCCACGAGCTAATCGATTCTAATAAAAAGAAATAGAGTGGAGTGTGATTGTAGCCGTGACCATGAACGTGGACCAATGCAATCATATGTTTTTGTTTGTTTTATTTGCGAACTACCGATGACAAAATAAAAATAATAATATTTACGAATTGCCAGTCAATGACGTATGTATTGAGCACACAATTTGTCTCTGTCTTGATAAAAGTTAATCGTGGATTCATTATTCACGCCTGTGTTCTCCGAAGGATTACATAGGTGTACTTATTTACACCAACAGTTCGCGGATATGTCTTAAGTCCCATTTAAAGCCGCGAGCTTATTGCCATTAATCGGGCACAAATTGAAATTCCCAGCTGATTCGTGGGAACTTCATAGGTAAACCCAAAAATCAATGAAAAAATCTGCTTAGACGTGTGTGTGACTAAGTAAGTAGATATTACTTATAAATATTGGCAATAAAGATATATCTATCCAGTAATGATTCTTAAAAAAATATTTTTGAAATGCGAGTATGCTAATAATCGTCACCAATTAATCAAGACATCCTTATTCAATTAAAAAAACTTTATTGAAGCTATTCTTTCATTTCCATAAATATTCTCAGTATAGCCTTATTATAGCTAAAGAGAAAAACATTTTCTATTTTAATAAAAAAAGTAAAAAGTTTTATAAACAAGTTAAATTAAATACTTATTCAAAAAATATTGGCTGTATAAAATGATTACCATGTGCTATTTGCATAAAATTAAAAAAATAAAGTGATTCTGATTCTGAAAGTGCTTTGCCTTGATTTTGTTACTAAAAGCTTGTTTATAGTCTTTTTTTAACGTTTCTTTAAGGTTAATATAGGTATTAACATGGACGGATATTTAAATCTTAACGCTATTTAAAATATTTATTGAATAATATGATGAGTTTCACTTCGCACTTTTTATTTTTCACTTATGGCGTTTTAATTTTTTGCTATCGCGTAAAATATTATAATGAATATAAAATATAGGTATAGGTAATAGAATCGGTCTCACATTGGGAATTAAAAAAATACATACCATCACGCCTGTATTCCCCGAAGGGTTAAGCAGAGGTGTACTAATCTACACCCACAATTCGCTGGTATGTTTTAGGTTCCATGTAATAAGGGGCGAAGCCTATCATCATTAACCGAGCACAAATTCAGACCTCAAGCTGAGGATTGACCCCAAGGCAAGCAAAGCAGTCGCGCGGACCACTAGACTAATTAGGCAGTCAATAACAACAATCAATTTTTTTTAAATAGTGTTATGTAGTGATGTATTTAAGTAAACAAGACGATTATGTATGGCAGGTTAGGAATTGGATGGGTGGGAGGGGAATGGATATTAAAAATATAATCTAATATAGATACCTAGTCATTGATCTCGCCTACAGTTTGGCATTCATTACACGCTATGACGAGCATAATTAAATCCTCTAATTACGTCAAACAATGAATAACAAAAACAATGATGTGCTCAAGGAGACTTCAACTCATCTATTACGCATTCATTAAAAAGTTGAAGAATTAAACACTCAGTTAATGGCTTATATCAAGGCAATCCTGGAACAAATCCGGGTATGTAAAAAATAATTTATGTAGAAAAATACTTAGTCCTACTAACCACATGAAAAAATCATGTTGTGCATTTTTTCAAAAACCGTAAAAATAAAATTTAAATGCCTTTTTCTTAAATATGTTCATATTTATTTTAAAAAATTTGCACACTTGGATGTAGGTACCTATGCTGTAATAGATGTGCATTAAATACAGAGATCTAACATACACAGACCCGAAAATATTATATTCATCTACGATCCAAAAGACTATACTCGTAATATGTACCTATATACCTAATATAAATATTTGTTGCATTGTAATGCAGCAGTCGTCTAAATCCGATTGCAAATTTCTCAGTCGGATTTTATAACACTACGATTTTTAACCATAAGTGATGCAGTTGATTGAAAAAATGTCCCTGCATATTTTTTACCGCAGCATTAAAAAATAATTTTAAATAGATTAACCTATATACTTAGGTACTATCAACCACAACACTAAACCGACACAGTATTAAAATCGCAGGTACCTAATAACATCGCAATAAACGTTATTAAACTCTCAAGTAAAATTAACTGCACGAAAAACAAATTTCCTTTGAGCGTCTATCCTAATAAATCCTCACAACCCACACGCTAACACATAACAAGTTAAAGAGCTTTTTATTTGATTTAAAAAACCTCGATAATTTTACTTTAAAAAAAGGTAAAAAAACGCGCCAAAAACCTTTATAAAACAATGAAATGTCACTTGCTTTTTTAACGCACTTCACTATACACTTTTGTTTAGCAGGCAAAGGCACAGCGCGCGTTCAGCCTTGTGTACGGCCAGTTGCAGACTGAGCAGTGGGGGGTGCCCGCCCTACTGTTTAGACCGTGTCCACACGATCCAGTTTTATTGAACAGAAACATGCTATTGAACAAAAATATTGCATTTTTATTGCTGAAAGGATTGATTGTTTTACATGACATTTTAAACAGTATGTATGTATTTGGTTTTTCTTTTAAATACACCTAAGAAAACTAATCCACTGGGAACTTGTAAGCTATGAGCAGTTAAATAGACTTAAAGAGTGACGATATAAATATACAATAGCCTCCAATTCAAAACCAAATTTCAAAACTCTAACCATTTTAATAGCGGAGTCATGTTAGCTGCCAGACATAAAGAAAAACATACTTTATTATTCTATAATTCAAAAAAAATTAAAATTCTTAAGAGGTCTCCCGTCTTTGCCCTGTATAATAATGATTATTCTCAAAGGATAAAATACACTAATAAGGTATGTATTGATAGGAATAATATTTGTTTGCACAAATATACTTTTTGAAGAATATAAGAAATAAATATAGTTATTTAACTGGCGGTGAAGCGTAAACCTATCACGAATATAAACACAAACTATCATCACTTTTGTACCTCAAAAGGCTAGACAGAGGCGTTCCGATTTACACCCACAGTTCTCTGGTAATTTAAGAGGAGGAGGAGCCTATTGCCACTGACCGGGCACTCTAGAAACTCCGACCTATTATTGAGAATTTCCTAATTGAAGAACCTAACAAAGTTCCCGACCAGGTACAGGAAACCAAGGCTCTCCTACTCAACAGCTTTACTTTCTACCACTATACAAATAAGACAATTAGACGTAAAAAAGTACCTACATATCTTTATATATATAATTCTTCTGTGAGTGTGTATGTCACTGAACTTCTCTCAAACGACTGGACCGATTTTGATGAAATTTTTTGTGTGTGTTCAAGGGGATCTGGGAATGGTTTTGTCCGCTGTCCGCTGTATTTCGCTTTATACGTAGCGAAGCACGTACCGGGCCTCTAGTTTAATATAAATCCTCCTTATTTCGATATGTCCAATAAATTATGTAATGCTATTTGTCCATACGTGGCTGGTCCATTGATTTTCCATTAGCAACAAAAGACATGCGTCATACGGTAATCATGGTATTTGTTTTTATTCCAAATGTACGTACTTACCGCGTATAAATATTGAATTGTAATGGATGATATAATATAACATTTACTCAGTAAAACTCATGGTTTTTAGGGTTCCGTACCCAAAGTGTATTACTGTATGTATTACTAAGACTCCGCTGTCCGTCCGTCTGTCACCAGGATGTATCTCATGAACCGTGATAGTTATACAGTTGAAATTTTCACAGATGGTGTATTTCTGTTGCCGCTATAACAACAAATAGGTTCTAAAAAACGGAACAAAATAAATACCTATTTATGGGAGCCATACAACAAACATTATTTTTTGCCGTTTATATATACATACATAATGGTACGGAACCCTTCGTGCGCGAGTCCGACTCGTACTTGGCCGCTTAAAGAAACTGATTCACTCGTGATTTCAAGACACCCAGATTATATCTATCGGGGAAGACCCACTCGGGAAGCGCATTCCACATTTCAGTGATACGTATGATAAAAGTGAACTTAGCGTTTGGTTATACTGACCATGAACTTTTGCACAGGAGTATCTTTGCAATGAGACGGTGTTTTGGGGAATTCCTACTGGATTGGGAAAATCTGGATCACCGTGAAACGCAGTTAATTTAAAAAAAAAACATACCATACCAGGTACTAATTTACACCAACTCTTCGCCATTGCACTTTATTGACTGCTTTAGTAGTTTTAAGTGCGACTGCTACGCTAGAGGTCTTGTGTTCAATTCCCAGATCGAGGAGTGTTATTGGGGTTTTTCTATGTAATTCTCAGTAACAGGGTGTTTGGATTTGTACCCGGTTAATGGCAATAGGCTCGCCCTCTATTACATGGGACCTTAACATACATTTGTACTGTAGATGTATATAATAAGAATAATTGAATATTCATACATATTCAACTTATTGAAATTTCAGATTAATGATTATTGTTTTCGGGTTGAAAAGAATATGCTGAGAAGGTTTGGACATGTTGAAAGAATGAATGAAAGACGATTAACGAAAGGAATTTATAAGGCGAATGTCAGCGGCAGCGTCGGTAGAGGTCGCCCTAGAAGGACATACGCCGATCTTATGTGCGTAGTACTAGTAACCGGTGCGTATGTATGAGAAGATGTTTGAATGGAAGAAGGAAAAAAAGTATGCAAGAAACTTAGCAAGTGGCGGTCTATAGTTTCTGCCTACCCCTGCGGGAGAAAGGCGTGAGTGTATTACTATTATGTATGTATGTATGACTGTTCTTATGGAACTCAATTAAGTGATTGTGAGTGCAGAGTTATTTCGATCATGCTGTACACCTCTGCCTAACCCTTCGGGGAATACCTGCGCGATGGTATGAGTAGTAGACACAACACTAGTCGACGCAATATAGTTGTGATTGTGCAATCGTAACGCTCTGGCGGACATTGGCGCCGAGTGCAACCGCTCCAAATATGTGTGCAGTCGGTTGCACAGGTCACTGCAAGGTTCATTATACCAATGAATAATTATTTAGAAGAGAATTATTTAATTATTTTTATTATTTACAGGAGGAAAACTTGAATTGATAAATTATATTTATTTCTGTTTAATTGACTCTTTTTTTATTGATTAGGTCGGCAAATGAGCAGACGAGTCATCTGATGGTAAGCGGTCATCGCCGAACATGGACACCTGCAACACCAGAAGAGTAATTGCTGATACGTTGCCGAGCTTTAAGAGGACGGACTGCAGACTGCCAGAGCCACAGGACCGAGGGGGAACTGGCTCTTACGCGCAAAAGTCGAAACACACACCAAGGTGCTTTACGACAGATTCCGAGACGTAAGGTTGGTCGCCAGCCAGTCAGACCCCGAGAGGTCCTACCAAGTCAGATATTTTCTCGGCTCTTCCGAGATGCCTATCAGAATGGCAGTGAGGAACAGATGGAAATATATCACACATTAGATTAAAAACATTATATTGCAGTAACGATCTATTTGCAAAAATAATTACGATTAACATCAGTAAAATTGACCTCATCATTAAAATTTAATGATTGAACTTTATAATCTCAAATCGACAATACGCAATGAGCAAGTAGGTATGGATGGATGCTCATTTATTTCTGTCTGAGAAGAGGTCATCGCCTTGCACTAGAATAAATACAGGATGGTATTATTATGAGTATGGCTATGGTATCAAATTTAAAATAAAGAAAAAACAGTATATAACAGGTTTTTTTTTAAGTTGTTAAGATTAGTTTCATATGATACCGCTTTTAATAATAATAAAATATTGAAAATAATGCAGTTTGATATGAAATATGAATTCAATAGGTGAACTACTTACGATGAATTGCATTCACATTTTTTTTTAAGTTATTCTAGTGTCGAAATTTAAGTCGATCGAAATTCGCGTTAGTGTCAGAAACCATTATATTCTAATGTTTTGTATTGTAACAATAAAACAGATGGCTTTGTAAGAATATACAGATCAATAAAACAAGTTTAAATGTAAATCCACTTACTTCTTACAGTTCTAACAGACTTCATCTTCAATACATAACTCAACAGCCCCGAAAATATTAAAAAACGGCACATCATTAGCTCATAACCCTAATTAAAAATAATCAGCTTTATCCTAAACTGAAATAACGACCACTCACGCACACACTATGAATGAACTGAACACGACAATTCAATGAAAAATCACCCTTAAAAATGCTGAACATAATAAGAAAAACTGAAGTTTTATCCTGCAAGCGATTGAGTTGAGATTGGCGTGACGCGGCGTGGAGTTAGAACATTTTGTGTCAAGGGGATTGGTTGGAAAATCCGTAGTAGTGAGTCATGATACTGAAAACTCGCAGTCATGGGGTGGAAGGGGGAGGGGGGCAAATGGGGTGGCCCCACGTTGGCGCCGTAACCCGTAATACATTCATTTCTTATTAATCAGGTGTGAATAACGGAATATGGGAATTGGACTGTTTTACATGGCGTTTTTTATTAAGGAAATTTCATTGAAATTTGGCCCCTTTTCACGTAAAAATGGTGCCTTTGAGTTTGTTTAACAGACGTAAGACAGTTTGAATTTGTAATTGGTAATAGTTTTTTGAGTACATAGCCAGAGATATTGTAATTTAGAATTGGTTTAACTGTTGCATTACTGGCCCTAATGTCTAACTTAAATTATTTAAAAATGTTATTCTCATGTAATTAAGTAAATTAAATTATTTTTAAGAAATAATGTTCTTAAACCATAATTTTCCCCCTGAACTTAAAATTCGCACCGCGAGGAAGCGTTGTGTTGGCAGTGTGGGGGACCGGCGGTGTTTTGTTACCTCCGCTGTCATGCATGGCAGCATGTCGCCTATGCTGCCAGCCCAACTATTCCTCCTTACAGGGTCGGCAACGCGCGAGTGATACCCATGGTGTTGCAAGCGTCCATAGGCTACGGTTACCGCTTATCATCGGGCCGAATGCTTTTTTGAACATTCAAACCTTTATAAATATGCATTACTACTATCCATTACCTTAATGAGAAAGAAAGGCCCATTTATCTACATAATACAAACAGTTATATTTAAATCGAAACGTTTCTAACCTTAATGAAATTTATTTACTTTATATTAAATTTATTAAAATGCATCAAGCTGTTTGGGCGACACTAAATAAAAAAATGGATATTTTATAACATCTATCCATCACGCTTGTATTCCCGGAAGGGTTATATAGAAGTGCAGATATGATATAAGCCATCAGTTCGCTCATATGTTTACACAACATAATCAACCCATTATACTGTCGCACTGCTGGGCACGGGTCTCCTCTCAGAATGAGTGGAATTAGGCTATAGTCCACCACGCTGGTCTAATGCGGGTTGGCAGACTTCACACGCCATCGAGAAAATCTCTCAGGCATGCAGGTTTCCTCACGATGTTTTCCTTCACCGCTTAAGCGCGTGATAATTAATTATTTGCCTTGGATTCGAACTCGAGACCATTGACTTGGCAGTACAACGGTAATACCACTAGACTATCACTGCTTCTTCTTCCCATGTATTTAGGTGCTATAAAATAGGAGGCAAGCCTATTGCCATTAATCGGGCACATTTCTAAACCCAGAGCTGCTACTGAGAATTTTATAGACAAACCCAATATAACTTTGACTCGACCTGGGGATCACATCCAGGGCCGATGACTAATGAGGCAGGTCACAAAAAAAAATAGAAAGAATGTAAGAAAATGTATTCTGAGTAACGACACAAGACAAAACTAATAAAAAATGACATGATTGTAGTGTCAGTACATCATTATATGTGACGTCAGAAAAAGCTCAGCATTGTGCTGCTAAATACACTCATAAACGATCACTCAACGACTGATGTCAGGGTTCTTTTTTATTATAGGTATATTTTAAACTGTACGAAATCTTAAAAAGGAAAACCAAAGCCTTAAGGAGACCAAGTATCATAACTTACTTAAATTATGAACGGCAGTGCTTAATTTTGAGGGTCGAATTATGCAACTATAACAAGTCACGAATTATAAAATTATTGGTAACTAGCTTCCGCCAGCGGCTACGCCCGCTTTATCAACGACCCATGTCACTTTCCAGAACAAAATAATCAAATAATTTTCCCGTTTTTGCAACATTTTTTAATTATGATCGTAGCGTGATGAAAAGTATACCTGCCCAGGAGTATGAAGAACAATTGTACCAAGTTTCGTTGAAATCCGTCGAGTGGTTTTTGTTTCTATAACGAACATACAGACAGACAGACAGACAGACAAAAATTTTACTGATTGCATTTTTGGCGTCAGTATCGATCACTAATCACCCGCTGATAGTTATTTTGGAAATATATTTCATGTACAGAATTGACCTCTCTACAGATTTATTATAAGTATAGATTATTATTGGTAATAATACGTAGTTGTTTTAGTGAAGGAAAAAATCCACCGCGGACAGGATTCGAAGCTGCGTCTTCTGATTAGATACACCACTCGCGGTGGCTTAGCAGTCATAGCGTCTCGAATGCCGTGGTCGAATTTTTCCTTCACTAAAATAACTTTATAATCTTATCATGGAAAATACAAAATTGGCGTAGCGGTTGAGCGATCGGCTTCTGTGCCACGTGTTGTGGGTTCGATTCCCACACGGAGCAAATATTTGTATGATCTACAGGTAGTTGTTCCGGGTTTGGGCGTTTGTGTATGTGAGAATTTGTGTTTGTAAACGCACCCACGATACAGGAGAAAATCCTAGTGTGGGGCAACGTTTTTTAAAAAAATAAAAATTACCTATTGGTAATATTTTAAATGGGAAAGTAACTCTGTCTGTTTGTTTGTTACGTTTTTACGCTTAGACAGCTGACACAATTTTTATGGATTGTGGTATAGATATAAAACGATGTGTAGCCGTGTGTCTGTCCGTGAATCATTTTGTGTGATTCATCAAAAAATACCATTTTAGCTAACCCGGTAAACCAGGGTTAAGCGCATTTGGATCAAAAAAGAAATCAAGACACATATTCAAGTAAATTACTGCTAATAAGCATATGACGGAATATTAAGAAAACCATTCAACAATAACTGAAACATGTCTACGAATAATGGAACAACAATGGCGTGGAGTCGTGACCCATAACAATATGTTCGATTGCACAACTCGACCGCCAAAATACCGCGCAGGCACTGCTCTACATTCTGAAGACGTATTGTTCTTTTTTTTTTAAAAGTGGCATTGATGGAATTGGACGAGATTTTTTTACCCTATTTTTGACATGTTTGTAGTATACGATTACAATGCGTAATAATATTATGGTCCTTTATTATTATGATTCCGAATGGCTTGTTAGATTATATTTCTTTTGTTTGAATATGTTATATTAACCTTGATCAAAATAAGAAAAAAAAAAAACTTGAATCATTAGAATGCTATAGTTGATTAAAACAAAATTATTCTATTTTTAATCGACTTCAACAAAGATAAGGCGTTTCTAAATTCGTCAATATTTTATATTAATTATTACAGTATTTCTTTATGTTTGTATGTATCTACGTTTTAATTAAAATACTAATTTTATTGTTTTTTTTTTGTTTTGTTTTTGGAGTAAGTAAGTTACCCAAGTTGTGTCCTTTAAAAATGTCGTTGGGATCATACCATTGACGACCATTTTAAAACGTTAGATTAGGTATATTTTTTTTAATCGTTCACATGCGTTAACTAAGGAATAAAATTGACGTTTGATAAATTTTGTAAGTATATAAAAACTGTCAAAAATTCGAATTTATTCCTCCGCTAGAGTATGTAGCGATGGAAAAATCGGCGTTAATGTATGCTATGTTAAGTATACAACAATTCTCTCGTCCGAATTGGAGATTAATTTATCATCTTTAATGGACGACACCGGAAAGGAAAACAGAATCAATATCAGTATTATGCCATGCCAAGAATAGAGTAGACTATATACTAGAGCAGAAATGTATGAATAACTGTTACGTTTCCATGTGTTACGAATACATAAATGTAACAAGAATTCACAAGGGGATTAGCGTGAACATGACCAAATAAAACGAGCTAAACCTAGACAAAATGAAAAGCTTTTCATTCCAAATATTCGCGACCTTTGTTGACCTACCTGTGACGTACAAGACGACGGAGACAAAAGATGTTACGCAGTGAGTAAGCGAAAAGAAAAATGAAAATGTAGACAGGCTCATACGGTAAAGACAAAATTAATCTATAACGTTTTTTAAAGATGACATAAGTATGGCCTTCGATTTTATAGTAAGTATCGATGATATGATAGAGATAGAGATGGATATGATAAGATAATTATATAGATGCATAGAGAAAGAATGAAAAGATGATGATTGATTTTATGATTGCAGCTATGACTAGGTCGAAACAAAATACCAGGAACACAACGTGTGGGCGTAGCACTGTGAACTATGAATCAATGCACCAGGGTCACATGAGTAACAAGGCTATCCATTATTAGAGAGCGCGTGTTATGAACTTATGACAAAAAACCGACTTCGAATGGAATAAATGTAAAGGGTGCAAATAAAAAAAACCTTATCAATATCTTGACTTCTTAAAGAAGAGAACGTAAAAGGCATTGTAGCGTGAAAGTGGGTATTAAAATTAAATCTGAACAATCAAGGGAAAGCTTGAAAGGCCCTTTTGACCTTTGTTAACCTATCGGTGACGTACATAAAGTAAGAACGAGACAAAAAATCAAAACACCGCACGCAGCGAACAGTGACTAAGTAAAATTTACAAATTACCAGGAGTTCATAAAATGTAGGCGTTCAGAATCTATGAATCTACAATGCACCAAGGCTGCGTCAGACGATACCGGGGGAGGGCAGGGCGCGGGCCGGGCTGGCGCCAAGATGTCTGCCGATAGGGCTGCCTCGCGTGACTCCGCCGCACTATTTCGGGTGAAATACGAACAGGGCTGCCAGTTATTGGTATTTAGACGGTTGATATACATTTTCATCGATTCAGTATTTGAGGTACGAATGAGTAATTACTAGGTATCGATTTGTTTTATTCGTTTGTTCGATTTTGTTGTGTTACGCAGTCTGTAATTTTATTTTCTGAATCGCTAGTTTCCGCCCTTTACATTGTCAGTGTTGTGTTAACCGATTATTATCCACGTTTACCCCCATTACAGCATAATTGGGGTTGATTTAATGAAACATATAGGAACACCCATTTATTTTTGGAATGGGCAGTGAATATATGTTATGTATTTAAATAAATTGTGAAAAAACTGAACAAATTCATTATTTCAATTCAAGTGTTATGTAAATAGTGAGTCACACACAAGAGTTCTTGGCATCGAACAGAACATAAGTTAAGTTATTGAAGTTAAAAAAAAATAGGTATTTTCTAGTCTATTTGCTAAGTTCTTTAGGTAACATAATATTATTTAGTTGGTGAATTCTACAAACAAGTAAATGTGGCTAGTTATAAGAGTAATCTATTTATATTCTGGCAATTGAATCTGCTTCATGTAATGAAATGATGAAGTGAAATGAAGTGAAATGATGAAATGAAATGAAGAAATTTGATAAAATGAAATGAAATATTTTTTCTTGTATCTAAATAGATCTTTAGATATTTTTACGGCTGCATTATCAGTATTTTACCTATATTTTACTCATATCATAGCGCTTCTCACCTAATTCCTGGGCAATATCGCTTTCTTAAAGATAAACTGGTTATTGGACGTGAAAACGTTTTTATCGGATTCGATTTCGGGTTGAATTTTATTTCGGATATCCGATAGTTTCGATTAGGTACGGAGTTCCATAACATCACTGGTCATAGACGTTCGTATGACAGTCGAGACCAACGGCCTAACTGTACAAGGTACTATTCACTCTAGCTTAGGTTACTTCACCCTTCCTCGAAGGTGTCGTATGCGCATGTATTCTTAAATTCAAATGTTAGACTACAGTTCGTCTACAGTAGGCAAGCTACTGTCTATAATGAAGGGTTGTTGACACTGATGGAGTTGATAAGGTAAACCTAAGCGAGTGTCGCCGATAACATCGGGTCGCGGTCAACGTGCGTTTGTTAATGAGCGAGATGGTAGTTAGACATTGTTTTAATGGGGATACGCGGTAAATCGACCCCAAAATGGGGTGGGAATAATTTTATGATCGTGTAGTGTGATATGGTGACGTGTTCTGAGGTGTAGAATGATAATTAGGTGATTTTTAGCCACCTTCAGAAAAGAGTTACAAGTTTTCTGTATTTTAACTGACACATCGAAGGAGATTCACAATTGGTTTGTAATATTTTTTGTAATATTTCTCAGACATGCCTTTGCTGTAGATGAATTAAAATCATATTTTTATCTGATAAAGACGTTACCCTACCAATTTTGTTTATATCAACTATATACTACAAAGGTACAATAAGTAGGTACCAATAATTTTTTCTAACAACTATCCATACTTATAAATTCGAAAGTGTCTGTTACGTTTTCACGTCTAATCCGCTGAACCAATTTTGATGAATTTTGGTATAGAGATAGGTCGGACCTTAGAGAAGGCCATGGGCTACCTTTTGTTTCACAAAGTTCTTTAGGATGCGAGTAAAAACCACGGGCATCAACTTTTTGGTAGCAATCTGGACTTGGAATTATTCCCGGTAAATAGCAATAGGTTCACTCGCAATTAGTAATATAAAAAAAAAATATATATATCTAGTTTTTCATATTCTCCACCTACAATAATAAGCAAATTCTTATCAGATTTCATGGCTCTCCACGTGCGTGTCCACTGTTTGTGTATCACTTACCTGTGAAAGCTTTTAGTGAAGCATTGTGATTTCTTGGGACTCCCACTTACAGCTAAGTTGCTAACTGTGTATATTTCTTATATCCTTTCATATTAGTTAGCTTTTGTATATTATTTAAACCCTAATACGTAGCTCTAAGGAGTCGGTACGCGCATTTATTTCCGCTTCTATAAAATGCAAGTCAAAAACATTTGAATAAGTAAGTAATCTATTTAATTTCATAATAATTTGATATGTGAATATGTTAGATTAGGTAGGGTTATATTAACATAACATACCATCACGCCTGTATTCCCCGAAGGGTTAGACAGAGACGTACTTAATGTACACCCACAGTTTGCCGGTATGTTTAAGTCCCATGTTATAGGTTATTATTTTATAGTTAGTATTTTATATGATATGGGCCTTGTAGCCTGAATTAAATAAATAAATAAAAATAAATAGGGGGCGAGCCTATAGCCATTAACCGGGCACAAATTCAGACTGCGAGCTGCTACTGAGAATTTCTTGGAGAAACACAATAATATTTTGCTCGTCCTGGGGATCGAACCCTGGACCTCAAGTATAGTAGTCGCGCTTGGGACCACTAGACTAATGAGGCAGTCTGGTTACATTACATGGTGTAAAATAATTTGTTAAGAGAGAAAGATAGACACTGCCTATCTAACGGCAAAAAGCGACAATCACACAAAAACTATGAGGCGTAATTTTATGAAACCTTCACCATTTTAAAAAGAAATCGTTAATCTATCATTTAGTACCTATACTATTTTTTTAAAAGAGCACAGGTTTATCTTATTTTTTTACTAGGTATTAGTTGGACTGCCTCATTACTCCTTATTTAGCCTAGTGGTCCTGAGCGCGAGTGCTATGCTAGAGGTCCTGGGTTCGATCTCGAAATTCTCAGAAGCAGCTCGAAGTCTGGATATGTGCCCGGTTAATGGCTATAGGCTCGCCCCCTATAACATGGGACCTAAACATACCGGCGAACTGTGGGTGTACATTAAATACGTCTCTGCTTAACCCTTCGGCGAATACAGGCGTGATGGTATGTTATGTATGTTATGTATTAGTTAGACATTATTCTTTGACTATACATTGCGCGCGGATTAGCAGAGCTTTTCACGTGCAACGGGCGGTATCCGGCAGTGTATTTACATCTACTCAAGATACACTCTGGCGGTTATCGTCACATGGCAATCACTTCATGTCGTTTTATTGTATTCGTTGATCTCCACAAAACGAACAAATCCTGCGACATTGCGGGTGACATAGGGCTCTAGTGTGGAGCTGTTTATAATGAAGAAAGAGCAGCACTGTCCTACGAGAACACTCTAAAGGTAAGCCGTGCGAATAGCTTTAAATTTGCCTCTAAATAATTTAACCCAGATACAGCCATCCCTAACTATCCTCCCAGAAACGTCCTAAGCCGAGGTTGAAATCCGTTAGGGCCGCTAACTGCTGTTGCTTAGTTTATAAGTTGCTCCTGGCTGGAGGCATTCAGTACCTCGTCACTATGTCCGGTTACGCTGTGAAGATTCTCTGAATCAACAGCCTATATCCAAGTTAAAAAAATACTCACCTATGAAGCTGGCCTCATCGTTTCTGTCGTGCAGTGCATGCATGACGAGGGCGGCGAGCAGCGCGGGCCGCGCGGCGGGCAGGCCGGGCGCCAAGCCGCGCAGTGACACCGGCGCAGCGCTCAGGATCGCGCCGCTGAGCATGCCCTAGTGCCACCACTGAAGCATGCCTCGCGTGCCGGCTACTCCTGAGAAATAGATCGAGGATTAGACGTATCGTTAGCCTGGTACCTTGTTATGCTAGTGGCCCGAGAACGAGGTTGCTACGCAAAAGCTCTCCCCAATCCCAGATGGAGCAAAGTGTAAGAAGCAAAGTGAAATTCTCAGTAGCGGATCAGAGTTTAGGATTTGTGCCCAACAATAGGCTCGCCCCTATGTATTTTTTACGCCCCTATGTGTTATTAGTTTAACGTATGTATCTATGTGTCTGTCTGTTGCATCGTAGCACCTAAAGGAATGCATCGATTTAAATTAAGTTTTTTTGTTTGAAAGGTAACTTGATCGAGAGTGTTCTTCGCTAAGACTTAAGAAAATCTGGCCAACCTTTTAAAAATTATCAGCTCGTTTCTGGTTCATGAAGGGATGTGAGCTTCCACAGGTCTGATCGATATGAAATTAGGTATCCTGTTAATTCAAAGATATTGCAAGAACATGGTATCCATATTACCTTGATGTTGCGGTTTTTTTTTTCATTTTAAAAATGTTATTTGTAGGTACATATTAATACATATATCTTTGCATTTTAATATATTTTATACTTGCCATACAAATAATGTACTAAATAAAAGTATTTCCAGCGCTTTATCAGAAGCAAAACAACATATTTTTAACTTTAAGTTTCCTCCCTCTGAGATGTTGTTGGTTTCAAAAAGATTTTAACGGGTATTTTCCTAAAAGTTTCTTAAAATTATCGAAAAATATTTATTCTCGACACTGTCGTCCTCACTGAGGCGTCATCTATTCCCCGAAGGGTTAAGCAGAGTCGTATTAATGTACACCGACAGTTCCCATATTTAGGTCCCATATAATATAGAGCGAACGAACCTATTTCCATTTACCAGGCACAAATTCAAGCTACGAGCTGCTACTGAGCATTTCACGGAAAACCCCCATAACACTTTGCTCGACTTGGGAATTGAAACCAGGACCTTTAGCGTAACAGATACTCTTAATACCACTAGACTAATGAGACACTAATTACCTATATGTACCGATTATTCGAATTTTAAGAGAAGTAGGGCCATAGTGGCATCTAATAATTTCACTCATAATTGGAGCTGCTCGACTGGGTAAGTACCTCCACGTAGCAGAAAATCGTAGCCAAATAACATAGCTCCGCGCTATGTTGTATTCCTAACGGTGAGCAAGGTCGCCAGAGCTCCGCGAGGAAACGTTGTGTTGGCACATAGGATAAGCATTACGGATTGTCTCCTATACTGCCAGCCCAACTATTCCTCCTTTAGTTACAAGGTCGGCAACGTGCTTGTGATACCCCTGGTGTTGTAGGCGTCCATAGGCTACGGTAACCGCTTACAATCAGGCGGGCCGTATGCTTGTTTGCCACCTTAATGGTATAAAAAAATCTAAGAACTGAGTATTGAAAAACCTTTACTAAGCGACAACCTATGTTTAGTTTGAGCTATCACAGATTCTTCCCAACTTCACTTCAAATAGCTCCGTGTGTACTAAAACTTGTTCTCGCCTGACCTAGAAAGCTGAGAGACTTCGCACTCATTGTCTTCCAACAAAAGATCAGAAGCCACACTAATTAACGTGCTTGACATTTTGCATTGTAATCTAGATGACAAAAGGCCGCCATCTTGATTGAAAAACAAGAGCCTTTGAAAATATCCGTGAATTGATTGAAACTGTAAACTGTATCAACTGTGTTTGGTGAGACAAAATTTGATTAAAAATATGTAGCGACATCTACCCAGGGCCTGATTTACCCATAGGCTAATAAGGCTAGAGCCTAGGGCGCAGGGACCTAGGGGGCGGCGAGCGCGGCGCTGAGCTGAGATTTACTTGCATGTTTTTTTTTCGTGATAGGCTTACGCTCGACCGCCAATTTGCCTGATGTTTAGCGATACTGCGATCTAAGATGGAGCGCGTTTGCCTAGAACATAATATTATTTGGTAAATCCTGCGTGCGCTCTCACACTAAACGGCACGTAAACCCGCCGCGCCACGCGCCGCGTTCATTGCACAGCAAGTTAAAACCGTTTTTTTCAGCTATTTGTTATTTTTTCTTTCATTTCGGACACTCAGGTGAGAGTGGGATAGGTGGATTGAGTGAAAAAAGAGAAGTAATTAGGTTAGTGAGGAGTTATTTATTTTGATTGCATAATAATCAAGTAATCAAGACGAGCCAAGTGGGGCGCAAGGGCACTACATACCTACCTTTTCTCGAAGTGCTTCGTCGTCGTTTTTTTGAACCCTCACAACTTTGGTTTGGATTATAATTCAAACCCAAGTTATCGAGGGTGGAGATAACCAAAATCCTCGGGATATGATATCTATAGTGGACTTATTAAACATATAAAGTTTCAATTGCATAGCTCTTATACTTTAGATTTTATTGATACCTAAAAACCTCGACTTCGTCACTGACTCACTTACACTGATGATCATCAAAAATCATAGGGTATTTGCTGAAGTCCCAGAAAGCTGAAACTTGCTATAAAAGCCAGTATGAGTACGCAAGCAACAAAAAAATTATAAAACTTTTACCCCCAACTCCTTAAACTTGGCGATGGAACCTTGTATGATACTTTTGACGCTAGAGGTTTGAAAATGTATATAGGAACTCTTTGTTATTAGATAATAAAATACTTATTTCAGGATTTTTAGTAAATCGGGGGGTGATTTGACCCTGTGAATTAGGGGATGGAAGTTTGTATATGTTTTCCCATACAAACTTAATTTCATGCTGGAGATCTGAGAAATATACAAGTACACAGACTTCATATTACAAATTAAAAAATGCGTGTTTCAGGTTTCAGTTGCGTGAGTGACCAAGTCTGTGCTCTGTAAGTTAATATGGGGAGGATACACATATCCATGAGTTTCCTTTTTAATGAAATAGGAAGAGTACCCTTCATCAAGTCTTTGAAGGGGATATGAGATATCTTTGAAGAGCTATTGCTCTTCCAGGCATTTTCAAAGATACTCATCAACGTATTGCGTATCTCTTTTAATATTGATGTGCCCTACAGGGTCCATAATGGTTCTTGTTTAAATTACACCACCTCATTGTACATTATGGTATGTTAATAAAAAATATGAATATGAATATTGTATATCCGCTCCATTAATAGCGATTGAGCGCTTAGTTGTGTTAGACATGAGTTTGGCCTTGGTTATGTTAATTTAAAGTCCAATCTCTAGGCTTACGGTGTTTAGGTCTTCAAGCATGTTTTGAAGTTCTTGGGCGGAATATGCAAACAGTACAATGTCGTCGGCGAAACGGAGGTTAGATAACTTCGTTCCTCCGACCTCAATGCCCTTCCCAGCTATTAAATAATATTAGTAAGGATTCTCAAAGTAATAGAGCAAATATCGCAAGGATTCAACATCTTTTTTAAATTTCTTCTCGTACTTTTTTAGGACAAAATATATAGATTGTAAAAATAAATGTTGGTTCCTGTCGTTTACCTACTTACTGACAGTCTGATTCAAAGATGTTAGGTTACGTAGGTTCTCTTCTGTACATAAGGATGAAAAGGTAGAACGGAGGACTGACAGGCTGGGGGGCGCATATTCATAGTTAGCCTAGGGCGGTCAGAACTCTAAATCAGGCACTGCATTCTACCGTACTACTTAAAAACTAACAGAAAAGTCCTGAATCGCGCAAGTGAAGTTTACATCGCAAACTTGCAAATATACAACCGCCCGACATTAACCGTCCGTCAGTCATTCTCCCTTTGGTGTGACGGACAACACATCTCGCCCCTCCACAAATATGTCCACGGATTAGGCATTGCCTCGATAAAGCCAAAGCCAAATATTTTAAATTAGACCAATATTACATTTGTCAAAACTAAGTGCACGGTCCCAAGTAGTACCTACTTAGTAGTAAGATAGTCGTAAGAGCTTGTCCAGAAAAGGCGAAATCGCCGCGATTCTCTCGCGCATATTACGCGCGACCGTTTTGTCCAGAAAGAGTGGACCATCGATTTAAATTATTTTTACTGTAAGTATACGAATTATATTAAATAGCGTTTTTCGTTTTCGTTTATAATGAAGATTGAAAACGAAAATATAAAAGAAAATAGAAAATATTACATGAAACTACTTAGGTACTTAAGAGATACTGAAAATTTTACAACATCTTTCGGAAATGCAAACTGTTTTCCTGAAAAATATACCAGGGCTAGTAGGGGCCGCTGTAAATAATATAATTATGTCTCCGTGAGCTGGCCAAGTATTTTTAATTCCCGTCTCTTCCGTGTGTTAATGACGGGGGATTCCTCGGTAATCCTATTAGCTGGCCACCCTAGTGAGGAGGGGTGAATAAATCAATGTACGTTCAATATTGATTGCTTGCTGTTTTAGGCTCTATGTACAACAATTTTTATACAGAGCATTTCAGTGGCTCGTGGCTACAAACTACACTAAGCAAACTGCAACCTTTTGGAGACTTTTTTGATGAATCATTAGGTAAATTATTCACATTAGAAAATTACTAACGAGCTAAGATCCCACAGTAGCTACTTCAAGATATGACTAAATTCCAGAGCTACAAAGGCCAGTTAAACGAGGCCTTTGTAGCCCACCCGGGGTACTAAAATGGCCATTCTAAGATGACCTCTCATTGCAAAGAAAGCCTATACTTTAGAAAATCCGTGTAGCGACATCTATCACACTACATACGAAACTCAGTGGACCAAACCTGGGTGTCTTTGAATAACGAGTGAATCGGTTCCTTCTAGGCAAGCGCGCTCCATCGTAGATTGCAGTATCGCTTAATATCAGGCGATCTGGCGGTCAAGCGTTAGCCTATCACAAATAAAAAGAAAAATCCTGAATCGCGCACCTAACATTTGCAACACAACTTGCATACACATTATACAGAAAGAAACCCAGCATCAATCATCGGTTTCGGGCCGTGGTCAACCAGGCAAAACACACGCCTGGACAGAGGATCCTCCCTTTGGTTGGAGGGGAACACGCCTCGTACATCAGAATAACATTTTCAGAAGAACTCAGAAACCTCCCTGTTCCGCAAATTCTTGCGATTACTAGACAAGAATAAGAAGTCTATACGAACGATAAAGAATTAGATATGATGAATAAAATTGATGAACTTATAAGCAGTCATACTTAATATAATTTAGTGTAAAGACACGTAGGTACCCGCAGTCACGTCTAACCTCCACGAAGGGAGGGAAAATTTCATCCATTATTGTGTTTTCACGGGCTGACGTAGAAATCTTAATATGTTTTATATTGTGTCAATGTTTATTAGGTCGATTCAAGAAATGTTGTCCGGAAATGAAATTGTGTTTGAGGGAATGTTGTATGACGTGGTGCAGTTTCCGGATAAAAGAGGTCACTTCGATTATTACGAGGTTGGATTATAAAAGGTGGATGTAGCTAAAACATGCAAAGCGCCATTTTGGAGAGATGATGACAAATAGCGCTATGGGCTGCCTTGATCATTGTTTTTTTAACCTGGGGTTTGCGATCAGTATTATGGGTACAATATATTAAATAACAAAGCCGTGAATGGGTGAATATTCGAACATCATTTAACAAATAATTCTTATCATCATCAGTAGTTTCCTCTTTCATAGTTGAGATTGTTTTTATTCTTGTCTTATTGCTTGACGGCAGGGGTGTAGTTAAAGTTTTCATTATCATAATTGTAGTTTCAATTATCTGTATTCTTAACTTTGGGATGTAGGTTATGACGTTCAATTTTTTTTCAAATATTCACCCGAATACGAAATGTCCTTTCATTTGTTTGAGTTTAAAAACGATAACCAAGGCATATAAGTAAAAATTCATACTCAAAAAAGGACCAGAAGTGGTGGTTAATTTGTTATTTGGAACTATTTGGTTGTTTTAGTAGTGGGTCGCGAGTATCGCGGTAATAAACATTTTGAGAAACGATGCTATTGAATTGATGATAGAAGTAGAAACTCAAGCGTACAGATTTATGTGCCGATAGGTAGACTGGGCACATTAATTATTGATGTAGGATGTATGATCAAATTTATCATCACACACAACATATTTTTTTAGTACTTACCTAACCCTGTACTATTCCTCTTTTATGGTCCCACTTCTAGACAAAGAACTGTGCTGATTGGGTCTCAACTGCAGGCGAACAGCGATTAGGGAGCTTGCGAATAAATTGTGGAGAGACCAACGTATGGGTTTCAATGAGGATGCTTTATAGTAACGTAAAGACTTCATTATTTCATACAAAGTAAGTTTATTTTAGGAACCTAAAAGCGCCTAAAAGAAATCAAACGACACGCACCAACTCATAATTCTCCAACCTAACTATTTATTACAGCACAAATACAACGTTATTTACACTATGGGAGTTACAACGACCTAATTTGGCCAGCAATCTTGCCCCCGTAAAGTAAGGTAGCCGCGGTTACCTCCGCCGCATACGTCACTCAGACAAACTGTGCGGTCGAACTACCCCGATATAGTGTTCCTTGGAGTTGATCCCATCGGTATTTACAAGTACCACTTCGATAGTTATAGTATCGTTTGCTTGTCAGTATTTATTTTGTGCTTGGTTATTACAGATTGAATACATACCAACCATACTTATGATATACGTTCTGCAGAACATTAAATAAAAACAGCTTGAAACTAAAAATAACGATGGAAGCTTTTATGGCCAGATTCAAAGATGAACCTAAGCGAAAAGTTACTCATCATAAATAACATAATCAACCCATTATACTGTTCCACTGCTGGGACGGGTCTCCTCTCAGAATGAGAGGGATTAGGCTATAGTCCACCACGCTGGCCTAATGCGCGTTGCCTGCCAACCCAATTCACACGCACCGTCAAGAAAATCTCAGGCATGCAGGTTTCCTCACAATTTTTTCCTTCACCGTTTAAGCGCGTGATAATTAGGTAACTATTTAAGTGAAAAATTAGGATTCCTTATTTTGACATCAACATTTTGACATTAACAAGCGAGTTTACGCTTAGAATCGTCTCTGAATATAATCTTAATAATTAAACAATATATTTTAGAAAGTAGAAGAGTATTCAAAAGAGCACTATAGGTAGGTCTAAGCGCCTATCGATTAGAAAATCACAGGATTTGAAAGCAAACATTTGCTATTATTAAAGAAACTTAATGATCATGCTTGCTAAAAATGCTCCAAGTTTTGTAGGTAGGTATCTAAACCGATAGTTGATTAATACTAAAAGTATAGTAAAGCCACAGAACTAAAGAAATCCTCCGAAAACCCTTGAAACTGTACCCAGCATAAATAACACACTCCTAAATAAAAAGGTCGCAATCGCTGATCGATATTGCGAGTCACCTCAGCTCCCAAAACAGCTCCACCTGAATTTTTAACGAAATACTTCGACAAAGTCCTATAATTTTAAATAAAGACAAAAATTATTATTGATGGGCTCCTCTTTATGCAAATTGGGGTGAACTGCCTTCACTAAGACACGTCTTTTTTTAATTTATGGTCAAGTTCGAAGCGAAACTTTTGGCCGAATGAGTGTAATGAAGACAAGTGGTTATTAATTTAGGTTTAATAGTCGTCTTAATAAGGGGGAGTTCGTTTGTTATAGAACTTTAGTTTCCGGAGTTTAAAAGCTTTTTGTCGGGATTTTTACACATAATTCGGTTCACGTTTCACCAGTTCATTTTGCTGTACTTATGTTCAACCATAATTCATTGGTATGTTCGTTATAGGGGGGCGAACCTATGGCCATTGCTCCCATTGTTACTTAGGATCTCATAGAAATATCCAATAACACTGCTGGATCTCGTTATCGAAGACGACCCTAGACGTGTAGTGTAGCAGTCGCGTTTCCGACCGCTAGACTTTGAGAAGGAGGAAGCTCTCAATTTGACTGTTTTTAGGGTACAGTACCTCAAAAGGTAAAAAAGGAACCCTTATCAGATCACTCTCTTGTCCGTCTGTCTGTCCGTGGGTCACCACCGATTTTCTCAGGAACGAGTGGAACTAGCATGTTAAAATTTATACCAGATACTGAGGTAATAGTCTCTATTAGGTGTATAAAAATGAAGATCCTGAGTCAACACGATAAAAAGATATGGGCAATTTAGATTTTCGAATTTACCTTACTTTTAATTTCTTTTTTCGGAATTTTCCCTTTATTCCTGCTGTAAGACCTTGCTTTTAACCAAAATTGACAATTCTAGGTCAACCGGAAGTACCCTATAGGTTTTGTATCAAAAACCTATATGGTAGTTCCCGAATCACGAAATTTGGCAAAAAGCAAGGTCTTATAACCAATTTTATTATGGCGGTATATTGGATAGGTACGGAACCCTCGGCGCGCGAGTTCGACTCGCACTTGACCGGTTTTTATTGTATATTTTTGATGAATCTACTTTTGGTTGGTCGTACAGTCGTACGTATTTATATGGGACCATCTCTGAAGGTGGTCCCATATAATTTTGATTAAGATCTGATCACAAAATTTAGAACAAAATGACAATATCACGTATCAACCGAACTAAACGACGACATCGTCGAGGTAAGTCTGAAGTCAGATTCTACTCCCCGCTCAATATGTTGGAATAAAATAACTTAACAAAAAGTAACACCGCCTTCAATAGCATAAGAAATAATGATAAGTGCAAAACAGTTTTGGAAATCTTTGGCGAAAACAAATCGAAGGCACTGACTTCCGAAACTGTTTTGCACATAACATTATTTTTTTATGTTTTTGAAGGTAGTTTTACTTTTTTATTGGTATTGAAATGACAAGTATTCAACCGCAGACTATAGACGGCGGCAACACCCATAGTATTTACAAGCGCGTTATCAAATGAAGACCTAACAAATAAAATAAAATAAGACCTGCCTCGTTAGCCTAGTCGTCCTGATCGCGACTGCCACGCTAGAGGTCCTGGGTTCGATTCCCAGGTCGAGCAAAGTGTTATTGGCTTTTTCTATGAAATTATCACTCAGTAGCAGCTCGGAGTTTGGAATTTGTGCCCGGTTAATGGCAATAGGCCATAGGCCCTCCCTATGGGACCTAAACATACCGGCGAACTGTGGGGGTACATTAGTACGCCTCTGCCTAAACCTTCGGGGAATACAGGCATGATGGTATGTGTTTAAAATAAGACCTATTTATTATTGTCTCATAAGCACAGTAATTAAAAATTACATTGTCTTTCATTCTTAATTTCATTGTGTTTTCCATCAGAAATAAAACTACATTAGTTAAATCGACAACTCCAAACGAAATGTGAGTTCGATCGAACATACTTTAGTGGGAAATAGATTACTAGTCCATGGCTATTAAACCCATAACCCACTTCCCCCGGAGCCAACCATAAAAGTAATTAAGGAACCCTCTTCTGTCCCCCTTTTAATGACCATGCCACGCATACCAAAACAACCAAGCAAATAATTTATCAGAAGAGTAAATTACCTGAACTTTATTCGAGATTACAATATCGCCTATATTGAAATAAAACTACTTTTTACGGATTTTATCGCGTTGTATTGATATTATTTGATTCCCGACGTTTCGGATCCTTTACAGCATCCATGGTCACGAGTAGACTAAGTTGTTGGACGTCTTAATGTTGCAATTACTAACAGCTACCTTACATTTTTGTTAATTATTGGCGATCCGATTCACGCAGAACGAGCTCACCGTATCCTTCGGTCTTGCAGTTTTGGGCTGGGATTTTGATTTTATGGAATCTATAATGGGGTTCCAAGCAGATAGAAAGACCCAGTCATCTTCTCTATTGAAATTTGGAAGTTTTCTTTATGGGATAGGAGGGCAAACGAGCAGACGGATCGCCTGATGGTAAGCGATTACCGCCGCCCATGGACACCCGCAACACCATAGGAGTCACAAGTGCGTTGCCGACCTTTTAAAAGGAGATTGGACCTCCGGTACCCTCACTCACTCGGCGAAACACTACGTAAGCGTTGTTTAACGCCGGTTTTCTGTGAGGATGTTTCATAATTTCAATAGCCCCGCGAATCATCCTGGGAAGGAGTCGGTTTTCTTTTACGAAGACTTGTGGTTTATCAAATCTGATGTAGTGCTGGGCCTTGTCTAGAGTATGTTCACAAACTGCTGACTTCATACAAACTCGATAAAATCCGTAAAAAGTAGTTTTATTTCAATATCTAATATTCGCAGAAGTGTCAGAAACCAGTATATTATCGCCTATATTTGTCTATTTGGTCAAGTTGTCGCACGTGCTGTCGTGGCTCTGATTTCGGGAAGAGTATTTGGGTAGGTGGCGAAATCAAAAGATCTGATGAATTCAAAGGCACCGACTTCCGAAACTGTTTCGCACGTAACATATTTTTATGTTATTGTTTTTGAAGGCGGTTTTACTCTTTCTTAAAAGTTATTCCATCGCCAGATAACTTTACCTTAGTAATAAAATTTACGTTTGACAGATTTTATATAGAAAAACTGTCGAAAATTCAAATTTATTCCTCTGATAAAGTTATCTGGCGATGGAAAAATCGGCCCTCAATTTAAAATAAGCAGCATCAAGTCATGGTTACCATATTTTTGCAGTATCATTAAAGCAACAGGATACCAAGTTATAAATCGATCAGACTTGTTGAAGTTGCTTACTCTCGATCTCATCATCAATTAGAAAAGAGCTGATGATCTTCAAACGGCTGGTGAGATTTTCTTAAATCATAGCTAAGAACACTCTCGGTCTAGTCACCTTTCAAACTAAAAAAAACGGAATCAAAATCGGTCTATTCGTTTGGGAGCTACGATGCGACAGACAGATACACAAACACACGTTAAACTTATAACACCCCTCTTCTTTGCGTTGGCGGTTAAAAATACAAAATTCAACAGTTCGATAATTACTTTGTATATGTAGTAAGGGGGAGATTGGGGAGGCAAATTGGATTGATCATTATCATGGCCATAGGTTTGATGGCATGAGCTGCCGACGTGTGTATGTCATTAATGTCAAACAATTATTGATTTTTATCAACATTATTATTTGTTCTGTTGTAAAGTTGCCTTGTAGTTGTGTTCGTTGAAAATTAACTCAATTTTAAAGCCTACGATCTATCGCTCGTGACTGCCTCGTTAGTCTAGTAGTCCCAAGCGCGACTGCTACGCCACAGGTCCCGGGTTCGATTTCCAGGTCAACCAGTGTTATTGGGTTTAGGGTACGTTTTCTAATATTGAGGATGGTTACCCATCCGTAAGATTGACCGCGGCATGCAGTTTAACATCGCAGATGGATTTATCCAACGAATGTATTCAGCCATGAGTCTATCTCTACATTATTAAAACCTCTTTTGAAAATCGATTATCTAACTTTATTGTGACTCACATAAAAATCAATTTTTAGATTAAAGGTAGGTAGGTATTAATTAAGTTGATATTGAAAAAACAAAATCAATTGAAAACGTCCCATATCTAGGCAGCTAATTTAGTTGCAATGGAAATTGAACTATGTGATACAGAGAAAAAGGTTGCATAATTATCTATATTATGTTGAAGCTGGCAAAATATACGTTATATTGGCTGGTCTGTCTCTTACAACGCATAATATTGGTACGTTTTCATATACAAAGCCTACCTACCTGTGTTATCTTTTATTAACCGTAATATTCCCATACAAGACTGTTCATACAAATTGCTACAGTTGTAATGTCTTACACTCAATCTTCAGAAACTCATTTTATATTCTCATAAGATTCTCGTTTCCCGTCTTATGGTCCCACATTATACCTACTTATACAAAAAAGTGCATATATAGATAGGTACTTAACACCTAAATACACATTAATTATCAACGATATGCCTTTATTTTGGGTTTTTATCAATAGTATGATGGGTTTATTTAACTTGATTTGGAAAAATCAAATGATATTTTCTTAGACGCAAATCCTTACCTTACCACAAAAAGGTGACCTTACCAATATCTTCTCCGAATCAACCCGAAAAACGATTCAAATGAAGATTGTGAATAGGAAAGAAGGTATACATTTAATATTAATTCGATTAAAAAAAAATGAAGTAAAAACACTTACCTTTGCCTTATTCGTACACTTACACAATCTTGATTACCGAAAAAAAATATTACGTAAGCACACGCTTGTTCGAATTGTCTTCTGATTCAAAATTCAAATACAGAATCACTCTAGAACTTCACACTTGTGTTTAAATGTTCGAATTGTTCATTGCACGCGTTCACGAATGTATTTTTCGCTTTAGAAACACGAAATAAATGGAAATAAAATGGAGGATACGCTTTGTCGTATTGGGGTTAGTTAGTAGGTGGCTTACTGCGCATGCGTGGGATTACCCTCATCCCCCTGCTTCTACTGCGTTCCGAAATGCACGCATTCTTAGGGGAGCGTGTTTTGATAAAAGATAAAATTTTGATAGCTGTTGTTCTTGATATTGTAAACGATGGGTTTTATTTCGTTCTCAATATAAATGAATACACTAACCCACAAATTCTTCCGCCTTAATAATAAAAACTCGGTAATTTGTCCCGTAGGGTAGTTCCACACAATTCACTAGTCAGTCAGTCAACTCACTACACTGTACTGTTTTCCGTCTTATTACTTTTGTTTGACGTTCTGTTCAAACAAAAGTAAGAAGACGGAAAAAGGTATTCCATTTTCGAATCTAAAAAATCGTTGCATCTTAATTAATTTTAAATTCGAACAAATTAGACACAATTCTTTATTTCATTTATTAGGGTATACCAATAGCTTCTGTATCTATATAAAATATTGATTATCAGTGCTAAGTAACAATTAGATAAGGGCATATACAGTTGCCAATAACAGGGGTTAATTTTTTTTAATAATGGTAAGCTTAGCTCTGCACAATCTGTGGTCTTTTATGTTTTCCCATTCCGTTTGTTTGGTTACTCTACCCTAAGGAGGCTACCCTCCAATACTACCCCTAATCCGCAATGATGAAAGGCACGTATTTATTAAGGTAGGTACTATTTAAGAGTCCGGCGGATCGAATTTCTCTTACAAACGTAATACCGAAATAAATCGTAATTCAAACACAATTTAATCAAATTCTCTTATTATTTGGTATCCGATACCGTTAATTCGTAGGAACCTATTCCTACCATTTCGTCCAAAATACTTCACTGGAATAAAATGTAAACGAATGCGATTTTTGATAACTTTACCAAGTTTGGAACGATTTTCCGGTTTAATATCCGAAATAGTACCGTAGGAACAAATCCGAATAATAACACAATTCGAAAGAATATTGTTTGGATTACGATTTATTTTGGTATTACGTTGTTGTGGGCAATTCAAGCTGCGCCGGACCCATAATCGAGCAAGTTTTTAGCTTACCATTTTTTTATGTTTAGATTAGTAGGTACAATATTTACAGGGTAACAGGTGACTTTTATTTATTGATATTTTAAATAAAAACAGGAATGCTATATAATAATACTGTTACGCCGAGTAACTATTAGTACAGAAATGGGTCACGAAGATTCTAGATAAGTCGTAGAAGCACGTAGAATATTCGAAGAAAAGCCGGGTTCAAGGTGGATGACCGTAAACAATAGACGATCACTTTATCGTCTATTGCTCATATTTTGTGGACCTATCGAGATTGTTCGATTCTAGAATATTCGTGACTCATACAAATACTAGTCGTGAGGGTCGGCCAGGGCAGTTTAGTTCTGAACACGGTGAAGTGAATATCGAAGCGAAGGTAATAGTGCGACATTATAGTGCGATAAATGATACTGTAGTGATTCTCTCAGTAATTTCTGTTGTGTTTGTCAAGTTAATTAAAATATCTGTTGTTTCGGTGAAATTGGTGTTAATTAAATTTATCCCGAACCCCAGCTCGTAACAATACTAACTTAAAATAACGGACAAGTGCCAGTCGGATTCGCCCACCGTAGGTTCCGTACAAATTTGTAGGTACATTATATAATTAATTAGAATAGAATAGAATAAATAAATAGAATTTTGATCGACAGCACATACTTCAGGGGTGGTTCCATAAAAAATTGGCCAAGATCTGATAACAAAATGACATTAACACGTAAATGATAACGTCGTCTAGGTATGCGTAAAATTTTACTCGCTACTAAAAATGTTGAAATAAAATAACTTTTAACAAAAAGTAAATCCGCCTTCAAAAACAAAAAAATAATTTTAGGTGCACAACAGTTTCGGAAATCGGTGGCGAAAACAAAAGTTCAAACCAAAATCGAAGACACCGACATCCGAAACTGTTGTGCACCTAACATTATTTCTATGTTTTTGAAGGCGGTTTTGCTTTTTTGAAGTCGGTTGAAAAGGAAGGGTATGTAAGGATCAAGGAATTTGGAATCCTCGTTGACAGAGTATAATAACTCCGCAATCAATGGGAATCCTAGACTAAAAAAATTGGTTGATCGTTTATTACAAGTAACATACCATCACGCCTGTGTTCCCCGAAGGGGTAGGCAGATGCGTACTAATGTACACCCATAGTTCGCCAGTATGTTTAGGTCCCATGTAATAGGGGGCGAACCTATTGCCATTAACCGGGCACAAATCCAGACTCCGAGCTGCTACTGAGAATTTCATAGAAAAACTCAATAACACTTTGCTCGACCTGGGGATCGAACCCAGGACCTCTAGCGTAGCAGTCGCGCTTGGGACCACTAGACTAATGAGGCAGTCAGTTTATTACAAGTACCTACCTAATTATGTAAAAATAAAACAACACCCAAACTATATGAATAAAATTTGTATTCCACGTCATCAATACACGAATAGTGACCTGTTTAATACATTAATAGTGTTTTGTTTAATAAAATAGAAACTATTGGCTATATTATTGTAATAATAACAATCAAAAATACATTGGCTTAACATCGGGTAAACTATTTAAATTAATCCATCTCGATAACATTCGATATTTTGCCGATTAGAATGTTCTAAGCTAGTTAAAACTATTTATTTATAATATTATATACTATGTGTAACGCGATTTCTTACAGCAAACTCCCCAACGTCCTGAAACATTCGAAAAATTAAATAAATAACTTAATAATAGCCTGCAGTCATTTTTATGCTGTGAGAAAGAGATGGAATTCCTATATTTTCATTAAAATTTTTGGGGTTTATTATAACCGTCATAATAAGTTCTAATGATAGGGTTCATTATAATTTTGAAGATAAACTTTTAAGCTCAAAAGATCCTTTTTTTTTAAAAAAAAGTAAGTTTATTAACCTTTTCTACACCTTTTAAAAAGTACATAGCTATTTAAATGAATATAATTCATGTTTTCATTTGCATAAAACTTTTATTGTGGTCATGAGTTAATGACCTTAGTTGATAATTTCTCCCACTGTCCCTTATTATATAATATAGAATCACAAAGGTTTCATGTAAAATGAAATATTTATATTAATCTTGAATAGGAAAATTGCGATAGGAAAGGAGAATTTTAGATTTAAAATGTGCAACTGTAAATAAGTATTATTTGATACTTGTTGCGCCTGGATCATTTCTTCTAAGTAACTAATGGCTGTTATACTTATTACTACTTGTCCATCAAATTGCTATACAATGCTACATATTTTCGAAACAGTGAGTAATTAAAATTAAAAAAATGATTAAAATATAAAATTGTTTTTACCTTATACCTAGCACCAGAATTATTTGGTCATGCCTTGTTTCGCTCGTCTCTCCCACTCCGCTTTCATCTGCAGAATCCCTTTAAACTGGGGAGACGCATCAGCTTCTCCAGAAGCTTCCTTCTCTCTCCCACTTTCCTCCTTCTCTATATCTCCATCCTTGTCTATCACAGCACTTTCTTTCCTGTCTTTCTCGACCGACAATCTGAATTTATCATCATTCTTCTGCCATGGCCTTTTTGTTAAAGTATCGGCTTTATAAGCCATCGCTTCACTTTTAGCTATGCTCTTAATGTCCTCTCTGTCATTTGATGGGTCAGGGAACGTTCTATTTCTAAGTCTTTTCTCGGGAGTCGAATCTGATACTTCTTTTTTGTATCTGTTCAGTTCGCTTCTGTATACTGGAGCGCTATCTCTTTTAGGATTTGAGACGCTGTTAATGCTAACACTTCTTTGATAATGTGGGGTTCCAAACTGACTGACACGGGCAGCAATATCTACCAATCTCTTCTCTTCTTCTTTAATAACATCTTCATTTTCCTTATCACTGTCTCTAGACTTTATAGAAGCATTAAATTCATTCTTTAATATCTTACTTTTTGTAGGTGGTACGTCATTTTCATCTTTGTTCTGATTTGCAGCAATATCCTGAGCGACGCTGTCAGCTTCAGAATCTTTTAGTTTCAAAGATCTTCTCGCGAACACTTTCATCAGTTCCGGTTCATCATCGTTTTTCCTGTCACTGCGAAGCTCTCTAGCCATTATACCAGGTTTCTTACGATAAACGACAGTCTCCTCTTGTCTGTCTGAAGTTTTGATATCATTGCTGTCCGTGCTCTGTATTGAACTCTTACTTCCAAAGCTAGAATGTGATTTCTGACCAATGGATATGTTGTCATAAATTCTCTCCGTGCTACCATCGGTACTAATGGAGTTTGTTCGTGGTTTTTCCGGTCCGTCTTGTAGTTCAACACTCATTGCTTTTCTTTTGAAGAATGCTTTGGGTGTTGAAGGACTTTGCGGTAAAATTGGTATGACAGATTTCCTTTCGTTAAGTGGGGAGTTCTTGTCATCATTTTCAGTATTTTCAATAGTACTATCAACAAATTTGTTGCTCTTGATAGATTCTTTTCTCACAGGAATATTCTGTGTCTTTGTTTCAGTGAGCTGAAAACATTCTATGTCTTGTTCTTTTTCTGTTTGGGGACTATCAAGTTTCTTTGGCGTAACGTTAGCAGTCAAAACTATGTTTGTGGTCGGTTTAGCATCAACTTTGTTCAACTGAATATTGAGAAACTCGGGCACTCCGGTTTTAGAGCCAGACTTCGGTAACTTTTCATCGCTTTTGTTAATTTTTGGTGCTTCCACCGTTTTGACCGGGCTTTGTTCTTTATTAATATGAGTCACTGATATAAAATTTTCAGTTTCTGATTTCAATTCCTTTTGCGTATTGTGTTTGGCGCTTAGAGCACTCTCTACAGAAATAGTTTTCCGTCTATCATCCATAGGCTTATCTGGGCTACTCTTAATGCTATCTAAAGAACTAGACTTGAGTATTGGGGCAATAATGGGCTTAGGCGAACTAATAATATCATCAATTTTAGCCTCTATTTGAGAGATGTCGCTATCGCGTTTATTATCCATCGTAATATGAATGCTATTAGTGAAGAGTTTTCTGTCTTCGTTAACATCATTTTTGAGGCTGTCCAAGTAACTGCTATCGGTACTCGGCAAGCTATCGTAGTCAGCCTCGGCACTGCTCTGCATTAAGTTGTAGTTTCTGGCTGAAATTCTTTTAGAGTAATCGTTTCGTTCGCTTAGATTCCTTCTGTAGTTGACTTCCCAGCTTTCTAATAACGGTTCAGAAATGCCAACGATTGCCGGTAGACTAGGCATCTGGTTCTCTTGGGAGCTGATCGATGTCGTCTCTGAGGCGTAGCGGAAACTATGAGATTTCCCGATACTGCTGCGAGTCTCAACGTACTCGTCTCCCAAGGATCTCATCGCTGAAGTGACGTAAGAGTCCTCAGTTTTAGAAATGTGTCGTGCTGATTCACGTTTGCTTTCGATCAATTTCTCAGTAAAATCGGAAACGTGCTCAGACGATCTGTGTTTGATGTTGTCAGAACTCTGATGCCTAATCGTTTTAGGGGGAGAAGGCGCTAGCATGCTTGGGTTGAAATAAGGTATGTTTTTAGGCATACTACCGCTAGTGAATACATTGTAATCGTTGTGAACGTTTTTGATGCGCATCGCTCTGATCGGAGGTTCGTCATCTGAGATCGCTGGAGACTCTTCGTGTGCTCTGTTCAACAGCTCATTGCTAATAAATGCTTTTGAGGAAAATGGATCAACTATACGTTGGACTGATGTGGGTCTCTTTGTTTTATCAAGATGCAGGTTAAAAGATTCCCTTTTATCTTCAATTGCCTCTTTAGAAGAAGTCCGTTTGGTCCTCTCAATCTTTTCACAGAATTCTTCGCGTCTACTGAAGCGACTTTTCATTTCTAGGTTCAACATTTTGTCGGTTTCTTCAGCAATTTTGAGATCAGTAATGTTGTATTCCACGCCGGGGACTTTGGCAGCGCTATACACATCTTTGTACGCGCTGTCTTGGGCGTAAGCGCCTTTGTTGTCGAACCTTTTGTGCATTTGGTTGGCAAATGCTTTCTGTCCGACGGATTTGTGGGTCCTCTCAGCAGGTACAGGCTTGTACCCTTGTCCTTCATGAACATTTCTCTCTGTATCAGCATGTTTGTATTGCGCCGATAATTTTTCCGTTTTAGACTTTTTGCTTTCTTGTTGACCGTCTCCATCCGTCTGGTCTTTCTTAGACTTCTTCCCGCTCTTTCTTAGTAGCAATCTACTAAAGAACGATTCCTCTTTTTTCGAAGACTTTATCGCTTCGTTCTCTGATTTCTTGTCTGACTTAGATTTCTTTTCGAGGCAAGATTCATCGGCTTTCTTTTCAGTGCGGTACTTCGTCATCCTCTCTTCCGAATGGTAAGTTTGGATGGTTTCTTCGTGGGTTCTTGAAGAGCTCTCTCTAAGGGCCTGCCCTTGGGAGCTAGATTGGCTTCTCTTAATCGAGGACCGTGGTGTGTTTGATTCTGCTATGCTAAGCTTAGTAGGGGATTGACCAACGAGATGGCTGAGAGCCAACCCAGGTGGTAAGGACGAGGATTTCAGCTTGGTGTCGCATGGAATCTCCAGAACTCTTTGGAGTTCTCTGTTCACGTGCTGTTGCTGTTCTTTAACCATTACATGATGCTTCGTGGTGGTCGATGAAGAGAATGATTCTGGAATGAAAAGAATGAAACATGAGACAGGTGATACCTAAAGGATAATGAAAATTAAATATTTTTTTAAGGTCCATAATTGCATGCTTACCAGTAACCACTTCTGAATGTTTGTGGGTGACTTCAGGAGTAGTGCTTCGTATCATTTCTTCGTTCAGTTCGGGCGTTATCGGCAAGGCTGATGCGGTAATCTGGAATTTCGTTGTAAGTGGCAATTAACACTTAATCTAGACTTAAGTTTGTTACATAGACGTAGTGAGTAGTTTGATGACTGTGATAAGAAACCAAAGAACCCACTAAGCTTGAAGCTTGAAGCTTTTACAGCCATGGGCAAAGATAGACACAATATCAACACAATGATCGTTATAATGGCGCAATGAAGCCTACGTCCAGACGGGGTCTAGTACAGGCTGATGTTGATGATGATGATGATGAATGTCATAAATATAAAATCTTCCATGTTCAGGATGAGAAAAATGAACTAGGGAGCCTAAAATGGCCAATTTTAATGAATTATAATATGTTTCACGGAGACATCGACCGTACTGTCCAGAATAAGCTGATCTTTAAGTGTATGAAACGTCTATACAATGCGAGGTAAGCTTATACTGGACCTTTTGTGTTACCGTGTCGCCGTGAAAATATTGCGATTCATGATGCGAAAAGTGGCCCCCCCATTTCGTTTTTCTCATTCATTTTTTGCTAAAAAATAAAGAAAGGCATGAGGCTCTTTTTTTTCAAGCGTAAGCGATGCTATACCAAACTGGAGGATATAGGTTCAAATCTTACCAGAGGTCGAACATTATTTCAAGAAAATAGATAACTTTAGCTTTATAACATGTTATACTAAGAAAGAGAGCAAAGAAAAGAATAGAAATTGAAAAGAAAGAAAATAAATATTTAACATCCGCGTTGATATGTGCACAGAAAATTAAATTAAAAGAAAAAAGATTATGTTATTATTCGGATTTGGATACCGTTAATCTAGGTTCAGTTATGGTATCTACTATTTTGTCTAATACTGTACTACTTCACTGGAAATAAAAGACCGAAAAATCGTTACAAAAATTGCATTTGCTTACATTTATTTCCAGTGAAATATTTTGGGTTAAATGATAAAGTAGCAACCTAGATTAAAGGTATCGGAATCCGAATAATATATATAAATTGAATTTGAATTACGATTTATTTCGATATTACATTTGTAACAGAAATTCGGTCCGCCGGACTCTTAAGGGATGAACCGAATACCTACATAATATCCTTTACAGGCAGCCCGTACATCAAAACAGCGATGAAAGCGTAGCTTGACAGTAACAGGATGAGAAAGTATACCTACTTTAAAGTTCAATACTAACTGGATTGTTTTTCTTGCGGCGCGGCGCACCGTGCGTACGGCGCGGGCGCACCGCCATCTTGTGTTTCGCGGCCGAGTGCGACAGTGGCGCCACCCCGGTCGGGGGCTCTGACGTGTCTGGAACAGTGAGGTGGCCAATTAAAAGAATTGTAAAATTACGGTGTCCTATAGCAGGATATTCTCCCAGGTGCTGCTGATCTTCAGTATTTTACATGAAGAGATTGCCATTAAACCTCCTCAACCCAATTTCTGGGTAATACTGGTATCCTGAGACTTTTTGGGCTTCTGACTGCCACAAACAATTATTTGTATGACAACTTCCCAGTTGTCATCCGTCAGTCCCTGGCGGATCACGTGCTTTCCGAAGCACGGAGTGGTTTCGATCACCCATCCACATACCGACGTTGGCAAGCGCAGCTTAACCTTGCAGTTCGGTTGTTTAGTATAGTTTTACTTATAATATCAATATTACGTGATAAAATTCGTAAAAAGTACCTAGGTATTAGTAAAAGCATAATTGCACAATGCATATTGTTTTGTTGAAGATTTTCTCTTCAAAAATGCTTATCATACTCACTGTAGCAGTCGAAGATATCGCTCCTGGAGTGGTCGTGCGAGTGGTGATGGCCGCTGCTGCTGTCCTCGTCCATCTCCGAGGAGCCCACGCTGAGCAGCGAGCCATCGCTGCACGAGGACTGCGAAATGCCTGCATTGATGCGCTGCAAACGAAATGAGGAAGCAATTAGCTTATATCAGGCAATCTTTTTATATTTTAGTGAAGGAAAAAAAGAATGATTCGAACCTGTGTCTTCTGGTTACATACACCAAACGCTATGACCACTAAGCTACCGTGAGTCCCACCCACCAGCTCGAAATTTGCCTTCACGTTCTGAATTTACCTCTTTAAGGTGACGTCTATTAGGTTAGGTGTTAGGTTAGGTTAGGAATTAGGTGGGACTCACGGTGGTTTAGCGGTCTTAGCGTCCATTTAACCAGAAGACGAAGGTTTGAATCGAATTTTTCCTTCACTACAATAACTTTATAATGTTAGCATGGAAAATACAAAAATATAGGTAGGTAATCTTTTTCTGTTGATTTTTTCATCTGTGCAAGATTCTGTGACACTGGAAGGTTATTGGTACATATGGCACAATTTATACTATTTTAAATATCAGCAGAACATGAATAGTTCATCTTTTAGGTAACCTTTAATTTTGACTACTATTTAAATTGAACTTAGTCAAATCATACCTAATATACTAGCGACCCGCCTGCGGTTTCACCCGCGTTGCTCTGCTCCTATCGGTCGTAGCGTGGTGTTATATAGCCTATAACCTTCCTCAATAAATGGACTATCCAACACAAAAAGATTTTTTCAATTCCAACTAGTAGTTCCTGAGATTAGTGCGTTCAAACAAACAAAATCTTTAGCTTTATAATATTATATTAGTATAGATATAACTTCTATTACCTATTTCGATATCTAATACCAAATGTTACGTAATTCTACATTTTATGATCGCAGTTGAAGACAAATGCCAGTTTTAAATAACACTTTTTCCACTATTTCATTACAATAATAAAATAAATCAGTATTCGGATTTACGGAGTATTCCTCTTTCGGCACCAATCTTTTGAGCTCCAAGCTAATCCACTTACAGAACCATTAGGGATATTAGCCCCGTGCTCAATATGGAAGCTTAGGTGCTCAAAAAAATGATGCCAAAAAAGGAATACTCCGGATATGCGGTACATTAGCATGTGTCAGTAGCGGATTTACTTAAGCACCGCCTGTAGGCTATTTTCATTTTACATCACCGACGGTAAAATAAATGATTAATGAAGAAGGAAAGAGAAGTCAAAACCAGAGATAGAGAAAATATTGGGAAAAGCCGTTAGCGAAGGGTTTACATGTAAATATTAATGTTTTAATTTCTGTGCGAGACAAAAATACTTTGGGCCCTAATTTGCCCCCCTAAGGGGGCAGGCTGTAGGCTCCAGCCTACTCAGCCTACTGGTAAATCCGCCACTGGCATGTGTGTGCTATTCACACGACACGAAATATTATAGGATGATTACAGTTTCGTAAAAAGTTGATTAGATATGATATTTTATTTCAGTTTATTTGAATACAAAACCATTATCTGGTAGAATACCTATACCTTTTCCCTTAACAGAAAAAGATAGCAATAATAACATTATCTATTCGTTTGACCATGTCTCACTACAGTACAAATACCTCCCCCTTTTTGAGAGCCTGGACCACTGTATCACTGTCAAAGTCCCAACTTATTTCAGGCCAGCGAGATGGAATAATACCCAAATCTCTCTCTATCTGATAGGAGGTCCATGCCTAACAATGGAATCGATCAAAACGTTAATTTATATATCTGTTAAAAGTACTGAAAAGATTTAAAATAATAACCTTAATGTTGGCGCTAATATTCCTTCTCCTCGGAGGCCGCTTCACCGGCACCTCCTCCGCCTTCGTCATGTACAGCATCATATTTACCGACACTATCGATATTACCAACTTTATCGATACTGTCACTCGATACCGAACTTATCGATACACTCACATCACTAAGTCTTTATTTTATAACATTATTCATACTTAGTTTTAACATTTAATTACACATTATGATTAATAGTTTTATAGAGAAAATTACACACTGAAAAATGATATTATTGTTTAGTTAGAAATGTTTTTTTCCTTTTGTGAGATTGTGCTGATATTCTGTTTATTCAACATAATTATTTATTTGCAGTTAAATTTTGAATTACATAGATAACTACGTATAATGATTACCATAGATATATAAGTTATCTTCTAAAGCGTTGATATGTCTAAATAGCAATTCCGCCTAATTACTAGGCAATAAGATTGTTAAAAATACTACCCAGTATCATTGCGAATTAGGCCTGGCGCACATTGGCAGGACGTAAGGATTTCTTGGATGACGAACCGTATACTTCATGGTTGAAATTTCAAATACAATTGTCGTGAGGTATAGTTTCTATTTCATTTTGCGTCTACAACCATTGCATATACATACGATCATTGTACTATAGTATGAATATCGATGTCCTGGTTAACATAATATTTAAATGTTAGATACAGACACTCCTAATTGTCAGAATGTTACCGGTTTATGTTTTTCTGACATAAAGATTCTACTTCGATTCGATTCTGATTCGACTTGTGGCTAAACTAGATTCTCTCAATAATGCTGAATCACAACCTACATCGTTTCTTAAAGAGGAAATTGCTGACGCAAATAGTCTTGTCTTGTCGTGTGATAGAGTTTAAAATACTAATCTTATCTAATATCGGTGGGCAATGACGCTAGAGTTATCATATTTTTATGTAAACTGTCATTAGATGATGATGTGATGTGTATCAATATTATTAAAAAATAAAACAATATTCCATACAAATTAAATGATTGAGATAACTAACTTGTATGAGAAGTATTTTTTTTAACATAAGGTACCTACCTATTTTCAAAGATATTTAAATATTATAGACGGGAGTCGGGACATCACAAACAAAATATTGATATGAAATTAGTTCTGTGTAAGTCGGTCTGTGTATCTCTGTCAATATTTTTTTGTTTTTATTCTTTATAGGCTTACGCTTGACCGCCAGTTCGCTGCGATCTACGATAGAGCGCGCTTGCCTAGAAGAAACAGATTTTATACTGTTTCTTTATACTAATATCGGCTGTTGTGGCATTTATTTATCCACTTTGAACTCTCTATTTAAGGGTATTACATTGCCCAATGAGCTTGAGGATTTAGTATCTATTTGTTAGTCACAGGCATTGCGGGGTTGTTTCAACACGAGGTGCTAGTGAGGTTTCGGGTATTTCTTTATTATTTCAAAATATTCAAAGAAATAAGAAAATGAAAACAATACGAATTGTTAATTACGTTATTACAATTTTTTCGGTATAAAATTAAACTATTAAGCCGTTATAGAGAAAAAATACAAATAAGCTTAAAAAGGCCTATTTACTTCAATTATTATCCAAAATTTGGGCAAATTAAAAAAAATGTTAAATTTGTTTGTGATGACCTTAAGTATAATATATATTTTTTATATGGCAAACGCACATAAGGATTCCACTAGAAACTTCTTTAAAGCTAGGGTGTTTTTTGGATTTGAGCGATGTAATGCCCTTAAGTCAGAAAAGTCGCATTTATATTTCAAGTAGATAATGTTAAAAAAAATATATAGTACCTACTTATTACTTTCTATAAACACCTGAAAACTTCACGTATGTTAGTTTTACTCGTATTATCACGATTAAAGATAAGCATGAAATGCAAGCAATGAAATATATCGCATGTAATACATATATCAATGCCAATGTCGCTGATAACGCAATCTGATAGCAAATATTATAATTTTAAGATGTCGGTATTAAAGATTTTTATTTTTAACATTTATATATTTTATTTATAAATGTTAATATATAATGTGTTAAGAAAACCCTGTCCGACCCTTGTAGGTATTGTTAGGTATGGAGATCCGATTCTATTGTATATGTATAATTTTCAATTTTCAATTTTCAAGAAATTAATCCCCGCAAAAAAATTAATAAGATTCTGAAAACTCTTTCACTGATCGATATGTTTATCTAGATACTGTGTATTGTGATAAAATTCAAGCGAACGAAGTTACGGTCAAAATATATTTATTTATGAATGTACGAACGTGATAGGAAACAGATACTCCACTAATATGTCAAACAATATTAAAAGATTATGTCTTATCATTATTTAATTTATGCTAAAAATGTCCAATAAAGTATATAATTAAGTAAAGGTATTATAATCGGATTGGCATTAACATACGCAACGCACATTATAATTGGATAAGTGGATAATCAATAATTAAATTAGGCGTGAATATATTACGTTTGTGGAAACGGTACTAGTTGTCATTGGAACTTGGAAAGACATTTTAAAGATTAACTCTGTACACTTTTTTTATGGGATAGGAGGGCAAACGAGCAGACGGATCGCCTGATGGTAAGCGATTACCGCCGCCCATGGACATCCGCAACACCAGAGGAGTCACGAGTGCGTTGCCTACCTTTTAAAAGGGGATTGGGCCTCCGGTAACCTCACTCACTCGGCGAAACACAACGTAAGCGTTGTTTAACGCCGGTTTTCTGTGAGGCCGTGGTATTACTCCGGTCGAGCGGGACCATTCGTGCCGAAGCATGGCTCTCCCACGTAAAGACTCCTACTTTGAGCTCAAATAAAGAGGTTGATTTAATATTGTATACAGGGTGACTGGTAATTTGTGTGAGTATTTCACACAAAAAGTAAAGTATTTAAACACGTAATTTTACTCATGATATCAAACAACATTTCCAAATAAAGATTTTTTATAAAAACCCCAAAGTGCAGCTCGCGGTTCAACCGAGCTGCGTTAATACCGTAGCGATTTAGTAATGCATATTGAAATTTAAATTAAAAAATAAAAAATAATTATAAATTAAACTTATTATATTATTTACGTTATTATTATGTTATATTTCGTTATTATAATATATACGGTACTGTTATTATATACTACTTACGGTTTTTATATATTACTTACGGTAGCCTAATGGCTAGGGTGTCGGACTTACGATCATGTGGTTGCCGGTTCGAAACCCACCCATTGCACTACCGACGTGAACCCACTCGTAACACAAGCAAATAGCTTAGCACGAGGGGTTAACAAGAATTATAGTAATGTGCGACCCACATTGCTGTTATGCTTAAAAAAAATACACTAGGATTTTCTCCTGTATCGTGGGTGCGTTTACAAACACAAATTCTCACATATACAAACGACCAGACCCGGAACAAATACCTGTAGATCATACAAATATTTGCTCCCTGTGGGGATGGAACCCACAATACGTGGCGCAGAAGTCGATCGCTCAACCGCTACGCCAATCGTGTCGTCGTCGACATTGCTCGACCTGAGGATTGTAAGTCCACAAAAAGTAGATCTTTTTATCGACTTACTCGTACAATAAAATGTGTGCGATTAAATTTGGCCACAAGTGTAAACCGCAGCGAAAGTCTGGCGCGGTGTTGCAAAATTACACGCGCACTGACGCAATCAAGCGCACAACGCTGTAAAAAGTACACTGTAATCAGGATCGTTGAGCTCCCTAAATAATGGTTGAGCTACACGATGACTTATATTTGCGTGCCGTGAGTTAGGACAGGTCAACTCAAAGCTGCTCCCTAGGGCTCTTTCTTCAAAAGACAGTTCCAGATATTCAGTTCTAGGTAATCAACTAGGAAATGTTTGCACTATCTAATACTAAAATTGTAAAATACTAGCGACCCCCTCGCGGTTTCACCCGCGCTGCTTCGTGCCTTAGAGGCGTACCTCTTCGTACCTCTTTATAATATTAGTATAGATTAAACTTGTAGGTAGTCTCTAGATAGAGAAATAACACATCACAACGATTTTTTTTAGTACATTGAGGCCTAGGTACGTACCCTTAATTTTATTCTTGAGATTAAAGAAGAATTGCAATTTTATTTTAAATTACCCTTTATCAAAACTACCCACTAGCCGACCATTAGGGCCCGAAAAATCTAGTACGACACTGCGTATAGATTTATACATTATAGCTTTTAACCGCGGCTTCGTTCGCGTTGAGTTTGTCAGTGTTTACTTACTGGTACTTCGTTTAGCCTTAATTTTTAACACTTACCTATAGTAGTTGAATGTTAAGTGTCAAAGGGATCTTTAACTACAGTAATCTAAATTTTCTAACAAATAACAAAATGGCAGCGTACGTCAAATAAAGTGTCAAAGGTATCTCCATAGTAACCTAAATTTTCTAACAAATAACAAAATGGCAGCGTACGTCAAATAAAGTGTCAAAGGTATCTCCATAGTAACCTAAATTTTCTAACAAATAACAAAATGGCGGCGCACGTCAAATAATGACTTTTATAGACAAATTTTTGGTGCCTTGGGTTTACTTTATTGTAATTTCCGTAGGGATCTCTAATTAAAAAATATAGGTACAGCCTATGTTACTCGCTGATAATGTAGCTTTCTATTAGTGGAAGAATTTTTAAAATCGGTTTAGTGGTTTAGGCGTGAAACCGTAACAAATAAACTTACTTTCGCATTTAAAATATTAGTGGGTATAGTTAGGATAATTCTAGTGTCCTAAACTCCATTAAAATTATCACGATCGAATCTCTACACATAACGAATTGCGACATAAATTGCGCTCATTCTCATTGTTACCTATATGTAACAACAAAATAATTGTGCCGGTCTGTCGCTCTGCGCCGGCGACCAATGGGAAGCGGAAGAGGGGGTGAGCTATCTCATCGAGCCGGATGTCATCCGTCTGCTGTCGTTGTTTGTATAATTATAATAGTTGTGCCCTCGTATGTATGTGCATTCATTATAATTTTTGTACTTTTTAGGGTTCCGTACCTCAAAAGGAAAAGCGGAACCCTTATAGGATCACTTTGTTGTCCGTCGGTCTGTCTGTCAGGACCCAAGTCCCTTTAGGTCCAATTTTATTATGATATGAATACGCTTCCCGAGTGGATCTTCCCCGATAGATAATATGAGTGTCTTTAAATCACGAGTGAATCGGTTTTTTTTAGGCAAGGGCGCTCCATCATAGATTGTAGTGTTGCTTAATTATCAGGCGATCTGGCGGTCAAGCGTAAGCCTATCAAGAATAATAAATAAAAAAAAACGAGCATAAACGGGCGGTGGTAAACAGCAACCGCGTAACACCAGTAGTAAGTCACTAACGCGTTGATCGATTGATCTATAGCTGCGCTTATCACAGTTATTCTATGGAAGATCTCTCGGTTCCTTGAAGAGCCCGTTGAGTCGTCGGGTCCTGTTGTTAGTAGGACACCTAAGTATGACATTCCTTAGTGGTAGTCAGTTGAAACAACCTAATATTACACTATTACTTATTTACTTAACACTTTAACCGAACCTCAAGATCCCATGTGCAACTCATAACATCACTGTTATCTATGAGTTGCACATGGGATACCGAGGTTATAAATTTGAGCAATCAATGGAACAAAAATACTAGGTTATCAAAACCACTTTTAATTTTAAATTAATGACGTCAATCGATAATATTGTTTATTGATATTAAAATATAACATTGATTGTTATATTAGCATTGATATTGATAAAATTAATATGCAAATTATTAATAATTGATTAATTCCTATTTATCATAGAGCCGGATGTGATGTCAGAATACTGATTTGGCATTTTATCTATAAGTACAATATTATCACTGATACGCATTTGCATAAGACGTACTCGTACACGTACATGATGCTGTACTGGACTGCGCGACACAAAGGAGGGTAATGTGTTTATCAGCCCATATTTCTTCCTTTGTGGCGCTCTAGAAACTTAAAAGAGGTAGGGGATAGTGGAATCTAATAATTCCACTTATGGTGCTGCTCGACTGGGGAAGTACCTCTACCTTGCAGAAAATCTTAGCCAAATAACATAGCTCCGTGCTATGTTGTGTTCCTAACGATGAGCAAGGTCGCCAGCGCTCCGCGAGGAAGCGTTGTGTTGGCAGTGTCCGGAGGTGTTTTGTTACTGCCGCTGTCATGCATGGCAGCATGTCTCCTATACTGCCAGCCCAACTATTCCTCCTTAATTTACAGGGTTGGCAACGCGCGAGTGATACCCTTGGTGTTGCAAGCGTCGTCTATAGGCTACGGTAACCGCTTACCATCAGGAGGGCCGTATGCTTGTTTGCCACCTTAGTGGTATATAAAAAAACTAAATTCGTAGGCTGATTTTGATGGTTTTTATTTATTGTAATAAACTCGCTATCAAGCTTAAGGTTCACCTGAACGTTAGAGGCAACAGCGCAACAGTGGTATCAGTCGCGCGTTGTGACCTCAATTGTCACGTCTCATTTGCCCAGTAATTTCACTACCCGAAACACAATAATGGTGTTAGTACATCATTGCTTATAGGCAGAATATTTGTCAATAGGTACTTCAGTGATATCAACCCAGACGAATTGAATTCCTTTTACCTTGGTGCATTGTTGTTACCGGATATTTTTTTTTATACATTTTTGGCAAATTGATGTTTCATACAACATTGTTCTTTGTCATAAATGATGCATACGTCTATGATCTGAAGTATTTACATAATTAGGGTAATCGTGAAGGTAAGAGTAGTTTACAAGTGCTTACTCGTATCTATTTCATTACGTGTGTACCTACGCAATGAAAATCAAGTGCTTAAGTGTAGGACACCTTGTTTAAATTTATAATTTTAGTTCATTTTTAACTTTATTATTATTTAACATTAACAACCGCTTCACTACATAGTATAAAACAAAGTCGCTGTCGCTGTCTGTCCGTCCCTATGTATGCTTAAAGCTTTAAAACTTCGCAACTGATTTTGAAGCGGTTTTTTTTAATAGATAGAGTGATTGAAGAGGAAGGTTTTAAGCTATTTAACATAACGCTACGACTCTTAAGAATGGGGTAACGCGGGTGAAACCGCGGGCGGGTCGCTAGTATTTAATATAATTATAATATTTAACTACTGTGAAATGTTATCCTTAATGTTGTGCATGTCTATATTTGATATAAACACTAGTCTTTGCCTCTGTATTTTGCTACTAACCAATGTTTGTTTTATATTGTTGATGTGCCTTGTGTAAATAAATAAATTTACTGTTTTTGTACTTACGAAAATATCGAAATTATTAATTACAACCACGAATGCATTTACAACCCCAATTGTCTATAAAGCGAGATTTTATCCAATTTACCACTGCAACAACCACTTGCGGATAACTTCAGACGTGTACAGTAATTTCAATCCCGATTTGCCTTTTTTGTTGTAGGTATTTAATTGTCAAGACAAGATATAAGTTTTTTTTTTAAACTACTTAAACCATCGGAGATGGGAAAATTATATAACCATTTGTTAATTAAAGTTAATCTATATATATAAGAATGTGACTGACTGACTGATGTTACATGTCAATACATAGCCGAAACTACACAAGCTAGATCCCTGAAAGTTTTCATGCTGGTTCCTTTTGCACTGTAGTCGAGCACTCAGAAATGATTTTTTGATATTCACCCATTTTTTAGTTTAATTTTTAATCTATTGCTAATAGGTAAATATACAACTATCCGTTAAAATTTATAACTAAACTGTGAAAACAATTGAACTATGGAAAGCGTATAGAAAGCGTTCACAAGCGTCGCACAACAATACCCATTAAATCGTGACACATTATTAGTAATAAACTGTACTGTGAGACGGTTCAACGTAAATTTGTCGACGAATCCAATTTAGTATGGTCCCTTGCGGTAAACAAAATGTATGTAATTAAGGGTCTAAGTAAATGGATTTCATTTATAGTGTAACAATGTAAAATATATCATTGGTATCTATGTATTTTTATGGTTAACTAAGTGTTGTCCGCGGATTCAGTCGCATCGCATCCGGGAAGTATTTCTCTACTATCTACAACTGTAGCTCGACTTCGAAGCGGCCGTAAGTATCAAGATTTTTTTAAATAACTATATTATGCGTGTGAAGTATAGTTGTTGTGGTGGTCAGAAGTTATATTAAAGTTGATCACTGCAAATCGATTCAAATTCATGGCCAATTTTAATAGAAAAATTCGATGAAAAGACTATTTAGCCTATTTAGCCTCACGAAAATGCTTACCATAAATGGAACCCATCAACCAAAGCAAAAATGAAGGAAAAAAGCAATCGCGGGCAGGATTCGGACCTGCGTCTTTTGGTAAGATACACCAGACCCTATGACCTCTAAAGCCACCGCGAGTCCCACCCGCCAGATCGAAATTTGCCTTCACATTCTGAATTTATGTCATTAGGTGACGTTTTTCCTTCATTAAAATAACTTTATAATCTTAGCATCGAAAACGCCAAAAAAACACAAAGATAGTTAAATGCTTGTGTTACGAGTTGGAAGTGCAATGGGTGGGTTTCGAACCGTCAACCACATGATCGTAAGTCCAAAGGCCTAACCATTAGGGAACCGCCGCTTCATTTTTTTTATCCAAGGGTTTATTAGTTTTTTTTTATGTGATAGGAGGGCAAACGACCAGACCGATCGCCTGATGGTAAGCGATTACCGCCGCCCATGGACACACGCAACACCTTATGAGTCACAAGTGCGTTGCCGACCTTTTAAAAAGGGATTGGGCCTCCGGTCACCTAACTAACTCAGCGAAATACAACGTAAGCGTTGTTTAACGCCGGTTTTCTGTGAGGCCGTGGTATCACTCCGGTCGAGCCGGCCCATTCGTGCCGTAGCATGGCTCTCCCACGTAAAAATTAGTTCAATCCAATAAACGAAGTAAAGTAATGAAATACGAAGTTATGAAATAACAACTGAATGGAAACGTTTAACAAAAACGTCTTAATAAGTGCAACAAGGCCAATAATTGATTATCAACGGACAACATAAACTAAAAACTTGATTAAATGCGTTTCCTTTTGTAATCAAAACGGGTGCCTACAGCAACTGACGAAATTCATTGTTTTTAGTAAATGATTGCATTTTTAATTACGTAGTAGGTACGGCTTTTTTATTATTATTATAATATTTACATACAAAATATAAACAAACCATCACGCCTGTATACCCCGAAGGGTGTACTCCCAGAGTTTGACGGTATGTTTAGATCCCATATAATAGGGGGTGAATCTATTGCCACTAACCGAGTAATAATCCCTGAGAATTTCATTGAAAAAACATCAATAATACTTTAGGAATCAAACTCAGATACTCAAAGTCAGTAGTCAGTAGCCGCACCACCACTACACCAATTTGCGGCATAAACAACGATTTAATTTGGCGATCTATGAATATGGTGTGGTGTATGTATGAGAAGATGTATGAATGTGGAAGAAGCAAAAGAAGTATGCAAGAATCGTAGCAAGTGGCGGTCTATAGTTTCTGCCTACCCCTGTGGGAGAAAGGCGTGAGTGTATGTATGTATCTATGAATATTGAAATAGCTCAAATTGCCGGCGAATTGGATTTTCAGTAGCACACAATTTGTTCGGCGGATGTACTTCCTAAATCAATGACGCTATTTCCAATGTTTCAACACTACGCGTATTTTGGTCAACGCAAAAAATAGACAATGATTTTCAATTAATTAATACGTATCTTTGTTGGTTGACTAACTAAGTTATTAAAAGAACCACAATCCACCACCGAATCCACTATTGTGGAACCCACAGATACCTGGTATAATAAAATAAAATAAAAATATAATAACTATCCCAAAATGTATAGTATAAATGATTGAATTTATACTATATATATTTATACATTTTTTGTATTTTATAAATATGTATGTAAAAAGATATGTAAGTACCCATTATATATTATTCCTCGTGGTTCGATTTTCAGGTAGGGTTTTTTCTATGAAATTCTCAGTAGGAATGAAGATTCCATTTGAGCCCGACTCGCCCCCTATTACATGGGACTTTAAATCGTACCAAAATGCGAAATTTTGGTGTACCTACTACCTGGTGATGTATCATTTCATAGTACCGCATGTAGTGACTCATTTTAAAAAAAAAGATGGCGTATACAACTATTCTCAAAAGGTTTTATTACCCAATATCCGGACGTAGTTTGTCCTATACTTAGATATATCCTCTTTGGCTATAAAACAATGAATTAAATCATAACAATATAGTTTTTTTTTAGGAATTTACCACCACATTACTATGATTTATCGGCAGGATGCGTAGGAGTCGATGTTAATAGTAATACGGATCTCCGCGTGACAAAACATTTGTATCTAGGTCAATGACTATTACTTATTTCGTTATATTAGCGATGTTAATATTGCAAAAGTTAAAACAGAATATTTATATAACTTTACCATACCACCACCCTTGTAGGTATGTCCGATGAGTTTGGAAATTGTGTACTGATATACAACCAGACTGCACTAATTTGCACATTGGGACATAAATGAACCTACATTAAAAATAGGCGATTGGCACAAAATTGGGCACAAATCTGAGCTGCTAGGGAGAGCTTCAGTTGTTTTTTTAATGTAAGTAATCAATCTTTATATCTATACCCATAATAAGGCTAAACTGTTTGTTTGTTTATAATATCTTTTTGCATTTGATAGCCCAATTCTTGAGGAAGGCTATAGGCTATTTAAAATCACACTACGACCCGTAGGAGCTGAGCAATCTAGAGAAACCGCGGGGCACAATAGTTAGAATAACGTTAGTATTGTTTTTATGTATTACGAGTATAAGAAACTATAAGAACCTATGAATGTGTGCGTGGAGTTCAATAAATAAAGCGACTTCGTTCATTAATTCTTCTACATAACAATCATAATCATTGTTAAAATCAGCGTAACAAGCGTTTTCAGGTAATCTACAAGTAAATACATAATACGATAAAATCGATAGAACACGCGTTACAAAAGGAAAAAGACGATTAGTGACGCCGGCTGCGCCCGCGCAGCGTGAACGTACTGGCATTGGCGAAACGCAAGGCTCACTTGTGTAACACGGGACTTTTTATGGTTCCTTGGAATTTATATTTTACTAGAGTTCCCGTACGCAGCTTCACCTGCGTACTTAGGTAATTTTCGTTTCTAAAATATACTGTGCCCACTGTACCTACACCATGGAGGTATTTCATATCATAAATGATCGACAGCAGTACATATCTTGTCATCCTTTATTAAATATGTATATGTGTGTGTACGTCAAATGCATGGTAGTGTGTGCAGATTTCAGACAAACTTTCACCCCCTGGCTGGTGACCTTAGGGGTTGAAATTTCCAACGTTTCTTTGGCAGATTTGGACGGAAATGTTTATCAATGTTGTGATAATCTCAACTTTACTTTCAAATAATTAGAGTGCATTTCCCCACATTGTCTATTCTCCGAATTCCGAAATTGTATTAAATTAACAATCGAGTATTTTTTTTTACTTTAATCTTGCCTCCGGGACAAAGGAAGGAAGTCTGTTCACACTACTTTTAAAAAGATTCGGGTTGTATATGCTCGGAAATACAGACGGAGACAGGGAGTTCCACTCCTTGGCTGTGCGCATAATGAAAGATGATTCAAATATTATAATTTGAAACTTATAATAATTTAACTGCAGTTGGTGAAATGCGGCAAAATATTAATAACTCGAGGTCAAGGTCAAGGTCAATGTCAAAGTCAAACCAATATTACAGGTACTTTTGAATTGTCAAAATTAGGTGCACGGTTCCAAATAGTGGGTCTTATAGAGTAGAACCGGCAAGAAACTCCATAGATACTCCTTTAAATTAAAATGATGATTTTGTGATTTTTTCAATTTTGTTATGTAAGTACCTATTATAAATGTAGCTTGATGTGCAGGATAATATAATTGAAAAATATATTTACTTAAATTGCGTGATCCAAGTCCACGGAACGACGATGACGGAAATTTTAAACGGAGACCTTGTATTTTCCGTCAGTGAGAGTCACACATTCAATTCTACAATACGGCAAAAATTACTTTATAAAAGTCATGTCCAGCGCTGTGCACTTCTTTAAGTGACAAGTTCACCGTCCAAATGTCTGTATTTCATATTTTTACCGTGAGTTTAGTGAATAAGTCGTTGAAGTGTCATAATAAAATAAATAAATAAATTTCGTATTCTTCCAATGGTCCTGGAGGTTTCTCATCGATTCCCAGGTAAGTAATTCAATTCAAATAGTTTATTGCGTAAGTAAGTAAATTTTTGTATTTTATATAAATTGGGGTTTTCTATGAAAATACCACCGCGCCTGTATACCCCGAAGGGTTAGGCAGAGGCGTACTAAAGTACACCCACAGTTTGCCGGTATGTTTAGGTCCCATGTAATAGGGGGCGAGCCTATTGCCATTAACCGGGCACAAATTCCAAACTCCGAGCTGCTACTGAGAATTTCACAGAAAAACCCAATAACACTTTGCTCGACTTGGGAATTGAACCAAGAACCTCTAACGTAGCAGTCGCGCTCCTGACCACTAGGTTATCCTAATTAGGACAGATATCCCAATTTTTGTTCGAGCCTATGATTTGAAAATAGTATTTTGCTGGAACAAAAATTTTACATTTTACGGTTTTGTTATAAACATTCAAGCTATAGTATCTACGGAACCCCTATTCAAATTAAGCGTGTTCTATTCTAATTAATGTTGGCAACACTTTAGCTTAATCGTTTAAGACAATGGCGCCAATTAGTCACATTTGTTTCGAAACTTAATTCGTTTTTGTAAATAAAGCAGGGGTCAGGGTCATCAGAGATTTCTTAATTAAGAATTGAATTAATTAGGCGCTAATGTTTGTATAGTTTGAGAGTAAAACACACTCATTATTCTCATCTGTGTTGAAAAGATAAATGAATAATTATCTCAAAACTGTTATTTCATGTTTTAAGTTCACACCAATCGGCGGAATTCCTAGTATATTTTTTTTATTTGAGAAGAAATATGTTTTAAGTGGAATCCAGCCTGCTAGCCGGCTGATTTGAGCGTTTACCGCAGCATATGGACTCTAGCAACACCAGAATCATTTAGGTACGCGTTTCTGACAAAGAAATGTGTCGGATAAACAGTAAAGTTGTCGTATGTTCTCCTCATAATGGATACAGCTGTGTACTACCTATCAAATTTCAAGTTTATAAAGCCATTGTTAGGTTTATTCGTGTGTCATTTTTTAACCGACTTCAAATTCAAAAAAAGGTGTGGGTTCTATGTTCGTTAGTATGTATTTTTTTTCTTTTATACTACAACTAAGTAGCTGCCCGCGACTTTGTCTGCATGGACTTCAGAATTGGGTCCAACCTGGATAAAAAGTTATTCCAGACAATAATCTATCTCTGTGCCAAATTTCATTAAGCCGTTCTGGCGTGAAAGAGTAACAAACATCTATATAATATCCATACTCACAAACTTTCACCTTTTAATATTAGTAAGGATGTCTTATTGACATAGATACATATTTATATACATGTAAAATGTGTTAAAGGGTTAATCCCTCTCATTCTAAGAGGAGACCCGTGCCCAACAGCGGGACAATGTAATGGGTTGATTATGTTATGTAAGACTTTCCTTAAGCTTTCCCGTCAAAGCGAAGCTATAACTCTCGACATGGGAAGAATTTAAAATGACAGCATAAAATACAACGGCTTGGAGTTTTCAACAAAAAATAACAACTATTCACACTAGTACACAGTTATTCATATAAAAGTCATGTTTCAACTATTGTGATCGTTCAATGCATAACGCATAATCCCACGTTTTTACTGCGCAGTCGGTTTACAGTTAAGTACAGGGCAAACTGTCAAGTTTAGTTGGCAGTAAATGCTAACGCATACCACCTCTCATGTTGTCCACGGTTTGGTAAGTGCGATGTTTTTGAAATGGTCCGATTTGTTTTGCGATTTTTAATTAAAGCTGAATTTGTAACGGAAACGTTTGAATATTTTCATTCATTATGATAACACGATTTAATTATGGACAGGACACGTTGCAGCTGGTTATAAGTATAATATGTAGTAGGTACTCTAATCTGTTCGTCTGTATATGTGTTTGTCCGTAACATTTTCACGTGTACAATACCCCCGAGATAAAAACGCACGTCTGAAGCTTTTTTTATACCACTAATGGGGAGGTACTTCCCCAGTCGAGCAGCTCCTGTGAGTGGACTTATTCAATTTCACTATGCCCTACTTGTGCCTCTGTCATGCATGGCAGCATGTCTCCTATGCTGCCAGCCCAACTATTCCTCCGCGCGAGTGATACCCCTGGTGTTGCAAGCGTCCATAGGCTACGGTAGCCGTTTACCATCAGGCGGGCTGTATGCTTGTTTGCCACCTTAGTGGTATAAAAAAAAAGAAACATAAGAACCTTCTCCTTTTTGAAGTCGGTAGAAAGTCCATTGGGATTTACAGCTAGTTTTAGATACATCTAAGTATCACTTACCCTAAAATCTACTCTGAATAACCTTATGTAAAGAGGTAGCTAGGTAGGTATTTTGATAGCAATGGAATATTAATTTTGTCATCAAAATTATCTAAGTTTATAATGTCGAGTGAAATACTTGTGCTGTGTGCAATAAAATACAAGTTCGTTTATTTATAGCAAAGTTCAACTTTCACTAGCAAAGGATATAGAAAACCCTGCCTTATCCGGGATGTGACACATTAACAGATTTGTACGAATTATTGTGTATTTGTCCTCTATGCATTGCTAAACCATTCATCCTATTGCGATGAAATATTGGTAAATCGTTGTGTACATCCTTGGGGAGGTTTAAGACGAAAAAAAATATGCTAGATGTCTTCACTTCGATTCCCAGGTTGAATAAAGTATTATTGGGTATTTATATGAAATTTTCAGTACCTAACAGCTAGGTATTTGGATTTGTACCCGGTTACATGGGTCTTAAACATACCGGCAATTTGTGAGTGTACATTTAGCCTAACCCTTCGGGGAATACAGTCGTGATAGTATGTTATGTAAAATCTATAAAAAATGCAGTTATTTTAGTGAAGGATAAAAAATAACTTTATAATCTTAGCATGGAAAATGCAAAATGCAACGCAAATGACTGCCTCATTAGTCTAGTGATCCCAAGCGCGACTGCTACGCTAGAGGTCCTGGGTTCGATCCGCAGGTCGAAGTGTTATTGGGTAATTCTCAGTAGCAGCTCGGAGTCTGGAATTGTGCCCGGTTAATGGCAATAGGCTTGCCCCCTATTACATGGGACCTAAACATACCGGCGAACTGTGGGTGTACATTACATTTCGGGGAATATAGACGTGATGGTATGTTATGTTTGGAAAATGCAAAAAGATATAAAAAAGTAGTTTTATTTCAATGTCTATATATTCGCGTAAGTGTGAGAAACCTGTATAATACTGTAGTATGTTATTTAATAGTTCACAACACTAGAGAAGTGAAATCAACGGGTGACTTAAGGACTTGAAAGTTTACGTAAACCCGCTTCCTCAACACGAGCGAATATGTGGACACCCGGCCATTTATTCCACTGTTTTAAATGTAAGTAAGTATTATAAGTATGTACCTACCTACTTTAAGTACCTATCGGACTCCTACTGACCAGTGGGTTGAGGTTTGAATACACATACCACCTAACATAATGTAAGTATTATAGTGGTTTCTGACACTTGGACATCGAAACGTCGGGAATTTCATAAAATCAATACATACCATCATACACCATCACTATATAGCCTAATCCCTCTCATTTTGAGAGGAGACCCGTGCCCAGCAGTGGACAATAATGGGTTGATTATGTATGTATGTATACACCATCACGCCTGTATTCCCCGAAGGGTTAGGCAGAGGCGTACTAATGTAGACCCACAGTTCGCCGGTATGTTTAGGTCCCATGTAATAGGGGGCGAGCCTATTGCCATTAACCGGGTACAAATCCAGACTCCAAGCTGCTATTGAGAATATCATAGAAAATCCCAATAACACTGCTCGACCTGGGGATCGAACCCAGGACCTCTAGCGTAGCAGTCGCGCTTGGGACCAGACTAATGAGGCAGTCCAATATCAATACATCGCGATAAAATCAGTAAAAAGGTTTATTTCAAATTGTATTATTTCAATTTTTGGTGATGTATGTTCTTTTTTTATATACATAGTTTCGATTGTTCAAGAACATAGCATGAGAAACTACGAAGAATCATTAACAGTAATATCAGCATGCATAATAATTACATGCGAGTCTCACTTGTCAAACAGTAAGCAGGTAACTGCCGGTTACATAACAGTTACAAGCGAATTATGTCAAACAAATTAACTATCGATAAATCAGTTATGTTCTTGGCAAGGAAACGGAATAATTACTACTTTCTTTACATTGACATTGATTTTTCTTTTGTTTTCTGTTGGTGAGTTTCTTACCGATTGCTACGCTACAGTTGTTTTTTTACGGGAGATGGGGCAAACGAGCAGAGGGATCGCCTGATGGTAACACCAGACGAGTCGCAAAGTGCGTTGCCGGCCTTTTAAAAAGGGGTTTGGGTCTCCGGTATCCTCACACACTTGGCGAAACACAACGTACGTAAGCGTTTTCACGCCGTTTTCTGTGAGGCCGTGGTATCACTCCGGTCGAGTCGGCCACGTTAAAGGTCCTGGGTCTGTTTACCAGGTCGAGCAAAGTTATTTACAGTAGCTGCTCGGAGTTTCGTTTACGGCTAGGAGATCGCCCCCATTTTACATGGGACCTAAATATACCAGCAATTTGAAAATTTGTATGATTTGAAAATTGCAATTGCAAAAAAAAAGGAAAAAAAAGAAAATGAAAAGAATTTATGTGTGTATGTAAGATTTACAGACGTCAGCCAAACCGTTGGAATACAGGCATTGTGAGTATCTACTACTAGATACTACTACTAGTTTTGTGGATCGATTATTATATCGATTGTGCATGGATCAATATTTTACAATTTCAATACTAATTGGAATATGAAGTAGAGCATAGAGAGAGAGAGGAGTCTCTCCTCCGGTTCTTCCTAAAGGAGAGAGTATGGCAGCCCATCTATCACGAATCCCACGGTTCTAACCATAGAGTAGGCAAGTGCGGAATGTGTATATCTTAGCACTGATTTACGTTTTGCAAAGGTGCGGTTTAAAACGTCAAAACGCCATGGTCGAAGAATCGATGTTTGCGATATGGCGCATGGATGTCGGTGCGTGTAATATTTCTATTTTAAAACGCACAGGAGAAATTCCTAGTGTGGTGCAACAGTTTAAAAAAAGTGTCATTCGAACTCGATTAATTAATCGATATTAGCTTCATAGGATTAGAGAATTGAGCTCCAATTTCTATTAATTAACGGTTAAAAGCGTTAATAAATCTTATCAATTGTCATGTCGTTTTTGCGCGCCGTATTTTCTATACTATGTGACTTTTTGTCTTCGTTCTCGACATTTGAAATGCTCACACGGACAATTTCTTTTTTTTATAATTCATATTCGTATTACTGGGTAGTTGCTCCAATGTTACAAAATCCATTGGCATGATATAGATAGGGCTAGGGAAAGCAAATGCGATTGATAGTACAAATCCGACATACCCTGCCAGCTCTCAAGGTGGCAGATAACAAAAAAAAGTGTTAGGCTATATTCTACCAGACTTAGGCGTCCTCTACGCCTTACTTTTGTATTTTTTTTAAGCGATGCCATATTTTGAGCAGACAGTGAAACAAAATTTATTGACCGATACTTTGCATTTTGTCTCAAGTCTTTATGTACATTTAGACGTCCGCTGATGTCATGTTTACTCGCTTGGACAGCCAGCAGCCATTTTTATCTCGAATTGTTTTTCTAATAAATCTTAAGAATAAACAAAGCTTATATATCCTAGATATATTATCCGCCATTTTCTGAGCATGTTTATTTATCATCAGATAGTCTATCTACGGTATTCATTAGTAGTTATTAACAGCAACTTGAATTTAAAATGATGAATTATACAGATATTGAAAAGCTTACTAAAAAAAGATCTAATAAATCTACGACTTTCTGTGAATATAGTTTTTGCGATTTAACGATTTCTATCGTATGGGTGAATTTCTTTTGTGTGAAATTCTATCCTATCACGTACATGTGAAATATTTAGACAGAGTCTAAGTAAGATATTAAATTCGACAACTTATGACAAAAATGCCAATTTTTTCTGGGACTAATTAGGTAATATAATGATATTAAACACATAATTTTTACTAATTAAATGTCTATCGGATTATTAATGTTTTAAAAATAAAATAAACAGGATAAAGGTGCAGTTTAAGATTGTCACTTTGCATATTATCTTTTTCCTATATGGTAACATCCGCCAAAAAAGGATGTTATCAATTTTCTTGAATATCTCAAGAGCTCCAATCTCACAAAAGATAATTTAAAAACTTGCACACCGAAATGTACATTTTAATGTCAACGATAAAATTGTACATTCCAATGACCTCGCCAAAATTACTTAAACATAAAATAAAACACTTAAAACTTTATAGTTTCACATAAATTTAACTTCACAATAAAGTCCACTTTCAAAATGTTAACACCACTAAAAATAATTCTAAAACTTTAATTTATATTACAAATAAAAAAACTATCCATGGAATAACAAATGTTCAAAATTCTAAATTTAAAAATAAAATTCACGCGCGGGAATCCAAACGTCAAATCACGGTTTTTTTTAACGCGCGCAACGCTGAGTAAGGTCGCGTAGAGACTGGGCGGTTTGTTATTAGATAGTGGAAGCCTTAAATGGTAGTGTTGAGCTGTGACGTAGATACAGAGGCGTAGATTATAACAGTCCGGCATCGAACTACATACATGGTGGTTTTCTTGATGCCTGGTGGGTGTCTACTCAGCCTTAAAGGGATGGGTATGTAATGCACAAATATAAGTAAGGGGTTAATAACCCAATGAGTTATTTTGATCATCTGGCATAAAAACTGAACTTTTTAAATATTTATTTCCAATTGTTATTTACAGGTTTCTATGTATCGGAGAAATTCTATAATAAAGAAAGTTTTTTATCATTTTTTGAGTAGCTAGCATAATATAATTAATGAGAAAGCAAATAAGTATTGCTAAAAATACTTTATAAGATCTTATAAAGATTAAAAGATTGATTAAGGAACAGTAATAAAATTATTATTAAAATTAATAAAGAAAGCTGATTATTTATATGACAATAAGTCGTGTTTTTTAAACATTGTTAAATTGTTAGTTGCAGAAGTGCACAGGTCTTTCAGATGTTTAAGTTTTAGACTAAAAGCTAGTTTAAAGAATACCTAATATAATTAAGAATAATCAAGCAATAGATAATTATGGTTATAAACAAGGAATGAGTAGTGAATACAATCTGTAAATAATATACTGCAAACGAGACAAGGGTGATTGACTTAAGACTCTGAGTTAGATTTGAATCCTATACGGAATTGTTAGAAGTCCAAAACCTCAGTGCAAATAGTTTTGACTTTTCAAAAGTACCTATTTAGTGGTCTAATTGAAATAAAACATTTTGACTTTGACTTTGACTCAGTCTACCCATGACAAAAGATACTGTAAAGAATCCAAAACGTCGGGAACTAAAAAAAAACAATATAAAATCGGTAAAAAGTTTTACTACTTCAACGTCTAATATTCGCGTAAGTGTCAGAAACCAATATAATTATTAACTATACCTACTTAGTTAATATTTGAGCAGAACCTTCACCAAGGACTCCCATGAGACATAACAATGAAAGTCACCGATCCCCCTGGTGTCGTGAGAAAGTCATACGTTACTCGGTGACCATATACGCCATGCCACTGAATATTTAATGTCCCCATACGCCCATCACGGTCAGGGTTCCTGTTTGAGTCACACACTATTGTCAGCACTATTGATTAGTTTATCCTATTAGATTGGTAACGCGTTAGATTTTTTCTACGCAGATCTAAAGATGAGTGTACACGGAATCATTACATCATTAACATACCCCCAGGACTGTATTCCTCGAAAGATTAGGCAGAGGTGCGCTAATTATCACAACGTCAGCTTGACGGCTTTACCTGCTCTCGGAGATATCTATGAAGTGGTCTCGATATGTCAAGAATGGTCACCGATCCGATAAGCGCAGGTTTACCGAGCGTATCGGTTGATCAGCGTGGTTATTACATAGCCTGTTAGCCACGAGCACCACAAAATCAATACAATACGGCGTAAATATGGCTAATTAGTGATGTTTAGTGATTTACTTAAGTCTGCAATTCAGCAGGTTCTGTTGACAAGGTTCTGTTAAGTACAATTTAAATTTCGAATCGACAATCGAATAGAAACAGAAGTAGTAGGTAATGACGTAGAAGCTCTCGTCGAATCGAGCATCCATAAATATTATCTCCACTTTTTTTTCTATGTTCTCGTTTATTCGAGTTAAGACTGCAACTTGTCTAGCCGCCCAGTTCTAGTCTAGTCGACTGTCTACAAAGTCCGCGGTATGCAAATAATATATCTTTTAGTAATGTATAATTGAGTGACGTAGCATAACCGCTCTCGAGTGAAGTTTCACTAACAACGTGTTCCGATAACAATTTCGTCAGTAGATTTGCAGGTTATAGATAGGATTTTAATTTTGATATTACATCCAAAATGCCAAATCTACTGACTGATGACTGAAATGCATATGACTAAAAGAGTGGTGAATATGAATGAAGAGGACCTTAGAAAATATGGAAAGATGATGGGAAATTGAGTGAATATTGACGTGACTGCAGACAGGGATGAATGGAAAAAAGGACATGCTGCGCCGACTCCAAATAAATTGGCACAAGGAGAGGAAGATGATGATATCTACTGACTAGAACCGGACGCATCACATAGTGATTTCTTGTACCTACATCTATATTAATTTGGCAAATAAGGGCCCCGGGGCATTTGTACAATAGATTGTAGGCATTGCTATGATATTTCTAATTCATGTTTAATTTAAAAAAGAAAAAAAAAACGAAAAACTGACACTTTTTGGGCTACCAACTGCAATCAAATTTTAAAAAATATGGGTAAAACTTGGTCACAATGTGTTTATGGTTTTAAACATAATGTCAAAAGTGCATGAAATGAAATGAAATGAAATGAAATTATTTATTCTGCAAGTAGATCTTTAGAGATACTTTTACATGTCATGGTTTGGGTTTTTTTTTTAGCTAGATGGCTTCGGCATTTCCTAACTGACGACCTCTGAGAAGAAACACCGAAACAAACTCAGAGAATCATGGTCTCTTTTAAAGTCCAGACATGAAAGAACACTTATAAGTGAGTGGTACAATGTAGGGTAATGTCTGAAATGGCCTTTTGAGGAAAGAACCATAGCAGCTTTGAGTAGACCAGTCCCAACTGACGGCACGCATGCATCAGTCATCGTGTAGCTCAACCATAATTTAGGGAGCTCAACGACCTGTCGCACGGCCATACCAGATCAGCAGGACATTCGTGTAGGTCTAATGAAGTTCCCAAAGCCTCCAGACTATAATAAGTTTGTTTAATTAACATGTATCAAAAGCCTACATGGTACTCACATTTACAAATTATACATATATTTTTTTATGACTGCAATATAAATGTCACGGTTCAATAATGTCGCGGCAAAATACTAACAAATTCATAGATGTCAACAATTAAAATGTCAACAATTAAAATGTCAACAATTAAAATGTCAACAATTAAAATGTCAACAATTAAAATGTCAACAATTAAAATGTCATAACAATTAAAATGTCAACACTTAAAATAAAATTGTCACATTAAATTTCGGATACACAATGTCAACTAACTAGCATGGTAATAGCCCGGTTCATCAGAGCAGCTCAATCCCAAGCATTTTTATCGTTCAAATAATCGATTACTCTATAAAAACCCTTTTTGCATAGTACATTTTTAATATGCAATTTAAATTTGTTGATAGTTAGATTTTGAATGTGGCTTGGGATTTTGTTGTAGAAACGAATACTTTGACACTTAAATGAATTACTGATTTTTTGGAGTCTGGTCATTGGTAATATTAGCTTATTTTTATTTCTAGTATTGACATCATGAATATCGCAATTCCTAGAGTATTGTGTAATATTCTTTTTGACATGAATCAGGTTTTCATAGATATATTGCGATGCGACAGTCATAATGTCAATTTCTTTAAATTTATCCCTCAGTGAATGTCTAGAATTAAGGTTATAAATTGCGCGAATCGCCCTTTTCTGCAATACAAATATAGTTTGAATGTCGGCAGCATTTCCCCACAATAAAATGCCGTACGACATTACACTATGAAAATAACTAAAATATACTAGTCTTGCCGTATCTACATCAGTCAACTGGCGAATTTTAAAGACCGCGTACGCTGCATAACTGAGCCTTTTCGCCAACTTATTTATATGTGGGCCCCACTGTAGTTTTGAATCTAAAGTGATACCTAAAAACGTAGTGGTATCCACAAGGTCCAACTCTTCCCCATCTACTAATACACTGGTTTTCACTTGCTTAACATTAGGTGTTATAAATCGAATACACTTAGTCTTTTTTTTATTTAAAAGTAAATTATTAACATTAAACCAATGTACTATCTTAGAAAGAGCGTTATTTACATCGTCAGTTATGGGCTTTTGTCGTTTCAATTTAAATAAAAGTGATGTGTCATCTGCAAATAACACTACTTCGTGACTATCTTTTATTAGGCTAGGTAAGTCATTAATATATACAAGAAATAAAAACGGGCCAAGAATTGAGCCCTGTGGAACTCCCATGGTAACTATAGACCCAGGGGACCTTTCTCCGTTAACATCCACTCTTTGAATCCTGTTACTCAAATAAGAAGTAAGAAGATCCAAAGCAATGTTCCTTATTCCATAGTGATGTAATTTCCTGACTAGTGTTTCATGAAAAACGCAATCGAAAGCCTTAGACAAGTCGCAAAAAATACCTAAAGCATCATGCGACTCCTCCCAGGCATCAAAGATATGTTCCAGAAGCTCGACACCGGCATCGGTTGTCGAGCGACCCCTAGTGAACCCAAACTGTTTTTTGTGTAATAATTGATTTTTATTGAAATGGCTAAGGAGCTGATCAAGCAATAACTTTTCAAATATTTTACTAAAGGTAGGTAGCACAGAAATAGGTCGGAAATTTGTGGGGTCAGACGTGCTACCCGATTTAAACAAAGGTATTATTTTACTACTTTTCATCAGGTCCGGAAATACACCACATTCTATACTCTTATTAAATATGTTCACTAGCTCAGGTGCAACTATGTTAATAATTGTTTTCGTGACTTGTACAGAGTGTCCCCACAGGTCAGCAGTCTTTTTTACATTAAGTGTGTTAAAAGTTTTAATAATATCTCTAACACTGACATAAGCGAAATTAAATTGAAGATTGCACATATTAACATTTCCTATCAATAAAGTCTCAGCTACTATTGGTGATGAATTTAAGGATTTTGTGGTTTCAACTGGAATGTCAGTAAAGAAATTTTCAAATATGGTGGCCACTTCCGAATTATCTGCGACTGTCTTGTTGTTAACAAAAAGGCTATAGTCAGTGTTTTGGTTCTTCACTTTTCCAGTCTCATTGTTTATGATGTTCCAGGTCATTTTTGTTTTATTAGAACTAGCTTTTATCTTAGAACTTAAATATCTAGTCTTAGCTGCACTACAGATTCTTTTAAATAATTTAGCATATTTTTTAACATATTCATAGAATTCTTTACTCCTATTAATATTTCTTTCTTCATATAACTCATAAAGCCTCTGTCTACTTTTGTGAATTCCAATAGTAGCCCATTCACTGAAGGTTGCAGTACCCTTGACCGAGATCTTCTTGGGGACAAATGTTGAATTAAACACTGTACAATACATAGAAAAAAAGGTATTGTACATTTCATTTGGATTCTCACTATGATAGAAATACGGTAATTTATTAATTAATTTATTTTTAAACCCCTCCAAACGACCCATTGTCTTAGGTACTACAATAATATCTTTTTTCCCTACAATATTCCCTTGCTTGACAAATGTAATTAACTGTCCACAATGATCCGAATCTAGCTGGTTTATAATCTGTTTGTTAATTGGTACAATGTCAGTAAAAATATTGTCTAAGCATGTAGATGTGGTTGCAGTTATTCTAGTAGGTTCCAAAAAAATATTTTCAAGATTGTAAGATTTAAACAAGTTTTTAATTTTTGAGCTCATTGGAGTATCTTCCAATAAGTTTATATTGAAGTCACCACAGACGGCAATGTTTTTATTTAATTTGCAAATTTTTGTCAGCACATCATCCATGGTACTTTCAAAGCATTCATATAATGACGACGGAGGCCTGTACACGCTTAATACAACAAGCCGCTCTAATTCCACACAGGCTAGTTCAACAGTCCGTTCAACAGACAGGCTCACTATGTCCTTACGTTCTTTATATTTAAGCTGGTTATTTAATAATATCAAAGAGCCACCATGTATAGCATTTTGTCTGCTAAATGAACTGCAAATTTGATGATTATTGAAATTGAACATGAACTGGTGGCTTTTAAGCCAATGTTCTGTGATACATAAAATGTCAATATTATTACAGTTCATGAACAATTCAATCTCTAGTTCTTTATTTAACATTCCCTGAATATTTTGATGAACTAAGTTAAGGACTGATTTTTTACAATTATGAGCATATAAAACTGGAGTTTCGCTAAAAGAATGTAAATAATTTTTATTTGTGTGTAAATTTTTGCAAGAGATTTCCTCTATTGTCTTATTATTTAATTTAAATTATGTGAAATGTCAATACCTGAAAGTTGCTCAATAGAAGCAACATGTCGACTTGCCAAATTCCTGGCTGATATATCAAAATAATAAACTAGAGAGACAGCTATCTGTCTCATAAAATACTTTGAAAGATAGTAATTATCTTTAGTCAAATAAAAATATTTACTAACATAGTTGTTAGTGTCAATCAAATGTAATTTATCATTATTATATGTTATAGTATGTAAAATTAAATTAAGCTTATATCTAAGGTTGTTCTCCTCCTGTGGCAAACTTTGAGAGTAGGGAAATGTAAATATTATAACTTTTTTGACATTTAATGTACTAAGCTGCATGTGAGACTGTACTAACATCTGTTTATTCACATTACCTCTGTTACCAACAAATATAAGGAGGGTAGTGTCTGCGCTGAAATTATAATTCATTATTTTATTTGTGATGTCATTATAAGTCAAACCAGGGAAACAGTGGTTAGTAGTTGTGTGTCCCACATACATATTTGACAATAATGGACCCATACCTTGGCCTATTTCATCACTAAATATAACTAGTTGCTTACTTTTAGGTTTTTCAACATTTATGGTGTTATTTAACTTTTTAGTAGATTGCAGGGAACTATTAGTGTCTAATAAATTATGGCACTTTTGAGATATTATGGAATCACAGGTTGGCAATGAATGAGACGGTGACATGTGAAGTGAGCTGTTGTTGTTCAATGATTGGCGGTGTTCACTGTTACATGAACATGCAGCCACCAGCTCATTCACAGCCAGCATGTACTCCTTCATCTGTAATTCAGAACTTTTGTATTTATTGGTCATGGAAATTAACTTATTATGAAGAGATTCAAGTTCCAAATGTAAACATTCTATGTCTGATTCATATTTATTTGTATTATTTTTTAGTTTTGATGAATATACATCTAATTTTTTGAGCAGCCGAAGCCGTTCTCCATTTAATTTAACATTCTTTATAAAATATTTTTGTCTCTTAACTAATTTTTGTGTTTTTCTAATATATTTGTTTATTTTTACATATTTTTTTAACTTGTTTTTGCTGCATTTAATTACCCTTAAGTTGGATGTTATTTCTCCTTCATCTGTGAGATGTTTTGTGTCAGAGGGCTTTAAATTGATCACAGCAGAAACCCTACTCGGAGCGTTAACAACCAACTCATTGAAAAGACTATGGGTAGCCGAGGCTGTGAGATTAAGTTGTTCATTCTCCAATTGTGAAATCTTTTTGTTTGCCTCATGTAGCTGCTGTTCTAAGAAATGGGTATGATTGAGAGCTTGTTCATACTCAATGCTACATTGACTGAACCCGTCCACAATGAGCTGGAGGTGATCCCGAGTAGCTATGGCATCATCATACTTAACATGCATTTGAGCCATTTCTGATTTCATCTTTCTATTTTTCTCTAGCATATCTAATAGCTCCCTCTCATTGTCATCCCTTTCCCCATACAGTCTGTCACACAACTCCCTAGACGCCTTCAGTTCACTCAAAGCCAGTTGGAGCTTGGATTCCTCCTGGCGAGCAGAGGCCTTACGAGTCAGCATGATTAGAGTAGGTAGAAAAGAGGTGAAAATAAAAGTAGATAGGTAGTCCTGATAAAGTTATGGAGTTAAGTAAGACTGGTAATTAGTAACAAGATTTGAAGAAAAGAAACGAGTTGTGTCACCGAACTGTACTAGGTTATGTTTACGTTCAATAAGTCTACAAAATATACTTGTATGGTGTAAAATGGCATACAAGTCTAAAATACTCTACTAAAAGCACTACAAAATCTAGGTAAACTCATTAAACGCAAATTTGTACCTGATTTAAAGATGACAATTTACAATTGTGCCGGTACCTAAACGTCACTGTTTCACACACGTTATTTACCACTTATTTTGATAATATTATGCACAATATACGATTATCCACCCTAATATGATGCAATGAAATGAAAATGGGACTATTTTTTAAGATATTTGTTAATTTTTATCATAAAAATACGGAGACAATTCAAATCAGCTGTTATCGGTTAGTGTTGCCACAGGAGAAAAAAAAGTCCATCACTATTCAAATGTCAAATGTAATTTTAAAAATAAATGAGCCATCGAGGTTGTGGCTCGGTTACCGTTGTCCAACGGTACATTGACAATGGTGGCCATAAAACTAGCCACATGTTAGTAGATATGTGACAAGATACGCCTAGAACGCCTAGGTCTTGTACCGAACTATGTTTTTGTTACTGTGCATGTTTGTGAACTGTGAATTATTCACAATTTGACAGGTTTTGTGACAACTTTTATGTTCTTTGTACTGTGTTAAGTTGACACTCTACCTACTTTGGTAGCCATTTTTTATTTGGTTCGTAGAAGGTTAGGGATGTTCTGTTTTGGAATTGTGATAATTTTAAACATATAATTCCGTGTACGCTGTACATGTCAATCTGGTGGATGGCGGCCTATTTACTGTCCTGTCCCATTATTGGGCTCGGGACTCCGGTTTGGATTAGGGGATTAGTCTTGACTGTAACATATTATATGTTTCATCTTGTAACAATAACTAATAATTATTTAATTTTCAAGGGTGTACGACCCTGGAAGTATTTTGTTCAGAATTAGCTACTAAATCGATTTGGGTCAGTGTTCGTATTGATCGCTTAGTTTTATAACTGTTTTCGTAGACTTTAAATTCATTGAAATAGGTCATATTTTTGGTTTTTTATTATTAAATGACGGAATTTCTTTATAACTGCATCTAAAAAGTCTTATTGCCTTGACTTACGTTTTATTATCGTTTGTTTCCACTGTTCAGCTAAAGGGTGACTGTAATTTTCTTAGTTTTAATTATTTTCGGGATCAAAATTGCCTATATTAAAAATTACCGAAATGGATTCAGTAGCCGATTCTGAACAAACTACTTTCAGCGTATGTGTTAATTATGTTACAGGATGTACAATTATGAGATATATTCAGGCTTTTATAGGACGTAGTATTCACATGAAATTGATGCCTTTAGCAGTGTAGATTCTCAGATTCATGATCACAATCTAGGGCGAATGTATACGGGTTATAACGGGAACCGCTTTCCCTTTAAAACTAATGAAAATTCTCGTAGATTTTCTCTTTTCAATGCCTATTCATGCGGGCTAAAATGGCCACTTCAGATTAAAAACCTAACACGCTTTGTGCTAGGATCTAATAATCGCCTAGCTACCACTCTAGCATGTGAGACTGGCTCTTCATAATTTTACTCACGTTTATGGGCCCAAATCGGTATTTGGTTGATTTTCTTTTCTCCATAGCTACTCTAAAATGTGAAGATTGACTCATGTTTGACGATCGTATGTCGATCCTGCAGGGGAAGGTAATAAGGCAATTCCACGGCCGATTACTATACCAATAGAGCTGTAAATTTTCTTGGGTTTCTTCAGAAAGATCTCTCGGGACCTAGCTCCTAGGAGGCATATTACACCAATCTGAGCCCATATGTAACAAATAGAACAATATCGACCTCGACACAACTTTCACCGTTGCGTCTGCGCCTGCGCCCATTCTGCAACGCTCAATCAAGCGCACTGATTTACAACGTACGATTATGGATAAAATATTATGTTATTACCTCTATTCACGAGTTTTACTTTTAAAAGGGAAATATCCATACTTCCATAATAATATTATACCATGACGCTTGTATTCCCGAGGAGTTAGGTAGAGGTATACTAATGTACACCCATAGTTTGCCATGTTTAGGTCTCATGTAATAGGGGCGAGCCTACTGTCATTACCTAGGCACAAATTTAAACTCCGAGCTGCTACTGAAAATTTCATTGAAACCCCAATAACACTGCTCAACATGGTCATCGAACCCAGGACCTTTAGCACTTATAACCCTATTATTATAATATTAAGTGCAAAAGTAACTCTGTTTTTAGGCTTGTTACATTTTCATGTGTAAACCGCTTTGTTAGATTTAGACGTCGGCAAACGAGCAGACGAGCCACCGCTGTACAGATTGCGATAAAATTCGGCAAGGAGATAGATTGCATCCTAAGGATGGAGATAGATTGCATCCTAGATTGCTACCTTTTGTGTTAAAAAGTCCTTTGAGGTGTGTGACAAACCGCGGGAAACTGCTAATAAATTAATGTATATTTATTGCGAGATAAAATTTAGCAATAGGTAGCAATATTAGCAGAGCTCCGCGTGGAAGCGTTGTGTTGGCAGTGGGGGGGGGGGACCGGTGGTGTTTTGTTACCGCCGCTGCCATGCATGTCTCCTATGCTGCCGCGCCCACTATTCCTCCTTAAAGGGTCGGCAACGCGCAACTGATACCCCTGATGGTGCAAGCGTCCATAGGCTACGGTAACCGCTTAACATCAGGCGGGCCGTATTCCTTGTTTGCCACCTTAGTGGTATATAAAAAATAATATTATTTGTCCATAAATATTTTTATTTATCTTTATTTGAGCACATATTACATAGTATATGTAATACAGTTTTATCATGTATTATCTCGATATCAAACAATTGAGATTAAGTCATATCAATCTAATAATAAAACTATCAAGTAGGTAGGTACCTACTTACTGTCTGACATGAATATTAAGTAGCTAGCCATAATTTCCTTTGACGTCATTTCCTGAATAAATACATGATAGAAAATAATAAATTTAATTCATTAAGGCTGATCGATCACCTGAGCCCGCCAAATTCAAATCTCAAGTGATTTTTCGTAGTTTTTAGGTTTTTATCCAGTTCTAGATTCATGGCAATAGTACTGGCTACTGATTCACAACTGAAAACTAAAACCTTAGCTTATAAATCCTTATCAAGCCAAAAACTGTGTCAATGGTCAAAATTTACATTTTACACTACTTAGTTAACGATTTTTAAGCAAAGGTTTCAGTTATACGCTGTGAATGTTGTACAGTTGATGTCGCGATTACTACTGCTATGAATCTAGAACTTGTTAAAGACCTACAAACTGCGAAAAACCACGAAATATTAATTTGAGGGGCTCAGGTGAACGATCAGCCTTAATTATGACCTACCTATGCTATGACAGATACTAATTGAAAATAGACGTCTTACGCCATCCAGGAGACCCTAGGAAAGTGAATTATTTTATGTGAATCGGTCTCTTCTAGCTAGGCGAGCGCGCGACTTCGTAAATCTCAGTATCGTTTAACATCAGGACTACAGGCGGTCAAGCGTAGGTAAAGCCTAACAAGAATTTTAAAAAAACTTTTCTATAAGCCGCCCTCTTAGGGCTACAAGGCCCTGGGCCTGTGCCGCTTGTGCCTTCATGGAAAAGACAACTGTTTGTTTTGTTGGTTGGTAGATTTAATATTTTCCTGGTATTTTTATGTCCCATGTTGTACCTAATAGAAAGCGAGCATATTGTCATTAACCGGGAACAAATCCAAGCTCCGACCGGCTACTGATTCGATTGTGAATTATTGATGAATTTCGAACCTCTATACCGTCTATACCGTTAGATTTGTTTTTTTTTTTAACCCTAAATTGCCTTCCAGTATTCTGAACTAAGTTGTTGTCACGTAGGTGCCTAACTAATTTCTAAAAAAAATTCGACCGAGATAAGCTAAAGTAAGCACGACAGGTCACTAGGAATATTTTTGTGAATGATTATTATCACCATTCTGATTCAGTTTCCTTAATAAACATTATTCGCCAGGTTTACGTAAAAGATAATTATGTAAATCCTATCGTATTGGTAATCCTATTATAGTCAAGAATATTATTACGCGAACGGCCTTCGAAGATTAGTTGACTATTTTCATTTCATTATTATATTCGGAACAGGGGATCAAGTAGAAGGAATTAGAAGCCGTATTTCATAAATGTGATTTGTATTATTATCTACCTATATCTTAGTGTATAAATATAGGTTTTTGCTGTGTAGAAAATGTTTCACAGATTATTTTGTCGTCGTACATTATCATTACTTAAAACAGCGACATCTATACTACAGTGCCCACAACTGTTGTTTATTGGCCCTGTTGTGTAGTACATAATTGTTACTTCAGAGGGCGTTATTATCAGCTTGTCGCACACCTTTTTAGGCTGTCTTATCTCGTTTTGACCGCCAAATCAATTTGAATATAATTTCAACATATTAGTTAAATTTTATCATATATATATTCCACGAAATCTTTTATAATGCGTTATTTTTGTTTCACCTCAATTATTATAAACTAGTTCATGCAGTCCATTACAAGATGGCGCTGAAAATAGGTAAGATACCTAAGATATTCATTGCCTTACCTTATCAACCTTGTCTGTAGGTGGAGATGCCGGTGGGCTTTGTGGTAAACCAAGGTCTTCATCATCATCACTACCATCGCCACGCCCCCGCCGTCTTACTGCCGCCACTAGCTCCGCCTGCCGGCAAAGTAACGAAAACATTTATTTTATGAGCGTGATTATTTTAGAGGAAAGTAACAATAGGTGCCTTTTTCGGTAAGTCAATATAAATAAGGAAGTTTCTGGTAGTAGGTAATCCCTGATTGGAAATTCACTGAAAATATATTTAATACAATTGCGGTCTGTTTTTCCTCATTTCGTAGAATTACCATTTTTATTGTTTTCCAACCTAAGTATTCATGGCAACTAAAGTCAAAAACAAATACTTCTATGATTTTTGCATACAATAGGTCGGAAGGTAAGTGGGACGATATTAGAAAAGAAAAGACTCCACGAGTGACAATATAGGTAGGTACCTACCTAGGTAATTATAAAAACTAATAACTGACTACGACAACAGTTATAAAATTTTGCACAGCGCCTAGAGAGGATAAATGCACATACTCGTAGGTACTTGGAGAAGACATAATGTTGGATGAACAGTGCCTAGAGAGGATAAATGCACATACTCGTAGGTACTTGGGGAAGACATAATCTTAATATATATAAAACTCAAAGGTGACTGACTGACTGACATAGTGATCTATCAACGCACAGCCCAAACCACTGGAGGGATCGGGCTGAAATTTGGCATGCAGGTAGATGTTATGACGTAGGCATCCGCTAAGAAAGGATTTTGATAAATTCTACCTCCAAGGGGATAAAATAGGGGATGAAAGTTTGTATGAAACTTTGTCAATTTTAAACCGATCCGACTGAGACTTTGCATGCATTTAACTACTATGACGTAGGCATCCCCTAAGAAGGGATTTTGATAAATTCCACCCCTAAGGGGATAAAATAGGGGATGAAAGTTCATATGGAACAAAGCAACTATTTCACGCGGACGAAGTCGCGGGCAAAAAGCTAGTGTTGGATAAATAGGCAAAACCAAATAATAACTCGAAAAATGGCTCCTCTTGAGGCTCCTCCTCACATTTCAAAAGTAGGTAGGTACTATAATAATAAAACACTCTAGAATCGAAATAAAATATTTAAGGCTCCGGCGGAGCTTGAATTGCCCACAAAAACGTAATACCAAAATAAATCGTAATCCAAACACAATTTAATCAAATTTTGTTATTATTCGGATACCGTTAATCTAGGTTCCTACCGTACCAATTCGTCTACTTCTACTTGACTCGAAATAAACGGACTGAAATTCGTTCCAAACTTGATAAAGTTATCAAGAATTAAATTTGCTTACATTTACTTCCAGTGAAGTATTTTGAACGAAATGGTAGAGTAGGAACCTACACTAAAGGTATCTGAATCCGAATAATAACACAGTTTGATTAAATTGTATTTGAATTACAATTAATTTTGGTATTACGTTTGTATGGAAAATTTGGTCTCCCAACTTGACTATAAAAATATTTTTTATAGAAACCTAGTTCCCGCGATCACCGCTAGAGGCGCTACAGATTTTCCGAAGAGTTTTTCCATTCCATTTTTTTTATAAGATAGGAGGGCAAACGAGCAGACGGATCGCCTGATGGTAAGCGACTACCGCCGACCATGGACACCCGCAACACCATAGGAGTCACAAGTGCGTTGCCGACGTTTTAAAAGGGGATTGGGCCTCCGGTAACCTCACTCACTCGGCGAAACACAACGTAAGCGTTGTTTAACGCCGGTTTTCTGTGAGGCCGGTCTATCACTCCGGTCGAGCCGGCCCATTCGTGCGGAAGCATGGCTCTCCCACGTAATTTTTTTTTTTTATAAATATTTCACAGATAAGTAAGTACAGTTCGATCAAAATAATTGTGCGCGTCTTCAGTTGTCCGCAATTAGTTCTGCAATGATCACTCGGTGTAAAGACAATTGGGGACGTATATCTTTCGCATTTGTGAATATTTTCCTTACTGATTTTGATATTTTTGCACGAAAATTAGCGGTAGTTTGATAAGGCTAACTTCAGACACGCAGAGTTATTGTTTTCTTTATACCACTAAGGTGTAAAACAAGCATACCGCAGGGCTGATGGTAAGCGGTTACCGTAGCCTACGGATTTTTTTTTAAGGAATTTTATGACCTGGTTACTAAGACCTTTAAGTCATGTCTTTTTTGTAGTCTTTAACACGTCATTTTATCCCCAGTAAAACAGTGGAAACTTCACTAAGGCTTCGATGGAGTTTAGGAGTGAACACAAAAGTCACGATTTTCAATTTTATATCATTTGCCTACACTCGCACACGTTCACGAACACTTAACGGTTAACTATCCACTATAATTACACATTAAACTTCGGGGAAACACAAGTTTTGGAAAATAACATAAAACCGACAAAAGTGCACTTTATATTTTCCCGCCTAAAACCGTAGCCTATGGACGCTTGCAACACCAGGGGTATCACTCGCGTGTTGCCGACCCTAAACTGTACGGCAACTATCTACTATTTCTACAATGTTTACCATGGTAATTCCGCCATATTTTTGACCCATAAAACACGAATATTAGAAGCGGACAGCGATAAATGATAACAAAACGGTTCACGCACAGCTTCCTCTGCGTAATCTGTTACAAACAAAATAATTATTTAGAATAATTTGTGATGTTAATGTGTTAATGTTGACAACATTTGAATTGTTAAGTTGAGCACCTATTTTTTTATACCTATTAGATATTATTACTTATGTAGGTATATTTAATTCAGCAAACTGCGCAAGAGCCAGAACTGAAGAACAATAGGTCTTGCATTGTAATCTATCTGATTCTGTAATTTGTTAGGTAATAGTAATGAAATAGAATTCCTAGGTATTGATTTCTATTAAGAGATCTTCACAAACACTAAAAAGAGAGACGTATTAAATGTTAATGAACAATATTTTTATAAACTTCTTTTATGTAGCTATAATTTTATATATTGTCTTGTTTTGACACGTGGTATTCCGTGATTGGGAAAAGAAGACAAAACATATTAAAGCTAGCTCTATGAAGTATTTAGAAGACGTTTCGTATTTTTATGATTAAGGGGGGTAAAGTTTTTCTAAATAAAGCTGTCATTTCCTAAAGGTCTTTAGTGAAACCTTCTTTCTAACTGGCCACATTTTTCTATTGTTTCTTACAGCTAATGTACCTAAAGTTTACAGGATGTCCATGAAAACGGGATACCTTAATGTGTTCTTATCCATATCTTTTAGTTTACAGGTTTCAGCTGATTTTATGCGAAATTGTGTTGCCACTAATAAATAGATTGGCAGTATTAAGGCCCAATAAGAGTTACACTTTAATATTATTCAAAATGCGAATTTAATTCCAATAATTATAAACTTTTAATATATTTTTTACCCTGTGAAGGAAAAACAACTGGACAATAGTCACGAACATCATGGATTTATGACTCAAACAAAATACCTACATAGGTACCTATTTAATTATAAATAAATAAGCGTTGCAGAATAACAATTAAATAGATATTCATAACAAACCCATAATTGCGCTAGTTTTCCGTCTGTGATCCAACAGAATTTCTTTTTCCATCCTCGACTCATAACCACTGGTAACTTTAGCACTTATTTTTGGCACTTTCCGGTACTAACTCAACATTACACTACACTAGTTACAGTAACCTAGAAAATAAGTATTTTCACGTTGGCACTACAATATTTTTCCTAAAACAATTTTCTTACAGATAGAAAACTTTTTTCTATGAATCAGACTCTTTGAATTTAGAACTGCTTATTCCAACCTTTTTACTGCTTTTTAAAATTAATGTTGTTTTGTTTTATGATAGCCTGGTACTCTTGAATTGATTCATTTATCAAAACATTTTACGTTTATTATGACAGAAGTCGTCTACACGGTTCAACTGATTGTCAGTAATGCAACTAAAATATATATGAAACAATAACTGTATGTATATAATTATGTATTAGTCATCTATTATTTAGTAGTAAAGTCGTACAATATGGTCAGATAACAACGGGAAGTCGAATTAATTCTATGTTTACCGTGAAACTATTAGCGATGTCTTCAAGCTGTTTTTATTACCTACACAAAGTATGTACAAACCGGTTAGATTACGAAGATGATACATAGAAAGAATTGAAACTACGTTTGTTTACCAATATGTTTTAGTAAGGAAATCCCTTATTCCAGAAATTCTCTTTGGGAATTATTTAATGCATCTCCTTTGATACGATAAAAAGAGGGGTGATAAATATATATATTAAGTTTTTAACGTGTGTCTCTGTGTGTCTGTCTGCTGCATCGTATCGCCCAAACGACTAGACTGATTTTAATTTAGTTATTTTTTTTTTTAAACGTTGCCCCACACTAGGATTTTCTCCTGTGTCGTGGGTGCGTTTACATACACAAATTCTCACATACACAAACGCCCAGACCCGGAACAACTACCTGTAGATTATACAAATATTTGTTCCGTGTGGGGATCGAACCCACAACACCTTGCGTAGAAGCCGATCGCTCAGCCGCTACGCCAAACGTGTCGTCTTTTATTTGAAAGTTCACTTGATCGAAAGTGTTCTTAGCAATGATTTTGGAAAATCTGGCCAGCCGTTTGAAGGTTATCAGCTCTTTTCAGGTTCATTTACCAAATTTCAAATCGATAAGACCTGTGGAAGTAGCTCACATCCCTTGTGAGCTACTTCCACTGGTCTGATCGATTTGAAATTTGGTATCCTGTTACAGCGGGATAGCATCAAGACATGTTGGTAATAAGGTCTTGATGGTGCGGGGGATTTTTAAATTTTAAATTTAATGTAATACAAAAAGCAACTGCCATTAGAGCTCCGCAGCCTAATTTCAGGGAGCGATACCGAGGCTCTTTAGTTAACTGATCCCACTCGTACTGGACCCGCGAGATCAGTTGACGTAATGTTTTTGTTAAAATTAGTCATTTGATCCCGTTTCATAATTTTATAATTTGTATAGACGCCGAGAAAAGTGTTAGACATTAATATTGCCAAGACATTACTACGAAGCCGAAGACAAATTGCATTAAAGTCAAGTAGCGAAGCGGCGGTAGCCTAATGGCTAGGGCGCGGGCGTCGGACTTACGATCATGTAAGTATTCTAAGGATACATTTTGAAAATCCAGGTGGAGCAAAATGTTATTCGGTTTTTCTTCTGAAAATTTTATGTAGAAGCTCGAAGTTTGGGATTTGAGCCATGTTAGTGGCAATAGGCTCGCCCCCTATTAAGTACATGGGACATAAACATATCGGCGAAGTCTGGGTGTACATTAATACACCTTTGCCTTCGGGAAACTCAGGCGTGATGGTAATGATGTATGTATGTACAAACAATCTGATTTCTTGATAGGTATGTCTGGTAATCTATACCGATAGTAAGTGATAATATTCCTTATCCCATTGCACGTAAAAGGACTTCCTTGACTTAACCTCGCTAATTGATCTTGGCGTTCCATTCGCCTTAGCAGGCTACGTCAACCACGATTTAAATGAATCACTTGAATCAGCTGATTCTTAGGTAGGTAACCTATGCAATAAGTATATTATATAATTATAATTTTCACAATCTAATTCCAATCTAATCTTAATGCCGTGAAAGTCATGATTCGGTGATTTTTCGGTGGTTCAATTTTGTAATTTCAATACCATACATATTTTGACAGTGACAGTTACTTTGACAGTAATGAATGGAAGAAAAGGATTTTTTTTAATTCTTGGTAGGCTTACGCTTGATGCCAGTCCGCCCGATGTTAAGATGGAGCGCGCTTGCCTAGAAGAAATCGATTTCTACATACAAGCTTATGTACTTACCTATTTGAAACGATATTACAATATTCTGTAAATAGGATACTGAACGGATCGATTAGTACCAGGTCAGCAGGACTCGAAAGAGATTTCAGAATACATGCGAGTATAATACCCGAGTGTTACAACAATGGTAGGTCATCAAACTATCTCATTGTTCCGACTTTAAACACATTTGAATTTAATGTGGAAATGTTAGTTACTTGGTTGAAGTCTACTTGCCCCATACTAGGATACAAAAATCGTAGTAGTTACCTAGTCTATCCTTAGAATATCGGTACCTATAGCCCAGAAATTGCGGTTGCGGAAATTAGATGGCAGCCGCTTCGGGTACAATACAGACTTTTAGCTGCATCTGGTTAGGCGGGAAGGCGACTACATACAATATTTAGAAAAAGGCACGATGATAACTTTATTCACAAAAAAATGATTGCTATAACCCGTAGTATGACCCCAGATCTCCACGATCTTATTCCCCCTAGCCCTTTCTACTATCGGACGACTAGAAGCACAAAAAAGCAACATCGATTCATGGTGGACATTCCAAAAACCCGTACGAAATGCTTTAAGTCCACTTTTATCATGCGTACCGCCGAAATGTGGAATGCGCTTCCCGAGTGGGTCTTTCCCGATAGATATAATCTGGGTGTCTTTAAACCACGACTGAATCGGTTTCTTTTAGGCAAGCGCGCTCCACCGTAGATCGCAGTGTCGCTAAATATCAGGCGAACGGTCAAGCTTAAGCCTATCACGAGTAAAAAAAACATTTTACCTAGACTGAAAGCCGATTTTGAAGTATTGCGAAAAGGTTAGGATGACGTCATTATTAGTTTCGTGGAATATTAGCCAAGTATCGGGTGATGCGTGATGGACAATGTTCTCATCTCACCGCAACCGCAGTCCTTGCGCCTAACTAAAGCGTGTGACCTAAATTACTATATATACTTATATATAAAATAAAATGAAATGAGTGCCTCATTAGTCTAGGGGTCCAAAGCGCGACGGCTATGCTAGAGGTCCTGGGTTCAATCCCCAGGTCGAGCAGTTATAATGGGTTTTTCTATGAAATTTTGTATTAATATAATTCAGGTGCAGCTCGGAGTCTGGATTTGTGCCCGGTTAATGGCAATAGGCTCGCCCCCTATTACATAGGACGTAAACATACCGGCGAACTGTGGGTGTACATTAGTACTTACGCCTCTGCCTAACCCTTTAGGGAATACAGTCATAATGGTATGTAATGTTTATGTTTATAAAATTAAAGTAACAATCCTAGCTCAATTATGTTGGTATCAGTTTTCAGTTATCAGATGCGTCTGACTCAGTATTTTACACGAAGCGATGACTGCCATCAAAAGGGTTAAATGGCCATGTTATCTATACTAGTATTATAAAGCTGAAGAGTTTGTTTTTTTGAACGCGCTAATCTCAGGAACTACTGGTTGGAATTGAAAAATGCTTTTTGTGTCGGATAGTCCATTTATCGAGGAAGGTTATAGGCTATATAATATCACGCTACGATCAATGGGAGCAGAGCAACGCAGGTGAAACCGCAGGTGGGTCGCAAGTGTATTATACGAGTAATTTACGATTCAGATTACGAAATTGCTAAGGAAGGGTTTTAAAAGCAAGCTACATAATTCAACAATTCCTTTAAATCATTTATTGTTTTTCAGGAATGGCTAAATGTAACCATTTTATACCTCAGGCATCATATTAATAGCAATTCCTCTTATTCGATTTATATTTAGAACCTGTACTTAGAATTCCATAGCAATTTTGTAATATTAATCATATTATGATTCATGAATACTGGTCATTCAAATACCCACCCAAATCTCCGCCATTTTATTAAATTCCCGAACGAAACAAAATATTTGTATGGCCTAGTTATTAGTTTGGAAGATTTTGTACTCAAAATAAAAAAAGGAAAATATCATAGTGATGGGCATCGTTAAAGTTTTAATCTCAATGTTTTCCTTTAATTAATAACTAAAACTTTTGTTTTCTTTAACTTGTTACGTAAACATGTCAATAAAACTGTAACAGCAAACATAACAAGCGTTTGAAAACACGTAAAGCTTATAAAATCTGCGCGCCAACGATAAAACTGAGATAAAGATAAAATTATTAAATAATATGCGCCAGTTCACAGGTCGTATCCTCTTGTGCTGTGGCCCAAAGCAGAAGTGAAGCGCGAAGCCGACAGAGAGTTTTGTTTGAGGACTTTCTTTCATAGATGAAGTCGACGTATGACGCTTATGTCAATATAGTTAATAAAATTTATTATTTGATTAGATTATATTGTTTATAATCAGATGATAATAATTATGGTTTCCCAGCTGTTGGTAAGTTACTGCAACATAACGTCAGAGGTATGTTTCAAAGGTTTCATAAGTATGTCCTCGAGTCTTTAAAAAAAAAATGACGCCTGATGTTAAGCGATACTGCGATCTACGATGGAGCGCGCTTGCCTAGAAAAAACCGATTCACTCGTGATTTAAAGACATCCAGATTGTATCTATCAGAGAAGACACACTCGGGAAGGGCATTCCACATTTTAGCGGTACGCATGAGTGGACTTAGAGCATTCGGGTTTTTGGAATGTCCACCATGAATCGATGTCGCTTTTTTCGTACTTCTGGTCGTCCGATAGTAAAAAGGGTAAGAGACAATAAGGTCTAATTTCGACCGTGTTGCGAGTAACCGGACATAAATCAAATGACCTGCTACTGAAAATTTCAAGGAAAACCCAATAATACTTTGTTCAACCTAGGAATCGAGTTGAGTCTGAATCTTGAGTTCGATTCCCAGGTTGATCCATTATAATTAAAATAAATTTAATTAAAGCTTTAGTCGCTATAATCTTGTCACTTGCACCGTTATATCGCAATAGCGAGTAGAATTTCACTTTCACGATGGTAAAACAATAACACAATAGTTTAAGACAACGCTCGACTCAGTAGGTAATATACTATAAAGGACATTGTGCTACTTTCAAAATCTAAAATAATTCTTCCTTTATATGATAGTCCTATTTGGTTTAGTAGTCGTAAGCCCGTCTGCTGATTGTGAGGTTCTGGGATCAATTCCGAAACGAGCAAAATAAGCTCCTTATTATGTCATAGATTTGCCCCATAAGATCTAAAAACATACTGGCGAACTATGAGTACATGAAAGGACTAAAAAGGCCTCATTTGGTGAATTATAATATGATTCACCGTAAGTACCTAGGTGCTACGTAATTAAAACGGATTCTAAATTTAAATTGATTTAGAGAAATTGTCTGGACTAAATTCATCAATTCCTTTAAATTAATTCATATTTACAACACGTAGAATTCCTTAGCAATTTTGAAATTATGAATCTTATTACGTATTATGATTCAAGTGGCCATAATAGCCTCCCAGTAGGTACATCTCTGTCTAACGCCTCAGGGATACAGACGTGATAGACTATCTGTACCACTATATTATCATTTGTTTATTAAAAGTAGGTATTTCATCAAATCATCAAACCTAATCCAATTAGCCGAAGACGAATTGCTTCCATCGCTCAGCCGCGAAAACACAAAATTAATGACGAAGTAGATACCTACTTGATCTCATTAATTTCTTAGAGCACTCAATTTGCGAGGGAAAATAAACAGTGTGCAAATAATTTAGATAATTGAAATATTTACTTATAGCAATAAATTATGTTATAAATATATTAATTATGTGACGGAAAATCTTGTCACCCTATCTATACGATATTGTTTCTCAATATTGTGTTACCGAACACATCGAGGCTCCTAAAGCTATCGGTTCTATTAAGGGCATTACATCGTTCAAATCCTAAAAACACCCTAGCTTTAAAGAAGTTTCTAGTGGAATCCTTATGTGCGTTTGCCATATAAAAAATATATGTTATACTTAAGGTCATCATAAACAAATTGTATTGTTTAAAATTTTTATAAATTTGCCACAATTTTGGATAATAATTGAAGTAAATAGGCCTTTTATAACCTAATTTGTATTTTTTCTCTTTAACGGCTTATTTAATAGTCATGAATTTTATACCAAAACAATTGTAACGACGTAATGAACAATTTGTATTTTTTTCATTTTTTTATTTCTTTGAATATTTTGAAATAATATAGAAATACCCCGAAACCTCACTAGCACCCCGCGTGAGGGACCCCCGCAATGGCTGTGACTAACAAATACTAGCACAAAGACTAAATCCTCAAGGTCATTGGGAAATGTTATACCCTTAACACATATCACGGTAGTCAGAAGCAAATTAAGCATGACAACCAGTCTCTCCTTAGAACAATAGTATTGCTCAGAAATTGGTTTGATGGCAGTCGATTTGTGTAAAATTATGATATTCGGCCACATCTCGTTAGACTGGAAGCCCCCAACAGTTGGGAAAGGGCTAGGAGGATGATTACGTCCAATAAATAGATTATAGTAAGACGGATCTAAATCCTCAACATTATTTACTTATCTCTCGTACTCTTTTCTACCGTATTTAAGGGGTCATATAGCTAAAACTAGCTTTTGCCCGTGACTTTGTCCGCGTGGAATAGTTACTTTGTTCCATATGAACCTTCATCCCCATTTTATCCCCTTGGGGGTACAATTTATCAAAATCCTTTCTTAGCGGATGCCTACGTCATAACATCTATCTGCATGCCAAATTTCAGCCCGATCCCTCCAGTGGTTTGGGCTGTGCGTTGATAGATCACTATGTCAGTCAGTCAGTCACCTTTGAGTTTTATATTTATATTATTATTATTATTATATTATTAAGATGAGGCCTGGGAGACCCTGCCCCAAGAGGCGCATTCGCTTTCTAGCCATTGCATCGCATGTACACAGGTGTTCGATACTCTCAATTTCCCTTTTGCAGGCCCTGCAGGCTGATGTCTCCGTCAGACTCGTATTTTGTAGAAGAGCGTTAGTCCCGAAATGTCTGGTTGGCGCCCCCATCAAGTGACGGGCCTGCCGCCTGCTTAAGTTCCAAATAGCATTTAGCCATCTCGTTGAGGAACCTATGAATTTCTTGGAGTGAGCAAGTCCCGTGAGGTTCAACCACTCATTCATGTGTCTCGCCCTTGCGTACTTATGCAAACGCCGAAATACCGTTTGACAGCGCTTGAGGCCAGTCCTACAAATGGTTCCGATCCAATTAGTGAGGTTCTAAGTTTTAAGTTCAAATCTCGTGTTCTAAAGGTATAAATATGTTTTGCTTCATCTTTGGCTTTCTATCTAAGTAGTTCGCAAAGTTCAAAAGTAAAAAAAAAGCTACATTAATTACCCATAGTAGGTAGTAGTAATATAGAATTAATTGTGTTAATAGGTACATATAGATATTTACAGGAAAATTTAGATGATGTCATTAATTAAATAGATACCTACCTACATGGTTGTTGTTAGCTGTATGCCGATAGTACCAGTTATAAATTATAGTTAAAGGATACATACCGGAATAATATTTAAAATTAGCGCAAATTAAAATTTACCGGTAGACAATTATGTTGGTACTTCATAACTACATCATCTGTATTAGTTTTTTTAGGTACGTAGTGCTAGACTTCAGTAGTTTCAAAAATCATTAAAAAGAGGATCTATTCTTATTACTTTTTTTAAGGTATTTTACGACCTCGTAACTTTGACCTTTAGGTCTTTTCTTTTGTAGTTTAAAACACATCACTTTATCCCCGGTAAAACAGTGGAAATTTCATTAAGGAATCGATGGAGTTTAGGAGTGAACACAAAAGACGCGATTTTCATTTTTATATAATTTGCCTACACTCGCACACGTTCATTAACTATCCACTATAATACACATTAAACTTCGGAGAAACACAAATTTTGGAAAATAACACAAAACCGACAAAGTGCACTTTACATTTTCCCGCCTAAACTCATTTCTTATTTTACTAAATCATGCCAACAGTCGGTACGGTAAACCGGGGTTACTTTGAGTCGTGGGTTCACTTTGATCAAATCTTACGTTTATAAACAAATGGAAGTTAAGTGAAAAGGAATGCAATTTGGTAGATGAGGTATGTGTCAATTTATTAAAGGGAGTTTCATGTGATCAAACTCAACTAATAAAAATGATAATGTTTAATTTTACTATTGAAAGATTTGTTTTGTTTTATTTCTTATATATATTTAGGGCGACTTTCAAATTACGGAACAAAGAATACTGGTATCAAGTAAAGTAAAGTTTTTTTACGTGGGAGAGCCATGCTTCGGCACGAATGGGCCGGCTCGACCGGAGTGATACTACGGCCTCACAGAAAACCGGCGTAAACAACGCTTACGTTGTGTTTCGCTGAGTGAGTGAGGTTACCGAAGGCCCAATCCCCTTTTAAAAGGTCGGCAACGCACATGTGACTCCTATGGTGTTGCGGGTGTCCATAGGCGGCGGTAATCGCTTACGATCAGGCGATCCGTCTACTCGTTTGCCCTCCTATCCCATAAAAAAAACCAAAACGAGTTTATCTTTTAGCGCCCGAATTTATTTATTTTCTGAAAAAACTATTAATCAATTTTTTGTTTGCATTACCAAAATCAAGAGAGCTGATAAAATCACATAAATATTTTTTTGTTGATAAAATCAAATTCAGATTCTTTGCTAAATAAAAATATATAAACCAACATTGTTCAAAGTGATCAAAGTAACACTGGTATACGGTACGTAATTTTAAATGCGTACATACGTACCATTTAAATGTATTTTGTCTGAGAATATATAATGATATAAGACTGATTCATCAATGAATATTCATAGAAAATTCAAATAAGTTTCTTCAAAGTAAAAAAAATGCTAATAATTTTTTTGCTTATACGAGACAAAGGAGCCAAAACAAAGCCACCGATTAACCAATAAAGTTCGAATACATTGAAAGAAAACCTTGTTTCATTAATTAGAACACAAATCTAGACACATCGGGTTTACAAATTCCAAGGCTCAAATTAAAATATAATATTATGCATATTTCAAGTAAATATCAAGGCAGCTCAATCAGTATTTATGAATATGACACGGATTAGCAAAAATACTATTTTTATTTTATTATGCAGTGATGTACTCCATAACTCTATTTTTTTATGTTGCCCAACACTAGGATTTTCTCCTTTAAGGTGGGTGCGTTTCTAAACACAAATTCTCACATACACAAACGCTCAGACCCGGAACAACTACCTGTAGGTCATACAAATATTTGCTCTGTGTGGGGATCGAAGCCACAACACGTGGCGCAGAAGCAGATCGCTCAGCCGTTACGCCAAACGTGTCGTCAAATTGTGCAGTTGCACTACACACTGTTTTGATAATATTCTAAAAAAATCTTTTTTCATTTACTTTCATTCTTCCTTTTGGCTCTCTTTTGTCTTTATTACATTATAGTATTTCGAACAAACTTAACAATTTACATACAAAATTTTAATGCAACAGCTTATTAGTATTTATAAAAAAATAAAAAAGTTTTTACCAAAAAGACTTTAGTTGCCAGCAGCCAAGCCATGTTCCAAATATTTCGAATTGCCTCAGGTAATCGCGCCATTTTAATAACGTGTGTTACTACTAAGATTCCAAATTTGAAAATTTTATTGACATTTAACTTTTTGTGACTAGAAAAACAAACATTAAAATTGATTTTTGTTCTCATTCTTCAGTTATTATTGGCAAAAAATTTTAAATTATATTTTATGCAAACCAAAATAGTTAATTCAATAAAATAATGTGAAAAGGATGTGCCTAATAAGATGTACATACTTAAAAAGCACGTTTTTTTTACCAAAAAGGTTTTTTTTGCTATGAATTCTTATTGGGCAAACCCTTTTTACATTATTTTATTGAAATAACTAATCGTTACAGTCACCTACTTACTTATACTACTTACCATACATTTTGATGTTATTATTGAATGAATTATGATTTATGACTGTATATTCTAATTTTAAAAGTTAACTACACTTTGTTGAAATAAAATGATAGTATCTGCTTTCCTACCTTTTTAAATGCGAACAGGCCTAAGGATCAGTCCTTTGACCCCTAAGACCTTTTGCGTATACATTCAATTCAAGCACATTGGGCCAAACAAATTAAGAAGTAACTCAACAAATAAATTACCAATTCTAATTCACTTTCCGTAACTAAAGAATGAGAACACAAAATTCCAAATTTGAAAATCCGCGCGAAAATTTTATTGACTGGCACTTTTTTTTTATTTAAGAAGGCTGTAAAATCAACCGTGTTGCCGGACAGAAGGAATCAAAAGTACTGGTCGTAATTGTGAGACGTATAGTTTACTCTGTGAAGAGAATTTTGGAAAGTAGAAGCATCAAGCGAAACGGTACTGAGCATTGAAATTAATGTATCGTTGCCTGCGCTTGCGGCGCGCGCACAGTGGCGAATTACCGTGAAATTGTGGTATTTTTCTGTAATGTGATTTATGGAGATCTAATTACTGGCAGACAAATCAACAAGATAGTTGTCGACAAAGCATTACATACCATCACGCTTGTAATCCCCGAAAGGCTATGCAGTAATGTACTGACGTTACACTTACAGTACAGGTCCCATGTAATAGGGGAGAGTTTATTGCTATTAACCGGGTATAAATCCAAACTCCGAGTTGTTATTGAAAATTCCATAGATAAATTCAAATACCACTTTGCACGACCTGGAAATTGAACCTAGGAAAACTAAGGCAATTTTTTGACTAAACATTCTTTGTTCTGGAGTGCCACGTGCCACATGTTTCATATTCATAGACTTCCTTCAAAAGTTTTTCAAAAATGGTCACACCGCAACTTTTCAATGCCTACAACATTCGAAGAGGCGGTAGCCTAATGGCTAGGGCGTCGGACTTGTGATCACGTGGTTGGCTGTTGAAAACCCACTCATGGCACTACCGACGTGAACCCACTCGTAACATAAGCATTTAGCTTAGCACGAGGGGTTAACAGTAATGTGCGACCCATTGCTAGGAAGCCTTTTTTTAAAAAAACACATAGCCGATTTGACGACACGTTTGGCGTAGCGGCTGAGCGATCGGCTTCTGCGTCACGTGTTGTGGGTTCGATCCCCACACGGAGCAAATATTTGTATGATCTACAGGTAGTTGCTCCGGGTCTGGGCGTTTGTGTATGTGAGAATTTGTGTTTGTAAACGCACCCACGATACAGGAGAAAATCCTAGTGTGGGGCAACGTTTTTTTTAAAGAAGAAAAAAGAAAGAAGAAAAATAGCCAAACGCTAATAAGGAAAATCGTCGCGTAATTGTGTGTAACAACCCTAACTGGATATGAGATGTAAAATTAGCATTTCAGCTGAATTTATTTGGATAGATTAGCAATGCACAGCAATTATAACGTCCGAGATGCATTAGGCTAAAGAAGGTAGGTATACAAATGATACATACGTATTTATGAGTTGTGTCATTATGCTGTCATTGATCTGACAGGTAGACAAAGCATTTTTAACCGGCATCATAAAAGGAGGTATTATGTTAGTCTGTTTTTTTTATGTAGATATGTCCACCGATATTTTCGACAATTGTGGACTGATTTCAAAAAATATTCGTTTTTTTTTCTTTTTTATAAAATGTGGCCGCACTTGCCCACTGTATCGTGGGTGCGTTTACAAACACAAATTCTCACATACACAAACGCGCAGACCCGGAACAACTACCTGTAGATTATTCAAATATTTGCTCGGTGTGGGGATTGAACTCACAACACGTCAACTAAATTTGGTCAAGATCTGATCACTTTAGTACAAAACAACTGTCTACCGTGTAATACGTAAACGTGTAAAGGTATATACGCGCGAGCGACACCTTAGGGGCCGTATTATGACATGTTAACGCCATCATTTTTAGGTTATAAGAAAGAGATGAGGCTATTTAATATGTAGAGCGGCATCTCTTTCTCACAACGTAAAAATGATGGCGTTAACTTGTCATAATACGGCCCCTGGTCTTGTAAAGGTCCATAGGTTACGATAACTGCTTACCATCAGGCGGGCCGTAAGCTTGTTTGCTACCTTAGTGGTATAAAATACCTGTATCGGTGTAATAGTTGTAATAAGCGATGACACTGTCAATTTATAAATTAAAAAAATAACAACATCTAAATCCACTTTCAAATACCTTAAAAAAACTTAAAGTACACCTTACAGAAAATCGTAGCCAAATAGCATAGCTCCGTGCCATGTTGTGTTCCTAACGGTGAGCAAGGTCACCAGAGCTCCGCGAGGAAGCGTTGTGTTGGCAGTGGAGCGGACCGGTGGTAACAAAACACCAACTTGTCTCCTATACTGCTAGCCCAACTATTCCTCCTTGATTTACAAGGTCGGGAACGCGCGAGTGATACCCCTGGTGTTGCAAGCGTCCATAGGCTATGGTAGCCGCTTACCATCAGGCGGGCCGTATGCTTGTTTGCCACCTTAGTGGTATAAAAAAATACACAACATTAAGAAGTTCCTCATAATAATATTCACTGGGCAATATACCTACACAATAATATAAAACCAGTTTCTTGACTAGCTCTATTTAAATATTTATTTTAGTACTTTACCTACTTTGTTAAACGATTCCTATGTGTTTGGAACCTTTAAATACAATGAGATTCTACGATGAAACTGCCTCGTTAATCTAGTGGTCGTAACCACGAGAACTTGGATTCAATTCCCAGGTCAATTAGTTTTATTTTCAAGCTTGGAGTTTGGATTTGTAGCTAGGTATATTGGGTTAATTTGTATACATCCTCTTATGCTCTTACGCACAGAATATCAAATAAACAAGAATAATTATTTTCCATTCATAGCGAATGAATGGAGTAGTACGCTTAGTCCCTTCATCATCATAACATAAACATAACATACCATCACGCCTGTATTCCCGAAGAGTTAGGCAGAGGCGTACTAATGTACACCCACAGTTGGCCGGTATGTTTAAGTCCCATGTAATAGGGGGCGAGCCTATTGCCATTAACCGGGCACAAATTCAGACCTCGAGCTGCTACTGAGAATTTCATCGAAAAACCCAATACCTACCACTGCTCGACCTGAGGATCTAACCCAGGACCTCTAGCGTAGCAGTTGCGCTTGAGACCACAAGACTAGTGAGGCAGTCATCCTTCATCATCATCAACCCATATAGTTTCCACTACAGGGCACGGGTCTCCTTTCAGAGGGAGAGCGGATAGACTATAGTCCACCATGGTGGCCTACTGTGCGTTGACAGACTTCACACACCTTTGAGAAAATCTCTCAGGTCTACAGGTTTCCTTACTATGTTGTTCTTCACCGTTAAAGCGAGTTAGTTTCTTACTTAACATAATTGTCGTCTATCACACAATCCATCCATTTGGTTTCCTTTTTTATTCATTAATATGTAACATGCTTAAAATATTTCTGGTGTGGCAAACACAAATAAAAATAATATTTAAAAAATGTATTCCTTCTTTGGGCATCACATGTTCAAATCTTATTTTAAACTGCCTTCTTAGTCTAGTCTGGCCCCAAGCGCGACTGCTACGCTAGTCCTGAGTTCGACTCTCAGGTCGAGCAGTGTTATTGGGATTTTCTATGAAATTCTCAGTAGCAGCTCGGAGTTTGGATTTGTGCCCGGTTAATGGCAATAGGCTCGTCCCCTATTACGTGGGACCCAAACACACCGGGGAACTGTGGGTGTACATCTCTGCCTAACGCTTCGGGGAATACAGGCGTGATAGCATGTTTCGTAAGAAATGAGTGGTATTTAGCTTTTATATTCTATGTAGTTTACATAACACACGAGTTCTGAGCATATCAGGGCTTCCCACGTGCCGCCCACTGCGCTGTACAAATGAGTCAACTCCATAAAGTTAAGAATTTCTGCTTTAAAAGCTTTTATTTGTCAACTTTTGCATAGGACTGCTTTTTATTGGGGAATTTGTGGTTTCCTGTGCATGTTGGATACGTTATAAGGGTTAATACACATTTATTATTTATATTTAAACAGAATTATTGAAGGAATAGTAGATAGTTAAACACATACATCGAAGGGTTAGACAGAGGCGTACTCTTCTACAGAGTTATTTTTTTAAAAAGCAACTACCGGTACTTCTACTATTGGTACTACCAGGTAGGTAGTTAGGTACCAGTAGGTAGGTACCAATGTGGGTCGCACATTACTAGTATTGTTTTTAACCCCTCGTACTAAGCTAAATGCTTGTGTTACGAGTGGGTTCACGTCGGTGGTGGGATTTCGAACAGGCAAACACATGATCGCAACTCCGAAGCCCTAGCCATTATGCTACCGCCGCTTCTCTTGAGTTCGTCGCCATGTTAAGAATTTCATAGGAAAAAAAGCCAACATAACACTGATCGACCTGGGAATCGATCCTAGAAACTCAAGCGTAGTGGTTGCGCTTGCATACATTCTCGTTTTTTCCTAACAGAGCTAGACAGTAACTCAAGTTCTACAAAATGTTATGTCTGTTTTTGTAACTCGCACAAACATACATTCATTCAAACCTGGTACCACTATCTGTACGCTCTGTAAGTTCTAAAAATATTTTACTGCGCAAGGGAATCGAAACAGTGATATGACCATTGGACTGCCAAGTCGAAGATCTCAAGTTCACGTACCTCTGAATTTTCGCAATCATGTGCGAATTAATAATTAATTAACTCGCAGGAAACCATCGTGAGGAAACATAAATGCCAGAGAGATCTCCTCGACGGTGTCTGAAGTCTGTCAACCCGCACTAGGCCAGTGTGGTGGCCTATAGCCTAACCCTCCCATTCTGAGAACACCTGGGCCCAGCAGTAGACAGGAAATGGGTTGGTTATATTGTTGATGAAGGGAATCGATTTCCTAACCCGCAGCAGCCACTATTGTAATCGCTGCACTAATTAATAATGGTTAAAATACCTATTTGCATTATTTGCATCGCACGGTCGAGCTTAACGTTTTTGTGAAACTGTTTACACGGAGATTGAATATGGTCTGTGGCCCATCACGTGATATTACCTACGTATTATAATTTTAGTAAGCTTTTCTGAAATATCACGAAATGCATTATTAATGTAACTCCACTTATCTCTTCCAGTTGCTGATAGTAACGAAGTAATTGTATAAATTACATTTAATTTTTTCACAATATTGCAATGATAATAAATGTAGACACAATTATTAAAATGCTTTAATGTAACTTCCTTAATTGAATATCAGGCATATTATTATAAATTCCCATTCAAATAATGTTTAAAAAAAATCTAGATACTTTGAGTATGTAAACAAACTTCGAACAAAAACAAAGAAATGACGTAATTTTAAAATTCGAAAAACAAACGAATGCCAAAGACTGGCCGTTTATACAAGTTTATCGATCGGAGTGTCGAAAGTGAGTCAGAGTTTGAGACCGAACCCAGTTTCCATATTTGAAATGCAGACATAAACATTAAGCCGACTTAATTAGCTTGAAATTAGTGTTCCTATTTTAAACGTAAGATGTCAAGGGTGGCGGGACGAGCATTTAATTTTTAAATTGTAAGCAATGAGTTTTGTGTAGATATAGGTGTTGGAGAAGTCTATTGTAGCTTTAAGATACCCTGACAAAGAGTCTCATTTTGTAATAACTTAGACATAGTATAAATTAGTGGTTAATAATATTCTTGGTGACCTAGGCAAGTCATTATTGCAAGGCTAGAGCTTAAGTAAAGCGTAGAGTCAATGTTAAGTAATAAAAACTATGACCATCACAAGAATATTAAATCGATTCGACATCTTCGATGGATAGAATATTCTGTATTCCAAGAGGCCTATAACCTAGGTTATTAATTACTGAGCTGAACTGTACAACCTATTTTAAAGCTACAGAACTTCAGAAAACAAAACAACACAGCATAATTCAAACACACTCCGAAATAAACACAAACGAAAACAAATTTGGGACGTCAACTTTATTTAAAAGCACTAAACAAATTTCGCACACACTATTTTAAATTCCGAATTCGTATTTCAAAATTTTAAATTGGAACACCGGGCGTAGTCGCGCGCGCGATTCAGACTGGTGATTCATCCCATTCGATCGAGGAAAAAAAAAGAATAACTTGAATTAGGACCGCCACACACGCGCCGTATTCTGCGACTGTGTTCGAGAGAGCATAACTGAGCAACGGAACTCGATCTTGTATAGGATTTCGCGTTACTACATGACAGATATTACGAAATGTTCAGAAGGTTAATTTCGCACGAATTTGGATACAATTTCAAAAAATCAGTTCTGGTGGGCCATTTTGATGAAACACAATAATTATGATTAACGGAAACACAGCTACACAGCGTATATCACGCTGTGTAGCTGTGTTGCCAGTATAAGCTGAATTCTAGTTTTATGACAAGTCTATACAGTCCAACGTCAGCTTATATACTAGAAATAATACCATTTAGTATTTAAAGTCACGACTATAGGATCCCTATTCTATCAGTCTTCATCAGTAACAACATCACATTCAAATTTATTAATACAAACAGTATTTAAATACAAAATAAACAGAGACAGTGTACAGAAAAATGCAATAAAATTGCATTTTTCCACACTCACGCGTAAATCTGGATTTAGAGTTTCAAATAATCTTAGGTATTTGAATTTCGAAATCCAGATCTAAATGTTGCGTGGAGTGAACCTTTTGATATTTTTGTATTTGTTATTATTATGGTTGAATTATCACGGTTCTACAAGGTGTTGTGTTATGTGGTATTAATAAACTTATTAATTAATACGCGCCTGGGCGTGTCCAGTTTTATAATAATACTAGCTTTTTGCCCGCGACTTCGTCCGCGTGGAATAGTTACTTTGTTCCATATGAACTTTCATCCCCTATTTCACCCCTACATAGGTCGAAATTTATTAATTATTTTGCCCGCGGCTTCGCTCGCGTTAAGAAATATTATTATTAATATTTTGTTTATCCCCATGGGGGTTGAATTTATCAAAATCCTATTTAAGCGGACGTCTTCATCATAGTAGCTCCAATCTTTAATTTCAGTTCAATCAGTCGAAAATCTAAGAAGATTTATACAAACTTTCATCCCCTATTTTATCCCCTTAGGGGTGGAATTTATTAAAATCCTTTCTTAGGGGATGCCTACGTCATAGTAGCTATATGCATGCAAAGTAACAGCCCGATCGGTTTGAAATTGACAAAGTTTCATACAAAATTTATCAAAATCCTTTCTTAGCGGATGCCTACGTCATCTACCTGCATGCCAAATTTCAACCCGATCCCTCCAGTGGTTTGGGCTGTGCGTTGATAGATCACTATGTCAGTCAGTCACCTTTGAGTTTTATATTTATACTATATTTAGATATGTGAATTTAGATTTTGGATTTTTGATTTCAAAGAAGAAGCGAAGATAACAAGAAGCAGTCAGTCTCTGTCAGTTGCATTTACCAATTTAGGTACCAATTCCTGATACTAGACTAAACTGCCTCATTAGCCTAGTGGTCCTGGGTTCCATTCCCAGGTCGAGCAATAGGTATGTTATTGGGTTTTTCTATAAAATTCTCAGTAGCACCTCCGAGTTTGGAATTTGTGCCCGGTTAATGGCAATAGGCTTGCCCCCTATTACATGGGACCTAAACATACCGGCGAACTGTGGGTGTACATAAGTACGCCTCTGCCTAACCTTTCGGGCAATACAGGCGTGATGGTATGTATGTTATGGTATGTCCTAATAAAGTCACGGTATCGATACCGGTATCAATATGAATACAACCAACTTCTCCGGCCCGCAGGTTTCCTTACAATGTTTTTCTTTACCGATAATGCGAGAGATTATTATTAATCACAAGGCTATTGCCTAATAATTTAACTGTTTTCTTTTACAAAATAAGTAATTGCTACGACGGATCTTTTGTTTTCGCCACCGACTTTCGAAACTTTTTTGGACATGAGTAGGTAACATTCTTTTTTAGGTTTTTGAGAGTGGATTACTTTTAAAAAAAAAGTAAGTACTTAAGTAGGTATCTTTTATTTCTAAATTATAAGTTATGTTGACGATGTCATAGTTTATTCCAACGGTGCTTTCAGCACCGTATCAAGAGGCAATCATACATAGAAACGAACATAGAACGTCCTCCTTTCTTTGAAGTCGGTTAAAAATGAACGCAGGTACCACCACGGGGCTTAACTAGTTTAGTCAAAAAGCCCATATATACACCCGAACTTCCGCAACTCATTGAAGAGTGCACAATGACCGGCCAATTCGTGAAGTTGTGCAACAGATTATACAATGACATAGTACTATTTATATATACTTTCTATTTGAATATATATTGCGCATATCATAGTTTGGACGTAGTCATCCGAAGCGATAAAAGCGATGTTCACGCTCTTCTTGAATTAGGAGTGAGCAGAAAACATAATCTACTTAATTAAGTATCTATTTAAAAAAAATCAGTGATAACCTAGTGATTGACATTAAACTGCCAAGACTATTATGCGCTTAAACAGTGAAGGAAAACATCGTGAGGAAACCTGCATGCCTGAGATATTTTCTCGACGGCTTGTTGAAGTCTGCCGCCGCATTAGGCTAGCGTGGTAGACTATACCCTAAAAGGACCCGTACCCAGCAGTGGGACAGTTAATTATGTTATGTATTTTTTTATGGTAAGACAACAGACAGGCATACCGCCCTCCTGACAGCAAGCGGTAAACGTAGCCTATAGATGCCAGCAACAACAGTGGTATCACGCGCGCGTTGTTATCTTAAGACTTCTGTTGTTAAGTCTCATATGTCCAGTAATGTCATATTACCTTTCAAACCGGAACACAATATATTTTATCACATTAATATTTGGCAGAATATTGGGAATAAGGATCTAGGAAGGAATAATAGGAAGATAATCTACAACATTATGTTCGAACTACACAATGACTGATGCATGCACGCCCTCAGCTGGCTTACTCAAAGCAACTGTGGCTCTTTCTTCGCACGGCCATTTCAGATATCGCCATGCATTGTAACCCTCCCTTTTTTATGGAATAGGAGGCAAACGAGCAGACGGATCGCCTGATGGTAAGCGATTACCGCCGCTCATAGACGATGTCCATCCAACACCAGAGGAGTCACAAGTGCGTTGCCGGCCTTTTCAAAGGGGCCTCCGGTATCCTCACTCACTCAGCGGAACATAACGTAGCCGTCGTTTCACGCCGGTTTTCTGTGAGGCCGTGGTATCACGTATTGTTACTACAATGTCTGGACTTTAAAAGAGACCATGATTCTACGAGCTGGAGCTTTCAATATCAAAATCGGAACAACAAAAACACAGTAAACTTATCTCGAAACATTATGAGAGCAAAAAAAACCGGAGTCCCCTTTCGTCGCAAAACAATAGTGCTCGGGCAGTGTGACATGTTCACATTGCTTCTTCTTAAAACAGTTCTAATTATAATTTACTGGTGAAGAACTGCGGTTATCTCATTAATCACTGCTGCTCCAGCATTCGTGATTAGGACTCGACGAGCGCCGAGCGCCGAGCGACGAGTAGTGTTATTTAGTATTTCTATGATATTTTAAAAAGCAGCTCGAAGCTTGGAGCTGTGCCCGGTTAATGGAATGGACTCTAAAACATACAGGTGAACAAGTGGGTGTACACAATCAGTATACGCCTGACTTTTAATTATTTTCTAAAATTCTATTAATAATTTTCTAATTTTCTATTATTTTTTAATTTTTTCATTTCTATATTCACTCTCCAATAAACGCACGAAGCATTTATGAATATAAACCTTATTTTCACAAACTCAGAAACCTTTTTTTATACCACTAAGGTGGCAAACAAGCAAACGGTCCGCCTGATAGTAAGCGATTACTGTAGTCTATAGACGCTTGCAACATCAGGGGTATCACTCGCGTGTTGCCGACCCTGTAAATTCAGGAGGAATAGTTGGGCTGGCAGCATAGGAGACATGCTGCCATACATGACAGCGGCGGTAAGAAAACACCACCGGTCCGCCCACTGCCAACAACGCTTCCTCGCGGAGCTCTAGCGACCTTGCTCACCGTTAGGAACACAACATAGCACGGAGCTATGTTATTGATAGATAATTTAATAATGTATAGGAAGTGTTACATTGCCGTCAACTATAATATAAGTATCACGTAGTAAATAACTTTACATAACCACCACCACGACAGGAGTAGCGTAATGTAATCTCGTTTAACAATACGCAACACGGGATATTTATATGAAAATCAATGTGAAATTCCGTAAGCATTTTATTTATTTATTTTTAACCGACGTCAAAAAGGAGGAGATTCTCAATTCGACTTTATGTTTTTTTGAGAGGCGATTATTCCGTCAATTGTGATGATTCTTTTTTGATCAGTAGGTCATACTTCAGAGGTGGTCCCATAAAAAATTGGTCAAGATCTGATCACAAAATGCCATAACACGTAACGAATACCCATAATTCCGAAAAGTCAAAGGTTATAGAGTTTTTTAATTATGCTATTTTGTAGTATAATTCATGCATCTTTAAAATTACGTAGTTATTACATGTAAAAAAGATGTCTTAAAATATGAAATTGGTATAATATAAAATTTTTGCCATTATATATGATGTCGATGTCTCTTGTTGCCTACCGCTATATGCGGTATCTAGCGCCAGCGCAAGCAAAAACCCAAAGAATAGCCCGAGTTATGACGGTCCCGTTTCTTTGTATAGGTATTTTGATACAGATCACATCTACTCGTGGGACCATCACATCCTCAGATCTACTTATTAAATTTAAACGTGGGAGAGCCATGCTTCGGCACGAATGGGCCGGCTCGACCGGAGTGATACCACGGCCTCACAGAAAACCGGCGTCAAACAACGCTTACGTTGTGTTTCGCCGAGTGAGTGAGGTTACCGGAGGCCCAATCCTCTTTTAAAGGTCGGCAACGCACTTGTGACTCCTCTTTTGGCATTGCGGGTGTCCATCCATGTCCATGTCCAGTGGGGTGTCTATGGGCGGCGGTAATCGCTTACCATCAGGCGATCCGTCTGCTCGTTATCCCCTATCTTTTTTTGTTTTATGGGATAGGAGGGCAAACGAGCAGACGGATCACCTGATGGTAAGCGATTACCGCCGCCCATAGACACCCCACTAGTACAGTATTAGAATATCTGAGCTATATACAGGTAAGATAGTATGTAAGTGGACTCACCCGGTGCGATGTGGCGACGTGAGCCAATCCATGCGCAGGAGTGGGCCGCTCGTCGCTCGACTCATCGCCGGACCGCTCGCCCGTGAATACCGAGTCGTGGGATACGGACAGCCCACTGCCGTAGGCGCCCTCCCTACGAGAAATATATTGATTAATAAGAAGGGCAGAACAGTCTAGAACTTTCTATATGGACACTACAGACTCCTTGGACACGCCTGTATTATTGGAAGGGTTCCGCAGAGGTGTATTTAATATTTAGGTCCCTTGTCCCTAGTCCGTAGTAGTCCCTAGGGCGAGTCTATCGCCATTAACTAGGCGCAACTCTGCGATGTACTTAAGTACTAACATTTTATAATGAAACCCAATAACACTGCTCGACCTGGGCATCGAACCCAGGACCTCAACCGTAGAAGTTGGGCTTGCGACTACTTGCCTATTGAAGCGGTTTATGACTTACAGAATTTGATAAATTAATGGAATCGAAATGTTACTAACAGAGTCTTATTAAAAAAGCTTAACCCAAGCTAAAAATATATATAATAAGTACTTCGTAATAAGGTACATATCTAACTAAGTAGATACCACAAAAAGAGGTAAGCTGTTAATACAATTTCGGTTTTTCGATGACCATCTTTTGTAATAAAGAGGAAAAAGTTTGTTGAAAGTCAATTAGCTTTTCAGTTGAGTGATTCAATATATAAATAGGTCTGGTGCACATGTGTGGTAACTACATGACATACATAATAATAATAATTTATGTTATCAAACGAAAGAATTCAAAACAGTTTGTAACTTTATAACTTAGTGTTGTCGCTCTAAACTCATAGATGGCGTTAGCTGTCATATAAATATTCGTAGCTCTATCTGATAAATGAATCTCGTTGAACTATCAGGACAGGGTTAATTTGAAATTTCAATGTTGCCGCATTTACATTATTAGCTATTTCTATGTGATACTACAGTGTCCCACAAAACCGTAGAAACAGTTTGATTAGTTCGTTTGATCAAAACTACATACTTACACTATGTTAAAAAACCCTAACCGATCCAAAAGGGCATATAGGAATCTCAGGCACATTACTAAATAAAATAAGAAACATTAAATATTCATGAAAGTAAACATATGAATGAAGTTGAAAAGCCCAAATTACCGCAATTTCCCCAAAATCTAGCAATTTTTTAAATTACTAGTTTCTGACACTTACGCGAATATTAGACATTGAAATAAAACGTATTACGTTTCGGATCCTTTACAGCATCCATGGTCCCGGATAGACTAAGTTGAGAATTAAATTGTTGAATTGTTGAGTATTGTGTAGACTGATGTTACGATCACAAAACCTATGATAAGCCTTTCGATTTTCTGGCAGTTAGAGGCTGTCATGCTCACTTAAATGTCCTGCCGATGGTGGCGTTGTGTGTCGGGTTGTTTTATTCCCTACAACTTGGTTGAGTCGAACAACGCTGATACACACGTCATGCTCGTGAACGGGTGCTGTCTGTCGGGACTGGTCAACTCTTACATGCCATGTCAATCCGGATTCAGTTATGTTATCTTTTGGAGGGTAACCTACTTTTATCACTCACATCAAACTTCACAATACTCACATTGATAGAATAAAAAATGTATACATCCATTATTTATTTAAAAGAGTATCTATGGAGTTTCTTGCCGGCTCTTCTCCATAAGACCTACTATTTGGAACCCTGCATGTAGTTTTGACATTTCAAAAGTACCTGTATATGGTCTAATTGAAATAAAAAATTTGAATTTGAGTTTGAGTTTGAATAATATTAATACAACGCGATAAAATCCGCAAAAAGCAGTTTTTTTTTTAATTTCACCATCATCAGCATTACTATATTTGGCGCCCAGTGACGGTTACCACTGTTTTATTTGCCGTTGCCATTTAAGTTGTTGTTTTTATTGTAATTTGAAAAAGATTATATAAATACGTAAGTAATAAATAAGTACCTATTAGATCTCGATACCTAATAATAGTTAGTTATCTCCACATAATTATTATGATATATACATAAACATTGACAGGATCAATCCTAAAACATTGCCAGACAAAATAATAGCTAAGTAGGTACTAACTTTCTTCTTGTATGTCGGTCAGCATCCAGCAGTTCAGAAGTGGAGCTGCTCTTGGGGTCGGGCGAGGCGTCTGCGCGTGCGCCGCTGCCCCGTCGCTTGAACATGCGCCGAAGCCCGCGCAGGAAACGCCCTGTACGCCCCTCCCCTGAAAAATGCACAAATATTATTAGTTCAATCGAAGCTTTTACGATTTTTTATTCTTATAAAAAGAAAATATATCGAATTGGGTTTAAGTTGAGATTTGACTTACACGTTACCTACTAATAGTCTAGATCAGAGGTCCCCAAACAGTTTTATCTTTATAATTTTGGATAAAAATCCGAAAATACTTTATTTCCCATCTTATTCCGACGCGTAAAGATAACATTATTTATCATTCGTTCTTTGTTTTTTTGGTAATGACCAAGAACGTTATATGATAACGACAGTGGCCAGAAGAGAGGAACAGATCGTCCATAAATTTAATAAAAATCGAGTTGTTTTTATGTTGTAGGTATAGGTATTTCGATATTAAAAGGAGCATTATATTTATTCATATCGCTTATTTATCGATAGTAAAACTATGAATTATAAGCTTGTGTTTAAAGTATAGTAGTAAAAACATTTGACAAATACTCTTTTTTTCTTACAAATACTTTATTTTTCCCTATTCATAGAAGTTTATACGTTATTATTATCAAAAAAAGTTGGCAACCCTACCTCTTCACCCAATTTCTGGACGATATCTACTTAAATATCCTAAGGATATTTTAGGTTGTTATACAAATTCCTCGCACATAACTGTTGTTGTAACGGGAGCGACTGTTAACCATGCACTCACGGCACGGAGGGCTCAATGCCACCCATCCATAGACTGACCGCGGAAAGCGCAACTTGAAGATTGATCTTTTTTTGTTCTTTTATATATTTTTTTGTTTGCAATGCCCATATATGGGCTCAATAAACATTTTCTTTCTTTCAGTGTGGTACCTAATTACAGCACACGATAAACATCGACTTTGGTTTTAGTACCTAAGTAAGATTAAAGGAAAGACGAATAACCCAATAAATCTACCCTCGTCATTAAATTTTATACTACGGTTAGACGTTATTTAAAGGCAAACCATACATAGCGATCTCCCCCTTTATAATTAATTCCTTACTTGCTTTTTATGGCAGCACGAAAAACCAATAGACTACCCATACTTCTAACCGCGAATTATATCATAGAGTTACGATTTAACTGCCTCTAGTGATCCTGAGCCGACTGCTACGATAAACGTCCTGGGTTTGATTCCCAGGTGGAGTAAGAGTAAGAGAGAAGAGAGTGAGAGAGGTTTTTCTACAAAATTCTCTGTAGCAGCTCGGAGTTTGGGATCTGTGCCCGGGTAATGACAATAGGCTCGCCTCCTATTACATGGGACCTAAACATGGTTGGTTGTACATTAGTACACCTCTGCCTAACCCTTTGGGGAATACAGGCGTGATGATGATGATGGTAGTACTTAACCATTTAAGATGGGGATGGAAATACGGGTTAATAGAATTAAACTGTCTGCCTATTAGGTACACCATTTGCATTAAAAAAACGATGCCACAGCAAGTACCTAAGAGCTGTCCAGCCCCAACAGACAGCAACCGTTCAAGAGTATGACGTGTGTATCGGTGTGGTTCCACTCGGGGAATGAGGAGGAAAGAGTAAAACCCCCCACCTCCCGCCCCACTCCGTCGTAAACTTCCAAAGTCAAATATTTGTGTACAAAAAGTTCTTATATGTATATTTGTTGGTACATGACTTAATACCCTTTTCAGGCGCAGCAAAGATATTGGCTCTTAGGCTATAGCAATATACGAGTATTGTACCTACTTAATTGTTATTTTATTTCGACGTAGTTACTTAGTCATTAATTTGACAGATTTTTCTTATTACTCTTACATATTACGAAAAGGTTGGCCATCCCTGATGTAGTGCATTATTACCCCTCTGTCTAAACATTCGATGATATATAATGTCTTACGCGTTACGAAAAGGTTGGCCATCCCTGATGTAGTGCATTATTACCCATCTGTCTAAATATTCGATGATACATAATGTCTTACGCGTTACGAAAAGGTTGTCCACCCCTAATGTAGTGCATTATTTATTACCCATCTGTCTAAATATTCGACGAAACATACTGTCTTACACGTTACGAAAAGGTTGGCCATCCCTGATGTAGTGCATTATTACCCCTTTGTCTAAATATTCGATGATACATAATGTCTTTAGGCATAACGAAAAGGTTGGCCATCCCTGAATTAGTGCATTATTACCCCTTTGTCTAAATATTCGATGATACTTAATGTCTAAGTAATAGAGGCAACTTACCATGGTTGTGTGTGTCGGTGATGGGCGGTCGGTATGGCGGCTCCAGCGAGCCCTCGCGCACACACGACATGAGGCCTACGCCGCCGCCGCCCGACATTCGAGCCCGCTTCTGTAACATCACATAACATACTGTGAACATCACGACACAAAAACAGAAAAAAAAACAGTCAACTATCTTTTTTTATAGAAAAATTTTGCCCTCAACGTTTTCCGCCCCGATTACATAGGATCTAAAAACATACTGGCGAACTATGGGTGCGGTGTGCCAGGATTGTAGGAAGTGAAAATCTATAGACTCTGCCTACCCCAATGTGAGACAGCCGTGTAAATATATATGTAAGGGAGAAGAGGTTTTCAACATTTACAACAACCAGCTTCCGTTTGGAACAATCAATATTATTAGTAACTAGTGATGTTATAGCTCTGTTTCTGCCCTCGAAACTGCAGGAATTCCGCATCTTTTTTAACGGAAGTTTTCCACGGGGTTCGCGGGGAGATTTACTCTGTCCTTATATATAGTATTTTACACTTTACTCATCCGTTTATGATAATATGTACTTTTGAAAGAATGAAAGAAAAACGTTTATTTGGAGCGAATCACTCACACGTACAACATAAGATACAATTATATTATAAGGAAATGTGTACATATAAGAAACAGGTGTAAATATTGTATGTACTTTTCACATCTGTTTCAGTTATGACACGTCTGTTGCATAAAATATAGTGTTTACGATTGCGAAACAGCAAGACTAAGCATTCCTTCTTTTCAAAATTTCCTTGCTAATGAAAAGGAACATGTTTTGGGACCACTAGACTAATGAGGAGACTGCCTCATTAGTCTAGTGGTTCCAAGCGCGATTACTACAATAGAGGTCCTGGGTTCGATCCCCAGGTCGAGCAAAGTGTTATTGAGTTTTCTATGAAATTCTCAGTAGCAGCTCGGAGTCTAGATTTGTGCCCGGTTAATGGCTATAGACTCGCCCCCTATAACATGGGACCTAAACATACCAGGCGAACTGTGGGTGTACATTAAGTACGCCTCTGCCTAACCCTTCGGGAATACAGGCGTACAGGTATGTTATGATGCTATGTGTTATGAAAAGGAACTTCATTAGATATTCATAATGTGCGTCTAAATCTAAAGGAAGGCACTAATTGGGCAGCCCATTTTTTAATAACTGAAACAATATATTTTTTCACCCTAGCTCCCAAAAACACATCTGCAATTTAATTAAGCCGTTTAAAAACTTCATCAAGGCATCCGTGATTGTAAAATATTGACGTTTCTTTAGCAATTAATGTTCTTTGGGATAAACAAAGAATGTCTAATTAATTTACTTTTTTCATTTGCTGGAGATCTCGCTCAATACAATGCCTTGGATCAAGGTTTCTACCGTAACATTTATTTTTTTAAATTCAATAAAATAGGTACTAGATTTGACCCGTGACGTCAATTTATTTTTGGTATGGATTAAGTCGGCAAACGAGCTGACGACCCAACTGGTAGTAAGTAGCCATCGTTGCCCATGGACACCTGCAACACGAGAGAGTTGCTGATGCGTTGTCGATCTTTAAAAGCCCCTAAGGACTGCAGACTGCCAGAGCCGTAGCAACCGAGGGGAACTGGTACTTACGTGCAAAAGTCGAAACACACACCAAGGTACTTTACGGCACCTCTAGTAGGTCCTACCACCGAGCGCGTGTACACTTGCGAGTGTAGAGTGGTGGAGTGTGGAGTGATCAACATTTACAGATGGATTTCTGCTCAGTTTCCTTTTACATATGTGTGTTTTCGTACCTAACTAGTGATTGTTCTCTCTTTTCTTTTTTCTCTATTTACTCAGCCATCTTAGGCAAAAAAAAATGGATCGGCATAAACTCATCTCCATTAACAAACATTACATTTATAAACACTACGTCATTCACGAATAGTAATCAAAGTTCTTTTTAATCAGTCCGGTAGTTCTACTGACTCATTGGTCTAGTGAACTTAAGTGCGACTACTACTGGTCCTGGATTCAATTCCCAGGTCGAGCAAAGTGTTATTACGTTTTTCTACGAAATTCTCAGTTACATCACTGTTTTGGATTTATTTGCACTCTGTTTAAATAAAAACCCGTAAACAATGAAAAGAAGTGACACTTCAGATTGTAATGTAAGTATGTCGATCTCGACAAAATGTGTAATAAAATAACATTACGACGTAATAAATTCAACGTAAAGCATTACCAGGTAACGTTCCCTGATGTAACATTACTTACAAGTCACGGTAAAATGGCGTTATGTACCTACTGGAGAAAGAAAACATCGGCTTATCTTGCGTTAAATCCAAAAAACCGCACAGGGGGCTAATGCAGTCATTTTAGTCCTCTCATTCAGCCTCGACTGTATTCCCCGAAGGATTAGACACAGGTGTACTTATGTACACCCAAAGTTCGCTGATTCGTTTAGGGCCCACATAATAGAGGGCGAGCCGGGCATAACTCCAAACTCTGAGCTGCTATTGAAAATTTCATAGAAACACCCAAAAGCTTTGCTTGACCTGCCCTGGCATCGTACGTACCTATATTATGCTCATAAGTTATAACTTATATGAACAGGATAGATAGAGAAGGATTATATAGGAAGTTAGGCTATAGCCTATATAATCTATCTATTGACGAAAACTGTATGAATATCAGTTTCGTAGTTTCTGAGATTAGTCGACCTACTAGTCAAGGTATGCACCTCTGAATTTTCGCAATCATGTGCATAATAATGATAAGCACTCGCTTAAACATTCGTTTATCACTATCTTAAACGGTGATTGTCATCGTGAGGAAACCTACATGTAGCCGGCAGTATATAGGTTGATGATGTAGTGATAGGCGTGAACATCAAAGGTTTTTTATGGGATAGGGGGGCAAACGTGCAGACGGATCGCCTGATGGTAAGCGATTACCGCCGCCCATGGACACCAGCAACACCGGAGGAGTGCATTGCCGGCATTTTAAAAGGGGATGGGGTCTCCGGTATCCCCAACCACTCAGCGAAACACAACGTAAGCGTTGCTTTACGCCGGTTTTCTGTGAGACCGTGGTATCACTCTGGTCAAGCCGGCCAATTAGTGCCGAAGCATGGCTCTCCCACGGTAAAAACCCTTTCGACCTTTCAATCCTCTACAATCTTACACAGAGTATTATCTACCTAGTCTCATCAAGTTTTCCAATACAGTTCGAAGATTAGTTTTTCCTATTTTGTAAAGAGCCCTAACGTTATCCCTTTCGATTCAATAGAAATGTCGAGATTGAGGAAGATTGATGTGGTACATTATGTTTTATAAGAATTAAGAAACTGATATTTTTTTTTATTTTACGAAACTGCTCCGCGAAAAATTTCAGCGCTAAGAGGTAGAAATACGAATCCTATAAACAGGACTGTTATAAAATGCCATAAATACCTAAAAATATTTGCACAAAAACATACAGATTTAGTTCAGGGGGACTAAAGTAGCCGTTGACTAACACACGGCTATACAGTATGTTCGGTAGTATGGCAGTCTAAAGTCCAAAGCCTAATCTTTCTCATTCTGAGAGGAGACCCGTGCCCAGCAGTGGGACAATTATAATGGGTTGATTGAGTTGAGGTTATACTTGAATAGTATAGCCGTCATCATCATGATGATGATGACGGCTATGTCGGCTATACTATTCAAGTATAAGCAGAACTCGCCTTACTTTTCGTAATCTTAGAGGTCAGCTTATACTAGGCTCCCAGTTCCGAGACACGGTGCTATGTATCACCCATACATTGATTGATCGTGGAAAGAACAACTTAACCTAGCAGATTGATTCATCAGAGTAGTTATCAATTAGCTACGAGCCCCTTTCCTTTTTCCTAATAAAAGAGAGGCTAATTTTATTCAATACATAAAAGTAAAAGAACACATAACATATCATCACGCCTGTATTCCCTGAAAAGTTAACCAGAGGCGAGGATACTAATGTACAATGCACAGTTCGCCGGTATATTTAGGTCCCATGCTTATTGCCATTAACCGGGCACAAATCCAAAACTCCGAGCTGCTACTGAGAATTTCCTAAAAAAACCTAATAACACCGACCTGGAAATTGAACGCAAGACCTCTAGCGTCGCAGTCGCGCTCAGAGAAGGCATCAAAAAATCTGTTAACTCATTAGTATTAAGTAATAACATCTTGAATTCATGTACTCCTAGTACTCCCAAACTCGGCGAGTCCCTTTGTTTAACTCAAAATAATTATGCAAAATATAAACACAAACCAAAATTCAAACAACACAAAAACAATAGAAATAATGATAACCTATTCAGAAGGAGCAGACCCATACCACGATCACCTAGCGACAACGATTATCGTTAGAAGTGTTACCTCGCTACCCCAGTTCTATGGTACAAGGTCGGGACACTGTATGCCCGTTCCCCTGCAAGGTCAAGGTTATCCCGCCGATCGATACGGATGCTGGGGTAAACTGAGACGGGATTACAACAATTGTGTAAGTGCGAAAGGGAGGGCGAACTAGAGTAAAAGATACGGGACTAGTGTTTTCCTGTTACGACACTGTGTATATCCTTGTGTGAGAAAATTGTTTTTGTAATGAGGTCATTGCTGATGAGAATTAATGTTTTGTAGAACAATAAATGCATTTAACATAATATTACACAAAGCATTGATTGCTAAAAATACTAGTCACGTATTAATAGTTAATTATCACACGCTTAAACGGTGAAGGAAAACATCGTGAGGAAATCTGCATGCCTGAGAGATTTTCTCGATGGCGTGTGAAGTCTGCCAACCCGCACTAGGCCAGCATGGTGGACTACAGCCTAATCCCTCTCATTCTGAGAGGAGACTCGTGCCCAGCAGTGGGACAGTATAATGGGTTGATTATATATTAAAGTCACACTTGGCTAGGGTGGAGGTGCCCTCTCATTCTGAGAGGAGAACTGTAGCAAAAATATTCGCACGTGTAATTAGCGAAAACACATTAGTCACAAAACTACCGCTACTACTGGTCATTCAAGCATTTATACATTTTTTTATAGATTTTGTCGGCAAACGAGCTGACGAATCACCTGGTGGTAAGTAGTAATTATCATAGGCTGCGTCTAGCCTATACAATATTATGTACATATATTTATTTAAAAAAAAAGCTTTCTAGCAATCTGGGTCGCACATTAATTCTTTACTCTTTAATTCTTTCTTATTAACCCCTTTTAATTCTTGTTAACCCCTGGTGCTAAGCTAAATGCTTGTGTTACGAGTGGGTTCACGTCGGTAGTGCAATGGGTGGGATTCGAACCGGCAACCACATGATCGCCAGTCCGACGCTCTAGCCATTAGGGTAACGCCGCTGCAAAATTTTAAAATTTAATATTATTACAATAAAAAAGTCACTCCGTTGCAATTACGGATGTCCTGCACCAGCCGTCAGTCACAAATCCTATAAACTGCTCAAGATTTAAAAGCACCAAGCAAAAATAATGTATTGCTTGATTACAATACAATAATACTCTATTTACATTCTTAGAAGATTCAACGCAAACCCTATTCATAATATTTACTACTGATTAGCATTCAACCTCGGAGTAAAACACAGTGTTTTACTGTGTCGGTAGTTGAAATGACGCGTTAGGGCGATGTCGTCAGGCGGTCAATTATTAGGGCAGGCTTCCACATATGAAGGGAGGAAAAAAGCAAGTGATTGATGGGCTAATAGGTCTTTCAGCACTGTTTTTGTAAAATGGTGTGTTTTTTATTTTTAGTTGAATTAGGGATCTCTCTCTCTCTCTCTCACTTTTAGTGGAGACCCGAGCAAAGTGTTTTTTTCTATGAAATTCTCAGTAGCAGCTTGGAGTTTCGGATTTGTGCCCTAGGCTCGCCCGTTATATGGAACCTGAAAAGACCAGCGATCTGTGGGTGTATATTAGTACGCCTCTGCCTAACCCTTCGGGGAATACAGGCGTGACGGTATGTTTGTTATTTTTTCTATGTTGGAGAAGAAGTATGGTTTTATTGCCTCAAGTTTCCCAATAAAGATCATTATCCAACTAAAATAAATTGCCCGTTTAATAAAGTGTTTGACAGAAAGCAATTTAATTTCCAAATTAGGTTTTTAATGGCTGGAACGGAGGTCCCATAAATTATTAAGCTTAAGTAGAGACAGGCTGGGGACTCCACCTGAGCCTTAAAGAAAATTGTTAAGGCTCGTACGCCTGGCCCGCTAAATTCAAATATTTATTGGTATTTCCATTTACTTGCAGTTTTAGCTCTAATATATTATGAATTTCATGATAGAGATCATGGCAATAGCATATGCGATCATCATCAACGTATATTGTATACTGTCCCACCGATGTCCACGGGTCTCCGGCGCTTTGCCAGACTGTTCATGCTGTCGAGAGAATCTCTCGGGTTGCCTCACTTTTCTCAGTTTTAGCGACTAATTAATAATACGCACACAATTTAAAATTAAAGTCCAAGGTGCGTGCCTTGGATTGAAACTAGAGACCTGTAACTTTGCAGTCCAACTAGGGTTGCTATCTCTAAAATCTGGTAACTAGGACAATCTCCGGATTTAGGAGCTTAAAAACCGGACATGGACGGGGCTCGTGGCGGTGGCGGTCCGGTGGCGTGGGTCGATGCGCGTGTCACGCGGCCGCCTGGCGATTGGTAATGGACGCCCTCTAAACTGGGACGAATTCGGGGAAACCCGGACGGATGGAAACCCTAAGTCCAACGGTCATACTGATCATATTAGAATTTGCGATAAAAACTATAAACTCCAAATACTGTATAACTGATCCAAGTAGTCGGTTGTGAACTTGTATAAAATGGTGAATATGGTATTATTTATTGTTGCAAATAGTATTGCCATTTAGATATGAATAAATTACCTATTGTTAAAATCGCATTTATTATATTGTTCATTCTACAATTGAATACATACCTCATTTTAAGGAGCCTTCAGCGTCCCCTTAACATAAGATCTGACCTTGTTATTTTTGAAGGTCATTTTTCATTTAAAGGGTAAGTAATTTATTAATTTTAATTTGGGAAAACCGTTAGCGGTTTCCTGAGAATCTACTTAAAAGTCTAAACAGATTCTTTTAGACAATATTTCAAGTGATGTTTAATATTTTTTGGTGTTTTCTCTTGAGAAACATTTATTTTATTGAATGACAGTAGAAATGTTTTGAATATAAAGATCGTATTTATAAATATTGAATTTAACGTTGAATGCGTGGGTAAATCTATATACCTACACGAATTTACTGTATCATCAATCTATTGACTGTCCGATTGTCTGGCATGGGTTATTCCAGATTGAGAGGGATTTGTCTATAGTCTACCAAACCGGCCAAACTGTGGGTGTACAAGAGTACACATCTGCCTAACCCTTCAGGGTTACAGGCGTGGTAGTATGTTACTTATGTTACATTTTATTAGTAAATACACTCGTTGTTGCCTGAGGTTTCTCTCGCATCATAAAGATTTTTTTAGATAAAATGTAGATAGCTATGTCCTTTGTCAAGATTCGATTTATATTTGTAGGTACCAAAATTCAACTTAATTGGTTCAGCGGTTTAATTTAAAAAGAAATTACATTTTCCTTTCTCTCGATTTTACTGCCTTGTTAGTCCTGGTCCTGGGTTCGATTCCCAAGTCGAGCAGTGTTATTAATTTTTTCTATGAAATTCTCAATAGCAACTCGGAGTTTGGAATTGTGCCCAGTTAATGGCAATAGGCCCGCCTCCTATGAATGAACAATTTACATTAGTACACCTCTGCCTAACCCTTCGGGGAATACACGTGATGGTGTTTCTCTCGATTTTCTTTTAGAAACAATAATGAGTCTACAGTAAGCAGTCACAAATTGACAATACAGTAAGATAAGATAAGATAAGATATTCTTTATTTGTATAAACATGGTGTACATACATTGCATGCAAGATATTAAATGGAAATATAAAATGTTCTTTCATGTTTAGCCGTTGGGCGCGGCGTACAAATTGGTTACAACTAAATACGACGACAAAATTATTTCAAAAATTTTCCTCTTTAAAGAAATCCAATATATTATAATATGCTTTTCCAGTTAATAGAACCTTTAATCGTTTTTTAAGATCGTTGATACTTAATGTTCTCCATGATTTAGGTAACTTATTAAAGATAGTCGGAGCCATGCAAAAGATACTTTTACGCATAAGAGTTGTTTTAGCATCGTGTAGACAGAGTTTAGAATTATCACGTCTATTTCTGGGGATAACATCAGATAAGCGCGGAAATAAATTTAAATTTGTTTTAATGAAAATTACCGTTTCCATTATATATAACGAGGGCAATGTCAGTATTTTATATTTTTGAAAATAAGGTCTACAGCTGTCTGACATTTTGAGTCCGAACATTGATCTAATGCACCTTTTTTGAGCCCGAAAAGCAATTTCATTATCCGTACTATTCCCCCAAAAGATAACTCCGTATCTAAGGACTGACTCGACTAAACCGTAGTAGGCAGTAAGCAGTGCATCTGTGTTTATAATCGCTGCCAGTCTTTTCAGAGCGTACGCCGCGCTACTTATTTTTTTACTTAAAACTTCTATTTGTGATTTCCAATTTAATTTATCATCTATTATTAGTCCGAGAAATTTTGTTGTTTCAGCTGTATCAATATTTGTATTTTTGTAATGAATATTTAAATTAAGATTGTCGATTACATGTGTACGTTGACTGAAATGCATTATATTCGTCTTTTCTAAATTAATCATCAAATTATTATTATTTAACCAATTTATAATAGATGTTATGGAATTATTGATGTCATACTCGTATGTATTTTTATCATTACAAGCTATTGTCACAGTGCTATCGTCGGCAAAAAGTGTCATTGGTTGTTCAGTTGCTTTGGGCAAGTCATTTATGTACAAAGTGAACAAAAGCGGTCCTAAAACACTGCCTTGAGGCACTCCATATATGACATGACGTTCCTCTGATCTCGAAACTGTTTCTCGCTTAGTTAATTTGTTAATTTTACTAATTTCTGTCACTTGTCTACGGTTTTGAAGATACGATTTAATTAGTTCTAGAACATTACCTCTTATACCATATGCTTCTATTTTCTCCACAAGAGTATTGTGATGGACGCAATCGAAAGCCTGCGTCATATCGCAGAATATGGTGCACACTGGTTTTCTCTTATCTACATTTATCATGACAGTATGTAAAAACTCGTAAATAGCTAAATTTATACTTTTATTTTTTCGAAATCCCTTTTGTTCATCAGTTAAAATATGACATTTTTCTAAATAAGTATTAATTTCTCTATATATATATTTTTCAAACACTTTAGACAGCACTGGCACCAGTGCAATTGGTCTATAGTTTACCATAAGTTCCTGGCTTTCTTTTTTATGCAACGGCTTAACTATGGATTTCTTTAAGGCAGTTGGAAATTTACCTACACTTATACTAAGGTTAATAATGAAACATAAGTGAACACATATTTCAGATGCAACTGTTTTCAATATTTTTGTGGCGATGCCATCGCAGCCGACACTGTTCGTGTTTTTTAATTTATTTATTATATTAAATATGTCATATGGTGTAGATGGTGCCATAAACATAGACTGCGCTCTGCCAAGAATAAATGACGTCGAGTTAGATCCTGCGCTAGCTGTTTGTTGTATTTTGTCTATAAAATAATTATTGAAAGCACTGGCTATGTCTTTTGGGTGCGTAATGTGTTTATTCTCTAAATTGATACAAGGAATATAATTTTTAGGGACATTAAGTTTTGATTTATTAATTATGCGCCAAGTAGTTCTAGATTTGTTACTTGAGGTTTTAATATTGTAATCATTTTGAGCTTTTTGAGTCAAATTTATAATTCTCCTAAGTATTTTAGCGTAACTTTTAAATTTATCTCTATTTACTTGATTTGGTTTAAGCCTATATTGCCACAAAAGATTCCTTTTATTTTTGCAACACATTTTTATGCCACGTGACACCCAAGAAGGTTTTTTATTTATGTTTATGGTAATTATTTTTTTAGGGAAACATAATTCGTAAAATAATTGAAAAGTTTCGATAAAACTGTTATAGGCTGCATTAGGATCTTCCATTTTGTATATTTCTGAAAATGACAGACTACGTAGACACGTCTTAAATTTTTGTATGTTTTCTTGACTGTAGTCACGTTTAGATTTACGCCAGCATTTAATAGCATAATTTTTTTTTAACCGGACATTTAAGCAGTTGCGCTGTGTGGTCAGATAGCGCGAACTCCAGCACTTCAGTTTTGCAATGTTTATTAAAATTATGCGCAAAATTATCAATGCATGTTTGGCTCGCAACTCGAGTAGGTAGTTTTAATGCTAGTTGAAAGTTGAAATTTAGCAGTATACACTCAAATTCAGAGGAAACTTTGTTTGTTTTTAAAATGTCAATGTTGAAGTCACCGGCTATAACTATATTCTTACATCGTTGTTTTGATAAATATTTCAAAAGTGTTTCAAGTTTATTAAAAAAATCATAGATGTTTTTTGAATGAGGAACTCTGTAAATGCACACTATTAAAATGTTACAGTCAATCAGTTTAACTGCACAACACTCGAATACATTTTGCGAAGACATTTTTGTTACATTAATAAGTTCCCTCGATTGAATACCATGTTTAACGAGGATACATGCACCTCCTCTTCTACTTTCCTTTCTACTATAACACGCAACTAGACCATAATTAGGTAGCTGTAATTGGTGCTCATAGCCCGCCATCATAAAATGCTCCGAAATGCATACAACATCCACGTCAACGTCTCGTTCAGAAAGTTCACTTAAACAGATTGTGAGAGCATCAGACTTATTAATAAGACCAGCTATGTTTTGGTGCAATACAGTTAAATATTTAGTCAAGAAAAAATGTGTCCTTACTCGTCAAATTATTATCTATAGATCTGTCTGATTTGTTATATTTACTGTTATTATATTGAATATCAGTTATTAAATTATGTAGGTCCTTAAATATAACATACAGACTACTATTATTAACCGAGCCCGTTCGTTTATGATACATATTAGAGTTATTATATGATAAGTTTGAATTACTGTCTAAAAGATATACGTGTTCATGTGTCAGGACATCCAAATATAAAAGTTTGTTAAAAGTCTCTACTCTATGGTTAAATAATTTTGCATAGTTTCCATTTTTGTACGTCGGTAAACAAATAATCACATTCGTATGACATATATTTTGCAGAACTTCCCTTATATGAAATATAATTTCAAGATAGTTATTTGTGTTTTTGAAATCCTCCTCTCCTAAAAGAATAACACAAAAATCATTTATGGTAAATTTCATGAGTTTATCTTCTAACCCTTTCAGGAGTTGTTCAGTGTTCCCGTTAGTTATCAAATAGTGACAAAAGTCAAATTCCTTTGCGAAGTTATTTTGTACTATGGATAGTATATTGTTGTTATTATTTGTACTAAGTATGCATAATTTATGCTTATTGATAACTATATCCTTTTCTTTGCACACCCTTGGGGCGATATCATTTTCCAAGTCTTGATTGCTAGTAGAACTCCTTTTTAAATATGTTTCTTTTCTCGGTTTTTCTATACTTGTAGTGTTTACGGGTATGTTAGGTTGTCGAATTGTAGAAGACGTATGTATCTCATTCTCATTATCTTTCTTAGTTTTGCGCGTTGATGTTGGTGGAGTAGAACGACATTCCCCGTAGCCGACCTTCTTATACAATTCTATAATTTTTTGGCATCTCTCCAATTCCCACTTTAAATTTGTATTTTCTGTATTCAAATTATCAATCTCATTGTTGGCAATTAGCAATTCCTCTTGAAGTGATGATAACTTAATTTGTAGGTCCCGTACTTCATAAATTTCGCATGGGTCGGGTAAGCTTTGTATCGTGGTATTAAAGAGTGACGAGTCCGTAGTATTCATAATCGAGACATTATTATAAGAGTTTGTTTTCCGTATTTTCCTCATCGTTATATTACTAGTGCCTTCACTCTCCATTCTTGGTTAATAATGTTTAAATTTATAATCAAAATATTAAAAACGCAAATATAATGTGAATGATGGAATCGTGCAGTTGATAACGAATCAAAACAAGCAATATATCTTGCTGAAAAAAATCCAAAAAGAAAGTCTTGTAGTCGGGATCGATCCTGTCGCGTACAATTGACGGTCACGCACGTTGTGAACAGGGCCAATTCTACGTAATGGATTTATTAGTATTAGTATGACCAGAGATTACAATTATGTAGTAACATTATATCCATAGTCATTAACCGAGTTCCCAGGCGGTGAGGCAACGATATAATTGCTAGCGAAACTTTCGGGTGGGCCGTAGTATGCTTCACTATATTATTGTAAAGAGACACAAACGCTGGAGCTAACGAGTTCTCGAGTGGAGACCGCGTCTAGGCAAACGTAGTGTAGGGAGCCCGCGGTCAGGTGGAGTGACGACTTGCAGAAGGCAGCTGACGCGAACTGCTGGAAGGGCTCTGTGGCGTTCACTACAAGAGGCCTACGTTCAGCTGTGGACGAATATAGGCTGATGATGATGATTATATTATTGTAATTTTTACTATACCAATTGAAGTACAGTCAACAGTACATCACTGTATTCAAAACTGTCAAATTCCCTCCATCGATTTTCAATTTATTCTCCAACTCCAAACAATAGAGTTTATTATCCATTGGGGAAAGACAGTTTGTGGTGACTTGTTGTGCTGCTGTCTTGTATATTTTCTTTCTTATTATCTGTGCGTTCATTATGAGAGGCCTACCATAGGCCTTCGTCTAACAGTGGACAAAGGCCCTGGAAAAGGTAGGTAGGAGTCTTCTTTCTTCATCATCAGAACAACTCTATCTTGGGCTAAGTTTCAAGCGAATTGGTACACAGGGATAATTCAGAAGGTGAAAAATTGCCTTCTGTAGCCTTAGGGATGGAAATTTAAATGGGACTAACTATGAATTATACAATCTATACTAATATTATAAAATAGAAGAGTTTGTTTGTTTGAACGCGCTAATCTCAGGAACTTCTTGTTGGATTTGAAAATTTTTTTTTGTGTTAGATAGACCATTTATCGAGGAAGGTTATAGGCTATATAACATCTCGCTTCGATTAATAGGAGCGGACCAACGCCGGTGAAACCGCAGGCGGGTCGCTAGTATCCAATAAAAAAGAATAATCACTCTAACGTCACCTTAAGACGTAAATTCAGAATGTGAAGGCAATTTCGATCTGGCGGGTGGGACTCGCGGTGGCTTACAGGTCGTCTGGTGTATCTAACCAAAAGACGCAGGTTTGAATCCTGTCGTGGTCGAATTTTTCCATCACTAAAATAACTTTTAATCACTCTGTCAAAAGGTAAGCGTCGACTTGAGAACCTCCTTTTTTGTCAATTAAATAAGGGCCGCAGTTAGGATAACCGAAGTTAGCTAAGCTCGCAGTATCGCCTGCCTTTTAAGCCGAATACTATTTAATAAGAGTTTAAAATACTTTAAGTTTTCTTAGATAACTTTTAGATCAAATAAAACGTTTATTTATACAATATTGTGTGTACGGCATTGCTAGGCCGCGACCCCGTTTCGGTTTTACACATTGTTTTGTATGTGTGTGTAAATATTATCTCTGGTCTATTGCCACAAGTGTGGTGGAGTTGGTCAATTGTATGTATTTGGAATGTCGTCGAGGATAGTTTAAGTACGTTATTTTGTAGTAAAGTAGTAAAAAATTATGCTACGGACTCTAGATTGTACGTATTATAGTCATAAACATAATGGTTCGTTGAACGCGCTAATCTCAGGAACTATGGGTTCGAATTGGAAAATTGTTTTTGTGTTGGGTAGTCCATTTATCGAGGAAGGTTATAGTCTATATAACATCACGCTACGTCTTTTAAGAACGGAGCAGCGCGGGTGGAACCGCGGCCGTGTCGTAATCCATGTGATGTTAGTATTATACAATACTATGGCCCAACAATCGTTAGACCCCTTTAAGAGACTATCCCTAGATTCCCACCCTAATCAAAGGCGCGCGTATGGTAAACACGCACTGCTGGGGCCTTTGTGTGCGAACTCCTCAGGTCAGCCACCCACAGACCCAGACCTGATAACTCTAGCTCGTACCCAACTTCTAATATCTGGACTTAGCAGCTAAATTCGAATGAAACGGCGATTGTGTATTCTCCATATAACAACAACACAGAAAATATAACGTAACTGAATTAATTTGCCTAATTTCTTACGATAACAGTCGCCATTTTGAATTACAAATAGACTATAAAATGTATTCGGTTTCTCCCGCTCTAGAAATCTCTTGAATTAATGAACTTTGAATGAAAACGTTCACGAATTAACAAAGATGAAATATTGTTGTAATGTTTTTTTTATGGATTAAGACGGCAAACGAGCTGACGAGCCACCTGGTGGTAAGTAGTCATCGTCGCCCATGGACACCTACAACATCAGAGCCCCCATTGACTGCAAACTGCCAGAGCCGCAGCAACCGAGGGAAAATGGCTTCTTACGCGCAAAAGTCGAAACACTCACCAAGGTGCTTTACGACAGACTCCGACGTAAGGATGGTCGCCAGCCAGTCAGAACCCAAGAGGTCGTACCACCGAGAAAGTCAGATATTTTCACGCCTCTTACGGGATGCCTATCTGAAAGGCAGTGAGGAACAGTATTCTAACCCGTCCTCACACGGGGCAGATTTCATATTATATTTTTAATGTTCTTGGAATCTTGGGAAATAATACCAGAGCGTTGAGGATGGTTCTCGTTCGTCTTTCTTCGTTCATCTCCGCATTGCCAAATATTTTGCCAAAAACAACATGTAAATTGAAACTACTGGGTAAATTTAACTGGACAAAACTTTCCTTCCGAAAGACAGAGGACATCAATGAATATTTACATACAAATTTGAAGGTACATATTATAATTAATTACAAATGCATAGTCTTCAGATTTTTCCCTATACTTGTGGTAAAGACGGTATTACTTTCCAAATTTCATAGTTCTAGGTCAACGGAAAATACCCCATAAATTTTAATTCCCTTGTGAGTGTCGAAATATAACGTTTTTTACGGCATAAACGGCCGTATATTTTTTTTTACGTTAAGTTTAGAAGTTAAATTTTTTTACAGCTTCAAGGAACTGTAGACCTGCGTATATGGTTTAATTTCAACTCGGTACCTCCACGCGTTCCCGAGATAAATGGTCTTGACAGACAAACGGACGGTCGGACGGACGGACGGACAACAAAGTGATCCTATAAGGGTTCCTTTTGAGATAAGGAACCCTAAAAAGGGTAGTCGGCCATGGAAATCGCGGCAGTCGTCACTACCCGCCATAATAATTATGTCAGACTGAGATAGAGAGAAATCATAATGCGAACAAAATTCTTTGTAAGTATGGAAATGTTCCCGATTGATAGATACTCTAACCCTATTTTTATTTGGCTTATGTTTAACTAACCACCAGATCTAGTCAAATGTTATGGCGAAAAATCACTTTATATAATTGCCAAAAATAGTAAATGAACACCAAAATAATTCCATTCCATTTTAGCGTAAAATTAGAACCAAAAATTTTACAACTTGCAAACCTACTTAAAGTAACCAACTCCAAATTATGATTGTCTAATCCAAAAAAAAAAAAAACAAAATATGTAATTATTTTTGGGGTTTTTTTTTGCATTTTCCAAATCTTACTTCCAAAGTTTACTTGGTTTTTTAGATTTTAATTTAGTTTTTTTTAGGAAAAAAAAAGTAACAAATAAATTCACCAACCAAGTATACATAATTAATAGGTAGAATTCGGCTCTGGTCGCGGTTCTAACCTAACCTAAACTTAATATTTTGGTGACCATTTGTCCATTATTTTGATGATAATTATATTTATCCCCTATATTAAATATCTCTTTGGTTACAAGACTCTTTTGCGTACAAATAACGGAACACAATGCATTCTCTTTCCAAGCTTTAACCCTCCAACGCCACTTCCGTTTGGAACATTATCACCTTCACCTCCACCCTATACTATGTAGGTTAGGTCGTGAACTTACCCGTTTGTTTCAGGGGTTTGTTTTTGTAGCCGTTGCCATGGTAACCGGCCGCCCCGACTAGACCTGAAAAAAGGGAGGTAATTAGTTTTGTATACCTTCGAATAGGAATATATGTTGTTTGGTGAAGATTTATTTATTAATACTACTACTGTAGGGAAGTTAATAATTGTATTGTATAATGTGTATATTTAAATAATAATAGCAGGTGGGTCAATTTATATTTTCCGGAACTTTGTGTTGTAGTGAGAATTTCAGAGGCTTTTATGAGAGATACTCAAGACAGCGACACTCTTCCAAAGACTGCGCAGTACCACCAACAGCATTTTGGAAATGATTGCATCCCGTAATGATTGCTCCATACAGGCACACTGGATGGGCATTGTTACGGGAATGTTATAATTAGTTTAAGGGTATATTATTACATTGCCCAATGACCTTGAGGATTTTTTTATTATTTTAAAATATTCAAAGAAATAAGAAAATATAAACAATACAAATTGTTAATTACGTCATTACAATTTTTTTGGTATAAAATTCATGACTAACTCTTAAGCCGTTAGGGAGAATAAATACAAATTAGGTTAAAAAAGGCCTATTTACTCCAATTATTATCCAAAATTGGAGCAAGCGACACTGCTGACGCATTAGAATTAGATTGTGTTAACTTAGTAACTTAGCGCGGCGCGGCAGTCGTCTCCCCGCACCCAAGCAGTTAGGTCGTTCATAGTTAGTTAATAAGTATATATATGTCTTTCAACTGGTACCAGTAAAGTTTATATATATCACGTGCCGACATTCATTCATTTACCAACCACATCAACCCAGCAACCCCACATATAACATATATTTTTTATATGGCCAACGCACATAAGGATTCTAGAAACTTCTTTAAAGCTAGGCTGTTTTTTTGGATTTGAGCGATGTAATGCCCTTAAGTTGTTTTACTGTTTCTGTGTGTTTTAATACTAACATGTGTAAGATAATCGTTACTAACATATTTTATGGACTCTGTCTGTATTGGTTACATATAACTTCTAAAAGTTATGTGCTCTAACGGCCAGTTTCAACAAATCTGGCGATAAATTTGCTTACATCCTCTTTCTAGTAAGCAAATTTACTGTCTGATTTCATTGAGACTAGCCGTAAATATGTATATTACTGGTAAATTGGCAAATTGAAAACTGATAAATTGACTGCCTCATTAGTCTAGTGGTCCCAAGCGCGACTGCTACGCTAGAGGTCCTGGGTTCGATCTCTAGGTCGATCAAAGTGTTATTGGGTTTTTCTATGAAATTCTCAGTAGCAGCGGAGTTTGGATTTGTGCCCGGTTAATGGCAATAGGCTCGCCCCCTATAACATGGGACGTAAACATACCAGCAAACTGTGGGTCTAGATTAGTACGTCTCTACCTAACCTTTCGGGGAATACAGGCGTGATGGTATGTCTATGTAAATTGGTAATATTTGAAAAAGTAAGTTGAACGCTTTTTCTTTACTGATTTTATACATTTTTTATACAGGTACTTAAGGGTATGCGATTATGTCATTAATTTCTATGGTCATTCTTCATTTTATGTTAAACTCGGTAAAACAAAACCATATCAGAAAGTAATTCAGAATAAATTACAATATAAATCCGTCCCTAAACACAAGAGGTCTTCAAAAAAACTCAAGTACAGCGGTATGGACCCTCTGCTTGTAAATCAACGGAACCCGGGCATAATTGGTGCTTGAGATTTTAATATAGCCTAAAGACCTACGTCCAGTACATCGTACCATCGCATGATTGTTATAAGATCACATCATGCTCGGAATATTTCTTGTATAGACTTCTAATCTGTAATTCTGTGAAGAAACATCTTATATATTTAAATATGTACTATTCAATATGTACATATTTTTTTGTGGAATCTACATACGAGTGAGAGTGACAAAATATGTTTTATTGTAATAAGGCTCAAGCTCAAGGGCCACCTGAACCGCAGCTTATAGACGCCAGCAACACCAGTAGTATGACTAGCGCTTTATCATCTTGAGACCGTTTGTAAAAAACCATTTTAACTTCTTCTTCTTATCGAATCACAGCAAACTCATGGAGAAGGGCAAAAGAAGATAAATAATTAATAGACATTAAGCTAGATAGCGCGTAGCGGAATACTGGGTCATATTCCGCTACTTGCACAGCATTTTCTGTAGCGGCCATTAGGTCTATCTAGGCTACCTGGAAGTCTCTCAACAGACTTCGTACATAGCTTGGCCGGTGCAAAGTTAACATGTCTCGGTGAGGATTTGCCAGTGGCACTAACTTATTGTGTAGGTGTGGTGCAGTGAAAGATATGGCCCGTATGCTTGCATGCCCAGCGTGCCCCGACACTTGCACTCATAACAACCATCATCATCATCATCAGCCTATAGCAGTCCACTGCTGGATATAGGCCTCCCCCAATGTGCGCCATTTCACCCTGTCCTTGGCTTGTCGCATCCAGCTTCCGCCAGCAACCTTTCGCAAATCATCACTCCATCCTGCCGTAGCGTAGGATAAAGACCATATTTACTGCAAATAAAGGAGTTTTGATGTAGCTACATTGCCTTTCAAACGGGAACGGGAGAATATTAATTATTAATGCGGTCAAACTCCAGCAGCGAAGTCCTACCTTCTTAATCCCTTTATTTAAAACAAGTGATCAATATAACAGAATCGATTACATATATATGTAGATCATTATCTACAGTTATTATCAAATAGGTCACTGACGGAACAAGGTATCTACATTATACCAATATGAATAAAACATTCACAAAATGTTATTAAAATAATGGCTGTCCCATTAGTCAAATTCAAATTTAAAGTATTTATTGCAAACTAAGTGTACATAATTGTGGTGGCTGTTTCGTCATTTCAATGAGGAGGTAGATAGAGTAGACTTATGGCCGATTTCTGTATCCTATCTGTCAGTAGATTTGGTTACTAGAGATAGGATTTTGACAGTAGATGTATGGAGCTTATGACAAAATTCTATATCTAGTAAGCAAATCTACTGACAGATAGGGTATAGAAACCGGCCGTAAGGCAAGCGCTCTCCATCGTGGATCGCAGTGTCGGTTAACATCAGGCGAACTGGCGGTCAAGCGTAAGCCTATCACGAATAAAACAAAATACTGTCTCATGATATTCCATACAAAGAATATCATTAGTAAGTTCGATTGCATCTAATGTGCGGAGACCTTTAGCGAGTACTCGTACGAGTACATGGTATAATGAGAACTGTTATCGAAAGTATCATTGCGCTAGCTGCCCTTGTGGGTAGACATTTTTAATTGAGATTTAATAGTGAGTCCAGGCATATCCGTTTTAAGACCTGTCTGCATGATTTGGTGCCTAATGAATTTCTTGGAATGTTTGCTACAGTTACCCAGGGTCTGCACGGAGTCATAATTATTAGAAATTATTTTTTCAGCTCCTTTGACTCTGGTATTGCAGGTGCCAAGTAACTAATAGGGAGCGAGCCTATTGCCATTAACCCGGCACATATCCAAATTCTAGTTGCTACTGAGAATTTCATAGACAAATCCCCTAACACTTTACTCGACCTGGAAATCGAACTCGGGACTTCAAGCGTAGCAGTCGCGCATTAGACCACTAAATTAATGAGGCGGTAAGCTATACTAAAATAAAATAAAATGTATAAATTGTACTTTCTTCCAAAAAAATTCAGCTTAATCTAAAATTTCTAACAAACAAACATTGATAATCGCGCAAAAACCAAGATTTGAACTAAAACGCGAACAATAAATATTAAAAAAAAAAACGAAACAATACAAGTTGCTATAACTTGCGTGACGGAACCCACGGCGTGGCATACTACTTTTTTACCCAAGCCATTGAACTATATTTACCACGACATGAATGCCGTTACCATAACTCTTATCACAATCTAACAAAGTCCATTCCCGCTTGACTTAAGGTCCTTTATTGATTTGTCGAACTCAGCATAAACATTGTTTTATGTACAGTTAACGAAACATTTATGAGAATGGAATAAGGTGGGTTTTGGTATGATTTAGGTGTTGGGAATAAAGTTGCTAAGTTGGCATAAAGTTGTTTTGCTAGAAGTTCAAGGTTTTGCATCGTTTCCGGATGATTACTGTTCGTGGTTGCTAGTGAAGATAATTCACTATTAATTGGTCGTATTTAGCTGATGATGCATTAGAAAGTGAGGGTCATTTTTAGGTGTTTAAAACCTATTACAAGTTTGACCCGTCAAGCAACCAAATGTCTAAGTCAAAATGTTATATTTCAATTAGACCAGTGATACCCAAAGTTGTCTAGATATTGACCCGTAGGGGTCTGCGACGATTCACAAAGGGTCCATTTCAGCGGCAAAAAGATAAGGATCCATAAAATGTAGATGGGTAAAGCTTGCAAAAAAAAAATTAGGTAAGCAGCGGTCTATCCAATACAAATAGTTTGAGGACCTCTGAATTAGATGATTGATTCTCAACCTGGATGATTTAACTCATAGGGGTCTCGTTTAATATTATAGGGGATCGTGAAAATATTCAATAAAATAGAATACCTACCTAAACTATGTTGGTACTGTAATGTTACTGAAAAAGGAACAATTGATTTGGAACCTTTGATAAAGGTCAATTTAGTATAACTATTGTAGTGAGGGGGTTGAAACAGATTTTACTTAACTTTTTGGCTATGTAGATACTAAAAAAGATGAGAAACGATGCATTTTATTTTAATGTTTAACTCGGTTAACGAGCTAACGAGCCACCTGGTGGTAAGTAGTCATCGTCGCCCATGGACACCTGCAACACCAGAGGAGTTGCAGCTGCGTTGCCGACCCTTAAGAATCCCTACGGACTACAGACTGCCAGAGCCGCTGCAACCGAAGGAAACTGGATCTTACGTATAAAAGTCGAAACACACACCAAGGTGCTTTACGACAGACTCCGACGTAAGGGGTGGTCGCCAGCCAGTTAAACCGCAAGAGGTCCTACCACCGAGCAAGTCAGATATTTTCACCTTTTACGGAATGCCTATCTGAAAGGCAGTGAGGAATAGTATTCTAACCCGTCCCCACACGAGGTTTTTTGGACAAAAACGTTAAAATCAGTTCACTATTGGCGTAATACCGCATAACATACGCATAGAAGAAAACACATTAAGAGCTTCCTCCATGACAATTCTCAGAAAATCACAGCAAGTCACAAATCTATCGTGCTTCAAAATAAAAATGTAAGTTTCAAATATTTCGAAGAACGATCGCGATATAAATAACATGCTTCCACTAGTGATGCGAAGTAGTCCGGACGTAGAAGGCGCGGGATCCGATATGCTCCTTCAAGATTAATTTTAAAAATAGAATTCTCTCGTTATGGATTCGCCTATTAAAAATTATAATAATACCGCCAGTATTTCATCGGAGATCATTACGTTCTTATAATGGTTTATCTATTACTTAACTTTTTTAGATATTTTATTCACACTTTAACTTTGTAAGTAGGTATTTAAAGTTAGTTATTGTAACAGTAAGATGTCTAACACCTCAGTCTACCCTTGACTGCGGATTCTGTAAAAGATTCAAAACGTCGGGAATTAATTAATATCAATAATATCGAAGCGGTAGTAGCCATTATGGCTTCGGACTTGCGATCATGTGGTCACCGGTTCGAAACCCATTGCACTACCGACGGGAACCCACTCGTAACTCAAACATTTAGCTTAGCACGGGTTAATAAGATTACTAGTAATGTGACCCACATTTCAAATAAGTTTTTGTTTTAAAAAAAGTACCTAGGTTTATTTCAAGTTTGCTATTCTTTGGTCAAACCCAACGTGTGCAATTTCAAGGATAATATTTACAGATTTATTTAAAGTTGTATTAGATGTATTTAGCATAGTCATGGTTAGTATTTCAGTTTTTACACCTTGCTGGTATCTCTTCGTCAATTATTCATCCTCTTCAATCATCAATGGTCTTATCTTTTTTATGTTGATAGAGGCCTTTTAGACCTAAAGCTTATGAAAATTAATCTATTTTCATTGTTGTCATCTAATAACACTGGTGAAAGTCCTATATTTAGATCTATAATAAACATCTAAGAGTTAAGTTAGAAACTTCAGACTATCTTATTTTTGGATACCAGAAATGCGATGAACGATTACGAATTCAGACTAAACTAAATATAACCCATCCCTGGTCTCAACAACGTTATCCGTGTCGAGATGTCTCTGGAGGCTGCGAGCCGATTTCCTTGCTAAAATAAGACGCGATTCTATCCCCATGAGATATATGACTTTTTAAGCAACTACAAATGGAAAAATAGACGCTTTTCCATTACATTATGGCTTAATAATGCATCTTGTCGTTGGTAATAAGTGGTAAATGAATGTTGGATTATTCTATCATTGTTTTTTGGATTCTGTCTTTATAGCTTCAGCTTTAGAAGCGATTATTGTTTGTTTATTGTGTCTGTCATAGTTTATAGTAGTATTTTCTTAGTAAATAATATTGATACTGATTTTGGATTGTCTGTTTAGACCAACCATTTTATGTAGTTCTAAAACCAATATCGTTGATTAGAACCTGTTTTTTTTTACCAGGTGAGTTGCTGATGCGCCTGGAACCTCAGCAACCGAAAATGGAAATTAGCTAAGTATTACATAAAAATTCGAAATCCACGTAACGTTTACGACAGGCATAAGGGGGGGTCGCTAGTCAGACCTCAAGAGGTCCTACCACCTAGCAATCCTTAAAATTAACTACAATCACAGTCCTTAAATTAACTTGTCGAGAGATGAAACCTGATCAAAACTTATGGTGATTATGGTCTAAAATATTGCAAAATAATATATATACCATCTATAAAAGAAAATTGCCAGAAGAGTAAGATGCGCAGTGTTGCCAGCTTTGCAATAAACTTTCCTTAAATCATCAACAGGAAAACCAGTCACAAGTTCACAACAAACAGATTATTAAAACCACCATCTTTTCTTTTTCATAACAACGCAACGCATTATCGTGAAAGTGACTTTAACATAAATATTCGTGAGCGAGCATGCGCCTGAGTGTGGTAAGGTCACGACGCTACAATTATATTCCACAATGGATTGCGACATTGCTATTATGAACTTCTTTAATTTTGGGAACTTGTATGGGAATCAGAGCAAGGTGCACTTAATTTTTATATTGAGATTGTTTTCTGTAAGTAGTTAAATAATGAGTGAGTGAATGAATGAAAGATGAATGAAGAGGTGTCGTCTAACATGCGATGAATGGAAGAAAAGGAAATGCTGCGCCGACCTCAAAGAAATTGGCACAAGGGCAGGAAGATGTTGATGATGATTTTCTGCAGTTGACTTTTTATTTTCTTGTTGATAGAGTTTGATCCTACCCATCGTTAATTAACATCGGGTGAGATGGTGGTCAAGCAAGGCTATCCGTCCATTAAAAATCACGAGATTCTACCACCACACCAACAAAACCTAGAAAGAAAGGCAATTTTGTGTTCTTAGCCATCCTCCCACAGGCAAAAGCTAAGTAAGAGCTACGCTCCACATTACAAGCTCAGTTTACTACAATCATATATCGAGATCATTATCAAGATCCATAGCAATCAATCCCAGTCTAACAACTATCATTATGTGCAATTCCTCATGCAAATCAACTCAAATTCCATCACGATGCCAAATAATTATACGGACTCTGCGCACATAATTCTATCTCAGTACGACACCGGAGAAATGGAAACGAAGAAATGATTCAATATTTTACCGTAATATTTAAATAAATAACTAAGTTGTGGTCGGAAAAGTGACATGATCTGTAGTATTTTTCAGGCTATAAACGAATGTTGTGCGGCGATATTAATTTTGTAATGGTAACATTCAAATAACATGATCGTTTGAGCGGGCCAAAACAGAAGGATCCGAAGATGACAATGAAGATGATGATTGAAACAATAATTACATATTAGTTCGATACTCATCATTCTAAAAGTAGAATACTAATAGAATATCATACAGACCTAATTATATCAATAAACCACGAAATAAACCATAAATGCCTAGAAAGGCTAGATACTTATGATCTTAGGGGTTATTACCAAAAGATTCTATTCACAATTGGAGCTGCTCGACTGGGGAAGTACCTCCACCTTGCAGAAAATCGTAGCCAAATGAATAACTCCGTGCTATGTTGTGTTCCTAACGGTGAGCAAGGTCGTCAGAGCTCCGCGAGGAAGCGTTGTGTTGGCAGTATGCCCCCACACTGCCAACACAACGCCTTCTCGCCGGTGGTGTGTTGTTACCGCCGCGGTCATGCATGGCAGAATGTCCCAGCCCAACTATTCCCCCTTAATACCATCAGGCGGGTCGTATGCTTGTTTGCCACCTTAGTGGTGTAAAAAAAGATTCAAGTGTCTTATTTAATCGTACTACCAATTTGAATATGAAAGCATCATAACTTTATATTATAACACATGGTGTTCTGTTTTTTTTTTGGAGTGCGGAACGTCTTCACATCTGTACTGGCTTCCCTTGCTCTATGTATAGTCACAGTGATGGGAAAGGTCTGAGGGACTAGAATAATTGCAATCTGATCTAAACAAAGACATAACAAAATTTAGGTATATATAAAATAACATTCATGAAGTCCCGATTTGTCGAAGGCTTATGTCATTTCTATACATTATGTTTCTATTCTTTCATGTAGCAGTATATACCTTCATGAAACAATAAAGTAAAGGGAGTATTCAATCTAAATCTAAGGATTATGAATATCACATAGTCTCATGCAGTTACCTGTCACAGGTATCAAGATATTACATCAAAAACAAATCCATTTTACAATAAATCTTGATTTAACGCCTGGATTTCTGTCTATCTCGTAAGCCGAGGCAATCCAATCACTCCGCAAGAGGCAGATATTCGGGAAATGGCGACGATACCCGACGATTCAATTTCCGTATTGTGATGTCAACCGAATATGAATATATTAGATGTCAGACCTACAGGCGTGAGTTTTAGGACATACCTTACCGTTTAGATTGATATATCTAACCGGTACGGTAAATATTTCAGTAAGGATAAGCCTAAATATAACTAAATAAACTTTCAAATCAATTATGAACGCATATGATAGAGCCATTATCGCTTGATAAAGTTCAGTAGGAGGAAAAAGCTGTATTAGTTACACAGATAAAACCAAAGGTCTATGATTTAAAGAAGAAAAGTAACGCTAGTAAATACTGAATTTGATACTTTATGATTTTGATCAGAATTTCCTGGAAAAGTGCGACAGACAATTTAATCAAAGTATTACTCTTATAATATCTATGTATTTTATTCAATGTTCCTATTGTATTGTGTCTTGTCCGGTTTGTCCCTCACAGTTTAATATAAAGACCTAATGGAATATTTAGAGATTGTCTAGTCTGTAATAATTTTCTCTTCAATTTCCTTTTGTGACATTCCTAGCAATAGCTACAATAACTGCCGTTAACTATTGTATTGTAACAAATATTTTAATACTATTGTCCAATTATTACTATCTTGTATTTTAAACTGCACTGTCCAACTTTTTGCACTGTCCAACTGCTTGAGTCAGAAAATATAAAACTCCGCTCAGAAATGAACGAGCTTACACGTCGCATAAAAACTTTAGAAAAAACATCTAGAAGGGCGATTATCGAAATTCAGTCGGTGCCAGAAAAAAAAACCGAAAATCTAGTCACAATTTTCAAGAATTTATGCAACGAATTAAAAGTATCTATAGCTAAAACCGATGTAGTAGCTATTCGCAGAGTTGCCAAGATCAACATTGACTCCGATCGTCCACGAAATATACTAGACCCATTACATTCCGAGCGACAGCGTGACGTACTTATTTCAGCCCTTAGGCAGTACAACAAAAATGTTTATGTACTGTAACGTAGTACGTTACCATTTAAAATAAATACCTTATAAACCTAACTAATAAAACCTACTTACTAAACCTAATTTATTCTAAGTAAAAAACTAACTTAATTAAATACTCACCTAAATAATGTTAATAAAAATAATTAAATACTAAAGCCTAAAATTTTAAACATAAATGGAATCTAAATAAATATTATATAAAAAATTCATAATTTGGTACGGAACCGTAAACTATTCAACTCACGCGCAATTCATATCGCGAACCCTAACGAGCATTCTAGTCGATCGAGTTTTTTGTATTAACTGACGACGTCGACCGTTCCTTGAACTCGGCACGGACAGAGCGACAATTGCAGCGGAAGCCTCCACACGTCCGTCCTCTTAGGCATCGACCGCTTGGCATATCCATAAATAAATTGAAATAAGTAGTGATTCTTTTAAATACTTTTTGTGAAAAGTGCCTTGGACCCGCTGGGGTGAGTTGAACATAATTTTAACCAGTGATTATGTGGCTAGCTCCTTGTAAATGCGATCTAAGTTCGTTGTGCCGCTGCCGTTATCGCTAATTTAAATTCTCTTAGGTATAAACTCATATACTGGTCTTATTTCGCGGTACGGTTGGCACAGCGGGCTTAAATATCTGACAAAGCCTAACTCTGGGGCTCTGCGGTTCCAGGTTCAGTGTACACCTTCAATCATACCTGCGCCTACGGCTAAAGACGACCGATTTAATTGGTTGTGGGTCACCTACGCACGTCGGACTTCAGGCGATTCAGCACAAGTTACCTATCTTCTACAAGAAGACCGCAGGGCGTGGCTGGTCGTCCCTGCCGCTGTTCGCAAATTCAATAAGGCCAGTGTAACTGTACATACAGTAGACCTATCGCAAGTGTTCCCGGCGGGGTTGTATCGGTGGAGGGAAAGTCATTAAAATATTATATAATTGGACCCACTCTGTACTTATTTCCTACCCACTACCTGTGTCGCCCCTAAAACGCCACAGTGGCGCCCTTCTTACGTGGTTTATTTTCTCCTCCTTTACAATCTTTTGCTGGGAATACTTTTTTAATAATTTTTTTAAGCATTGCGGTGAGCGGCGACTTGTGTGTGAGCGATAAGTGACCTGCAGAACTGGTACGTACTTATTTCATTTTCACTGTGCTGTACATTGATGATTACTACTTCAATTAATTTACCTTGGTGTGTATTCCATTAATTAAATCAAAATCTTTAAATTCGATTAAGCATTACTATTAAACACATTGTAAAATCTATATTTTAACATTGTAATTATCTACCCTCAAATTTTTTTTATTGCATATTCTATGGAATACGTATCAGTTCTTGATTAATTTTGTTGCAATTAGTTATTGGCTTATTAATTCAGTATTTATTCTTTTTTTTTTTTTTTGTTTATCACCTATCGTACGTAGTATATTTTTTTTCTTTGTAAAGATCTGCATAGTGAGCTGAGCTTCATTTTCTACAGGTGGTAAAACTAGACCATAGCTACCTATTGTTTTTCTTTGTGTTATATATTTATTTTCTTTTATTTTGAGTTGCATTTTTTTTATTTATGTGTTCGTGCTAAAAAAAAAAAAAAAAAGTTGATTTTGCACCTGACAATTTTGATTTGTGTTGTATCAAACATAATGGCAACTCACCCCTTCAACTCCATTAAGTACTTTTTGCTAAATAAAAACGAGCTTGAGTATGAAGTTCTAATTCGTGGCGAAGAACCTGCATCTACCGTCATCGAACTTAAAAAACAAATTGCTAAAATTGTACCATCAATACCTAGCGCTGATATTTTAGAGTCTGGCTTAGACGCTGTAGAGGATTTGGCTGCTGCTTCCGCTTCTGTTGACGAGCTGTTAACGCGCGTTAAAGCCTTAGAAGAAAAATTTGATCTAAGTCCTTTTGAGCGTGCACGTGCTTTGGCTTCGCATTTATACTACCGGCTTAAACGCATCAATGCTTCTGAACCGCGAATTGCTACGTCTTTTAAAACGGTTAGTAGTCAGTTTACGAGCCTTTACAGTAAATTGAGAACTTTTAAAAATGCCTTACCTGAATATAATTCTCAAAACACTACACAGAATATTGTTGTTAATTGCGACCATTCATTAGATTCTAAACCTCCAAAATTTGATGGCAATAGCTGTGTGCGTTTATTCCTCCAAAAATTGCATGAATATACAGCTACTAAAAACTTAACTAAACAAAAATTATTAAACAATGCTTCACAATTTTTCACGGGCAATGCTTTGAATTGGTTTCGAAGTTCTAAAGATTCTTTTTCATCATGGGATCAGCTTGAGAAGCAATTGATTGAAGATTTCACCTTGTACGATCATGATTTCAGATTACTTAAAGAAATTAACAACCGCACTCAGGGGGAATCAGAGAATATTGTCATTTATCTATCAATAATGTCACAACTTTTCTCAAGACTCATTGATCCTATACCTGAGAAAGATCAATTGAAGATTTTACTCCACAATATTCGACCGTGCTACGCTAATGTTTTAGCATCAAATCCCTCTGGAATTGAATCAATTTCGTCTCTTAGCTCCCTTTGTCGAAATTATGAGAAAATTATCTGTCTGACTTCTCAATTCCATGAACCTCCTAAGGTCACGGAAAGCACTGTTGCTCCTGATTTGGCTTTTAAGCAACCCGAGTGTAGCAAAAACAAATTTAATAAAAAAGAATACGGTTATTATAATAAATACAACTCTAACTACAGATATTATAATAAACAAAATAATTATCCTAAACATTTTGAATCAAACAACAATAAATCAAATTTTAATTCTAAAAATAATAATCAAACCAAATCACATTCAGAGAATGTTGCGTCTATTAAATCTAATAACAGACAGTCCTTCTGTCCTCGCTGCCGTACAAACGACCACTCGCTTCACGAGTGCGCTCAAGATCGCTACCCGATCTGTTTCAAATGCGGAAAGAAAAACGTTAAATACCCTGAATGCCCTAATTGTCAAACTAAATTATCAAAAAACTAAATTCCGATGATAATTGCTGCATTAAGAATGACAAATTTAATAGTGATGATTGGAATGATTGGCTAAACACAATTAAAGTTTATTTTTCCAGTTATTCTATTGCTGCAATTATCAACAATAAACCTACTAATGATTTACGACCGTATGCGGCTATTAGTGTTCGTGGTGACAAATTGTTTGGTTTGTTAGACTCAGGATCTGCTGTATCAATACTAGGTAACAACTTCCATCAACATTTTATCCGTGCCGGTTTTGTTCTTCATGAATGTGAAAAATCACTTAACTTCACTGCGGCTGGTGGCCAAATTTTATCTACCTCTGGTTACATTGAACTACCAGTTTGTTTTGAGAATCAACTACATATTTTAAAACTATATGTCATACCAGCTATACAGTCAACTTTGATACTAGGAATCGATTTTTGGACCTTATTCAATCTTTTCCCTAAGTTTATTAAATCAATTTCCTTTTCTAATGACACAAAATTCGTAATCTCAGCCCTAACTGAGCATGCCAAGATGATCCATTCTTATGATGAGTTAACTAGTCATCAACGTACTGCTGCTGACAATATTATACACCAGTTTGAGGACATTTCTTCACAACGACACGGTCTAGGTCGCACTTCCCTGGTTGTCCACCGTATCGATACTGGCGATTCCCTACCTGTGAGACAACGTTACTACAGAATGTCTCCCGAGAAAATTCGCATTCTAAGCTCGGAGATCGATAAAATGTTGGAACTGGGTGTGATTGAGGCGTGTGAAAGTCCTTGGTCTTCTCCAGCTCTTTTAATTAAAAAGAAAGATGGCTCCTTGCGTTTTTGTCTGGACAGTCGTAAATTAAATTCACTAACCAAAAAGGATGCATACAAATTGCCCTATATTTCTGCAATATTGGACAATCTGAAAAATGCCAAATATCTGTCTAGTATTGATTTGTCGAAGGCATTCTGGCAGATACCCATTGCTGAAGAGGATCGTGACAAGACTGCTTTCTACATTCCAACTCGCGGAACGTACAGATTTGTTACGATGCCCTTCGGATTGACCAACGCACCGGCTACACAACAACGTCTTGTCGATAACCTTTTCTACGGACCGGAATTTGAAAATTCGGTGTTTGTCTTCGTCGATGACATCGTAATCGCTACATCCGATTTTGAGACTCACATAAGCATGCTTCTCAAGGTTCAACAGAAACTGAAAATGGCAAATCTTACCATAAACCTTGAAAAGTCGTCATTCTTTCGTAGTGAACTAAAATATCTAGGATATGTCGTTAACTCTAAGGGTCTACAGGTTGATCCATCTAAAGTGGATGCAATTTTGAACTTCCCTATTCCATCTAATAAAAAAGACGTTAAGCGATTTCTTGGCACTGCTTCGTGGTACCGTCGTTTTGTACCTAATTTCAGTACTATTGCTGCACCTTTAAATAAACTGACTTCCACTACCAAGAAGTCTGGTGGTTTCATCTGTAGCCTTAGCACGAACAACTTGCGAAAAAGTATTCGTATCGTCACGATAGAGGCGCTGGTCCATATCTCATACAAATTGGTCTCCATGACGATACGAATACTTTTTCGCAAGTTGTTCGTGCTAAGGCTACTGAACAGTAGCCTTAGCATCGTCATGGAGACCAATTTGTATGAGATTTGGACCAGCGCTTTTATCGTGACGATACGAATACTTTTTCGCAAGTTGTTCGTGCTAAGGCTACCGGACTAACGAGGCACAGGAATCGTTTACTAAACTTAGGGAATGTTTAATATCTGCGCCTATTCTGACTTGTCCTGACTTCGATAAGCCTTTCGAAGTACACACAGACGCTAGCGACTATGGTGTTGGCGCTATGCTGACTCAAACTACTGATGGCGTCGAGCACCCGATTGCCTACATGAGCAAAGCTTTATCCGCTCAAGAAAGAAACTACAGCATCACTGAACGGGAAGCTTTAGCTGTATTGGTTGCTCTTGAACACTGGCGGTGTTATTTAGATAATGGACAAAAATTTATCGTCTACACAGATCATTCTGCACTAAAATGGTTCATTCATCTAAATAATCCAACCGGTCGTTTGGCTCGATGGGGTGTTCGTCTCTCTGCTTTTAATTTCGAGATAAAACATCGCAGAGGTGCTGATAACGTTATTCCGGATGCTCTGTCGCGTGCTTGCCCTATCTCTGCTATAGATCTTATTTCGTATGATCCCGAATCAACGGCTGACGATTGGTATCGGAATATCTATAATGGATGCCAAAATAATCCTACTTCCTTTCCCAACTTCATGGTTAAAAATAAACGTCTTTATCGTTTTATGAAGTCTAAATGCTCTCTGCAACACGACTTTCAATGGAAAGAAGTGATTCCATCTGAGGCTAGACTAGATGTGGTCACTCAAAACCATGCTACACCTACTGCTGGTCATTTCGGTGTAATGAAAACATACAGGCGCCTCGCCTTGAATTTCTATTGGCCTGGTATGTATTCAGATGTCGTAAAAGCGGTAACTTCTTGCGACACCTGTATTGCTTTCAAACACCAAAACCATTCCCCTCTAGGTGAAATGGGAGATCCTAAAATATGTACTAGACCTTTCCAAGTAATCAGCGTTGACCTTGTTGGACCTCTGCCGCCAACCAGGAAACAAAACTGTTATATTCTTGTAGTGACTTGTTGCTTCAGTAAGTACTGCTTACTGTTTCCATTAAGGCGTGCTACCGCCGAAGTGGTAACCAGGATCCTAGAGGAGAATGTTTTGTTAGTACATGGAATACCATCTACCATAATCACGGACAATGGCAAACAATTTATTAGTGCAACCTTAAAACAAATGCTATCTAAACACAAAGTACCTAATTTGCATTTTACTCCCAAATATAGTCCTCACGTCAATACTGTTGAGAGATATAACAAAACTATTATAACAGCGATTTCCACGTTCATCACTAACGATCAACGTGTTTGGGACCTATTGGTACCAAAAGTACAATTTGCTTTAAATTGTTCTGTAAATGAGGTTACAGGCTACTCACCTTCATTTCTTGTACACGGACGTGAGTTAATTACTTGCGGCTCTCGGTACTCTGATGCTGAATTCGATGATGAGGTTATCTACCAGCCTCGTGATCATTACGCTGAAAATCTAGGTGTCCTATCTAGCGTCTTTGATAAAGTGCAGTTGGCATTACTTCATGCACATGATAAAAACCGCACTTCGTATAATTTGCGCAGAAGAACTGCTGAGTTCAATGTGGGCGATACAGTGTGGAAAAGGACATTTTATCAAAGCGACAAGAATAAACATTTTAATAAAAAACTAGCACCAAAATTTACTAAATGTAAGGTTATAGGTAAAAAATCTCCTTTGGTATACGAGCTTACCGACATTAACGGTAAACCTCTGGGCTGTTGGCATATCAAAGATTTAAAATTAATAAATTATAAAGATTAGTACTTCTGCTATAATTTCAATTCTTAACCATCTCGCTATCTTTCGGAGAGTACTTTTGTCATTTTTCATAAAGTACTCCGTGTTTGAGTGATACTTTTATTCTATAGTATCAACTCAATTTCTTTTAGGTTGTATGAACGTTAGTATGGATGTGGATGTATGAACAGTATTCGATAGATAGCTTTTAGTCGGATTTTGTCCTAGTAGCAAAATCCTTCGCTTTTTCGGCGGGGTACTGTAACGTAGTACGTTACCATTTAAAATAAATACCTTATAAACCTAACTAATAAAACCTACTTACTAAACCTAATTTATTCTAAGTAAAAAACTAACTTAATTAAATACTCACCTAAATAATGTTAATAAAAATAATTAAATACTAAAGCCTAAAATTTTAAACATAAATGGAATCTAAATAAATATTATATAAAAAATTCATAATTTGGTACGGAACCGTAAACTATTCAACTCACGCGCAATTCATATCGCGAACCCTAACGAGCATTCTAGTCGATCGAGTTTTTTGTATTAACTGACGACGTCGACCGTTCCTTGAACTCGGCACGGACAGAGCGACAATTGCAGCGGAAGCCTCCACACGTCCGTCCTCTTAGGCATCGACCGCTTGGCATATCCATAAATAAATTGAAATAAGTAGTGATTCTTTTAAATACTTTTTGTGAAAAGTGCCTTGGACCCGCTGGGGTGAGTTGAACATAATTTTAACCAGTGATTATGTGGCTAGCTCCTTGTAAATGCGATCTAAGTTCGTTGTGCCGCTGCCGTTATCGCTAATTTAAATTCTCTTAGGTATAAACTCATATACTGGTCTTATTACGCGGTACGGTTGGCACAGCGGGCTTAAATATCTGACAAAGCCTAACTCTGGGGCTCTGCGGTTCCAGGTTCAGTGTACACCTTCAATCATACCTGCGCCTACGGCTAAAGACGACCGATTTAATTGGTTGTGGGTCACCTACGCACGTCGGACTTCAGGCGATTCAGCACAAGTTACCTATCTTCTACAAGAAGACCGCAGGGCGTGGCTGGTCGTCCCTGCCGCTGTTCGCAAATTCAATAAGGCCAGTGTAACTGTACATACAGTAGACCTATCGCAAGTGTTCCCGGCGGGGTTGTATCGGTGGAGGGAAAGTCATTAAAATATTATATAATTGGACCCACTCTGTACTTATTTCCTACCCACTACCTGTGTCGCCCCTAAAACGCCACAGTACATGTTTTGACTGTTACCTGTTGTAATTGCCTTATGAAATAAATAAATAAAATAAATAAACATTGCTCACAAAGTTTTCCTCCAGTATCGAGGTTTCGTTTACCAATAAAATAACTCACATTAGACCCAAAACAACTATCTATGATAACTATCGAACCGCGACCTGTAGCAGCTGATTGCTCGACTAATACGCAAACAAATTGTCAGTTGGCAGTAGTGTGAATCATACAACTAAAGACAAATGAAATATTAGTAATTGAAGTGTCAATTATTCAATTAGAACTCACTAACATGCAGCTGTGGTATGACTAGACAAGGCAGTCAAATCAAGATATGAATCAGTACAGTTCAAATACAAATGGTTATTATACGACATCCAAATATGCGGTACGGTTTCGTTACATGTTAGATTTTATGAAGATAAAATAAGAATCAGACCTCCTTCAATCTGAGACGGGTCTTGTTTCCAGTTGTGTGACAGTATACAAATGATGAATGATGAAAAAGTTCAAGTAGCTGTTTGAAGTAGATGATAGTACCAATGATTAGCATAACTGAGGACCTAAGATTGCAGTCTTCCAAAGATCAATAATTGAGAAAGAAACATACACATAGACATAAATAACATTAACACGTTTCAGGTGCCAGGAAATGAGTATATAATCATAAAATCCTACTTTCTCCTCGTTGCAAACTGTCAATGTTTCTAAACACTGCATTTCCTTTGCTAAGTATAGACCAACAGAGCACATTCCACACCGTACCACAAATAGAACTTTACTTACTATACCTCAAGCAACACGTTCCACCGAAATGATGTGTACCTTATACATTGCTGACTTTCCATTATCTTTTGAAGTGCGGGCTCTGTTTGTACGGGTAATGCATTCCGAATTGGATTTAGATTGGGTTTGTGCAGTTTTGGAGGATGACGGAGCTAAAATTGTGATAGGATTTTATGCTTCACTGTTCTTTGACTTTGGTGTGTAATTTTGTAAGGTTGTTCTTATGATATTAGAATAAGAAAATTTGTATGAAAGAGTTCATATTTATTTAATGAAAAGATTTTGTGGTGGAGTACAACATTATTGAAAAAAATGTAAGGCAGACAAATATTTTATTTAGTTTCGGTCTGTGTCCGAATTCCGAGCTTGAAAGTTATATCTGTAACCTACTGTGAGATAGGAGTAAACGTTAAAAAAACGTAAAACTGCCTACCCCTGTGGGAGAAAGGCGTGAGTGTATGTATGTATGTATGAATTTTCGATTCGCGACAATCGACTTATAACACTAAGAATTCGATTGTAATCGATAAGATTTATTACAACCTTTTACGGACACAGGCATGTCTGATGGTATGTTGTGTTACATGAGTACATAAAACACTCTGATTACAAGTGCATTTCAAGACTTTATAGCTTAGTCCATCAGTTTGATGTCCATGCATTACTTTATCTTAGTAATCCCACTGGCGATCAAGGTTTATTTATAAAGGATCTGTTTGTATTTGACTGTGCTCACATCTGCAGCATGACTCAGATCATTAGAAATACATTTACTATCTACTATTATGGAATCTTTATTAATTGTATTACTACGAATTAGTCATTTAAAATTGGGTACACAAACTATTACCTCACTATCTGAGCCTTTCTATTCGTAACTAGGGATGCCACGGTCCGCAGCCAAACTTACTATTACATGGGATCTAAACATACCACCGAATTGTGAAAGATAATTACACTTCTGCCAGACCTTTCGGCGACACAAAGGTACTACCGTTATCCTTACTAATATTATAAACGCGAAAGTTTGTATGTATGGATGTTTGTTACTCTTTCACGCCAAAACGGCTGAACGGATCTGGAAAAAAATTGGCACAGAGAAAAATATAGTCTGGAATAACACATAGGCTACTTTTTATCCAGGTCGGACCCAATTCTGAAGTCCACGCAGACAAAGACGCGGGCAGAAGCTAGTATTATATAAATTATTTAACATACATAACATACCATCACGCCTGTATTCCCCGAAGGGTTAGGCAAAGGCGCACTAATGTATGGTATTTTTAAGTCCCAAATAATAGTGGGCGAGCCTATTGTCATTAACCGCGCACAAATCCAGACTCCGAGCTGCTACTGAGAATTTCATAAAAGGCTCAATAACACTGCTCGACCTGAGGATCAAACCCAGGACCTCTGGCGTAGCAGTCGCGCTTGGGAACACTAGTTTAATGATGATGCCATATATGTATATTATTTGATGTTAAAAGCACTTGGCTTTAAAAAAAAATCAAGCGGATTGTTTTTATTCCATTGGATTTTTATTTTGCGTGTCTTATTCTGAGTTTCTTTACACGTTTTAGTTTGTACATCAACAACAATAAATTATGGTAGAATTTAATTATATTTATATAATTAAATTTTTATTTATTATAATTAGTTCTCGACGTCATGGTCATTGACGGTGTGTTGACCGAGTGAAACCGGGCAGAGGTGCGTGATTATAGTGCGTCGACGTGTGTTTGATCATCGGTTTTGTTAAAATTAGATTTTTGCAAAAAAATATAGCTCTCTTATAGGTGTCATTATAGTTATAGTTTGTAAGGTCTAATAAAGAAAAAAAAGCAAAATGACATATTATCAAGTTCTGAGGAAAAAAATAAGACTTTAGTACGAAGTTAACAGAGCCGGAACAAGCTTAAAGGCACAGTAGGCAACTGCCTATGTATAGTATACAGGCTTCATAAACAGGAGCCTTGCAGCTGAAAGAAAAATAAATTGTACGAATAAGAAAGCTGTGTTGATCACGTGAATATAATAATTATACACTTTATAATGCATACACTCCCGCTTTTTCCCATCAGAAATAAGGAGAAACAGTCCGTCCCTTGCTACGGAAAGATAGAAAGAAAAACCGTTTATTTAGTAAACCACATTCTAATGACAAATATTTGAAAAAGAAGAAATACAGAAACAAAATGTAGCTTTTAAATAAATAAATAGCAAACAGAAAGAAATGTATGTACGTGTCTGTCTCATGATGGTGCCAAATGGGTCTCCAAATCAGCATCGTCTCAAGCACAGTTCATGGTATTATGACGTGTTAACGCCATCATTTTTAGGTTGTAAGAAAGAGATGAGGCTAATCCTACTAATATTTTTATTATTTGAAGCGGCGGCTAATGGCTGGGGCGTCGGACTACCGACGTGAACCCACACGTAACACAAGAATTTAGCTTAGCACGATGGGTTAACAAGAATACTAGCAAAGTGCGCCCCACATTGCTAGTAAGCTTTAAAAAAAATATTATCTTACTAATATTTTAAATGTGAAAGTTTGTGAGGATCAGTCACGTCAGAACGGCTGAACGGATCTGAATGAAATGTAGTACATATTATAGTCTGAAATAACATTATATTATTCTACTTCTAAAGACCACGCAGACGAAGCCGCAGGCTAGTGATAAATAAAACCATGCTGCTTTTTCCTTATACGTTTAGCGTAATAATGCCTGTATCTGTGAATCAAGCTCCACCAATATAAAATAAAATGGCTGATTGTATTATGGAGCTCGTAAATATAAGTTCTTAAAAATTCCTTGCTCGGCATAAGAATTCCTATTACTGACCGTTTCTGGCGCCGCACTGGGAATGTCTTTTTTATTCCCACCGATGTTAATTGTGTTGAAAATCGCTTGCTTTGTGAATGGTATTCAAGGTATTATCAGTTATTTTCAGGTATTTCCAGAAATTATTATGTACTCGTATTAATTACTTTAGAAATAAATCTTATTAATAAATATGTAGTATATGTTATTGACTTAAGTCGCCTTATTAGTGTAGTGTTACCAAGAGCGACTGCTGCGGTTTTTCTATGAAATTCTCAGTAGCAAAGCGGTTATTGGCAGTAGGTTCGTCCTATTACATGTTACATAGGACTATGGGACCTAAGCATACCGGCGAACTGTGGGTGTACATGAGTACGCCTCTGCCTAATCCTTCGGGGAATACAAGCGTGATGGTATATATTATGTTTTTGTATCTATAAATATAAATTAAGCCTTATTAATATTGTTAAGGCTTGAGTTTGAGTACCTGATGTTAAGCGCCGACGCGGTCAATAAAACCGAATCGTTTACATAAAGAACACTTATGACCATTGATGTTAATATTACAGCGTCTAGGAAAAGACGTACATTGCGTAACACACTCGTAAGACGATAATTTACCTACTAGTACCAAGTTTCTCTCGGTCGTCACTCAGAGACTGACAATTATTTAAAGTATACACCGTGACGTCGCGAACACTCCACAAATCATGTCCAAGTTTTTATTGCATGTTAGGATTTGTTCACACTCCGGCTCTAACAGGCGCTGTTATCCTAGTGACTAGGGCAAGGGTGGACAAACTTTTTAGACAAAGAGCCGGAATAATATCAATTTTTCGGAAGCTCAGAGCCGCAGTTTTCTGTTTCAGATTTTAAGCTATTGCATAAGCTTCTATCGCGGGCCTTGAGCGTGGGGACCGAATCCAGAAATTCCGTAACGAAAAAAACCTAACACGTTTGTCTCTTTAGTTCAGCAACCCGCCTTTAGGTGGCATTGGTTGTATTACATAAGTTGATAAAAACCAATGCCACCTAAAGGCGGGTTGCCGAACTAAAGAGAAACACGCTTGTCTCTTTAGTTCAGCAACCCGCCTTTAGGTGGCATTGGTTGTATTACATAAGTTGATAAAAAACGCTATGCAATAGCTTTACCGCGGCAGTCCCCGAGTGCCACACGTATATTTTTTTCACTGTATACCAAATCTTGACATTGAAATTCATAATATAAACAGGACTTCCAATCAGGAGGTCGTGGGATTTAATCCTGGCTTTTAGCTCTTTTGAAGAGCCGATCAGTTTGCCGATCCATGGACTAGGGTAACAGCGCTAATCAGAGCAGTGCGTCATTCACAGACTGCATGACTTTAACTTGGGAAACTGCGTTATCTACCGCTGCTAATCAGCCGCTGACTGGGGTCGGAAAAAGATTTGCAGGATATCTTATCAAGCTTACACATCAAGCTATATTTTCCAATTTAAGCTGACTCCGCATTGTGTAGGCTTTTTGTACAAGAAGAGGTCAGCTTATAATAGAAATGTATTGGTAGCTGGATGTCTAGCCGTGCATATCTTTCCGTGTGAACACTCCACTTAAAATATTAGTGCTAAGTTAGGAGTGTGCGTTGTGTGACTATTAATGCCGTTAGTGAAAGGGTTAAATTCAGATGATTCACGTGCACTCTTAGCGCAGAAGCCGATTATTGCTAGGACCCATCTTTAACTTAAATTATGGCTTCATTAGGGTTACAGCGCATAGGCTCGCTGTGAACAATTGCGCTATGAGTGATAATGTAAAACTAGCCTTATATCTTATAATCTATTGTGATTTAAGTAACAGCTAATAACTTGATTGTTTTTGCTGTAAGATGTTATGAATGCTTAATTGTATTTTGTAACTTATTAGCAATTCTTATGAGACTTAAATGTTGTTATTAGAGCTAGGAAAATTTACTAGCTATGACAGTTTATCGGCTTTTTCATTGTACTTACCTACAAGTACAATGAAAAAGAATAATAAACCTATGCGAACATACATTACATTTAAATACAAAATATTTTCTTTTTGTGATTTTTTTGCATTTTCCATGCTAAGATTATTAAGTTATTTTTTAGTAAAGGAAAAAGTTCAATCGCGGGCAGGATTCGAACCTGCGTCTTCTGGTTTGATATACCAGACGCTCTGACCTCTAAGCCACCGCGAACCCTACCCACATGATTGAAATTTTGCCTTCACATTCTGAATTTACGTCATAAAGTGACGTTGGTGATGAGAGGCAACTTACCTTACTTCTCAACCGACACGACTTACTTTACAGTTAGTTCAGTGTCGTACGATGCCACCTTACTTTTTAACCATCTTTTTGTGATTTTTTTGCATTTTCCATGCTAAGATTATTAAGTTATTTTTTAGTAAAGGAAAATATTTTTATTATATTTTTTTAGTAGGTAAATCTGGTATATCAAACCAGAAGACGCAGGTTCGAATCCTGCCCGCGATTGAACTTTTTCCTTTACTAAAAAATAACAAAATATTTTGTTTAGTAATCGATGTCTTTCTCGTGACTACAACTACGCTGAATCGCTGATCAACCGATCTACCGCGGTTAGTCTGCAGATGAGTGAACATTCTTAACACATAGAGCACTGCCACAAATCCCATGGTCGTGAAGAAGTATAGGCCAAGGATAAGTAAGTAGGCATCGCTACCCATGGACACCAGCAACACCAAAGGAGTTGTTGATGCGTTGCCGAACCTTAAAAGCCCCTACGGATTGCAGACTGTCAGAGTGCTGAGGCTCTAACAGTCTGCAAACCGAGAGGGAACTGGCTCTCGCGCGGAAACGTCGAAATAAGTACTTATATCAAGGTGCTTTACGTCAGACTCCGACGTAAGGGTGGTCGCCAGCCAGTCAGACCCTAAGAGAAATTTAAAGCCTATATTTTCATAGCGGGAATACAGGTATTCATAGCAGGTATTCCCTGAAGGGTTAGGCAGTGGCATACTATTGAACACCCACATTTGGCCGGTATGTTTAATACCCGTGTAATGGGGGGCGAGTCCTTAATCGGGCACAAATCCGAGCTGCTACTGAGAATAACATAGCAAAGCCCAATAACACTGCCTGGCAATCGAGCCCAGGACTTCTAGCGTAGCAGTAGGAAATCATTAAAATATCTTGATTACAGTAAAAGGAGAACAATGTACCGATATCTCGCATAGTATTGGAAGTTCACGCACCACATACCATGAATATTGCCACGCTGAATATTCGATGAACTAGCTCTTTCATTAACCTAGATTATAGCCAGATTGCTTTATCGCACGATGAAGGATTGAACCTAGATTTTGAATAACTACGTAAGCCTCTATTATGATGGCTATGTTATGAACTGCATCAGCCTGTTATTATTACCTACCCTAATTACTAACTACTAGTTCTTAAGTTATTTTGTTTATACTAACACTATGAACTCATGTTTGAAATAAAGAATTTAAATTTGACCTAGGCACGATGCTACGCTAGATATTCGATCCCCAGGTCGAGCAAAATGTTATAAAATTCTTAGCAGCAGCTCGGAGTTTGGATTTGTGTCCAGCCCCTTATTACATAGGATTCAACATACCAGCAAACTGTGGGTGTACATCTCTATTTTTATGGTCAATTTAAATAATATCAATACAACGTGATGGAATCCGTAAAAAAGTGTAGTTTTGTTTCTACGAGTATAACTAATCTTCGAGTAAGAAATCAGTACGTTGTCAGTAGTTTGAACATCTCAAAAATATTATATGCTATGGTATTTATTTATAACCAGAAATATCTCAAAGTCCTCAGTATGCCAACCCCAGCGCTCGCCAAGTCACCACACTATGTCACCGCGTCGAATCCCACCGCTTTCCCTCACGCTCGGCTGACAGATGCGCATGAGTGGGCATTACAGCCCCGTTTAGATAGGCCTGCGATTTAAATAACATGCTTATTATAATAGAAGGTCAAGTTTAATGTTTCTAGGCCTTTTTTCCCATTTTAATGGAAAAGTCTTGAATTATGATGTTTAAAATTATAAGATAAGTCGCTACTTTTTTCAGTTTTTTTCGACTGTACGTTTAGTGTAGTGGTTTAAAGTTACACTTCCATTGCGCCGTGTCGTGAGATTGATTCTCACACAAGAAAAAAATGTTTATTCACAGATAGGTATTTGTTTGTTCTGTGTGTAAAGAATGTAAAATAATCTGTTTAAATATTATCATAGGGCTTGTTCCCTAGTGCGGGAGCAATTTTTTTAAAAGAAAGATTACCTAAGAATTATGTGATACCTCCTTTCAGTTCTCAGTTAAAAGTTGCTTAATTAATCAGTGATTTCGTGTAATTTTATGGTAAGAAATAATAACTCGACACTTCAGAAATACTTTTACATATTGACAAAAAACTTCAGTGAAAGAACAGAAAATCACAGTGATTTTTGAACAGTTACTTTTCACGTTATCACTATGTTCCTAGAATATGTTTGTGTGTGTGTGTTTGTGTATGTGTTTATATTTGTCTTGTCTTATCGCTGTGTCCATTACTAGTGTATACATAGCTTAGTTACTGGCGACCGAAGGTCACTAGATAAAGACGGTAAATATTCTAATACATACTTATGAAATACATAAATAAAGTAGGTTTATAAGAGGAAAAACAAGTACAGGCAAATAACAAGAGGACGAGAAATACCAATGTATAGTTACCTACTAGGAAAACTGTACTAAGTAACTCATTCATAGTAACTGTGCTCAGAGTAACAACGTTACATGGTACTAATAATAACTCAACTAGTAGCAGCATAGCATAGCGCATTATGACCTAAAATACCAGCTATAGAGATAACAGTGAATCATCCCAGCCACTCACAATACCTTCACAGATACGCACAGTATCGTCTTCCAACAAACTACACTAATTGTATTCACTTATCGCTAACAATAATACAGTGAGCTTACGTCACGGCATGTGACATCACGCATGGATACAAGAAAGTTAATGTGAATGGTAATCTTTACAATGCGTATAATTAGCATTGGCATTAGCCGACTGCAAAATTGTGTTGTATAAATTTCAATTTAAAATGACCAATCTCTCTAAAGCTAACTATTTATGTACTTTGCCTGCCTAATTATATTTTTTATTATAAGTATAATTAAATGTGTACCATAGAACGTTTTATTCAAAAATCTTATTAGTTCTCGTAATTTTTATAAACGGTGAGTTATACAAAGAGCAATGTCGCAAAATCATGTTTTAAGTATGTCATAGGAATCATCATCAAAAATAAAAAATATTTCAGCCACTTGAGCATCATAACTGCAATTCTCTAGATAGTATCGTATTATTTCTCCAAGAATGAAGAAATAATAATGAATTGGATTATCTCAGCTGCAATTCTTTGCAAGTGTTCCGAGAACTGACGCTCATTGTCTTCAGTTATCTGTATCGGTATGCTAAACTTGTGCACGCACGTAACATACCAACTTGACTTGCTAAACAGAAGTCGTAAGTTCAAATACTTTCTTACACGTCACACGTGTGTCTGAATTGTAATATTTAAAAGGACCAAAACTTTGGACACAATTTTGCATGCAGCATGTTTCGGCTGTAGAAAATATTATTTTTACTTAAAAATAACGGATTATTTGCTCTATAACCCTACCTGCATTATCTGTACTTATCATAAAGTGCTTACTCTGCAGTTCTTTAAAAATACTACACAGATTTTGTTTTGTAAAGAAATAAAAACTACTGGCTCGATTACCACAATCGTCGGATGATGTCATTCTTAAATAAAGCGTAACCTAAAGCTGTACATGCTTCCAGCATTACACACGTTTCAAATGCAATAAAGATTCTCATGCACTGTGCATTTGACGACAATCTAGTTGTGCCTGAATAATTGTCTCGACGTGTAAACATAACGAATTTCCTCGTAGTAAACAACGTGGTAGGTATATTTTTTGCTTAATCTTTGCATTTCATCTAGCAAAATGTAATTGTGTTTACTTTTAGTGTGGGAGATACGGAGAATTTTGCGATCTTTAACGCAGTATGTAGTACGTTACATTGTTTGCATACATTTTCAGTGTCACACGACAATAACAATGCAAAGTTTTTATAACCTGTACAGTAGCCTTATCACAAAATTGTGTGTGTTTATGACTTAGAGTAAAAACTTTTTTTAAAAAAAAAAAGCTTACTCGCAATCTGGGTCGCACATTACTGGTTTTCTTGTTAACCCCTCGTGCTAAGCTAAATGCTTGTGTTACGAGTGGGTTCACGTCGATAGTGCAATGGGTGGGTTTCGAACCGGCAACCACATGATCGCAAGTCGGAGCAATGCTAGCCATTAGGCTACCGCCGCTTACATTCTTGTCACTCTACTCTAAATGACCTAAACAATTCTAACTTAAACCAAAACTTTCTACTATCTCAATGACCCTTATCTTAAACTCATTACGTACACGAATTTGTGGAAAAAACATGCCACGAACCACGTTACATTATGAATGCGACGCCTTACAAGTGCGGATGAGAATGAGTCACCGTCGCGTCACCGCAATGAACTTGCCCGCGGCAAAGTTCAACAATTGTCGTAGGGGAGGTCGCACTATCGATTGTTTAAGTACGTGCCATGAATAGACGGCTTTAAGTATTACTTCTTTACGTAATTCATTTAAAAAAAAGCCTATTTATTGTACGAGAGATGATGTATTTGATTATTGAACTGTCTCAGTGGTCTAATGGGCACAATTGCGGTTGCTTTGGCTGCTAAGCCTAAGGTCTTGGCTTCAATTTCCAGGTCGAGTAAGTTTTTGGGTATTTTACAGAGCATTAATAAGGCTTATTAGTATACTTCTGCGTAACCCTTCCGGAAATACAGACGTGTTAATTGCACTTATATGAACACAGAAGGCACTAGCTACCGTTCCGCATTTAATAAGTCTGGTCTAAGATTTATTATACACAGTCACAGCGGTCTAAAAAATGTCAGGAATGTCAGGAATGGCCAGACCCTATATGAAATCCGTCAATAGATTTGCTTACTAGAGATAGGATTTTGACATAAGGTTCATACAAGTAATTTATTTATTTATTTATTTATTTATTTACAAGTATACACATACAACTTTACAGTTACACCAAAACGTTGCAGCGTTTAAAATTACAATAATAAAATAAGTAGGTATACACAAAACAAAAGACTATAACTATATATGTATATATAAGAAAAATTACGATACCTTTTACCTCTCATCCATCTTCTCACAAAATTTTAAGCATTCTCTGCACACATCCATCCATTTCATTGCAAACAAGTCACACTCCGGTGATGATGTCAGAAGATCATTAAGTAAAGAAAGTGCCCGAACTAGTGGAGAGTTGGCGTGCGACACTGAACGCGACTCCGGTACTGCCAATAGCTAGTGTCTCCGCGGCCGCAGTTGGTTTTTGGGGACAATGGGTACAAACAGTCTTACCAGCTGAGTCACAAGTTCCGGACAATCAGATTCACCCCGCAGTACGCGACAAGCAGTGATGAGTAGGAAATAGTTACGCCTTGCCTCAAGAGAGTTAAAGCTAAGGACACCGAGTAAAAATTTTGTTGGATAGAGAAAAGGATAGAAACCGTAAAGTTTTTTATATAAAAATCTGAGAAAAGCTTTTTGGACCTTCTCCAGAAGTAAGGCGTACGTACTCTCATGAGGATTCCAAATCACCGAAGCCGTCTCTATCTTACTTCTTACTAATGCCATGTAAATTAATTTGATGGCAAGAGGATTTTCAAATTCTCGCATATTGCGAATGACAAAACCCAACCTTCGAAAAGAATCAACAGCCAGTGAACGCATATGTTCGTGAAAATTCAATCTCGCGTCAAAAAGAACTCCTAGATCTCTTACAGAGTTAACCCTGGCAATCGGTTGCGATCCTAGGTAGTATTGCACGTGCCGAGGACAATGTGCACGACTGAATGACATAACATTGCATTTAGAAGTATTGAAAAGGAGTTTATTATCAATACTCCACTGTAGTACAGAGTTAATATCGGCTTGCAGGGTTAAAGTGTCAGAGGCCTCCTCTATGCCATATATTAATTTCAGATCGTCAGCGTAAAGTAAACATCTGGAATGTTTTAGTACAGATTCAAGGTCATTTATCATAATACCAAATAATAGAGGCCCTAGTATCGAGCCCTGACTGACACCGGAACGAGTGTGATACGGTGTGCTGACAAAACAACCATGCCTCACGTATTGTTGGCGATCTCGCAGATAACTCGCAAATAACTTTAATAGCTTAGGTGAAAAACCAATTACATTAAGCTTTTTGAGTAGTATGTCATTATCTACCCGATCAAACGCTTTTTGAAAGTCAAAATATATAACATCGACTTGAATTCCTTTGTCCAAGTGCTGCGAAACAAGATCTACTAGGGTCAAAAGATTAGTATTAACTGAGCGGTTTAATCGAAATCCATGTTGTGAATCGCAGAGATATGGTTGTATCTGCTTAATAATAAAAGTGTGCAATATTGACTCAAATAACTTGGGGAATGATGAAAGAATAGCTATTGGGCGATAGTTTTCTACCTGTGATCCTACATTTGATTTGGGTACTGGTTGTACCCTTGAGACCTTCCAACGCTGTGGGTATTGCCCAGTAGATAGCACTAGATTAAATATGTGTAGAACGGGTGACAGAAAGTGCTCCTTACATCCTTTTAAAATGTAAGCAGGTACCTGGTCGGGCCCTATAGCAGAATTAGGCTTTAGTTTACTAATACCGCGTTCTATGTCTCTTCTTCTTATTTTATCGATATGCACAAAATTAGCAGAGTTGCTTAGACCATCGATATTTAGTTTTGTATAATCTAGGGTAGGAGTATTTTGTGAGAAAACGCTGGAAAAAAAGTTGGAAAATGCCTGAGCTGCTTCAATGCCTACATGTTCGTTTCCTTCATATTTCACTCGTGACTCAAAGCCACCTCTGGCCTTGAGGTTATTTATATGTTGCCAGAAGACTTGGGGGTCGCGTTTTAGTTTAATTTGAATGCTTCTAATGTATTCCTTGTATGCCATTGATATTTTAAGCTTAATGTCAGTTCTAAGTATAGAGAACTGATTATAGAAATCTCGATTCCTCATTGACTTCCATTTACGGTGAAGTTCAGCTTTAAGCTTAATGTCTTTAATTAATTCCGCTGTAAATCCTATCTCTAGTAAGCAAATCTATCAACGGATTTAATATAGGGACTGGCCATCAATGACACTCTTAGCTATACTAAGTATTAATAAACCTTCATGCAGAAAAATGTAGGTCAGAAAATTATTGACTTGTTGACACTCGGCCGTGGTCGCTAGCTAAGATGGTTCCTACTTCATCTGCTATTGTGTTAAGTATCATAAGTGGCTATACTTAAGATATGCTACCAAGAACCCTGTCTACCGCCCTCGGGTGACGTGGGGAACTTTGGGTCGAGTGCATTTATTTCATTTACTTGTTGAGTGTGTTATTTTATCAGCCAAGTAACACAAGGATTAGGTATAGTATCCAAAGAGTAGATGACGGAAATTGATATCTGGGGTTCGTGGACGCTACTTACTATAGAAGTTCCGCAAGGCATGATTTTAGGCCCATTTCTAAATAAAAATTATAGTTATATTAAAAAAAAACGGTGTACCAAGAAACAAGTTATTGGGCCTGAAGAGATAGCAAATGACCTCTTCTGTCGGTTCCATTTGGCAAACGATGCACCGAACACTCTGTATAGTGTATAGTCCACAAAATAGTGTTATTTGCAGGCGATCCCTACATCACTTTTACTTAAGGGTCTGGCGGAGCGTGAATTGCCCCAAAAACGTAATACAGAAATAAATCGTAATCCAGACAATATTCTATCAAATTATGTAATTATTCGGATTTAGATATTGTTAATCTAGGTTCCTACTTTGAATTTGATTAAATTGTGTTTGAATTATGATTTATTTCGGTATTAAAATATTTGAAATATTAAAATAATTGTAAGAGAAATTCGTTCCGCCGGACTCATAGGCTTAAACGGTAACGGTAAATAACGCTCTTTCTAAAGTAGTGCACAGGTTTAGTGTTAATACTTAATTTTCTTCTTAATGAGAAAAGAAGTAAATGCATCAGATTTTTAACAGCTAACAGGCAGGTAAAAACCAATGTAATTGTAAAATAAACGGGGAAGAGTTGGATACCACAGAAGACGTAGAAACGGCGAAAGATTCCAACAATATCAGTAAATATTGTACCATCTATACAAAGACGAAAGAGATTAGAAGAAATTATAAAACTTTTTCACTACACTTTGTGCGCTGTAGCATGGTGCAGGTGACAGTTTCTTAAAATTCCTTTTCACTCTTGAAGGTTGCCGCGATTTACAAATTATGACTTAGTATTTTAGCTGTACCACATTCGTAATATATTAAATCATTAATAACTGTAGTAAATTAAATTAAACAATTAAATCAATGTCTTACAGGCAACTGTCACCCGCACCATGCTACAGCGCAAAGAGTGTAGGTACCTACTTTCCTGTTACGATAGGAATACACTCCAGATAAGTATCCTATGAGTAATTATAAGCATAATAAATCAATGGTGTGCGTGCGAACGCTGTTACTTTTTCTTTGAGTAACTGTAAATGTACTGTAAACATTTTCCCATCATTAAATCTAGCTATCATGACACAAAGGCGACTTGTTGCGACATGGCTTCCGATATGGCGCGATCGCGGAGCAGTGAACTAATGGAGTTGTAAGACTAATAAGTTCACGGATATAGTTTGAAATGCGCATTTGAACATGCTCTCTCGATTTGACCGGCGATGGCGCCTAGTTCCTTAAAACTATTGACGTCCATATGAAATTAAAACAAGGAGACCGGTTTCCTTAGAATTATTGACTAGAACATCAAAAAAATAAATAAATAAGAATACCCAGTTAACACTTAAGATAATCGTTATCCAAAAGCCCAAAAAGCCTCATAACCAGTCTATCTTTCGAATATCAGTCAGTATTGGCTAGAAATTGAGTTATGGAAGTCTGATGGCAGTCGCTTCGTGTAAAATACTGAGATTCAGCCACATCCAGTTAGACTAGAAGCTAAAAGGCTAGGAAAATGATAATAACGATAAAATCTTGACACGGCAGATCTTTTCTTTCAGTACTTTTTGGGAAAAACAGTGCGATTCGGACGTTGTCGCTGGTAGCAACTAACACTGACACAGACGTCACGTTATTTGTTACTCCATATGCTTATTACTCCGTATCACAGCCCGATACGGGCCGTTCCCGCCTGTCATGTTACACCCACGGAGCTGGTTTGATGGACGTGCGTCCTAGAATTCGAATTAGAATTCGTTAGTAAGTTTCGTGTTGTCTATGTAAAGTGGTTTTGAGCTTAATAGATTATTGACCCATTAGTTTTGGAGAGCTTTGATAAATTGTGTTCAGGGATTGGAGAAGTAAGGGTGCACCAATGGTACACCAACACGAGGTCCCAGAGCCACTGCTATCCCAGAGGTCCTGGATTCGATTCCTCGAGGTCGAGAAAAGTGTTATTGGATTTTATATGAAACGCTCAGTAGGGATTCAGGATTTGTGCGATTAATGGCAATAGGATCGTTCCCTATTACTTACACGGGACCTAAACATACCGGCGAACTGTGGATGTACAATGTGTATAGTGGCGACCAAAACTCCATAGGTAATCTCACAACGCAATAGCTTGACGTTTAGTTTGACTTACGACCTTCTATTCATTGCTGTTAACAAGTGACACGCACTGGCTGTATCGACCTCGCTCGTACTGTTCATAGCAATGTAATTCTTAACGTGCTTATGGACTTTTGAGCATTTACTGTACATCAGTCAGTACCTACACCTCTGCATATTCCTTCGAGGAATACAGGAATGCATAGCTTGATGTGTTGCCGTACGTAAAATACCTCTGCCTAATCCTTCACTGATAAGGCGTAATTATATGTAATACATATAAATAAGAACGCCTACATAACACCTTTTTGCATACCTACCCAATTCAAAGTAGAATATAATTTTGCAACCAAGAAACCTGATATTTGTTTTCCGTTTCAAGTTAATTACATACCTACTTGGGAATTCTCTTATTACAACTAATGACATTTAATGTTTAATTAATTTCTGATACGCATAATCGCAATTAACTTAGACTCTCTCGCATCCGTTTCCCGGGCTATCAATGCTGTTTGTCGCATTGGATACGAACTTTATTTGAAATGAAATTGAATGATATTTATTTCTGTAAATAAATAGATCTCTTAAAGATACTCTTACATGTCCTTTTTTTTAAGTACTAGATGGTGTCGGCATTTCCTAGAAGAAGAAGAAACACCGAAACAAACTCAGGGAATCATGGTCTCTTTTAAAGTCCACACATAATATCACATAATATCACACAATGCAGGGCAGTGTCTGAAATGAACTTTTGAAGAAAGATCCATAGCGGCTTTGAGTAGACCAGTCCCATCCGACGGCACGCATGCATCAGCCATTGTGTAACTCAACCATAATAATATTATAGGGAGCTCAATCTATTTCTCCCATTATTCGAATTATTATGCATTTACGAATTATGAATTGTTTAAATTTTACGCAGACAGTAGATAGGTATTTCACAAGTCAATTTTATTTAACATACTATCACGCCTGTATTCCCCGAAGGGCTAGGCAGAGGTGTACTAAAGTACACCTACAGTTCACCGGTATGTTTAGGCACCATGTAAAAGGGGGCAAGCCTATTGCTATTACCCGGCACAAATCCAGACTCAGAGTTGCTACTGAGAATTTCATAGAAAAACCCAATAACACTTTGCTCGACCTGGAAATCGAACTCAGGACCTCTAGCATAGCAGTCGCGCTATAGACCACTAGACTAATGAGGCAAGCTTTAGTTTTCAATAATAGATGGTGGCGGCATTTCATTCCAGAGAAGACATGCTGAAACAAACAGAGAGAAGGATAGAAGAATACCTTCCAAGTAAGTATGTTCCTTTAGAGAAAGATCCAAGAGCGGCTTCGAGAATACCAGTCCCAATCTCAACCTACGGCATCCATGCATAGATCATCGTGTAGCTCATCCACATGTAATATAGGGGGCATAAGGGTAAGCACGTAAACACTTTTATTATGCGTACCGCTGAAATGTGGAATGTGCTTCCCGAATGGATCTTCCCCGATAGATATAATCTGGGTGTCTTTAAATCATGAGTGTATGTGTCCCTTAACATCAGGCGAACTGGCAGTCAATCGTGAGCCTGTCATGAATAAAAAAAATAAAAACGCACTACGATATTTATTTGTTGCGATTTTTAAAGTGCGAAGTAAAATCGCAAACGCCGAACGAACGAACGAAACGATTTATTTTCGCAGTGCGCGGATTATGGTGTATTTCCGTTGTTCATGGACATGCGTAATTTTTTCACCGATTTTTTATCGCAGTGCGCGCTTACCCTAACGAATGTAGGGTTTGGTATTATCGTGGCCCGACACACGATACATTCGTAGTATTTCGTAGAACCAATTTCACGAAAAAATCTACCTATTCTAACGAAGTGCTACGTACGAAGAATCAATTAAAAATTGCTCGAATTTTCATCTAACATCGAAAACACGGATCTAATTTGAACCGACCGACCAAGAACATAGCGACATGTGTCACCATCCCACCGGATAACCGGGTTTCTGTTGCTGGCGTGCTGCCAACAGCTCGACTGCACGTTGCAACAAATGCTGTTATGTTGGTAAACGATCAACCATTTTACGTAACATAACCTAATGTTGTGAATTGGAATGCTGAGAATTCGAAATTTATTTTTTTAATATGTAGGTATAGGTAGTTGTTTTGAAACGTTTGTTGCAAAGTTAGAGAAACATTTTGCAATAATTGTTTTTAATTCATTAACGCCTACCGAACTAAAAATGAATTAGTAAACAAAACTTGCCTATCTATGTGAATTAACGTGTGTGAAGGAATTATTTTTTTCGCATGTAGTAGGTACCTAACCTATTTTCTTCTTTTTAGATCAACATCTGATTCTAATAGCTTCATTTATCACCTTAGTACCTAAGTAATTTATATCAAATTACAAAATTAACGGCCTCATTATTCTAGTGGTCCCAAGCGCGACTTCTACTCTAGAGGTCCTTCGACTCCCAGGTCGAGCAGTGTTATTATTTTTTTCTATAAAATTCTCAGTAGCAGCTTTGGATCTGTGCCCGATAAATGGCAATAGTTTCTCCCGCTATTACATGGGACCTAAATATACCGGCGAACTGTGGGTGTAAATCAGTACACCTCTGACTAACCCTTCGGGGAATACAGGCGTGATCGTAGGTAACCTCCGCTTTTCATCATCATCATCATCCATAGTCAATATAAAATGTACAAGCTATGCAATGCCGTACTCACGGCTGAACCAAATGGGTCTCCAGTTAAGCAATATGTTAAGATGCTTGACGCCGGTTTTCATTTATAGCCGTTGTGCTCCTCCGCTATTATTTCTATGTAAAATAATGCCTAAATCAAATCTAAAAATCCTTTGTTTAGCCCGTACAAACATATTTCAACTAGTGCGTAAACTAACATAATAGCGTTGGTGTTGTCTTGGTACACAGGGCAGTTAGGTCACGCGATACCGCCAGTCTGACCGCAGAACTAAACTTAGATTTATACACGTGGTCAGACATGCAATCACTGAATATATATTGCTGGTTAACTACTATAAAGATATGACTGATGAGCTAATTGGTTATAAAAGCGTTGGTCTACCTTGTATGTTTTTTAACCGGCTTCACAAAAGAGGCTCTCAATTCGGTTGTATTTTCACAACAGGCGTTCATACCCAGGGATGGTTTACGTAACATACCATCACGCCTGTATTCCCCGAAGGGTAAGGCAGAGGCGTACACCCACAGTTCGCCGGTATGTTTAGGTCCCATGTAAGGGGGTGAGTCTAAATTCTAAGCTGCTAATTTCAATGAAAAACACTATACTCGAACTGGGAATCGAATCCAGGACCTCTAGCGTAGCAGGCACGCTTGGGCCACTAGACTAATGAGGCAGTCAAAGTCAATGAGGATTTACACATGTAAGCTATGCGATAGCTTCAACATTTTCTTTTTATCTTATTATCCAAATATTATATTTAAATGCGAAAAAACGAGTGTATCTTTGTATTCCACGTTTCCACGCCTAAACTACTCAACAGATTTCGATCAAATTTGGCGAGGAGATAGATTATATCTTAAGAAAGGACTTGTGTCATTCTCATACGTCACCGTCTAGGTAGCCGTGATTAAGGATGCTGTAAAGTTTACAGTATCCAATTATCCATAGCAAAGGGTAGACTGAAGCGTTGGGTGTCTTGATTTTTGAATTTTAGCAATCTGAAACGTCGAGATTAGTATTATTTCAATGTCTAATATTCGCGAAATGTCTGAAAACATAGGATGGTCATACAACACTAGAGTTGCGTGCTAAACTAATTTATGCGTTGTATAACTGAAACCCTATTTCTGCCAGAATACGCAAAATTTAGCTTGGTAATTCAATTTAGTGCAAGCTGTGTAGTCGACCACACATTGGATTATGTTTATTGGGCATACAAGGACTGTTACGCTAACTCAGGCGATGATAATGACGTCACTAATTTACATTCAAACTGGCAAGGAAGTTTGTGAAAAAGAGGTATCAATAAATGTACTGAAAAAGTAGTGACGAACGACACAAATGATCGCCTCAGGTTGGTATCGAACCCAGGACACGCGGCACAACGCACAGGTGACCACCTCAGCGACTAACCACACTTATTAAGCTCTGTTCAGCTTTTGTCGATAGAAAACAAGGATTTTGTATTGAGATGCGTACGCATCCGTTCAGCTTTCCGCGTCTATTCAGTTTTCGCGGCAAACAGGTATAAAATAACGATAAATGTGTTGAAATAAAACTACTTTTTACGGATTTTATCGCGTTGTATTGATATTATTTGATTCCCGACGTTTCGGACCCTTTACAGCATCCATGGTCACGGGTAGACTAAGTTGTTCCGAATACCGCGGCCTCGTCACAGAAACCGCGTGAAACGTGCCACAGTCGAACGCCTACCTGCTATATTACCATATGTCAGAGGAGTCACAGACAAGATTGGCTATATCTTGAAGCGAGCTTCAATCAAAACATACTTCAAGCCGCTGAAGAAGATTAGTCAGTTCCTACCACCTGTCAAGTGCCACATACCTCTGCAAGATGCAGGTGTATACAAGCTAGATTGTGATTGCGGTCTCTCTTACATAGGCCAAACTAAAAGAAGTATAGGGACCCGCGTAAAAGAACACATCGCTGATGTCAAACACCGCCGTTTCAAGAAGTCAGCAGTTTGTGAACATACTCTAGACAAGGCCCAGCACTACATCAGATTTGATAAACCACAAGTCCTCGCAAAAGAAAACCGATTCCTTCCCAGGATGATCCGTGAGGCTATTGAAATTAAAAAACATCCAAATTTCAATAGAGAAGATGGCTGGGTCTTACCACCTGCTTGGAACCCCATTATAGATTCCATAAAATCAAAATCCAAGTCCAAAACTGCAAGACCGAAGGATACGGTGAGCTCGTTCTGCGTGAATCGGATCGCCAATAATTAACAAAAAATGTAAGGTAGCTGTTAGTAATTGTAACATTAAGACGTCCAACAACTTAGTCTACCCGTGACCATGGATGCTGTAAAGGATCCGAAACGTCGGGAATCAAATAATATCAATACAACGCGATAAAATCCGTAAAAAGTAGTTTTATTTCAATGTCTAATATTCGCGTAAGTGTCAGAAACCAGTATGATAAATGTGTTTCTATCAGTTGAATGCTAGATAGAGTTCAACGCTGCTCCGCTGCGTTCAGCGCTGTTCCGCCATGTTCCGGCTGTACGCAACTTGTCGACGAGGAGTCGGGAACATTCCAGCGCCGAACGTGGCGAAATAGCGCTGTATCAGCCCGGATGATAGATGCGGAACTGTATAACTGTGACCAAAATCGTTCCGCGAAACGCGAATGGAGCTGAATTAATGTATTTACGACCCTTAACCGCAACACCAAACGTGCAATTAATATTTATTTAGAGGATATAAGTGATTCCAAAAGGTTTATTTAATTACCTATTTGTTACAGGCGAGGCATTACATTACGGACTTTTACCTGTATTTACAATGACCTTCGCAAGTATCCTGCTAAGGATAATCCTCATTAATCGTCTGCCATTTATGGAGGCGACAGGTATGTTGGAATCAACCATGTAACTAGTTTTGACTTTTCAAGGGTACCTTTTTTAATGGTCTAATTTAATTACTGCCTCATTAGCCTAGTGGTCCGGAGTGTGACTGCTACGCTAGAGGTCCGGGATTCGATTCTCAGGTCGAGCAAAGTGTTATTGACGTTTTCTATGAAATTCGCAGTAGCAGTTCAGAGTTTGGATTTGTGCCCGGTTAATGGCAATAGGCTCGCCTCCTATCACATGAGACCAAAACATACCGGCGAACTATGGGTGTACATTAGTACCTACGCCTCGCCTTCGGGGAATACAGGCGTGATGGTATGTTATGTTATACCAATTGAAATAAAACATTTTGACTTTGACTTGACTCATACCGACTAAAACCCTTTCTTTGCCCTATCGCCCTTGACCATGATTCCCAAGCGTGCTTTATGGTTTTTCACCTTCACATACCGCGTACTCTCTTTACGTGGGAGAGCCATGCTTTGGCACGAATGAGCCGGCTCGACCGGAGTGATACCGCGGCTTATGTTGTGTTTCGCCGAGTGAGTGAGGTTACCGGAGGCCCAATCCCCTGTTAAAAGGCTGGCAACGCACTTGTAACTCCTCTGGTGTTGCGGGTGTCCATGGGCGGCGGTAATCGCTTACCATCAGGCGATCCGTCTGCTCGTTTGCCCCCCTATCCCATAAAAACAAACTAAAATCTCGGTACACGTCACTAATGTAAACAAGGCATCCACACGATTATGTTTACATAACTTACTATACAATTTTATCTACGCTCGTGAAGAAAGCGTGTCGGCTCGGAAACATTTCCGTCGGTGCCACAGTGTAGCAAAATATTGCTAGCTGGGATGATAAGCAATTGTTTTTATACTGTGTCAACTCATTTGGAAATAGATAATGACTTTCAAGGAGTCACGACTATCTTTTATAGCAAAACGACAGTATTGATTCATTCATGACATACCATAACGCTTGTATTTCTCGAAGGGTTAGGCAGAGGTGTATTAATGTACACCCACAGTTCGCCGGTATGTTTAGGAATGTAATAGGAGGCAAGCTTATAGCAATTATCCGAGTACAAATCCAGACTCCAAGCTGCTACTGAAAATTTCATAGAAAAACCAAATAACACTGCTGGACCTGGGAATCGAACTCAGGACCCTTAGCGTAGCAGCTCGGTGAGGACTACTAAACAAATGTACCAGTCATTCATTCATTGAATATCGTCCTATAGTGTGACATCTTTTATTTTTTTTTTGTAATAAGATGACAAAAATCATAAGGGCCTCCTGATGGTAAGCAGCAAATGTCAACTGACTTCATTTGGGTAAGTAGCTACCATTGCTTACGCTTGTATGTCATTTTATTACGAACTAGCGACCCGCTCGAGGTTTCACAAGCGCTGCTCCGTTCCTAAGAGGCGTAGCGTGATGTTATATAGTCTATAACCTTCCTCGACAAATGGATAATCCAACAAAAAAGTTTTTTTTTTAAATCGGTTCAGTAGATCCAGAGATTACCCTCACAACCTCACCAACTTTACCTCATTATAATATTATAGACTAGCTTTTGCCAGCGACTTCGTCCACGTGGAATAGATACTTTGTTCCCTAGTTCTTCGCCCGCGGTTTCACCTGCGTTGCCCCGTTCCTAAGGGTCGTAGCGTGATGTTTTATAGCTTGAAACCTTTCTCATGAATCACTCATTTTCCCAACATTTCCCTTCACTGCTCTGCTCCTATTGATCGTAGCGTGATTAAAAGTATACTATAACCTGCCCAGGAGTATGGAGAACGTTTGTACCAAGTTTCGTTGAAATCCGTCGAGTGGTTTTTGTTTATATAATGAACATACAGACAGACAGACAGACGGTCCTTGGAACTGAATCAACATGTAAAAATTCTACTCCTTAGGATAGGAGGAAGTGGTTCTAATTCAGCTTGCAAGATTTTATCTTAACAAACATACAAATATTGCAAGCTCATTAAAAGCTTGTAAAAAAGCTTATGCTAACATGAAGAAAATGTAATAACGACACTAAAATGTCACTTATCTGCAGTCTGCAGGTACCAAACTGGCACAACACAAATGCATCGCAATCAGTGTCCACCTCAGTACAACAAAGCGCGCAGATGATTCACAAGCGTGCGCGGGCGCTTCCTGCCGACCTTGAGTGTGCGTCTGTGTGGCACGTTCGTACGTGATCGGTTCTTAGCGTGTATTGGGTGTAAAATCATTTTAATATCGATTAGCAAGGTGATTTTGGAAGAAAGATGATTTGATACTTGATTTTTAGTCGGTAGACGTTTATAAGACACTACAGATCATTAATTGCTACGATTCGTCCATACTTCCTTTGCTTCTTCCACATTCATTCATACATCTTCTCATACTTAATTGATAAATATAAGTAGGTACGTAATCGATCCATCCCACTGAATAATTAGAAATCGTACCCAGCACGGAATATAAGACATCTAAGGGATTACTTTTTTCCCATCATTCCAATAAAAAAAACACTATCAGTTATCTGTTTCATTCAATTATATCTATGGCAACTTTTAAATTGATTTTCCGAGTTGCCCATTATGAAATATAATAGCAATAAGTAGAAATCTACACAGGGTATTACGGCTTCTCTATCTGGACGGCGCAAAGCCGTCGTAAGCCGGCTAGTCGATGTCACTTCATAAGCCGCTTCCATTTTTATTTGTGGCCACTAAATACGCGGGTCGACTTCCCGATTTCAAATCAAGAATTTCATACGCGACACAACATCACCTTTGTATTTTTGACGAATAGTAAGGCACAATAAACTGTTGTATCCACATTTCACCACTATGTTTAGGCACCATGTAATAGAGGGCGAACCTATTGCTATTAACTAATCTAAACATTAACAAATCTAAACTCTGAGCTGCTACTGAGAATTTCAAGGAAACACCCAATAACCCTCTGTTCGACTCGGGAATCGAACCCAGGTCTTCTAGCGTAGCAGTCGCGTTAGGACCGCTAGACTAATTATAACTAATGAGTAGGTTTAGTAATAATAAAGATCATAACACTCATGATCAGAGATCGGAATAGGTATATACTGGTAGAGTATATTTACCTAAAGTTCGAGGAAGTAAGTAACGTAGAGTTGATTAATACCTCCCTTAAAATCCCGGACCCATAAACATGACGATTAAATCCCGGGAATTAAGAAATTGCAAATTACTTATTGCGCTTTGAATAGGTACATTTGAATTAAATTATTATACAACAACAACTAACCAATGCAATCGGCGCGGATGTATGAGAAGATGTATGAATGTGGAAGAAGCAAAAGAAGTATGCAAGAATCGTAGCATGATGCAGCTCCGAGATACAAACAATTTCTTAATTCCCGGGATTTAATCGTCATGTATATGATTCCGGGATTTTAGAGGAGGCATTATAAATTCTATGTTGGAGTTCCTCGAAGTTTAGGTAAATATACTCTACCTATTTGGACCACTGCTCATGATAGATCAGGTCACGAAATCACACCACGAAGGTTGTTTGAACCACATGTGTTTCTAATTTTGTCTATTTACGGACCTTAATTTGCCGATGTAATTACGTTCGAATTGGATTTTGGCTAATAAATGTGCGGCTAAAGCTAATTGAGTGACGAGCGACCTGCTCCAGATTGTTTTATTACGTCAGCACCACTAGATTAGTACCTAGACAGAGAAATTAAGTACCACAAAACCTTAATTATAACATTTAATTATGAAAAATGCTTGCTTGGGAATACTAACATTACCCTAACACATCCGCTTATCCGTGACCATGGATGCTGTGTAAAGGATCCGAAACGAAATTATAATATAACGTAATAAAATCAGTTAATTTTTTTTAAATACAAATATTACTCTTCCGTAAGTGCAAAAAGGTGAGATTCACTTGTCTAACAATTTCAATTGTTTCTTTGTTTTTACTCTTTTACGAAAAATGATAGATCGTATGCCGCCGTAACGATAGTTGTGATGGCACCACGGCTTAAACTGGACACAAAATTGACTTTATTTTTAAACCATTACACTAGGATTTTCTCCTTTATCGTGGGTGTGTTTACAAACACAAATTCTCTCACACACAAACGCCCGGACCCGGAACAATAATGTATAATGTAATGAACTTGCCTTGCTTTACCGTTACAGTAGGGTGCATCCAGTAAGCGGTTATACTACGATTTAATCAGCAGTACCTGATAACCTCTGTTTTCCTGGCCCCACGTGTCAGTCGCCTTGACACCCAGTTGATCTCAGTTTAATTGCATCCGAGCGGTCCACAGATAAAAATCAAGGAGACACTGTTTACTGACGAATATTAATTTTGTCTCTAAACGCTGGCAACTTTTTAAAAGGATTCTCGTGTTCGTTATTTAAAATTTTGAATTTCATATTTAGAATGTACGAATTTGGAAAAAAATTGAAGGAGGTTTTTTCAAAGAGTTTAGAACTTACCTATGTAGGGTAAAGAAGTTGTTATGTTTTTTCTTTAAAAAAAAAACTAGCAATGTGGATCGCACATTACTAGTATTCTTGTTAACCCCTCGTGCTAAGCTAAATGATTGTGTTACTAGTGGGTTCACGTCGGTAGTGCAATGGGTGGATTTCGAACCGGCAACTACATGATCGCAAGTCCGACACTCTCGCCATTAGGCTACCGCTGAAAAAAACATTTTCTTATTTTAACTGCAAGACCATTTGAATTATGGGTCTGTATTGAGACTTTGAGCGCCATTGGGTCGGAAGATAAAAATACGCGTGTAAAATACGCCAGATTACTCAGAGCAGAAACGGGGTCACCAACTTGATTTGCAGTCAGTAAACTGGAGAAAGGCCACTCCGTTGAAGGACGAGTACTCTCAACACTGATTACTTATCGACCTGAAATAGGAGGCGGACTGAACTTGGAAGCCAGAAAATGAAACCCTGAACTAGGTTTGATTCAGCGGTTATGCATGAATACATGTATCTTTATACAACCTGTAACAGACTAAGCACAAGACCTGAAGGTAGTTTGCTCAGAATCGACTACTGAATCGATTACAGTGGTTTTTAATATGTGTTATTTTATCGAAAAGATAAATTATGGCCCCTATGGATCCCTCAATGGGTCGAATTATGGAAAACTGAATTTTATGTATTTGCACAATTTTTTATCGTGTACGTACGTGTGCCAAGTTTTGCGTTTAGCTGGTACTCGTATAACTAATTTCTTGAAAAAAATATACTTATGTGCCTCAAAATGACTTTAGGGTTTCGTTATTATAATTATGACTCGATATTGTAATGGACGTGTTTGAGACTGCATGAGATTGCTCATCTTGTTTCTGTCTTTTATGGCAGTCGGGTTTTTGATTTTTGAATTATTTCTGGTTGTTTACACTATCATCAAAACAAACAGTAATATTAGCGACAATGTATCTTTCTTCCATCTTAGTTCCTTAACAAGTTACGAAAGTGCGAGCAATTACGAGCCAAATGAACCAATCACGATCCAAGGTCGTCCTTCACTGGCTCCGACATCTTATTAACGCTGTCGAGAAACTGTTTGAGCATAATCAACACTGACGTCTGGATTTATGGGAAAATTGCGTGGCACTAAAAAGATTTTTTACAAATTTGGAGTTAATTATGTTTATTTTTGGACTGGAAATATGTTCTGCGGTGTTAAAACAGCTGATTTCGATGAATTTTGTATAAAAATTGCTAAGTATCTGCTACGAATTTTAAATATGTATTCAGAGGAATTTATCAAAATGGATTCTTGCCCCCCTTACTTATCATGTCGAGAATCCTGTGAGTGAAGATATGTGCTCGAAAACAGGAATTTCGGGCAGATATGAGTAACCTTAGGTGACAATTGAGACTGCATTTCAAGACGAATTACCTAGAACAAAAAAAAAATTATAAGTACAAGTTGATATTCATCATTATCATCGTAGCTTAATTATATTGAGATTGGCTTCCAGACGGAATTTTATAAGCAGACTCCCGAACTGAATGACTGAGTAATACCATCGGCAGTGAAAGTAAGAAACTATGGTAAGGAAAAACACAGCGTATGTGACTTGTCAAGGATATTGAATCGAACGTCGACTAAAGGATTGCATGGAGATAGATCGCTGTGGTACGTGCTAGGATATTCCAGGCCTTACTCTGCTCCGAGTCTACTATTTTATTGGGTGAAAATCGTAATTATCCCCCATCCATAACCATCATCTTTATGGTTAGCAGGCCAAAACTGTGCGTTTCTCTAGAAACTTTCTGCCTGCAGTATTTTCGGACCAATACGACCTTTAAACCTTCAAAGAGCGTACTCCCTTTTAAAAGACCACTTGTAACTCCTCTGGTTGCGGGTGTTCATGGGCGTCGGTAATCGCTTACCATTAGGTGATCCGCTGCTCGTTGACCAACATGCCGATAAAATTAAAATAGCAGGATTAGACCCCTGTTATTTTGTGGTTTTTGTGGTTCCTGTTAACAATTCAGTTCCAATATAGTCTCATGTCATAATGGTGTTCTAAAATGAATGATGAATATGATGAATGCCATACGCAATGATGACGATGGTGAAATAAAACTACTTTTTACGGATTTTATCGCGTTGTATTGATATTATTTGATTCCCGACGTTTCGGATCCTTTACAGCATCCATGGTCACGGGTAGACTAAGTTGTTGGACGTCTTAATGTTACAATTACTAACAGCTACCTTACATTTTTGTTAATTAAAATGATAAAATTGATGATGATGGTGTTCTAAAATAACAAAAGACGTCAAACGAGGACAAATTGTATTGGAAATTGTTATGAGATTGGAAATTGACACAAAAATGACATTAATGACACAATCATACAAGCATCGTGGTTTCAGAAATATCTACGAGTAATCTTCCCTCTAGTACAAAATTCTGAACACTAGAATATTTTGCCGTGAGGACACGCCCTAGTTAGAAAGTCATACACTGACCTTATTGGTGAGGACCTTTGAAAAGGTCAGGAATTCGAAGATGAATTTATAACGCGGACGAACCAAAAAAAAATGCAGGAACTGTAGCATGTGACGATCTTTAATTTCTGCCTAACTCTATTGGAAAAAGACGTAAGTGGACTTAAATATTACCTAGTAGTTGCTACTGAATTGGTAACATAATCAAATAAATACCTATAACTTGTATGTTTAAGTTTCGTTCTAAAACTTAACCCAACTGCATCTTATAGCAAATCACAAGTCTCAACTGCAGTATCGTGGTACTCACGCTAATGGTCGCGTTTCGCGGCGTGTTAATATAAGTGCTAGTAGCCGCGCCGAGCTAATGACAGGCCACGTTGACGCGGTGTGCCGCGGTTTTTAGGATTTATTAGCAACGTGTGCAATTGCTTTGTGTGTCCTGATTCTCTGACAAACATTTAATAGAGTTCGCAGTGTGTTTTTTGATTAGTTTGGATGATAGTTTCTCCAAGAGGAGAATAGTAGGCTTGTTCTTGCTCGGACATTAAAAGGAGCGCTCCGTACAAGTGCAATCATTCAAATGTACTAGTTCGGTCTTCTATTAGTACATTTACGAGTAGTACAGTAGCACACTGAAGGAATAGTGATTGTAGGGTCATGAACATAAAGTTCAAAATAGCTTTATGAATCTATGAATGAGATCCATAATCATTCCCGCTCGTTCAATAGCGTTCCGTTAGTTCGTACAGAGCCAGAGACTATGAATACTTCGCGAATGACGAAGTACTAAATGAATGATGTACTAATAAGGAAAAGGAATAGTTCGTACTAGTCAGTGTCGGGAATTAATTCCTAATAGTACTTAGTACATGTACTACACAAGCCTAAAGAATATGATCTTTAAATGAATAGGGTCCATAACTTATAGACCTTATAGGCTATAAGTAATGTTTAAATTTAAATTCATGGAAATGAGTTAGGATTTCTACAAATCGAGCGTTCATAAATAACGTACCATCCCGCCTGTATTCCCCGAAGGGTTAAGCAGAGTTTTATCAGTATGTTTAGGTCCCATGTAATAAGGGCGAGCAAACAGATTTCGATAAAATTGGACAAGTAGATAGATTGCATCTTAAAGAAGTACTCGTACATAGACTATCTGAAAAAGTCTTTTAGAATGCAAATGAAACCGCGAGCAACAGATAGTAAATTATAAGTATTTAGATACAATTCCTAACCTATGCTAAGTAAAAAAATGGTCTACTTACGCATTATGAAATTTAGGGTTAAATTGCATATGTCGATACTTAAAACCACATAATATAAAATATTGAAGAAAGTAAAACGTCTTGAATTACATTTCGCTTTTCAAATTAGCGACACAATCCGCCGTCCTGTTTATTGGCACCTGCAAGTCGTGCGATATCGCGCCTTGCTAAGTGCGCCCGCGTCTGTGTGTACTCACACCTTATATTTACCACCGCGTAATGAGGCGAGATATCTATATAAACATACTTACTTTTATGTATGTCTGTACTATGAAGTTTAGCATAGTCGGGCTGTGGTATGAATTTATATTTGAAACTAATATTGGTTACTTTATTGGTTGACACTGCCTCATAAGCGTGAGTTAAATTCCCGGGTCGAGCGAAGTGGTAAATTGGGATTCTCTATGAAATTCACGGTAACAGTTCGGTGTTTGGATTTGTGATCGATTAATGACAAAGGCGCCAAAACATGGGACCAAAACATGCGCGCACTGAATGATCGGGTGTATATTTATAGCACATCTCTACCTTACCCTCAGGGGAAAACAGGCGTACTATGTTATCTGTGTGGTTCACAGGCACTGATCTCCGTAGCATAGTTACCTAAACTATCCGGTATGCCAAACCTGATGCAGATTGCTGTTTTAAATTCTATCTGAGTTCAATTTTTCTTTAGCTAAAATTTATATCTTTTTTTATACCACTAAGGTGGCAAACAAGCATACGGCCCGCCTGATGATAAACGGTTACCGTAGCCTATGGACGCTTGCAGCACAGGAGTATCACGCGTGCGTTGCCGACAGGATTTTTTGAGCTGGCAGCATAGGAGACAATAGCGTGATGCTTATCCTCAACGCTTCCTCGCGGATCTCTGGTGACCTTGCTCACTGTTATGAACAAAACATAGCACGGAGCTATGTTATTTGGCTACTACTTGCTGCAGGTCACAACGTCCCCAGTCGGGCAGCTCCAATTGTGAGTCTTTTCCAATCCAATTGAGATCTTTGGAAAATTTTACACAAATTGGAAACATTAACTAGAAGAACAAGAGATGAACCTCCCAAACTGGCCGGTTATACCTCAAATGTTATTCCTATTTTCCTAGCCTTAAGTCTCTTAATAGTACTGTAAATTTAATGTGCTATTTAACGCGGTAATATAACTGAGAAATTTACACCGGCTACCCGGAACCTGACTGGCACTTCACTAGCATTCCTACATAATAATATAATTATGTTATTCCTCGGTATATGTGTGGTTGTATTCACTTAGCATTTTCTGTATTGCGTGTGTTCTTATGTGAAATAGTTTATAGAATATAATATCTGCATTCCAATGGTGTTGCATAAACGTATGTTAATTGTGAAATGCTATCTTTCCCCCTTATTCATCCTTTTATTATTATAAAAGAATGTCCCCCGCCACGTTTGTCTGTCTGTTCCCGAACTCAAAATCTACTAAATAGATTCCTATGCGGTTTCCACGAATAGACAGAATGATTCATGAGAAAGGTTTCAAGCTATTAAACATAACACTACGACCCTTAAGAACGGGGCAACGCGAGTGAAACCGCGGGCCAAAGGCTAGTAAAAATACGAGTATAAAATCGAATAAATCTCTATAGATCACGTGCATAGCACTCACAACCAGCGTGTGTGTATAACAAGATGAATGTGGACGAAGCATAAGAAGTATGTAAGAATAATAGCAAGTGGCGTTATGTTTGTCGACGAATTTCATTGTTGCTAGCTATAATGTTACAAGAATTAATTTAAAACAGATCCTATATTACCTAGTACCTATAATAGATTTAATTCCGACTTGTGAAAACCGGCAACCACATGATCACTTGCACTACCGATGTGAAGCCACTTGTAACAAAAGCATTTAGCTTAGCACGAGGGGTTAACAAGAATACTAGTAATGTGCGACCCACATTGCTAATAAGCTTTTAAAACGATAAAAAATTGAAGAGTTTTTATTCCTGCACTCACTTCACATTAGCGTTGAAGAATGGCATAAATCAGGCACTTTTTATCATCACGTCATTTGCCAAACAATTAGCGAGAAATCGGTAATTATTTATATTTTGTTCTATCTGCGTGTCGTCACACTTTTTACGCGAAAAATGAAAGCTTATGTTTACCTACACAATGACTGATGCATGCGTACCGTCGGATGGTACTGGTCTACTCAAAGCCGCTATGGATCTTTCTTCAAAAAGGCTATTTCAGACACGGCCCTACATTGTATCACTCACATATTCTGATACTATTACGTCTGGACTTCAAAAGAGACCATGATTCTTTGAGTTTGTTTCGGTGTTTCTTCTCAGAGGTCGTCAGCTAGGAAATTCCGACACCATCTAGTACTTAAAAAATGGACATGTAAATGTATATTTAAAAGATCTATTTACAGAAATACACATCATTTTATAATTTTTTTAAATCATGTTACCTGTTTTCAGTTTTGTTGAGAATCGTAATTTATACATAAGTATTGTTTTTATTGGCGCAGTATCGATAGATTTGTTTACTAGAGATAGGATTTTGACAAAAGGTTCATACAAGTAATGTCAAAATCCTATCTCTAGTAAGCAAATCTATCAACGGATTTGATATAGGGACTGGCCATATGTGTAGTGGGGTAACAAATATTTGAATGACCTACAGGTAGTTGTTCCGGGTCTGGGTGTTTATTGTGATAATTTGTAATAGTAAACGCACCCACGATACTGAAGTAAATCCAAGTGTTAGGCAACGTTTTTTTTTTGATAAAATACATTCAGCCTGTATTCCCCGAAGGATTTGGCAGAGGTGTATTAATGTACACCCACAGTTCTCACGTTCCCATGTAATAGGGGCGAGCTTATTGTCATCCATGGGGCACGAATTCAAATTCCGATTACTACTACCATGACCAAACTATGTATAGGTTCCAGTGAAAAACAAAACAGAATCTAATCAGAACCACAAGTTCTTGAAAATTCATTCGAACAAATGGAAATGTATGGAAGGAAATAACATTTATGAACGCCCGATTTTTCGTCGGTCGAAAGTTCGAAACACAAACCGCGAATCAGCGCGATGCGAATCCGCTATGCAGAAAACTGCGGCGCGAATTGCTGCGATGTGATGTCGTGCGGCAAGGATCACTATCACGGTTTGGGTAATAATTCCTTCAAAGAACTGTATCTTTTAAACTAAGCAGTGACATGGAGCGTAAATATATACAGGAATAACACAAAAATATATGCGAATCAATAATCAAATTCTTGGGATACGATTCGAGAGTTTCGTGCAATTGCATACATTTCTACATATTCTACATATTTTTTTATTTGAATTCTATCTTTGATTCCATTGGAATAAACAAATAACTTAACTACCCTTTATGATATTAGTATAGGCTGAATAAATGAGACTTGTCGCACAAAACTGAGACGGAAGTAGTTGCAACGCTTGTGGGTATCAATCTCTGAAACACTCGTTAAAATTCGAACCTTGACTTAACATTTGTATGATTTAAATGGGTAGTTTATAGTTAGTTTTTTAATCAATTGATTAATTTATTCATATAATTGTATAATGACCAACACAGTCATCAATTACGCTTGACAACGAGCCCTACACACTAGTATACATTTTATAACTTTCCAGTGATTATTATAGTATTTCATTTATTGGTTAATAAATAACTGATAAAATTACGATGTGTTTTCAATTAAAAGTTGTTATGGATAACTAGTTTATTAAGTGATTATAAGTGTCGATATCGCTTTGTGAACTTCTCACCTTACAATTGATATGGGGTGCATTATGTTATATATATTTGCATAAACAGCTGATAATAGAAAAACCCAACATAAAATTACGCATTAGGCAGTGGCCTACTGATGATCCACAGCTAGCCAGTATGATTTAGTTCCCATACAATAAGAGCTATTGCCATTAACCGGGGCAAAAATCCGAACTTTGAACTGCTACTGGGAAGTTAATAGAAAAACCTAATAAACCCGCTCACACAGTGCCGTCAGCAACACTTTTTTATGGATTAAGTAAGCAAACTAAAAGATTAAGTTAAGTTAAGTTAAGTAAAGATTAAGTAAAACAAACGAGCTGACGAGTCACCTGGTGGTAAGTACTCATCGTCGCCCATGGACACCTGCAACACCATAGGAGTTGCTGACGCGTTCCGACTCTTAAAAGCCCTTACGACTGCCAGAGCCGCAGCAATCTAGGGGAACTGGCTCTTAAGCTCATTAGTCGAAATACACACCAAGTTGCTTTACGACAAACTCCGACGTAAGGGTATTCGTCAGCCAGTCAGACCCCAAGACGGATACGGTGCTAGGACCACCGAGCAAGTCAGATATTTTCACGCGTCTTACAGGATGCCTATCTGAAAGGCAGTAAGGAACAGTATTCTAACCCGTTACCCTAATGAAGTCGGTTTTATTATTAGTTCCTTATTCATACCATAAAATAAAAATTACATAGAATTCATCATATTTTCTAATTCTTTACTAATACCATTTACATTTCTTACTGGGACAATTTTTGAGAATAATTTATTATTTTATTTTACGAGACTGTAAATATTTCTTCACAAAACAGAAGGCAGAGGTATTAAATAACTCAAAAGCTCTTTAAGGTGCTTATTTACAGATTTTTGAGGATAATAATCTTTTAATTCTTTTATAAAAGCAACTGTTGGCTAAGATAAGTATTCAAAAGAGTTACTGAATAAACAGGATTATTTATGATTGTGGACTTTTTAAAGATGATGTGTTGTATGATGATGATGTTTTCATGCGGAGTGAGTGACACACTAAATGAGTAACTCTGTGGATTATAGGTTAAAATTCTGGACATGTTTTTGGATCACATTTGGATGACTTACTGACTGACAGACAATGCACAGCCTAAACCTCTGGTCGTAGAGATTTGAAATAGAGTGTATTTGTTTTGTATTTTTATTTGTGAGAAGATGTACGAGTATGAATGTAGAAGAAGCAAAAGAAGTAGGTATGCCGGAATTGTAGCAAGTGGCAGTCTATAGTTTCTGCCTACCCCTGTGGGAGAAAGGCCTGAGTGTATGGATGTATTTTTATTTGTATTTAAATTCAACCCCTAAGGGGTGAAAAGTGTTGTACTTATGAATATTGTTTGTTTTTAACGGTTTGATCTATTTTGATGATTTTCTATGCACTGGGATAGATTTTTCAAAAATTGGATTGATTTTTTATACAGATGCCAAAGTTGGACCCTGTAGATGGCGCTGTTGTCGACATCCAAAGAAATGATGATAGTAAAACGATGAGCCACAACTAGTGTAGCTACTATTATATAGTTATAAGTCAGTACTTCTACAAATAAAAACAGTAAGAACGTCACACGGCACAAATTACAGCAATTTTTCAAGTACCATTTCATTCCAGCTCAAAGAACGACTTCAAACGTATGTAAAAAGATCTCTCCCTTAAATAACGATACTAACTAACATCTACCTTAAATAGTCAATTATAAGGCTGAATATTACATGGCAATTAAAAATGAGAGACGGAAGAAAGAAAATCAGGTTAAGTGCACTTGTCCACAGGTGGTATGGCCTTTTTACATTTTGTGATAGTTGCTAGATGGGACTTAACGTGAACTGAAGTCCTAGATCTGGTTTCTGTTGCCAAGTTTCATCCTATGGCGGAAGATTTCTGAGCACTTTTGAAAAGCACTTCGAAAATGGAATAAAATGTGGACTTTTTTTGAGCAATTTATTTTTTTAAATTAAGCTCCGAAAACGGTCTAGAAAGAATATACACATATAAGGTTCTGTAGTATCTGCCTATCGCTACGGGAAAATGGAGTGAATATATTTGAAATAAATAAATTATGATTTTGTATGACATGTGTGTCTTGTAAGGCAGTGATAGCCTAGTGGTATGACCGTTGGACTGCCAGTCAAAGGTCTCGAGTTCGAACCCAAGGCACGCACCCCTGACTTTTCGAAGTCATATGCGTATTAAATAGTTAATTATCACGCGCTTAAACGGTGAAGGAAAACATCGTGAGGAAACCTGCATACCTGAGACATTTTTTCGACGGCGTGAAGTCTGCCAACCCGCACTAGGCCAGCGTGGTGGACTATAACCTAATCCCTCTCATTTTAAGAGGGGACCCGTGCCCAGCTGTGGGACAGTATGGGGTTGATTATGTTATGTTGTATGACATGTGACCTCATGAATGTTCAGAGGAACAAAAGTTATAGCAAACGGAAATTTCGCTTCATATCGACGATGAAGTGACAAGAACTACAGAACAGAATTTTACAGGAAACGAAAAAAATTTTATATTGACAGAAATTTTTATATACGCAGCTGCGCTCACGTGAAGCAAATGATTAGAAATAGATGCTTATCAGGCTTTTTTTGACTTCTGAATATCACTAATTTATGTATAATATTTATTGTCAGTTATATCTTAACTCTCTAAAAAATAGGAAGTAAAGTTAGCTGTTCTTGACAGCTCACGCGAACGATTTTTTAAAGTCTTTATCGTAAAAAACTGAAAATCACCAAAATGTCATTTAGAAGTTCTTGTCACTTCATCGTCGATATGTCCAGTAATCACCGGCTACTTTTCCCTTTGAACCAGGACACTATAACGTTAGTACATTATTGCCAAAGAAGAATATTTTGACAATGCGGTGGTACCACCACACTGACGACGACCTCCAGCAGTGGAGACCTACCTTTAGAATTTTGACATAAATCGAACTATGCATAGATACGTTTTTGTCTCCGGGCTCTAAGTATTGAATTTTCCCTTTCCCATATTTATAAAACTTTCCCTTCTACTTGGCACTCCTTAATACATACTTAACTTAACTTAACGCATACATAAACACCAAGGGCTGATGTAAGCGGCTGGCAATGCACCTTGTGATGACGTCACTTATTGTATGTACGCCAACATAACTTATAATTATGCTAGTTATTTAGATTCTTAAACTGCGAGAAGATATTCAAGACATTCTTGACGTGTTTTTATAACTAGGTACTTACCGATCTATCCTTAACCTACCCATAACCTTTGTAATATATTTATATATATGTACATTACTCATTTTTGATATATGTATTATATTACTCATTACTATATGCACCGAATCATACTAAAAACAGGTTGCAATTGCCATTTTCGAGATTACTTGCAGACTACTTAGGATGGACGTACTAGACTAAAATATAGTAGAAAACTTTTAACAAAAAAAAACGGACCTCAAGCATTTAGGTGGGTACGGTTAGGTTAGATAACCGTCACCCACCAAATTAATATGTAAATAAATAGGTAGGATTATCTCGGGAATACTCTATCAGATAAAAATCGATAAATTATACAGACGAACGGAGACCTCTACAATTTTATTTTTACAATGTGAAAATCTTCTTCAGATTCGTTGAGATACCAAACTTTTAGCAACTACATCACAGCGTGAATGAAAATGGTAATTCAATTTTTTTCTGCGAACCCAAAAGGGATTGAATTTGTATAACCTACGTACTTATATTAATTCCCAAAAGAGATAACCTTCAACATACAAATAGATGTAACGATAACCATTCTTCAAAGTATCCTACAAAAACTACAATAATTGAATTCACTCAAACATTTCGCTCCAATGATATAATAACTTTTTGCTATCACAACAATGTCTCGGTCTTCAAGATTTCTGAGACAGTTTTTCTTTGAAGATAAGGATCAAAAAACTAAATAATCGATGAAGCATTACATCGCGTGAAGGCATCTTGCGTCTCGCTTCGCTCCACAAAATGTTGCGAGTTCAAGGCAATGGAGATACGCGACGCACCGCGTGAGGAAGACGGAGATAGGGAAATGAGAACGTGAAAGTGAGACGGGTAGACATGTCACAGATGGTAAACATTTTATGAAAGTGTACTTAATTATCGAGTGATGACTGATTCTGAATGTTTGGATTATGCAGTGTGATATTGTTTTGAGTGGAGTGTCTTTGTTTTATTTTGTGGATACACAATGAACCCTACTCCTCGTTGGGTTCATTGTGTAGGATTATGAAAGCCTTAAGATTAACTTAGAAACTTTAAGCAGATAATTAATATTTACATAATTATAGATAGCTGTTAAAGTATTAACAAAGAGGCTTAATTAACATTTAAATAAACAGTGAAATTTGATTTTCGACCCGATTTCTGTGACATGTTTTTAGCCAACTAAACTAAGCTGGCTAAGGAGGGACGCAAGATGGAACCGTGCCTGGGGCCAAATTTTTGTTCCATTAAAATTTATATCTTTAGGAATGTTTAGTATGCAAAATATAATAAACAATAACTTACTTTATATTCAAAAATTTTAATATAGAAAAAGATGCATAAATATAAAAGGTTGTAATAATCTGGAGTTTCATTACCAGTAACAAAGAGAAAAGGATTACGGTCCAAGAAAGTAATCAACATTGGAATAAACTAAGACGAGATGAAACGTTCGTCTCGAATAAATGGAAATGAGAGGTCTCGAACGAATTGTGGACTTGACAGTATTTTTGATGGAATATCTCGAAGATGCTTATAACCTCTTTGTGTTAAGAAAAGAAACTGATTCACGGTTTATGTTTGGCATATAAGCAGAAGTTACAAATAAAGAGTTTTTTGGAAGATTTAGATACTGGGAGTAGGGGCATCTTAGGCTATCCACACATTAGGACACAACAGAGTTGGGGGTCTCATTAGGCAGTCAACAGTCAACAGTAACAAGTCCTAGGCTTGACCCTTGTGCCCTTATAGAAGTGATGGAACTCAATGAGAGTATTCACACCGGCATTTTGACAAACTGTTTCATTGGTTCCAAGATTCTTAAGCGTTCTAATATACATATATGTAATTACAGCCGTCTGTATGTTTCTAGAACCTATGTAATGACAATGTGTTCGACCTGGGTGCAAACCCCACGATCAACAGTCACGCTGACGACTTCTAAACCAATTTATCAGCTTATTTTTAATTGCGTTAACAATTTCAATCTAATTGACGTCTATTAGTTAATTGTATTTTTTTAACTTAACAGTTTTGCAATGCAATTTTAACAAGTATGAGCTCACACCTCACAGTCATTAACAGTTGTGCATCAGTGAGTCAATAGCCCAAAAAACTGGCAACATTATGTTCAGACAAAAGAAGATCGTTAGCGTGTGAAATGTGGTAACACCTGGTTGTGACATCGTGTTAGGGTTGCCGAGCCTGTCGTGATTCTTTTAATGTATTTTGATGGATAAATAATTATGTAAATCACACTCATACCCACGTTCATTGTTTGGGGTCTATTATTTTGATTTTTTTTTTATGAGATAGGCGGGCAAACGAACAGACGCATCGCCTGATGGTAAGCGATTACCGCCGCCCATGGACACCCCATGGACAGCAGGAGACTCCTTTGGTGTTGCCAAAGGAGTCTCCTGCTGTCCTTTTAAAAAGGGATTGGGCCTCCGGTATCCTCATTCACTTGGCGAAACACAACGTAAGCGATGTTTGATGCCAGTTTTCTGAGAGGCCGTGGTATCACTACGGTCAAGCCGGCCCATTCGTGCCGAAGCATGGCTCTTCCACGTAAACGTTTTATACCTAATATATAAATCAGGACAAGAACTACGCATATATGACTAACTAACAAGCCTTAATATACTTATTACTAACTGTTGCCCGCGGTTTCGCTCACATACCAAAGGATTTTTTGTAACCTATGTCCTTCTCCAAGGTCGAATCTATCTCTATACAAAAATTATCAAATTTGGTACAACGTAAATGTTAGGCGTGAAAACGTAACAAACAGACATAGTAACTTTTAAATTTATAATGTTATGTTACATAATGAAGTTATCATTTTTGCAAACAAAAGCTTCGACCCCATGTAGGACATCTTTCCCATCACGGGAAGTATAGGGCTAGGTAACGCAAGTAAGTAGGTATCGTTTTTAGTCAGGATGAGTTCGACATACCCTAGTCAGGAGGAAAACGATCAATGAGGATTTTTTAAGCTCCAAAAACAGGACTTCAGTCGTACTTCCTCTTATATGGAACATAGATGTTTTAGCCAACTTCAGGATCGCTGCCATTTTCGATCTTAAATCTTTTATGATTATAAAGGTGAAGATCGCCTACTATAATCGTCCACATAAAACGAAATGCCTACGAGTGGTAACCCTGCACACATGTGACATGTATCCGGGTCGCTGATGTGCCCTGACCTACTCCACTTGATCACAATGTCCAATTTATTGACCATAACAATCGATGGAACTAATGAATGTCTGTAATTTCAACGAACATATTTTAACTTGTTCTTTATCGCGACGTCACAGTTTAGAATCATCTTTAATAAGAGCTTCAGCTGTTGTCGATGGAGCTATCGTCACTGTTCTCTATCGAAGAGAGAGAGAGAGAGAACCTTCTGTTTGTATTTTTCTATCACCCGTTCTATAAATCACCACCAGAACCTATTCGCTTTCTCGCTATTCTACATTCAAAATTGTAGGCAAGCTAGAAAGCGAATAGAATGTCCTAAAGAGGGTGTCGGGTCGTATCAAGAGGGCAAATCACTTTTCTTCTCCTGTTCTTTATGGTTCTCAACAACTGTTAGTAGGTAATACTTCCTCATTTGTTTTTCTTTCCGCCTAACATCTCCATCTTTCTCCGGCAATACATTTCAAATGCTGATAATCACAGTAAAACGTTTTCGTTCGTCTCAAAATAATGTGTTTTTTTTTATCTCTATAACTATTAACGTGTCACTCGTGTCAGTCGAAACTTTATATGACACTATGACTCGAAGGGAATATAAAGAAATATTATTTTTTAAGAGCTAATAAATAAGTAGGTATCCAAATGCTAAGTTTCTTCAAGGACTTTTTGCTTTTGATAGCTTAATTCTTGAGAAAAATTTAAGGCTATTTCCTGTAGCTCCTCTATTTATATGTATATCGTAAGATAAGCTTTCAGTATCGCAGCTAGTCCATCTAATGACCTTCGGAACATCCACTAGACAGGTACGTACTAGTTATTTTAATTAGCAAACTGGTTTCCCATGAAGTCGTGCATTCACATGTCTTGTGTCTTTGGGTTGATCGTGTGAACTTGTTTAAAATAGATGGTGAGTTATAATAGCACTTTATGAATGAATGCTGTAGCATTGTACGTGAGATTGTGCGTTTGCGCATATTTGATATTGATGACTTTTCAATAATAAGCATGTGTGGGCAACGTGTCACTGATGAGACAAAAAAACTGATAACACAGTCGTGTAGGTACATTTACAAATTTCTTTTAAATAAAATCTCGGCTTAAACTGAGGGGCTGTAAGCCCATTTTTGATGAACGCGTACTTGGCTAACTTCGACGTTCGAATTTCGTAGTAGGCAGAGGCCTCAACCGTCGAAGCTTCGAACTAAACGAAACAACGTACCAACAGAAATCTTACGATTTTGCTAATGATATCCATTTCATTAATGATTTTACTAATGAATCAAGATATGAAGTAGGTAATTAAGATTCTGACGACCGAATCTATGGTCGTAAATATACAATATAAAATATACGAAATATAAAAATACCTATTTTTTTTTTTAATAACGTTGCCCCACACTAGGATTTTCTCCTGTATCGTGGGTGCGTTTACAAACACAAATTCTCACATACACAAACGCCCAGACCCGGAACAACTACCTGTAGATCATACAAATATTTGCTCCGTGTGGGGATCGAACCCACAACACGTGGCGCAGAAGCCGATCGCTCAACCGCTACGCCAATCGTGTCGTCAAATATACGACTATACGATATACGATTTGTTTGTCGAAACTTGGTATTTAGTTTTTCGGAATAGGTCCCCTGATTACTTAGTAATCGTCCAATGTGAATCAAATTCATCGAAAGATCCCTTTTCAGTCCTGCAGTTTCGTGGTACGTTTGAACCTATGTCGACGGATTTAATCCGGCCAGCTAGCTTCGTGGCATTGTGCTGACGACTTATGTTCGGCTTTGTGCGGGACGAGTACGGATTTATGCCGGCAACCTGGCCTGACAGTAGTCCCATTATCCGGTCTGCGAAACCGGAGCTGCGAGAAGCACGGTTTCTGCTGCGGATTTTGTACAGTTCAACGGTTAACATTTAATGGTGTGGTAAAACGTGGTTTCTCATTGGCGATAAAATATCTTTACCACTTTTCACAGAAATATTGGTTTTCGTGCAGAAAATTTAAACAGTTTCTCATCCTCGCTCTTCACATACTCTTATAACGAATACGCTAGCCCCATTCAAACCAAATAATACCCAGTGCACTTGGCACGATAGTTAACCATAGATCTATCTATCCGTCTATCTAGGTACAGCTACAAAAGATGCTGGAGTAAGCTGTATATTTTTTATAAACCCCATTTCAATGTGATTTGGCTCCGATTGTAGCTTGGTCTACATCTGCCATCATTCAACGAGCTCATAGCCCAAGATTAGATTTTTTTACAGATTAATTACACGGTGAAGGAAAACATCGTGAGGCAACTTACCAAAGTTAAGTGTAATATGCTCATTTCCTATTACAGAGGACATAAATATACCGGCGAAGATCGGGCTCTGTGGCGTTCACTAGGAGAGGCCTATGTCCAGCAGTGGACGAATATAGGCTAATGATGATGATATTGAAACATACCGGCGAACTGTGGGTGTACATTAGTACACCTCTACCGTAATCCAATCCAAATTTGTAATTTAGAATTTATTTATCTATAAGTACTAATATTATAAAGAGGTAAAGTTTGTGAGGTTGTAGGGGGTAATCTCTGGATTTACTGAACCGATTTTGAAAATTCTTGTTATGTTGAATAGTCCATTTATCGAGGATGGTTATAGGCTATATAACACCACGCTAAGCCTCTTAAGAACAGAGCAGCGCGGGGTAAACCGCGAGCGGGTCCCTAGTTTTTTTAAATAAAATCACTAATCATCCCAAAATAAACTGACGATGACGAACTAGATATATGGTAATACTAAAGCTATAATTAATAGCTGTCATCCCTCTAGGTTAATGACCCCGGCTATATCGGGACAGCGGCATCTCAGACTGCTGCTACAGCTTCGTTTAATGTCGCTTCGTTTTGTGAGACAGGCACTGTGACCAATCTTGTTAGTGGCGATTTGTTCTGGTACTCATTTCGTAGAGGATCGCAAAAGCTGTGCGCTAAATTAAAGGTTACTAATTCCCGCGGTTTTAGTCACATCCCAAAGGACTTTTACAGAAGGTCCGTCTCCAATTTATAACCCAAAATACACGCTTTGGTCTAGTTGGAAGTAAGCATCAGTTCCATTTGAAATATTTTTTTTAGGTAAATACAACTTAATTGGTTACTACACATGTATTCTTGTCAATAAACTTTTTTAAATTTATTTATTATTTTTATCTGTCTACCAAAATTCACAAAATTGGTGATTCAGTGATTTAAGTTAAAATTGATGAGCTGACAAAATACTTTATAAAGTAATTCTGTTTTTTTTTACAAGTACATTAGGTTGTGGTCTCATTAAATGTCATTAATGCTCAAATCCAGTGTCCTGATAGAAAGCACAAACATCATCATTATCAACCCATACTGATGGTAAGCGATTACCGCCGCCCATGGACACCCGCAACACCATAAGAGTCACAAGTGCGTTGCCGACCTTTTAAAAGGGGAATGGGCCTCCGGTAACCCTTACTAACTTGGCGAAACACAACGTAAGCGTTGTTTAACGACTGTTTTCTGTGAGGCCGTGGTATCACTCCAGTCGAGCCGGCCCATTTGTGCCGAAGCATGGCTCTCCCACGTATAAATACCCAATCTCGGTCCCCAATAGACTCATAACACAAACTTACCCAAATACCCAATCTCGGTCTTCAGATGGTCTCCATCTAGGAGCTTTTGTTACTACAGCACATTCGTCTCCTTTGAACCCCTCAATATTTCTCCACAAATATTTATAGCCGCCACAAGGGCATTGACAGTAATCTGAGGGTTGAATGGATAAATCCGGGGTCTAAACAATTTACGACGTTTCGTCGGAGTATCGTAGAGTTCGATTCGTCTTTGGGGTTTTTATAATGTTTTCTTTATTACCAGTGTTGGATTTAGGGAGCTCGGGGACCGGTTTATTGGTTCAACATTGAAATACATGTCTATTTTAGGTTATATTGTATTTACAGGACTTGTTATAATAAAGACTTTCGATTAATTGAGGCCACGAGAACCAGAGTGGCCAACTCTTAAACAACCGTTTTCAGTAGTAAGGAAAAAACAGAAACCCTGATTTCAAATAATTGTAATTTTAGTAAATAAGTCTATTTTATCATTCTTTGCTGCCCAAATCTCTTAGTGTCTGTGTCCATCTATGAAAAAAATAACTATTAATTTTTAGGTCACTATTGCGCTATGACTTGTAAGTAACATGTGTATTTAAGTACCAGAATTCCTCTTCAGATCAAGTAGTAGTAGCATCTTCTAAACTTAGTCGTAACTTGCAGTTCAAGGCACTTAGCTTGAAATAGACGCAACAAAGAGTGCAGTTTAGCCGAAACAAAACTGTAACTAAACTTATGAGCTTGAGTCTAGCTTGTTAAGAAAACTGACTTCATTTTATTTTGTGGTCTTTATTACGGTGACAATTGAATTTATTGTCAATTGCTTAACGATGTAGTTAATTGAGCAACGCGAAGTTTTACGAGCGACTGTTGTTGTGTGGTTAATTACATTTATTTTCGACCATAAGGACCAAAGAGGTTAAGTATAAGTACCTACAGGTTTAAGTGGGTGTGGATGGGCAGATCCGAAACTTTTTTTTTATACCACTAAGGTTGCAACACCAAGGGTATCACTCTCATGTTGCCGGCCCTGTAAATTAAGGAGGACCCTGTAAATTAGTTGGGCTGGCAGCATAGGAGCCTTGCTGCCAGGCATAACAGCGGCGGTAACAAAACACCACCGGTCCCCCCCACTGTCAGCGACCTTGCTCACCGTTAGGAACACAACATAGCATGCAGCTATGTTATTTGGCTAAGATTTTCTGCAAGGCCTCCACCTTGCTTTCCCAGTCGAGCAGCTCCAATTGTAAGTGGAATTATTAGATTCCACTATGAAATAGCGAAAAATACTTATTACGTTACCTTCCTATTACATCTTAACTGATTAATTGTGGTCTTGAACCAGAATTTGATCCTTATTAGCGACCATATCGGTTGATTTAATAATATAGAGTGTTTTCCCAAAACTGTTGATTTTGGAAATAGTAAATTTCTGGCTAGGAAGTGAATTTCAAAATCCTTAGACAAACCTAATATTTAGTGGTGGGCGATTATGAATGATTTGTATAATCGAATTACCTACTTTGTATTACTAATTTTGATAATCAATTATGAAATTAGTAACTAATATATTTTCATAATCGAATGGGTCATTGGTCAAACATTATTATCTACCTACCTAAAAGGCTGAAACTGTATATTTGTATTCAAGAAAATAAATAATTGTGGTAGTATTATATAATTATGATACCATACGATAGAATATTTTTTCATCATATAAAGAATTACATATACCTACCTACTTATTTCATTATTTATTTGTGTACCTAAATCCAACACTCACCATGAAAATATTCTTAAAGTGATATTGACTAATCTGCTGCATCGACTTGCGACCGCGACTACTAACTAAATTAGTAATTACTAATCTGTATAATCGAGATATCTCGAGACATCGTCGTAATCGAATGATTTCATTAGTATATCTCATAATCGCCCACCGCTACTTATATTACTTTATAAGAATGTACCAAACTACCAATGATCAACCGCGACTGCGATCAAATGAGGCAGACAGAACTACTATTTACTTATTTATTATTATTCCGATGCCTAACTTAACTTTTGGCACTACATTTACCCACTCAAGGTTCACTGGCGCGTTAAATTGCACCTATTTAACGTTCCAGTAAACACGAATAACCCAGTTTTGTGATCTGTTTACTATAATAGATGCAAACAATGGGATGTACTTGTTATACCATCACGCGTGTATTCCCCGAGGAGTTAGCCAAAAGTTTACTTAAAGAACCGACCTATGTAATGCCATGGGACCTAAACATACCGGCGAACTGTGGGTGTGCATTAGTACACCTCTGCCTAACCCTTCGGGGAGAACAGGCGTGACGGTATGTCATGTTTCTCATAAAATCATAAAACATAATTAGCTACCCATTTTCATGCTAAGATAATAAAGTTACTAGCTTCTGCCCGCGACTTTGTCTGCGTGGACTTCAGGGTTGGGTTCGACCTGGATGAAAAGTAGCCTATGTTTTATTCCAGGCTATAATGTATCTGTTTGGCAAATTTTATCCAGATCCGTTCAGCCGTTCTGGCGTGAAAAAGTAACAAACATCCATACATGCATACATACATTCAGACATCCATACATCCATACTCACAAACTTTCACGTTTATAATATTAGTAAGGTTTTTAGTGAAGGATAAATTTGACTACGGGCAGGATTCGAGCCCGCGTCTTCCGGTTCAATACACCAGACGCTATGACCAACTAAGCAAACCTTAACCTACCCTTAATATATCGGTAATGTAATAAGGTCATGAGACAAAAATATGACTATGAGAATTTTAAAAGATGAGAGACACGTCCATCCTAATTTTCAGTGTTGATAGTCACAACTCTAAAACAGTAAATATTCAAAGTTCAAGACAACAATCTCTAGGGTGCGTTGCGAAAGTGGCAAACACTAGAGGGGTGCAAAAATATTAAACTTGCACGAGTCACACAAACTTTAACACAAGTTTTATACTCTAGGTCCCGCGAGGAGAAAAACTTAAACAAAATATATGAATAATGTTAGTTTTCTTATCAATTTACTATTAAATATAAAACAAACTCAATTGAGAAATGGCCTTCACTTTGTTTTTATTTATGGGATAGAGAGAAAAGCAAAAGAAAGAAAGAAAACCTATTTAATTCCTTGCGAAGAAAAATACAGAAATAAAATAAGACTTAAAAAAAACATTAAAAATAATAATATAAGAAAACAAACAAATTACACAATTTATTACATATAGTGCGTCTTATCTCCGCAAGGAAAAGAGGTGGCGCTCAGCTTTATGCTGCATTGCATTACAAAATGCTTGCAACATAGTGCAGCGCTGATTTTCAGTGCCAACCTATCACAAAAATTGTGAGTTGACCTTGACGGCTGATGTCTCCCGATACAAAAAAAAAATGCGTGTCAACTGTCAAAGAGAGAAACAAATGTGTGTAGTAAATTGATTTAATCTATGTAAATTAAATTCAGCGACTTAATATTATATTTTGTGTAATTATTATTTGATTGTGATGTAGTTGTGCTTGTGTTAGATAGGGGGGCTGTCTGTGTGATAGGGGGGCAAACGAGCAGAGGGATCGCCTGATGTTAAGCGATTACAGCCGCCCATGGACACCCGCAACACCAGAGGAATCACAAGTGCGTTGCCGGCCTTTTAAAAGGGGATTGGGCCTCCGGTATCCTCACTCACTCGGCGAAACACAACACAATTTTGACATGCTATCAATTTCTGGTTCTTAACCAGTATCTAATAGAAGTGTCCTAACACCTTAAAAACGTGATGAACTAGTTAACTACTCAAATGTAGCGGTTCCTATAATGTGAACCTTTTAACCGTGTCGGCATTTCCGATAGCCTTGGCATTCACTGTTGAAATGTTAAATTAAATGCTAATTACTTTGCTTTCTGTGCCTTTAACCTGATTAGAAAATATGGTTCTATCTGATCAAAAAGGGTGGAGTTTTAAGGGTATGTTTATGGAAGTAAATGGTGTAAGTAATAGGGACTCCCAAATGGCTTTTATGTTGCTTTTATAGCAGCTTGTAGACCTACCCTTAATGTTATGTGTAGGTAAGGTATTCCATTACAATATAGTATATATAAACACACGCTCACACCTTTTATACGCAGAAAATACAGAATGCTATTTGCTACGATTCTTAGCTAGGTAATGAATACTCCTTTTGCTTCGTCCACCTTAATTCCTAATTGATTTGATTAGCTTAGTAGATACTGGGTACACAGTTGACCTTTAATATAATGAATCATATAACCAATCCATACTTCCATATCCATGCTAATTATTATAAATGCGAAAAATTTTCTCGTCACTCCGTTTATCTGTTACCTTTTCACGTCCAAGCCGCTAAATAGATATAGAAAAAAATGGCTAGGGGATAGATTACATCCTGACGAAGGGCATACTACTTACCTTTTGACTCAAGAGACCGTCGTGGACATGTGCTAGTATTTAATCAATTAGATATTTGATAAACAATAATAAATAAGAAAGAAATAATGACGATATCAAGAGCTATATCCACGTTAGTATGTAAACGATGGTGCCAACTAGAAAACAAATTATATAGTAGTTGAAATAAAACTACTTTTTACGGATTTTATCGCGTTGTATTGATATTATTTGATTCCCGACGTTTCGGATCCTTTACAGCATCCATTGTCACGGGTAGACTAAGTTGTTGGACGTCTTAATGTTACAATTACTAACAGCTACCTTACATTTTTGTTAATTATTGGCGATCCGATTCACGCAGAACGAGCTCACCGTATCCTTCGGTCTTGCAGTTTTGGACTTGGATTTGGATTTTGTCAGAAAACAGTAAATTATATAGTACCTAGTGATTTTCTAGATCATAATTATTTAAACAAGCATTCAAAACAGCGAATCAGCAAGAAAATTACAAATCTCGCGAATCAAAAGTGAAAATAGCTAAATACGATAAACAATAATCCATCACCCATGCAACCTACACGACAACTTCAAGGCGTGATCAACGATGCTTAGAAAATTTGTGAAATCTTAAGTATTAGTATAAACATAAGACCTGATCCAGACGGACACGAATGACGATTAAACGCGTTGACGCGCGATATTGAGTACGTCTTGTACGTAATTAGTAATTAGACAGAGATCTTAATAAATGTAATATTATTACTGGCTTGATTATAAGTTGCAACATTTGCTTAAACTTCGTGATGGGAACATCGGCACATCGAGGCGCAAGCGAACATATGCGTAAAAAAATATATTATAGATACAGAAAAAAGTAACCTCAATTCCGTACAAATCAGACATTGTGTAGCGCGCGTCCCGTCAATAGGCGCGTCACTCTGTGATTCGCCTAAATGGTTACGTCTGAACACACTCTTAGTTGCATTTAGTTAAGATGCAAAAACGATTCGTGTCTAACAGGTCGTCTGACCTTAATGATACAGACGTTGCCTCATGCATGCGCATGCACGAACATTGATAAATGCTTCTTCGTTAATAATTTTGTAATTATGTTTTCTCTATATTTTGATACTTTAGGCAGGAAGTATTTTAATGAGATACCTATTGCGAGTAATATTAGTCAGTGCTGTTCTTGTAGCGTGGGCTACAATGAACGATGCATTTATAGGAGACATGGGTGCAGATTGAAAAGCAGTGATAGCCTAGTGGTATGATCGTTGGACTGCCAAGTCAAAGGTCTGAAGTTCGAACCCAAGGCACCTTTCACGCAATTATCACGCGCTTAAAACGGTGAAGGAAAACACAGTGAGGATAACCTGCATGCCTGAGAGATTTTCTCGACGGCGTGTGAAGTCTGCCAACCCGCATTAGGCCAGCGTGGTGATACACGGGTCCCTCTCATTCCGTTAGGAGACCTGTGCCCAGCAGTGGGACAGTACAATGGGTTGATTATATAGATGCAGATTTGAAATTCAGTCCCATGTAATAGGGCCTATTGCTATTAACCTGGCATAAATATAATCGCCGCGTTGCTTTGTTTTTATGTTATGATGCCGGTATTGCCCGAAGGGTTCTAATATACACCCACAGTTCGCCGGTATGTCCCATGTAGTAGGGGGCGAGCTTAATTCCATTAACCGGGCATACATTCCAAACTCCGAGCTGTCACTGAGATTTTTATAGAAAAACCCTGAAACACTTTGCTTAACCTGGGAATCGAACAAACGTTGCAGTAGCGCTCAGAACCACTAGGCTAATGAGGCAGCCTAGTGTATTTCCTGATTTAACTTATAAAATTCGTGCAGACAAGCGACACTTTTTCTGCAAATCATGAGAAGCTTGCTAATTAGATGTTTGGCCTTAATGACACCTACGATACTTCAGACAGATATTGTGTAGTCAGTGCTGTCAGGAAGTTAATGACGAAATCTAATCGATTTAGTGTTTGGAAACGCATTGGTGTATGCAAAGATTGTTTCTCTTCCTGGTGTTTATAAAAAATAATAAGAATAAAACTAACTATACATATTTGCTTTATTAGTCTAGTGGTCCCAAGCGCGACTGCTATGCTTGGGTTCAATCCCTAGATCGAGCAGTGTTATTGGGTTTCTCTATGAAATTCTCAGTAGCAGCTCGGAGTCTGGATTGGGTACTGGCAATAAGCTCGCCCCCAACATGGGCCTAAACATACCAACGAACTGTGGGTCTACATTAAGGACGCCTCTGCCTAACCTTTCGGAAAATAAGGCGTGATAAAACTCTACCACCGACATATACACAAGTAACAACGCAGTGTAATCAACTCCCTGTTCATATTTTAATACCCGACTGCTCAAGAAGAAGGAAGAAAGATTATAGCTTGGAGTGTATATTACCTACTTATCACTACACAGATTTAAGGTCTGGCGGCTTTGAGATTTTTATCTGGCCTACGCAAATGTTCCACTGATCTGGTATCGTCGTGCGACGGGTTGTTTAGCTCCCTAGATTATGGTCGAGCTATGCAATGACTGATGCATGCGTGCCGTCAGATGGGATTGGTCTACTTAAAGCTGCAATGGCTCTTTCTTCTAAAGGCCATATCAGACATTGTCTTACATTGGAACTCACATATTTGCTACTAAGTATTATGTCTGGACTTTAAAAGAGACCATGATTCTCTGAGTTTGTTTCGGTGTTTCTTCTCAGAGATCGTCAGTTAGGAAATGCCGGTGTCATCTAGTTTAAAAAAAAATGACTTGTAAAAGTGTCCTTATAAGATCTATTTACAGAAATAAATATCATTTATCATTTACTACATAGTATAAAACAAAGTCGCTTCCCGCTGTCTGTCCGTCCCTATGTATGCTTAGATCTTTAAAACTACGCAACGGATTTTGATGCGGTTTTTTTTAATAGATAGAACCATTCAAGAGGAAGGTTTTAAGTGGTTTAGCATTACGCTACGACTCGTAGGAATGGGGCAACGCGGGTGAAACTGCGGTCGGGTCGCTAGTGTATGTATATTTCTTTGCCACGCTCTGTAGCCTAATGGTACGACAGGCGTCGTAAGATTCGCCTCAATTGTGAGAAAAACCTGTATCAAATACTAAAAAGTGTAAAATAATAAAAGTAAATTTAAAATCTCGTTTTTTTTTGTTTTCGTCCTCCGACTGCATGAGATTGAGATTTTTTTGACAGTCAGATTTTTTCATTTTTGAAATTATTACTTAATTAATAAATTTGCGTTTGACCACTATCTCACCTTATGTTAAGTAACGCCTGCTTATCATTCGTATATTTATGTAGTTGTAGCTGTATCGTCTTTACCGTGTGAATGTTTGGGATGTTGAGAAGTTGTTCCTTTATAATTACCTGAAAGCAAATAAAAAAGGCTATTAGTCATTATTTACGTATCTAAATATAAAAATAAAAATCATGCATGACATATCATCACTTGAGAACGGCTTGACCTACTTGGCTACTTTTTAGGTGTGCTCGAAATTTCACGACGTGGAATGGTTTGAAAATCCACCAGATAAATAGAAAAAAAAATATTTAGTCACAGCACAGGAGACACAGTAGGCACATGCTTACAGATATATTATTAAAAGTAATTAACAATAAAACATAATGATGAATCGGACTTCATTGTCGAATCTAACTTTGTCGTTAGCGATGTATTAAAATGGTAACGACTATACGAGCGTTTATAAAAGTAAACTCTATATCTTTTTGTTTTGATCCCGACGTCTATTGCAACTTGTTTGCAGGGAAACAAATAGCCGGCTGATTACTTAATTCTTTTACACAGGATAGAATAAGACGTTCTAATTTATAACGTCTCTGGCCGCTGGCCTGCCACGTTGCAGAGTTTCCTAATTTCAAATGTAGACTCTAGAAAACCGCGTTTAACTTTCTATTTTATTTGGACGTATTAAAATCCGTCTCTCCATCGCTCGCCTCGGACCCTAGGACCAGCAGACAATCAAAGCAACCTTGTATCAATTGGATACGCAAGTGCCTAGTGGCCTACACATCAAATAGACAGTTAGCAAATCAATGACGTTTTATTGTTATGGGTAGGTAGTTGTTTTGTATTGTGGGATGGTGGGAAGATAGATCAAGATTATAGTAAATTCTATTTGATCACTTGGACCCCAAGATCAGATATAATATGTTGTGAAGGACTGATGTGACAGAATGTGAATTTTGATTATGAACATAATTTGATAAATTTTATGCCTGTCCTAATTATCTCTCAGTACCTCCAAAAAGTTCCAGCCATGCTAAAAGAAAATTGCAAAAAACTAATTAAAAATCCTATCTTCAAGAATTTACAATTGCCACGTGCCTTAGCTGCACTCGCCGGATTCTCCTGCTTTGCATATTTTCATCAACAGCTGCAGAGCGAAATACTTGTTTATTCGAAACTATGCATGCTATTGTACTCCCTAATAACGATCGTATTTTCTTTATACCTAACACAAACTTTTATTATCGGATTTACTTAAGTGTATTATTATTTATCTCAATCTTCATTTCATCTTTCCCTGTAACTATAATCCGCACGACTCAAAGGACCAGCTTTATAGTCAGTTTTCGGTCCTTACACCAACCCCCTAATCTACTTATAACTACTTAATTAACTACTAATCTACAACATACAACACTGATATATTACGTGCTTTGCATACTATTGTTTTAAACACGTGTTGAACATTGATACTTGAAACACGTACGGATACCATATTGAGACTATGTTTAATGTGTAGGTGTTGAAGTTTTGGATTCATTTGAATAATAAAGTATCACAAGAATTATCTGTATTAAATTTATAACACTGGTTATATCAATTTCAGACAAGTTACAGACAATCCATAATGATTTTAATATAAGATAAAAAAACATTACAGTAAATAGAACTTGTAATGGGTGCTACGTGTATGAACGCCAAGATCACGCCAAAAATGAGTTAATTGTTAGTTGAAAACTCAATAAGAAGTCTATCCGTAGTATATTTTCAACACATTGTCAACATTTATAGTAAGTAATATGTCACATTGTAAGAGCTTATTACTCATTCCGATACAAATGTGTCCAGTTTTAAAGGAAGGCAAAACAAAGAAGATTAGAACAATGAATGAAGATTACAATGGTAATCTTTGAGTTATCTGAACTCAATCATATATCTACCTATTGTCAATTCAGTGTTTCATTATGTATATTTTATGTGCTTATCTTTGAAAGTAATTTTTTTACATGTCATTGAGCAGGATGCAGTTACTACCTTTCTGAGGTCCTAGGCATCGAAATAACATAATATTTATTAGAAAGAAATCAACATCAGACACACCTTCAACATATTTTTTAACTATTACAATTAATGTACAATATGCAGCCTTTTCCAGACAAAGCAAAGCGATATGAAAACTAACCACGTAACACATTTACTCAATGTGTTTTAGGTCCCACGCACTTTACGGAATGAGCCTATTGACGTTACAATCGGGCACAAACTCCGAGATGTTATTAAGAAATTAATAGAAATAGCATTAATGCTCGACCTGGGAATCGAACCTAAGCAGCCATTCGATGAAACACTTTGGTCCTTCAATCCGCACATAAATTCGATCCCTCAGTCACGTTCACAGTACTGTCATTGCAATCAACACTTTTATGGCAGGTCGTTAGCGCAATAAATACGGCACATTTTATGTTCCAATGCCGATACGAGGTTCTGTGTGCCGATATTTTTTGTAATTTTTGTTCTCGTAAATCATCATGTTCCATGTAATTTGGTGGCACATTAGCTGCTTATGTTTTTATAGTTACCTTATCAACATTATCAATTTGTAGTCCTTTTAAGGGGCTTTAATTCTTTTTACCCCAAGTTTCAAATTTGTAATATGCAGATTCACTGTTTTGTTTGTATTTCTATGCGTTCCTATATCATTCAACCGATTACGATGAAACTTTGTTGAGTTGTGTGCAGTGAAGATCTCTGAATGAGAGACGCGTAAAGGCACAAACACTGGTCTTCAAATGACCTATTTGGCGATTATAGCTTAGGTATGATATCATACATTGCATACAATTCATTTAACTTTTGCAAAAAACAAACAAACATCAGCTTTAAGCTTACACAACAACGTAATGCAGTTATATCATCTCGATTGCACTCTAAGCTCAATTTGTTGCACAAATAAACATTTATATGCGTAAAGAACATTCACTTAGTCTGCGATATAGTAAAAATCACGTAGAACAAATTGTATGTGTGATGTAACGAGTGCATTGTCGGGCGAATGCACTCGCTGTAACGAGAGTTCACGTCACTATTGAAATAGGGTTGTACACGTCTCAAAAACTGTAATTTTTTGATTGCACTAAGATGAATACCAGAAATACCGAGTGCTTGATGATAAGCAGCAACCCTAACCTATAGACGCCAATAAAACCAGTGGTGTCACTCGCGCGTTGTCATTTTGCGACCTCAATTGACAATATTTCATTTTTAACACCCATATGGATATTATAATTTTATTTGAAACTAGACCGAAAAATAGGAGACCTACCCGTATTGTTTACTTTCCCGATATTCACTCATTTTCATATTTATTTTCGACTTTAAAGTTCTTTCTATTCTAAACAGACGTAAGTGCCAAATGACGTCATTTGTACGGTTAAACGGGTTAGACGGTGACATGACATAAGTTTTTGGCCCTTCAAAAAATTGTCTTATGTCAGTTTGGCATCTATCATAATTAATTCATAACCATTACACACACACGCAAACATTTCCTATTTCGTTGTTGATTTACTATTATTTCGACAAAATTTCAATTTTTGCTTCCGCTGTGTAAGTGACGCCATCACAGGTTTTTTTATGTTTATTTTTTTCTCAGAAATGAAGAAATATACAATTTTTACAAAAATGTTTTGGTACTCAGAAAAGGAAAATAAAGAAACAGTATTTTTGTAATAATTTTGAAATGTTGTTTAATGATATGTCTAGTAATTTCAATAGCTACATTTGGCCTTCAAAACGGAAAACAATTGCGTCTTCACCTAGTGCGCCTTCACTCACGTTCACTTACTCATATTTTAGGCATGCAGTTCTTATCGCGATGTTTGGCTTCAAAATTTGGCATTGATAATAATCAATTTTCCAATTCATTCATTCCAATTATACCAGTGTTATAAGGGCGACTGCTACGCTAAATTCCTGGTTTCGATTCTCAGGTCGAACTGCTCAAAGTTTTGATATGTGGTCGGTTAACGGTAGGTAATAGTCTCGTCCCATATTACATGAGACGTAAACATACCGGTGAACCATGTCGCTTCTTTGCTTCAATAACATGTTAACTTGAAAACACAATTTTATAGTAGGATAATAAGCAATTCTTTCAGGTAAAATCATTTCTTTTAAGTTAAAAAATAGCGTACTGTAAAGCTGTGTTTTTCAAGATAACACGTTATTGAAGCAAAGAAGCTATGTATGTATCTACTTTAGTACACCTTTGTCCTGCCCTTCGAGAAATAAACGCACAAATCGTAATGATATGTATATAGTTGTGAAAAGTCATGATCACTTGGTACAGCGAGCGGTCAAGCTGTATTCTTTTGATATAAACTAAATAAATAAAAACCTAGTAAACTAGTGATTTTGACATTGGCTATCTCACAGTAATGCTAAATAAGTAATGCCGTTGTCTAATGTATTCCACAACCGAAATGTTTACGTCATGTTTTCATTTTAAATTTATACATTTTATAAACTTTCATCACAGTAAAGCACATCTATGCCAACCGGCATAATATAATTATCGTATGATATTTCGAACACATAACACATTATTAAAATCAATGCAATTCACAAAAGCTATCATTTTAAGTAATTAATTATTAATTTATATCAATATAAAAAAAAAAATTAATCCAGTTATTGCTGTGAATCAGTAAGCACTTGCAATAAAAAGTTCAAAAAAAATAAAATAGAGCAATCATTTTAATGCACTAACAAAAACCTAGATTAATTAATATAATGCAGAAACAAGCATTTAGAAACAAACATTCACGTACGGTTTTTAATTTTAAAAATAAACCTCAAATAAAATAAAAGCAGTTCCGAAAATCTTTGCACTAATTTCGAAATTCAATAATAATATTATTATTTGTGTTATATCCCTTTCCCTCCGGTGGCAGCCCTGTCTTAGGGAGAGATCATTGCACCACGACATTACACGATCCTTAGTGAAACAGATCTGAAATGGACCGTACAAGATATTTATTGCAAATTGTTTTACGTACACAGTTATATAGAGTAAACTAAACGTAATATTTAAGGTAATTACGTTCGGATAACCCTTTTAATTTTTATTAGCATACATGACGCCTGTTTTTTGGAAATTTGACGTGGGTTTTGACCCAATGAGACGGGGAAAGGTTAAAAGTATTAAAAATGTGGCGATGGAAGATGACGGAGAAGTTCAGTTGCACAGAAAAGAACACAAATGAGAAAATACTTATCAATGATTGTTAACGAAAAAAGACAGTTATTGAGAAACATAGAGAACAGGAGAGGAAAGATCATTGACCACTTGATACAACACGGCAGCTCCTTTAGGATAATTCTAGAAGGCACAATAGAAGGAAAGCTAGGAAAGGGAAGACTTAGACGATGTTTTATAGAAAAAGTGAGAATTGAGTATCAAGTATCAAGAGTAACAAGAGGTCAATCAGAGGGGAAAGGATAGAGAACAAGAAAACAGTATTGCTCATTCGAGAAAAGGAAGCCAATTATTTTTGATTCTAATGGGCACTCGAGCGCAATCACTTTAAAGCTAAGATAATTTAATATATTTTAAGTTTATAAATGTTTGAAAACACCGAGGATCTTCGCTACCCGATATTTCTTTGTAATTCATTATACTTGTTGGTAAAGTTACTTGTAAAGCCTTTCATTTGGTCCTAAGAAATCTGCTACTGTATACGTTAAAGGCTTATAAAAGTTCTTTATTGAGTTAAGTTATCCAAAAACAACTCTTCTGTTTCATGTAAGTAATTAAGTATCTATGACAAAGACAAAAGATACATAACGAAGAACTGTGCGTGTGAGTACATCAACATACCGCTGCTTAACACTGCGGGGAATACGGGCTTGGTGGTATGTCATGTTATATTTTAATTTTTCAAAGAGTACACGATAAGATACCAAACCATTTTTAACAAAAACCTATAGTTCAAATCTCACTGCCTCAACTAAGCTCTCATCCATCCAGCAGAATACCAGTGCCAGATGTTAGTCTGGCACATGTTGAGCTGGATGCCTATTTGCTGCAGTGGGACACACACCTAACGTTAAAAATCTGTTTATTTCTCCGTTGTTTTTTATGTTATTTGTATCTTTCTTTTTATATACTTACATAGCGCCCTTATAGTGTGTCTTGTCTATGACAAATAAACGTTTTTTCTTTCTTTCTTATCTCAAGTCTCACCACACAGTCATCAGCCATGACGTCATACACCATTATCAATAAATCTAGCAATTGCAAAAGATAGTGGTTGCGCAAGCGCAGCTTTACGACGCATTGTCTTCTGAATCGGTAATTGCTGGCATGAAATTGACCGATCGAGGCCTGTTTATGGTAAGGCAACCGTGAGTTATGTCATGTGTTTAACAAATCAGATGTGTTGTGGTTTTGTGTTTGTACTACTGAGAATTTCATAGAAAAACCCAATAACACTTTGCTCGACCTGGGAATCGAACCAAGGACAGACAATGAGGCAGTCTACTGTAATGAGATGACAAAAAAACAAGCATACGGGACGACTGATGGTAAGCAACAACCGCAGCCTATAGACGCCAGCAACACCAGTAGTATGACTAGCGCGTTGTCATCTTGACCCCTCGACGCGCGGCTTCAAGCAGCATTCGAGGCAAGGTTGGGCTAGCCCTTAAAGGGATCCAGGGAATGCTAGACCTTAGCTTGCCCCAGACGGACCCTGTAGCAACATTTGTCGGAGGCTCCCCGCCAGTCGATCGATCATTTATATGAATCCATTTACCTATGATCTTATATGTTCAGATATTTTGTTTTTGTTGGAGGAGTTTAGCGTACGACATAAATGTTAGAGTGAGTTTACCGTTTTAGACCCCTGTAGCCCTGGGCCCCGTATCTTTGATACGGCTAATACAGTGGTATCTACGCCCTTGGTCGTGACTAATGTCAGGAATCCTCACGGACGTGGCGACAGGGCAAGGACGTGTGTTTTCTGTCGTTACGAGACCGACATATCCTGCTGCCTCCCCTGGTGGCAGACGATGCGTGACAATTTTCCATGCTTCAAAAAAAATAACTACCTTATTAGCCTGTGGTCCCAGTCGTCCTCAACGCTAGAGGTCCCAGTCCCAGAAGTGTTATTGGGGGTTTTCTATCAAATTCTCAGTAGCAGCTCGGAGTTTGAAATTTGTGCCTGGGTAATGGCAATAGGCTCGCCTCCTATGGGACCTAAACACGCGCAGGCGACGTACAACCGGTCCTTGTGGAAGTCTTTGGAAGCTTTGTTTAGCAGTGGACTTCTTTTGGCTGATATGATGATGATGATAATGAAACATACGGCGAACTGTGAGTGTACATTAGTATGCATTAGTGTCTAGCCCTTCGGGAAATACAGGCGTGTTGGTATGTATGTCAAAAAGAGAAAAAATGGATGAGGTTTCATGATGATGAAGTAAAGACTTCAAGAGTACATTAAACAGGCACAATCTATCATTGATAATCTCAGCATCTGCCCGCCGTACCGTAAAGGGGCCCACACTATTGCGCTCGTGGTTTAGACACGTTACAACACTATTGTTTAAGAATAACGCACTCCGTAGTGTTCATGTTGCCAATGTTGCAATTTTACCGAGTGATGTGTTCCGTTTGTTAATACATATTCTTATCACACTCTGAGATAAGTGTCCGTTAATTGTATGTATTGTAATGATTTTATAAAATAATGACAAGACATTTATAAAGGTTTCCTTATCACGAGCGACAGATGGCGCTTGTAGTTGAACTATTCGTTATTAAACGCCCTTTTTATTACAAATTAGTCAAATATAAGTAGGTGTTATATTATCAATTTGTCTGTGTAATCAATTTATAACTATTGCTAAATTTAAAGTTAATCTAATGTATTTAAATTAATCAATTGATCATGCGTACTGTGTACTTCGCTCTGATTGGTCTAACCCAGCTGAGTGTTTGCCTACGTTTAAGAGTGGGGAACATTCGGCTGGTAATAGATCAATCTGTACTGAGACATTCTATTCCGAGGCGTTGAGCAGTAGACATAATATCTTATAAGCCAGTGCTGTTGTTGTATAATTGTTAATAATTATTGAGCGATTAAGTGATAAGTGATTGTTGATAATTACATACTGTTGGATGAATAAATACTTGTAATACTCAGTCTGAAGTGTATGATTCGTCACATTTCAGAAGTGGGATATGCCTACAAGAAAATCCACAGATACAGTAATGTTGAGTGACGTATGTCTAGAGGTTATGTGTGCCTACAATAGAAAGCCAAGTGTGCTTGAGTTACTAGAGGCTATGTATGCCTATTGAGCCATGTGTGCTTAGATTGTTAGAGGTTATGTGTGCCTACAATAGGAAGCCAAGTGTGCTTGAGTTACTAGAGGCTATGCATGCCTATTGAGGCATGTGTGCTTAGATTGTTAGAAGCTATGTATGCCTATTGAGCCACGTGTGCTTAGATTGTTAGAGGTTAATTATTTTTATTTTATTTATTTAATTTTTATGAGGTACATATTAGGTCTTACGAAGTAATATAAGCCCCACAAAATCACAAAGTCTTAATAACATGTAGGTAGGTACATAATTAGTAATGGAGTGCACAATTAATGTTTTATGGTAGGGTATCTATAAGTTATTTTATTTTTTTATTTACACGCAGTTTTATAAATCTTATTTGGATATTCTCCAGTTTATCTATATAGGTTTTTAAATGTGAGGCCGTAGCAATCAAGAGCATAATCCAAAATAGATTCCACTAAAGAAGTATAAAGTAGTTTTAGTATACCAGTAGGAATAGGAGTTATGTGTACCTACAATAGGAAGCCAAGTGTGCTCTAGCTACTAGAGGCTATGTACGCCTATTAAGCCAAGTGTGCTTAAAGATAGTAAGCCAAGTGTGCTTAAAGTTATTTTGGCCAAGTGAGTCAAAAGTTTTGGGCCAAGTGTGCCCAATAGGAACGGAACTATCCTCAGACGCGTAAGTAAAGCATGATTTATACTAAGAGAACAATTAAAAGAATTATTATGCGACTAAGTGCGTTGCAGATAGTTGTGTATATACCCTCTATTAATTTTATAAATTGGAAATGGGAAACATTTATTGGAAGACGTATATTTTTGATTGATCTTTTCATGCATAACTTCGAATTTATGGAGCTATTAATTTTAACCAGTTCGAGTAGATATTTTAGTAATATAAAATGAATTTAATAATAATAGTAAAAAAAAGGAGTTTTTAACTTGTTAGTGTCAAATTGAAACAATACTTATACATTTTTATGTTTTGAGGCCATGGAATCTGATGATACCAATGAATGATGATGAAACCAATGAATGCATACTCCAGACGAAGAGCCGCCAGTTTAGTCGTACAACCATTTACCAAATGTTATACCGAAGTTCAATCCCTCCAGTAAATCTCAGAGTATTGAAGGTTGTTTATGAAAGGTAAGTGTGTAATATATGAATGGGACGAGAAGCAGACCATACATTTTGCCCGACAAAAACTTGTCGGGCTAGCAAAAAAAAAAAGGAAAGGTAAAGAAATATTGGTACGTACAAATTCAAATTCAAATCTTTATTGTTTTCATATATAATTAGGATGTTACGAGTTACAATAATGTGTGTCAAAATGAAAAGGTACAACATGAAGTAATGAAAGTTTACGTGAATATTTTTATGATAAATTGATGCTGATATACAAGCTGATATGATATTAGTGATAAAAAGGCTGTAGGTTGTGCAACTCACGGCATTTATGATAAATCCATTAGAAATGGAGCTCAAGCTTTAAATTGTAATGAACCGGAAAGACTCGCTACATATTCTCAGTTCTCAGCATACCTAGTTAGAACCTATTTCTACAAATAGAAAGCGTCATGAACTCATGATCATACCTCGCCTTCGACTTCAAATGATACCTCCAATTATTTGTTTTAATTGTCGTCGTAAAGAACACTCTTACACCAGATGTCCCAAGTCCCTTGACAAGCGTCTAAAGTGTGACAGGGCGCTAGAACGAAAATTGCAAACCGACACCGTTAATTTCATGAATAGACCCAAAGTCAAGCGATGAAATAGAACGTAAAGTCCTTACAACTTCTACACACAGTAACAGTAATAACAAGTTTTACAAACTGGTAAATAATCGAGTTTTCGTTGGGATTGATAGATTATTAAGATTGGGTATAGTAGGACCCACTATTTGGAACCGTGCACCTAGTTTTGGCAATTCAAAAGTACCTGTATTATTGGTTTATTTGAAATGGATGATTTGACTTTTGACTTATGTAATGCGTGAATATGATGCAAACAGCCTTGACCCCGTGAAAACTGTGTCGAGATTACCTATAGTCAAAGGTTTTGGTAGTGACACCCGTATATAGTACGTTCTTAGGATTGATGAAATCGAATCGAATGTAGAAGTACCTACTTATGGTTAATTATGGGTTTATGCAGACTGCGTTACTCATTGGATAAAATTTTAAAGTCCTGAGCTTCGCAGCAAACCAATGATTTGGGCCCCTTAAAGCTTACCTTATCGGATTTCATTCAATTAGCCAGAAACAAATCGGAATTAGTTGAAGTTTCGGATTTAGGTTCTTTTTATCCTGGAAATGTTTATATAAAAGGTTATAATAGTAATAAACTTGGCAAAGAATATAACTTACCTCAAGGCACATATCGTCTAAGCATGGGTAAATGTCACCTTATTATCAAATTTAGCTAATCAAACCCTGAATTTTCCCAAAGAATTTTTCCCAAGATTCGTTGCATTGCGATGCTCTAATTGCAAAAGCAATGCCTTTTGTAAGAAAAAAGAATTATATGCCCTAACAAAATCACGAGAGATATTACTGACTTGGCTCCTTTGATAAAGTCTGAAATCAAAGTCGGTCCCTCAAGTTGGCAAATGGATAAGCCTTACCTACGCATTATCGCAGTCGTATCGTGAATTTTTTGCATTTAACTTGAGCGAGATAGGTTGTAATATGTCTCTATTAAAATGAAGATAGACTTGCTTAATGATAGACCTGTCACACATAGACCCTATCGCTTATCGCACTTCGAGAGAGGACAGGTACGAGAATTTATTGATGACTTGTTGCGAAATGATATAATACAAGAATCCGATTCCGATTGTGCTAGTTCTATAGTATCATTTGGGTAGAAGATCAATTTCAAGCATTAAAATAAAAGTTTGAGTAATAGACCAACACTAGCCTTATACAATCCTAAACTTGATACGGAGTTGCACACAGATGTTAGTTCCTTAGGTGTGGGAGAAAGTACAGTGGTAGTCTAGCCTTCGGGTACTTAAGCCGGTTGCTTATTTTAGTAGGCAGACGACACCTGAAAGGCGTCATTTACAATCTTATGAAATTTGAAGTTTTATATTGAAAACAAAACAGCTTACGGATTCTATCGCGTCGAACTCACATTAATAATCCCGACGTTTCGGACCCTTTACAGCGTCCATGGTCACGGGCAGACTGAGGTGTTGTGCGTCTTGATGTCGTATTTATTGACAGCTCCCCTCCACTTACCCTCTCACTTTAGTCATTACTCATCCGATTCACACAAAATGAGCTCACCGTATCATTCGGTCTTGCAGTTTTTGGCTTGGATTTAGATTTAATCGCATCTATTATAGGATTCCAAGCAGGTGGTATGACCCAGCCATCCTCTCTGTTGAAATTTGGGTGTTTCTTAATTTCAATCGCCTCACGAATCATCCTGGGCAGGAATCGGTCTTCCTTTGCAAGGACTTGTGGTTTGTCAAATCTGATATAATGCTGGGCCTTGTCTAGTGTGTGTTCACAAACTGCAGACTTTTTGAAACGGCGGTGTTTAACATCAGCAATGTGCTCTCTCACACGGGTCCCTATACTTCTTTTTGTTTGGCCTATATACGAGAGACCGCAATCACAGTCAAGCTTGTATACACCTGCATCTTGTAAAGGTAAGTGACACTTGACAGGCGGCAAGAACTGACTGATCTTTTTAAGCGGCTTGAAATAAGTCTTTATCGACGCACGCTTTAAGATGTAGCTAATCTTGTCAGTGACTCCTCGTACATACGGTAGTACGGCAGGTAAGCGCTCGACTGTGGCTCGTTTCTCACGTTTTCTGTAACTGGAGCGTGGTATTTGGAGCTTGTTGTCGTGCAGTACCTTCCTGATATGCTGGAGCTCTGCAGCCAGATGTTGCTCGTCACAGATCCCACGTGCTCTCTGGAATAGTGATTTACCGACGGTGGATAACTGTGTTGGGTGGTGATGTGATTTGCCATTTAAATATCTGTCTGTATGGGTTTTCTTTCGATACACAGTATGACTCAGGCTATTATTACTATTACGAATGACTAAAACATCTAAGAAAGGTAAAGAATTATTGGCCTCCGACTCCATAGTAAATTGAATTTTAGGATTCAAGGAGTTAAGGTGGTCTAGAAATGCTGTTACTTTGTTAGATGGTAATATAGTAAAAGTATCATCTACGTAACGCTTGTAGAACTTAGGCTTTACAGGAGCAGATTGTAGGGCGTTCTCCTCAAAATCTTCCATAAAAATATCGGCAATAATTGGAGATACTGGAGAGCCCATGGCTACTCCGTCCACTTGCGTGTAGAATTTATTATTCCATAACATATAGCCGGATGTTAGGCAATGTTTTAATAATTCAGCATATTCGATAGGCATATTTTTCTCTACAAGTTTCTTAGATACAATTCTGATGCAGTCGTCCACAGGTAAGCACGTGAATAAGGACTGAACATCAAAACTGACCATAGTTTCATTGTCAGCGAGATATAGGTGTTTGATTTCACTGACAAATTGGTATGAGTCTTTCACATATGCTGCCGTGTTTCCTCTTAGTGGAGACAGTACTTTTGCTAGGTGTTTAGCCAATCTATAGGTTGGTGAGTCAATTTGACTGACTATAGGTCTCAGTGGAGCATTAGGTTTGTGTATCTTAGGCAACCCATACAGCTTCGGTGGTTTTGCGCAGCTCGGAACTAAATATTTTAAATCTAGTTTCAATAAGTCGGAGTGTTTCTTTATCAAATCAGTGGTTAATTTTAAAGTTTTTGTTGTTGGATCGGTCTTAACTAGTTTATATGTACTTGCATCCGATAAAAGATCTTGTATTTTGTCATTATAATCTGACGTATCCATCACCACCGTGGCATTACCTTTATCTGCACGTAGAATAGTTAATTCGGGCCTATTGCGAAGGTTTTTTAGGGCAACAATTTCGTTTTTAGTTAGATTTAGTTTGGGTGGCTTACTACGACGTAATACTGACGAAATGTCCTGCCGTATACCCTCTAAATCTTGTTTAGTTATATTATTTTTATATAGGCACTCTTCTACGTTACAAATTATGCTCTCTACCGGTATTTTGTGGGGGGTTACAGCAAAATTGAGGCCTTTCGATAGTACTTGGACCGTGTTCTCATCCAGGTTATGTTTTGACAAATTAACCACTGCGCATGCTTGGTTATCAGATGACTGGCGCGTTCGGTTTTCCTTAGAGGTATCGACATTAGATCTTGACATAAGTTTGTCGAACTTTAATATTTGTCTATATTTGCATTCGTTATATTTAGATGTTTCGCGTTCATCTAGTATCTTAATGAGATTATTAAAATCTAATGTGGTTAAATCTGTCATTAATTCCTTGGATGAGGTCTCAATATCTAAGTTAATGTGTTAAGAAACTTGTAGAGAAAAATATGCCTATCGAATATGCTGAATTATTAAAACATTGCCTAACATCCGGCTATATGTTATGGAATAATAAATTCTACACGCAAGTGGACGGAGTAGCCATGGGCTCTCCAGTATCTCCAATTATTGCCGATATTTTTATGGAAGATTTTGAGGAGAACGCCCTACAATCTGCTCCTGTAAAGCCTAAGTTCTACAAGCGTTACGTAGATGATACTTTTACTATATTACCATCTAACAAAGTAACAGCATTTCTAGACCACCTTAACTCCTTGAATCCTAAAATTCAATTTACTATGGAGTCGGAGGCCAATAATTCTTTACCTTTCTTAGATGTTTTAGTCATTCGTAATAGTAATAATAGCCTGAGTCATACTGTGTATCGAAAGAAAACCCATACAGACAGATATTTAAATGGCAAATCACATCACCACCCAACACAGTTATCCACCGTCGGTAAATCACTATTCCAGAGAGCACGTGGGATCTGTGACGAGCAACATCTGGCTGCAGAGCTCCAGCATATCAGGAAGGTACTGCACGACAACAAGCTCCAAATACCACGCTCCAGTTACAGAAAACGTGAGAAACGAGCCACAGTCGAGCGCTTACCTGCCGTACTACCGTATGTACGAGGAGTCACTGACAAGATTAGCTACATCTTAAAGCGTGCGTCAATAAAGACTTATTTCAAGCCGCTTAAAAAGATCAGTCAGTTCTTGCCGCCTGTCAAGTGTCACTTACCTTTACAAGATGCAGGTGTATACAAGCTTGACTGTGATTGCGGTCTCTCGTATATAGGCCAAACAAAAAGAAGTATAGGGACCCGTGTGAGAGAGCACATTGCTGATGTTAAACACCGCCGTTTCAAAAAGTCTGCAGTTTGTGAACACACACTAGACAAGGCCCAGCATTATATCAGATTTGACAAACCACAAGTCCTTGCAAAGGAAGACCGATTCCTGCCCAGGATGATTCGTGAGGCGATTGAAATTAAGAAACACCCAAATTTCAACAGAGAGGATGGCTGGGTCATACCACCTGCTTGGAATCCTATAATAGATGCGATTAAATCTAAATCCAAGCCAAAAACTGCAAGACCGAATGATACGGTGAGCTCATTTTGTGTGAATCGGATGAGTAATGACTAAAGTGAGAGGGTAAGTGGAGGGGAGCTGTCAATAAATACGACATCAAGACGCACAACACCTCAGTCTGCCCGTGACCATGGACGCTGTAAAGGGTCCGAAACGTCGGGATTATTAATGTGAGTTCGACGCGATAGAATCCGTAAGCTGTTTTGTTTTCAATATGTCGAATATTCGCGTAAGTCTCAGAAATAAATTTGAAGTTTTATGTTTCTGTTGGGATTAGAATTTAAAATTGTAATAGACCATAATACGCTCCGAACCATACTAACCAAACAAGTATAGACCCGGTATTCGTATGACACATGTCGATGCATTAAGCCGAAATAACATTCTCTGCCTTCTGACATTAAAGACGAGTCTTCTGTTAAAGTATCGAGACTGACAATTGGATATTAACACTACAAATGTAGATCCAGACATTTCGCGTATACTTAAAAATTCTTAATCCTGAATCTGACGAAGAATCTAAAGATATTAGGAAAAATTATGTTATTAAAAATCATAGAGTATAAAGAATTGACGATGAAATACGCCTAGTTGTCCCTCGTAGTGCTCGCTGGAAAATATGCCGTTATAATCATGATGATATAGGACATTTAGGCATTTCTAAAACGACTGAGAGAATTCAATCTGTCTTTTGGTTTCCAAGGCTGCGGCGATAAAATTCGGTGCATTCGGTACGCTTATAATAAAGATGATGCATCCAGACAAAAGACTGAATAATTGTATCCTATAGAAAAAGTTAGCGTCCCATTCCATACAATTTACCTAAACCATCTTGGTTCGTTTGTAAAGAGTAAAAACGGCAATGCCTAAATTATTACAATAGTTGATTGCTTTACAAAATATATATATGTGAAAGCGGTAAAAGACACGAAAACAAAAAAAAAAATGACTATGGCTTACCATCTCCAATAATACCTGATCACGAGCTTTTGCGACAGTCATAGCACTAAACATGTCCCTATCGCTGTAGTTTGTCGCAGGGCAAAAAGTCAAACTGAAAGATATAACCAAACCATCTTAAACGCATTAGCAAAACATAACGACGGAAATGACGAACGCAATTGGGAAATGTGTCTTGGCAAAATCTAATGGGGTGTAAATAATTCAGTTAATTCTTCTACAAAAAAGACTGCCATAGGGGCTTTATTTGGCACCACAATAAAAATACCTCGAGAACTAAAAGATATCCTAAATGACGATGTATTTAAAAACAGACTAAATAAACACCTATTACAATAATGTTATTACATGTACACGCTAAAAGAATTCTTTGAAGATAAAAATAAAAAATAATTAAATTATAATTAATAACAATAAAATCTTTGTGCAATAAAAACAATTACCAAAATAATAACAATACCTTAAATTTCTGTAAATTGACTACCTAAATGGTTATTTAATTTTAAGTAAAAGTTTATAATTTTATTTTCTAATATTGTAATTTGTTAAATTATAATTATGTAATTAACTTGTTAGTACCCATGTATTCTATGCTGTGCCCCAACGGGGTTTCATGTTGATACTTACCAAACTAGAGATCTATGTTTATTTACACATGAAGCAATAAAGAACTTTGACTTTGACATTCAGAGATAGTTAGAGTAATAAGTTCGATGTTGGAGCTGACATTATACAAAACATGTTACAAAGCGTAAGAGATGAGGTCGTACTAATACTAAAGTCGCGAAAAACACTATTATGATGCCGGTAGCACCCCTAGAACCTATAAACAAGGTGATTTGACTAAGGTTACCAGAACTGACTATAATAATAAAGGCAATAAAACTTTTTAAATTCATAGATCTGATAAAACCACAGAAGTTTTGGGCAATGACAGATATAAAATCACTGAAATTCCGGTTTTAGCAAACGTAGAGATTCATTTAAGTGTCGTTTCCGCTGATCGTGTTAGACCTTATAAAATATAATAAAAATGTAAATATAAATATAAATTCGCCTGACCATAAAGATTCATCAGATCGTAATAGTAGCCCATCTTCTGAAAGCAATAATGATAACGACAAACTATTTCATAGAAAGGAGTCGGACATCAATGAATAGCCGAATGTAATGATTTTTGCATTTTTGATTCGTGTTTGTTCAAACAGTTTAAGCATGTAATATTTCTGTATGTATGACTTATGTTATTGACTTACGATAACGTGCGTCAGGAGATCGCACGTTGTCGGATGGCCGAATGTAATGATTTTATAAAATAATGACAAGACATTTATAAAGGTTTCCTTATCACGAGCGACAGATGGCGCTTGTAGTTGAACTATTCGTTATTAAACGCCCTTTTTATTACAAATTAGTCAAATATAAGTAGGTGTTATATTATCAATTTGTCTGTGTAATCAATTTATAACTATTGCTAAATTTAAAGTTAATCTAATGTATTTAAATTAATCAATTGATCATGCGTACTGTGTACTTCGCTCTGATTGGTCTAACCCAGCTGAGTGTTTGCCTACGTTTAAGAGTGGGGAACATTCGGCTGGTAATAGATCAATCTGTACTGAGACATTCTATTCCGAGGCGTTGAGCAGTAGACATAATATCTTATAAGCCAGTGCTGTTGTTGTATAATTGTTAATAATTATTGAGCGATTAAGTGATAAGTGATTGTTGATAATTACATACTGTTGGATGAATAAATACTTGTAATACTCAGTCTGAAGTGTATGATTCGTCACAGTATGAAGTCCTCTGCGATACAGAGATTGTTCACTATTGTGGGAGCTGTCTTCATACATATAATACAAAAATCAACGAGTTTAATAATATGTACGTACATTTTTTAAATACTTCATATTATTTTGTAATAAATTCGTTTATTACTGTTACTAACATACCGCGCTAAAGAACAGTTGTTAATAATAAAGTCGTTAAAAATAAGAATAAAAGTAAATATAATCATAAAAAAGAACGAAACAAATTTTACCGCCACTGTTTTCTTAAAAAACGAATCTGTTTTTGTTTAATAAATCTGACTACTTTAAGTACAGTTTATCAAGAGAAACCATTAATTTTCGCCATGTATAAGTATCAGCAGAAGTATTGACTGCAAAGTCATACATAGGTTTGAAAGGTTCAATCTAAGGCACACACCTCTTATTTTTCGAATTCATGTGCGTAATTGACACTTGCTTAAAATGATGAAGGAAAATATTAGAAAACCTGCATACCTGAGAGATTTCCTCGACGTCGCATGAAGTATAACAATCAGCACTAGACCAGCGTGGCCATAACTTGACCCTTTACATTCTGTAAGCTATGCCCAGCAGTAGGCCATTGTGTTAACAATGTGTATGACAAATCTCTGTCGCTCTCTTTGCTTAGCCTTATCCCATTTCATTTGGGGTTGGTTCTCGTCATTCTTCGCCGGATAGTTGTGACAATGTGTACGACAACCTATCTATTAAATTAAACACTTAAAGTTCAATAGACTTTATTAGCCCATAAAACAATCACAGTTCACGCCCAGCAGAACTCAATTGTCGTCAAAATTTAATGCAAATCTGACCTCAATTCTGTGTCAAGCAAACTTCTACCTTATCCCTTCATGGAAAAGTTGTAATTGAATGGTACTGGTTATAGGACCGAATTCAATATAACTGAATCATGAGTGTCAGCGTATTAATACGGTCAGTTACGAAATGCATGCAACTTGATTCATTTGAATAAGGATTTACAACACAGTGCACACAGTATAAACTTTGATAGGCAAAATCGGCAACAAAAGAGAGCTTAGAAAATGTCCAAAAATTGTATCAGAGAGAATCGCTATTTTGTACTTAACTGTACCTACAGTATTATTCAGAAACTGTAATGCAATTTAAAAGAGATATCTTTGAATTTCTTTTATTCTACAAAGAATAGAATAATAGTCACTTTTAAGTACTTACACACGATTCAACAATAAACATATTTTATTTGTTTTAAGTATTTTTTATTTATTTATTAACTAAACATAAAAAGATTCGTATGGGTAGGCCCATACGAATCTTTAATGCATGCTTCCTTCTGCAAGTTGTTTCCTGGACGTTTTGATGTGGCATGTAATTATTGAAGACGTCGCAGCTAAATAGTGAAGTGATCATTCTACGTATGTGCATGGGTTCCATTCTAAGTCTTAGTGTAAACTTATGCTTTCAAATGTCAAAATTAAGTAGAAGATTGATATATTTATTATAAAGAATCATTTGACGCATATGTCTTTCCCTTCCAATGGTTTTAGAACACGGTGCACTTTACATGGTACGAAAAACGAACACATGTTGATCTCCGCTCTGATTGTGAACAAATAAAGTTTCATCTGTGATCTGTCCCATCCGCTATGATTGCAATTACTCTGAATTTTCACAGAAATCAGAGCGGAAATTGTTGATTGTGACTACAGAAGCGTATGCAAATATGTAACGTAGATATTAATTTGTCCCAATCAATGAAAAAGCATATAAGTTTATTTTTTATCATTTGACATAAGAAATTGGAGTATTCGTAACCTGCCATCACGCTAGCATCTTCAAAGAGATAGACAGAACTGCACTTATCTCAGTTCCGACTTATATAGTGGGCCAGTCGGCCGGTGTCTATGAGGCCTATTATTAATAAGGCGTGACCTTTATGTCATTATTATACTGGACATAAATCCAAGCCGCTACTGAGAATTTCACTCGACTCTGCTGAGAGTGAGATCGAATCTACCATCTCACTCTCAGCACCTGCTTTGCCACTTCGGAAATTTGCATTTTAGATTGCAAGCCAATCCCAATCCAACGTGCACTTGAGAAATGGCAATAATGATTCATTTGTAACAAAAATTTCACTATAAATCATTACAAATATAAACCATTGATGTTATCTTTTTGCATTTACCATGCTAAGATTATAAAGTTATTTTAGTAATGGAAAAATTCAATCGCGGGCAGGATTCGAACCTGCGTCTCCTGGTTGGATACATCAATCAGGCGGGTGGGGTTCGAATCCTGCCCGCGATTGAATTTTTCCATAGATGTTTGTTCAGTTAACTTTTTTAAATTCTTTATTATGATAATGACGAAGCTTTATTATTTATATGGGTAACGGGAAAGACACGCTTTTTTAAATGATGTAAACGATGTTTATCTTATTTACACATACAATTACCGGTAGCGTAATGGCTAGGGCACCGGACATGCGATCATGCGATCATGGTTGCCGGTTCGAAACCCACCCATTGCATTACCGACGTGAACCTACTCGTAACACAAGCATTTAGCTTAGCACAAAGTGTTAACAAGAATACTAGTAATGTGCGACCCACATTGCCAGTAAGCTTTAAAAAAATGGAATATATTATTTTGATACGTAATTTTGTTATTTGCGCAAAATATGAATGCTAGCAGAATCGTGTATTTCTGTATTGTCTGTGTGTCATCATAAATAGTCATAAACATCCCAAGAAATTGCAACTGATACCTACTTATTTTGAATTAACATAACAACACAACATACCATCACGCCTGTACGCCGAAGGGTTAGGCAGAGGCGTACTAATGTACACCCTCAGTTCGCCAGTATGTTTAGGTCCCATGTTATAGAGGGCGAGCCTATTGCCATTAACCGGGCACAAATCCAGACTCCGAGCTACTACTGAGAATTTCATAGAAAACCCCAATAACACTTTGCTCGACCTGGGAATCGAACCCAGGACCTCTAGCGTAGCAGTCGCGCTCGGGACCACTAGACTAATGAGACATTTTGAGTTGTCATTCTGAAATCAAGTTTTTCTAGAGCATGCTTCTTAAGCTTCCTTTCTGCACCTAGGACGATTTAACCAAATCGTTCTTGCTCTGCACGCTAGGTATAAACGGGAAAACTTAGTAGTTTTATTAAAAATATAAAATGTTACCAAATCTACATGTACCTACATCCTCATACACACATACATCAATATAAAAATAATAATCAATTTAAACATGAGCGTCCGCGTGTGTAACTAGTCCTTACTAACATAATAAACGTGAAAGTTTGTGAGTATGAATGTATGGATGTTTCTTACTCTTTCGCGCCAGAACGGCTGAACGGATCTGGATAAAATTTGGCACACAGATAGATTATAGCCTGGAATAACACATAGGCTTTTTATCCAGGTCGGACCTAATCCTAAAGTCCACGCAGACTAAGCCGCGGGCAGAAGCTAGTCATTAATAAATTAACGTTAAGAAGTTTAAAATTACGCCTCATAAATCACGTACCAAATTTGTGTAATTAAATAAACTGTATACATATTCATATCTACACCAATTAATTTAATTTTAACCGTTCTGTTTGCAAATATATTTTGGGTAAATGACCACTAGAATTTGCAGTATCTGGTGATACCTATGACATTGGGACTGTCAAAACGTAATTTTCAAAACCAAGACCTCTGGCTATTCATAATCATGTGCGTGTTAAAACCAGTTCTTATATCAAATCAGTCTGTAGATTTGCTTACTAGAGATAGAATTTTGACATAAGGTCCATACAAGTAATGTCAAAATCCTATCCCTAGTAAGTACTAGGGATAGGATTTTGCTTTCTGCACGTAGTAGTCCCAATACAAAAAAAAAACAAATTGTCGATAGTTTTAGGGTAAACTATTAAAATAACTTTATAACAGCTGGCCCCAATAACAAAGCAACAAGTAATAACAATAGCTGTTATAGTTCTGAGGCCCTAGCATAAGTTTTATTTCACCGACTCGATTTTACGCATCGACCGCGTTCTGCGTGCTGATTGGCTTAATCAGAGTCACCAATTTTCACCAATCAGAGAGCCGAAAGCAGTTGATGCGTAAAATCGAGATGGTGAAAAGGCCTAACACTAGGCTCTCCTATGAAATATCTCTGCGTGTCTGAAGTTAGCTATTCCGAAAGGCTGCGAAAGTAAAGACACTGATGATAAGGACGGATAATAATCACAAATACGAAATATGTATGACTACAACCGTTTTTTTTGTAATAAAGCTACATATTGAATACGAAACTGCCTCAACAGTCTAGTGGTGCTAAACGCGACTTTGACGCAAGAGGTCCTCAATTCGATTCACAGGTCGAACAGTGTTATTGGGTTTTTGATTAAATTCTCATTAACAGCGCGGATTTTGCATTTGTGCCCGCTTAATGGCAATTGACTCGCCCCCGACCGAAACATAGGTACCGGCGAACTGTGGGTGTCTAAAAGTACACCTCTGCCTAACCCTTAGGGGAATACTAACAGGCGTGATGGTGTGTTATGTTAAGACTGAACACAACGTACGATAACCTCTTGACATTTAAGCGATAAAAGATTTAATAATAATGCCCTATGTTATATATGTATCGCTGAAATCGTGAAGGCCACCTCTTTACTTATTCACAGAGGGTTATAAGTGCCTACATTAAAATCCACACAGACTGATAGGTATTGGTCTTAATATTCATGAAGATTATTTTTGACCTTTTTCACCAGTAAGTACATTTTAGATACCACGACAATGATATACATAATACTTAATCAACCCATTATACTGTCCCACTGCTGGGCACGGGTCTCCTCTCAGAATGAGAGGGATTAGGCTATAGTCCACCACGCTGGCCTAGTGCGGGTTGGCAGACTTCATAAGCCATCGAGAAAATCTCTCAGGCATGCAAGTTTCCTCACGATGTTTTCCTTCACGGTTCAAGCGCGTGATATTAACTATTTAATACGCTACTATTTAATGACTTCGAAAAGTTACAGGTGCCTTGGGTTCGAACTCGAGACCTTTGACTCGGCAGTCCAACGGTCATACCACTAGGCTATCACTGCTTCAATGATATACTTAAAATAAAAAATATGCATCTTGATAGCCTCATCTAAACTATACTGGGGTCAGTTTCTAAGAAGCGGATCGACCGATCGAATTTCTGATCAATTCTGTCAAGCTAAATAACGTAAACAAGGCTGTCAGGCTTCTGACGGGCTTCTGACTTACGGGCTTCTGACTTACATCAATGATTGTTATGGCTATTATTGTGACAAGGATAATTTCGAGAATATTGTCCTGAAATCTCCTTGTCATAATTTTATGGGCTAGTGGAGGTTTCGTCAGGATCATTCGCAAGAAGACTGGTGCCAAACAGTAAAACGTTTTTTTACATAGGAGTATGGTAGCCAGGCCGATAATTAGATTTTGACACCAATCTTGAACTCTTGAGGACCAAACCTTACCAACTACTATTTAATGAAAAGATGGATCCTGTCCCCGTAATAGCTACTTATTAATACATTGTGTGTCAAAGCTCAAAGAGTGTTTGTTCTCATAAATTTACATAAAGCATGCACAAGTGATTTTATATACATACAAGCGAACCGCTCGCGGTTTCACCCGCGCTGCCTCGCTCCTATTGGTCGTAGCCTGGTGTTATATAGCCTATAACCTTCCTCGATAAACGACTATCCAACACAAAAGGTATTTTTCAATTCCAACCAGTAGTTCCTGAGATTAACGCGTTCAAACAAACAAACTCTTCAGCTTTATAATATTAGTATAGATTAGTATTATTAAGTACCTACGAGTAAAAATAGTATCACGATATAGAAAATCTTATTGTTACAGTGCATGTAACTATAAAAATAGCTTAGTAGGTACCTACCTCAATGTCACGGACAAAGTGATCATATTTTAAATTTTAAGCCAATATTCGCCCTCTTATCTTTTGCCCGCACGCATCCATCATGTGACATGGATGCCGCTCATGTGGATATAAGGTAACTAGATCATGGGTGAATTTGATTGAATATTCTAAACTTAAAAATAGGCGGAGACCTTCCAATGTAGTTGTATTTTATATTTTTCTAGCTTTATGTCTTCAGTGAGATTTATTGCTATTAATACTTACTCGTAATAAGAAATTCAGACAGAATGTAAAATTTATTGTTCTTCTCCTTTATGCTAAATTACTTAAAATACAAAACAATATGGTGTTTATAAAGTTATTTTAGAGAAGGAAAAATTCAATCACGGGCAGGATTCGAATCTGCGTCTTCTGGTGGTCATCGCGGTGGTCTTAGAGGATTTAGAGGTCAGAGTGTCTGGTGTATCTAACCAGAAGATAACTATATCTAACCACTTTGTTAGTGTTGTGTTGCCGACCTTTTAAAAGGGGATCGGGCCTCCGGTAACCTCACTCACTCGGCGATGATTATTATCTTTTTGTGATTTTTTTGCATTTTCCATGCTAAGATTATTAAGTTATTTTTTAGTAAAGGAAAATATCCGAACATGTTTGTATAGAGCTAGACATACCTATATTCTTCTATATTTTTGGGCCAAAAAGTATATAAATTACCCTTAAGACATGTGAGCACGAGCAGCCTTTGCTTAGAAAAAAAAAATATTGGATAAGCAAGCAATCACCGCCGCCCATGGAGGCCCGCAACACCAGAGGAGTCTCAAGTGCGTTGCCGGCCTTTTTAAAGGGGATTGGGCCTCCGGTAACCTCACTCACTCGGCGAAAAACAATGTAATTATTCATTATTACAAAGGTAAAATACATATAATACAAAGAAATGTTACAAATAAATAATTTGGAGGTATTACAATCCAAAGGCGGCAAGTGCTACAAGATCATTTTTCTTAATAAAATACAACAAAATAATAACTTAACAGTAAGTAACAAAAATTAGAGAAACTTAGTATTGTATGGTTATAGTTTGACGACACGATTGGTGTAGCGGTTGAGCGATCGGCTTCTGCGCCACGTGTTGTGGGTTCGATCCCCACTCGGAGCAAAAATTTGTACGATCTACAGGTAGTTGTTCCAGGTCTGGGCGTTTCTGTATGTGAGAATTTGTATTTATAAACGCACCCACGATACAGGAGAAAATCCTAGTGAGGCAAAGTTTAAAAAAATATATATAATAAAATCACCATAATAAACACATCAATGAAAAATCTAATTTCAATTTCTTATTCCAAACGAGCTTTAGGCCTTGAGCTGGTACTCATGGTAGAGACCGTATATTAGCCATAAACCCGAGTGAGTCACCGGGATGTATTCTCGGAAGCCAAGTATGACGCACCGCTGTTCCCGGGAAATCCTTGGATATACGATATCGGGATCATATTGGATGTTATTATTCTATTTTGAAACAGTGAAAAAGTATTTTTTTTAATGTTACTGGAACATGCTGAATATGTGAAGTATTACTTATCTACCTTTTAGGGAGAAATTTAGGAGGATGATGAACAAACAGAATCTGTAAACAGGGAATGCGTAGTCTGCTCTTTTTTTTTTTAATTCAAATGTCATAAATGAGAAATAATTCCCTAATTTTATACGGGAAGATGTGTATTTATTCTTTTTTTTTCTAAAAGTTGGGGAATAGAGGATCGTTTCTACTAGTTTGCTTTTTAGGTACCTATACGTTTTGTGCTTGAAACACGTTATTTATTGATTACAAGCATGCATACAATTTTGCAGTACCTACCTAATTACATAAATAAGTACCTATCAATGCAGCGTTGCAGCGTTCAAAATTTAAAACCATATTTTAACATTAATACGTATTTTTTGACATCAGCAAAGTCAAATAACAAATTCATTTATATACAAACGAATTATAAATAACTCAGACAACATCACAATCACAACATCGCAACAATATTTACAGTTTGCTAATTAGCTAAATTCCACTGACACACGTTTTCTTAACTACTCATTACTAACAGTTGACAAGATGACAAGCAGCAACCGACACAGTTTTTATCAGGGATCTGTAAAAGGAAATAAATTCCAACACTACAACGTTTATAAAGCAACATTTACAATGCGGAATAATACAAAAAATGGGAGCAGAAGGTTCAGTATGCGATAAAACGCTACTATAGAGGTATTATGTTATTGATACTAGGCACCTAAATTATTACTTCCTTCAAATCACATTTGACAATTGTAGCCTTTATTCTTCTCACTAACCTCTATAACTTTTCTTTCTTTCTTCTGTCTTTGATTCTTCTGTTTCTCAGAGAACATGTTAACCCATATTAGTCTAGTGATCTTAAGCACGACTGTTACACTAGAAGTCCTGTTTTCAATTCCCAGGCCGAGCAGTGTTATTGGCTTATTTTTATAAAATTCTCAGTAGCGCAGCTCGGAGTTTGGATTTGTGCCCGGTTAATGGCAATAGGTTCGCCCCCTATTACGTGGGACCTAAACATACGGTAGAACTGTGGGTATACATTAGTACAGGTCTGCTTAGTTAGCTTAGCAGCCATAAAAGCTTCACACGGTCACACCTTAGTTTGCACGGGCTGTATCAGTATTGCCTAGAAATTTGGTTCTGAATATTCTTGAAGAAGGCTAGGATGATGAATGAGGTTTTAAGCATGTTTGTTCAGATGACACTTACTCGTAGGTACTACATTAGTGAGCACAACACACACACACATTTCTGTAAAGTATTCTTATTTTGGCCTAGTGATGTGCTACGATAATAAATTAATAATCTAACTCAGCTATCACCGACAATGATGCGTTCTCGATGTGATACTTAACAGCGGCGCTAGTGGACCGTGGCCGAATCAATGACCGCGCTACTAGTGTGGGGAAACTCGACTGATTAAACTTTATCAATTTATTGCCATAGACACTGTGATATTATTAAAAATTGTTATGACTGCGTGTCTTTTCAGGTGAGAGAATTTTTATTCAATATTTTTTCCTAATAATTCCAATCGTAATCTAAATTTAAAAGATGTGCAATGACTTTATCGCGAGCAGGTGTTTTTAGCTAAATAAATTACGCTTAAATGTCAGTATTTATTTTCAAATTACATTCGAAACTTCTACTCCAAATTCAAAATTAACCACTACCATTTGTTTCAAAGCTCACCCAAAGTGACAATGCCGTGAGTTTCTAGACAGATATCTGTAATAAGGTACCTAGTTAGCGTGATGGCATGCTTACTATATCGCTCTCCGCCATGACGGCTATTTATTAGTACAGCTTTATTGAGTTTCATTATACCAGTATATCAATCTCAGTGAAAATTAACTTAGTTTTACGTGCTGTAGGAATTTTTATTCGATTTTATACGGTGTTAAGTGTTTGGATTTATGTTTTTGCTCTAATTACTGAACTGTGTTGGTAAAGTGTAGTGGCCCAATGGTAAGTACTAAGCACGGAGTAAGTTGGTTAAACTGCGCACGCGCATTGATGCGTTTGATTTATTATGTCACTGTCAAATTGTAAGCATCGTTAGTTTATAAAAAGGTAGTAAAATTGTTAGGTAAGTAGTATTAAATAATAACCGTCACTGATTACAAATAAATAAAAAATAATACTGAAACAACCGTGGAAATTGCTTTTTCAGGTTTGCAACTTATATAATTGAGAACAATAAATTTCATGAATGCAGCAAATCCTAAGGTAATTACTTAAACGATCTGTGTAGGTTTATTATATAACTTTCAAATTGATTCATCATCCATCTTCATCCCCGATTATTCTAACAGAAAATTTTAAAAAGATGACCCTAAACGAAGTTGACATTTGTGACAGTTATGGCGACAGAACTAGGGAACTAGGTACCTATAGGTATTTTGAACATTTACTAGAATAGTGCTCTTTTGGTTTTTTTGTACTGCTAACTGGTAATTTTGTTCCAATTGTTTTTCTTTTATTCTTGCAATCTCATAAATTTCTTGTAATTCGCCATTAATTTTGCCATTGAATTAACAGAACCATTAAAAATGGTCCCAAATGACGTCACATCTATCAAATATCGAATGTTATACATTCGCCTAATTTTCAATATTATTTAATCAAAGTTAAACCTTACAGCCATTCAACATTGCGCTTACAACTGTATCGTCCATAAAAAACCTAAATTACGGACTACACAAACACGGCGTACGTGTAATGTATGTTTCCAACTACATACGGACATTCATACATAATGTATATGCGAAAACACATTATGGAACCACTTTCAAGTCCCAAAAAAAGATGTCCGCCAAATTGGACTACAAAACGTTTCTAAAGAAAAAGATTACCATTGAGCTATTACTACCGTATACGGTAGCCGATCATTACTAAGGTATAGTAAAACAAATTGACGGACCAATAAGTCATAGTTTGTTCGTAGGCTGGTTACCAACGTTCGACTCGTAAGCACATTTAGGTACAGTCAGCAGGAGATATCTGGACTAACAGTCAGTTCAAAATGACCCGAATAATAGATTAGGGGAATCAAAGTTTAACTCAATGATATAAAGGACGATTTAGAATGAACACCGCACACAGCAATTATCATTCTAACATGTATTTTATCCCTATTGAGATAAAGTTTGATTCCTTTATTAGATTTTCTGGCATTCTATTCATTTCTCTGATATTCTCCGAAGTTACCGTTATCGTTGCTTAGTTCAATGCGATAGAAATAGTCATCAATATCGGAATGATGATGATGCGTGTTATTAGTAAGAACACGTTAACTCAAAAGCTGCTATTGCTGTTTCTTCAAAAAGCCTTTTCAGATATCCCTCCATATTATGAGTTGTGTGTGGAGTGTGACACAAATATTTGATACTTGTAGGATTGGACTTTGAAAGATATTATGATTCTCCGAGTGTGTTGCAGCGCTTATTATAAATGTAAAACATTAAACTTGTTAAAGATTTATATACAAAAATAACGACGATGATTGATGGTGTTATGATAATCTGCCACGTGTTTATTATTTTCAGGGGCTAAAAACGCAAACACGAATTTTTCAACTAGTCCAACAAATTTTACTTAAACTATAAATTGACAACAGCAGTACAATAACATAGCTTCCCACACAATCGTTTAGTTGGTTTTCATCAGTAACTATTAGCGTGGCTTGCTTTACAAAATGATGTTTGTTCTCTTGTTAAGGTAATAAGTGTTATGTTAATTCTCCATTCTAAGATTTAGGTTTATTATTATAGAACACAGATAAACAGATGTACCTACTACATTGCTGACAGTTACGATAATATTAGACATTGAAATACTAGACATATATTGAGCTTATTCGGCGTGAATCGGATTGTGAAATGACAAAAATGCACAATAGCTATTGTAAGTAAATGTAATAATTGAACATCAAGACGGCCAACACCTAAGTATGTATATGATGTATACTAGTGATGCTGTAAAGGAGCTGAAACGCCTGAAAATATTTTTTAAATGTAACGCATATAATTTTTAAAAAGTGAATAATTTTATTTCAATTTGATTTAAAAATAGTTTAGCTGCTAAGGAAGCCATCTTGTATTTCTATTTTATATAAACTTCTTTTCAAGGTTGAATTTCGACAATCGAAATGCTTTTTTTAAGTAACGAATAAATTGCAATATGTAAGGTAAAATACAGCTCTACGAAGCAAAGTGTACCTTTACATCGACTTGAATTCATGAAAAGTACTAAGAAATAACTGTTCATAAATCAATCAGTCTAGTCTATAGGCACCCGATGTTTAGGGCTGAATCTAAAAAGACTCAATTCACTTAGATTTTTATACGTGGGTTGCGGAGAATTCACGAAAAAAAACTTTAAGTAGCTCCAAACATACAACGCTTGCTTTCTCCAAGGGGTTAAACAGAAGTACTTATATTGATGTAACAAGACCTACATCCAGGTCCCCATGTACTAGGAGCGAGAACGACTTCAACTATATCCATATTTTTTTATGGGATAGGAAGACAAACTAGCAGACGGATCGCCTGATGGTAAGCGATTACCGCCGCCCATGCACACCCGCAACACGATGCACGCAACGCACCGATGACTCGTCATCGGTGCGTTGCCCGCCCTTAAAAGGGGATTGGGTCTCCGGTAACCTCACTCACTCGACGAAACACAACGTATGCGTTGTTTGACACCGGTTTTCTGGCCGTGGTATCACTCCGGTCGAGCCGGTCCATTCGTGCCAAAGCATGGCTCTCCCACGTTAAAAAGCTTACTATAATACTATGAACAAAAATGTGTATGACCGTGTGCATGAGAATCGTCAATTTAATAACATAATAATATCTTTGTAACTCTTCAAAATGCCAGACAGAACGACCTTCATGCTAAAAAGGTAATTAATGCTAATTAACATGGTAACTGGGTCATTTCATAATAAATTACAATTGCGAATAACAATATAATGTATTGCTAAACTGAAATTTCACACCTACTTAGTCAACATCTTCTTACAAACACTGACTGTTTTTTTTTATGCGTGATAGGCTTACGCTTGACCGCCAGTTCGCCCAATACTGCGATGTACGATGGAGCGCGCTTGCCTAGAAGAAACTGATTCACGGTGATTTAGAGACACCCAGATTATATCCATCGGGAAAGACCCACTCCGGAAGCGCATTCCACATTTCAGCGGTACGCATGATAAATGACTTAAAGCGTTTCGTTCGGGTTTTTGGAATGTCCACCATGAATCGATGTTGCTTTTTCGTGCTTCTGGTCGTCCGATAGTAGAAAGGGCTAAGGGGAATAAGATCGTGGAGATCTGATGCACACTCTCCCATCCGATCCGATCGAAATGTATCCTATAAAAAGCCGATAAGTTATCACCTTTGCGGTGATTTTCCAGACTTTGGAGTTTAACCCGGACAAGGGAGTCGTTGCCAATGATCTTGACGCGTTTCTCGATTCTTCGTTTAAATTAAAATAGACTTCACAAATGTCGATCGTATTAGTAGGTAACTTACAGGTACGTGGTATTAAGTTAAGGTAATTAAGAGCCAGTGAAATTATTGGGTAAATGAGGCTTAACAACCGAGGTATCACGAAGACAATGCGCTAGTGATACCGCTGGTGTTGCTGGCGGCTATAGTTAGCCGTTTACCACCAAAGGGTCCACATATTTATATGTCATTTTCGTGTAAGAAAAAAAGATTTTCACCAAGAAGGCAATGGATCATACATCAGTTACCTTTCTCACGCTTCTACTAATACCCTGTTAGTAATTTTAACATTAAGGCGTCCAGGACCTCGATCTATTCGTGGCCATGGATGCTCTATTCTAAAGGATCCGAAACGTCGAGAATGAAATAAAATCAATATAATGCTATTAAATCTGTAAAAAGTACTTTAGATTTAAGATTTTAAATTTTAAAGGAAACATATAATTATATATTATTATATATAATTTGTAAAGATATACTCTTGTTGATAACCCATACAGAACCCTCTATTCGAAGACGTAAAAGTATCGGAGACTCTTAAAATTTCCCTCCAATGTAGATATCAATACTTTTCAATAGTTTTTGGTGACCCAAATAGAGCATTGTTAGAATCTGGAGCTAGTCGTCCAAGCGTGGACAAATGCATAGAGATGTGCTGTGGTCTGTGGGATCAATGCCAACATTTGGACAATACATTTGTTGGTCTTAGTATTTCGATCGAAATATTAAAAACAAAATTTATAAGTAAGTAATGGTCCTGTGTACCGGAATACATAATTATTGTGATTAATTAAAAGTGACAATTTTAGCCCCTTATATAGTTAATTAATAGTCTTATTAGATTTTTCCGACAGGAATGGTTTTAAGCCCACCCCCTATTATTTTAGACCTAGTAAACATGCATCATGGGCAAGCTGTGGATGTGTACATGTGTGTAGTTCGATTGTAATCGATAAAACAATTAGGTAAGTATACAGGCAGCGAACGACAGCATGTTTTGACAAAGATTGTCCATCATGATCACGCAATGTGTCAAAACACAGGTGCTGTTAGTTCCCTACATAACAAAACTGGCGAATATTATTCATCATGCAATGTATATTGAGGTGCAGATGTCGTTAGATGCTTTTATACCTGTTTTGTCGAATGTACACAATATTTGTAAATAGAAGCTTAATGGTGTTTATACGCATACTTTCTGTGTATAGCAGCACCAAAGGGTGGACTCATTAATTAACTGGAACAATTACGTCCTACATTTGCATAACACTTCAACGAAATGTAAATATGAATCAGTCGCTAGTAGTGATATAACAATAGGTTTCAATCATAACAGCAGATGTGGGTACTACGTTGTTATAACCTTTGTTACAATTACAACACTATTGTATGAACATCCATTAGCTCAGTCGTGTAAAAAATTATTAGAACTACTTACTCCTGACCTAAAAAGACATTGTTTTTTTATTGGTTACGTTGTCAAACGAGCAGAGGAGCTACCTGATGGCAATTAGTCATCGCCGTCCAATGACACCTGCAACACCAAAGAAGTTATTGATGCGTTGCCGAGCATTAAAAGCCCCTACGCCTGCAGTCTGCCAGAGCCGCAGCAAGCTCTCATGCGGAAAACAAGCAAAGATTGTTCACGACAGACTCCGACGTAACGGTGGTCGCCAACCAGTCAGACCCCAAGAGGTTTTACCACCGAGTGAGTCAGATATTTTCTCGTCTTACGAGATGTCTATTTGAACGGCAGTGAGGAACTGTATTCTAACATTTCCCCACATGGGATAAAAAGAAGAGAAGTATCCAAAAGGGGCAGTTATGTAAAAGCAATTATTATTGTGTGATGCTCCATAGCCGACATCTTTGTCTTCCTGGATTTAATGACAGATATGGTTTGGACCAACAATTTTTTTGGAACAAACCGGCCACTCTAACCTTCTCTCACTGCGTACCCAACTTGTACCGTCTTGGCTTATAAAAGACCGGTAAACTTGGCTTACAAAAGATCAGTCATTTGGGCGATTTTGGCATACAAATGATCAGTATTCTGCGCGATTTACAAATCGGTATTCTGGACGATCTTGGGTTACATATAATCGGTAATCTTGGCGATCTTGGCTTATAAAATATTGGTCTTATTTAATAATAATAATATTAATAAAGAATTTATTTGACACTGAATATTTGTTAGATACATTTAAACAGATATACAGGACAATTTTTAATTTTCTTAGTTGTAAATTGAAGGCATGTGTCTGAACTAGATAAAAAATATCTGTATCTCAGACATCAGCGCTCTTCCTTATGATGACCATTACATTACTAGCTTAATTAGACATATTAATATTAGGAGGCATATCATTACACAGAAAAGCGTTTAAAATAAAATAAATCAAAGTAAACAAAAGGGTGTGTGGAGTGTTAACCTCTCGGTGAGTAGTGTGTGAAAGTGTGTGAAAGAGTGTGATAGGGTGACGTATAAGAGAGATTTACGACTTAAGTATTATTAATAAGATTTCTATCTCTTAATAAGTTTATTGTAACTAATTATTCATAACTTTCTTCGTTAAAAGTCATATGATTTTCAGATACCTGAATCTTGTGATGTAGTCGTGAATCGACATACACGAAGACCGCGACAGCTGACAAAGTGGCAAAGGAAAAAATAAACAAGATAATTTTATAAATGACTTACAAAATACCTCGTTGCGCGAAATTAAATCTTCCACAGCAAAGACACGTTTGATAAAAAACTAAGATAACACGACACAGATAGATCTAGACGCGTTACTTTTTCCAGCTAATTAACTTTTTATCTGCTAACACTTAAGACTGGTTCAATACATTATTCATTAACACACTAACGCAAACAAAATGCAAATTTCTACATTATTAATTGTCTGAAGAGTCGTCCGTCCGGAGGAGAGCTTAAGTCTTCTTTGTACACTGGTCCTTTAACGGTTTTAAGTGACCATATTCTTCACATCTAAAAGGTATGTAGATCTTAGGAGAAAAACCATACTAGTTCACAGAGGCAGCATTGGCAGTGCCTACCTATGACAACTGCTCCCTACTATGTAAGACCAACTGTGTCCAGTCGTGTGTGTGAGAGCCAGAGCCCCAAAAGGGTATTACTGGAATTTCCTGGTATTTTATTTCCCTAGATGCCAGAAGGCACAGTTCACTGGTACATTTATATCTCATGAAGGCGAGCCTATTGCCATTAACTGGGCTCAAGTCAAGAGCTACAACGTCACAGTCGTGCTAAGGACTACTAGATTAATGAGGCAGTCTCTTTCATGTTACCCTCTTTGTAAGCCAACTTTTCAACGCCATTTATTGAAGTCATCTATTGGTAAATATTAGTATCTTATTTTGACATCGATGACATTGACGGTTATTTTATTGTATTTTGGCAGGTACAGTCAGCGTCAAATAGTTCGTGTCTACCAAATTGGCCAAATAGTTCGCAACACGTCTTTGTTACAGTTGGAATAAGGTCGTGTTGCAAACTTTTTGGCCACTTTGGTTGTCACGAACTATTTGACGCTGACTGTACAACTAAATGGCAGGGTGCATTTTACGTCACATCGTGAATCGTAGTGTTAAGTGCCTCCACCCGTAGTATAAGTAGTTAGACTTGCAATATGTAAATTATTTAATAATCTATACATATAATAAGTCTGTAGAAAAGTCGTGTCTGTAATTGCAAGATAATTGGGAAAAAATTGGTGGAGAAGACTAATTAAGTGATAGGTACTGAAGTCGAATTATTGGTTTTTGGAAAAAAAAACTGTCTCTATGTATGTATGTATTTCTGTATGTTCGTTTATAACACAAGATCTACTTAACGGATTTCTATGAAATCTGGTTTTTTCATACTTTTCTTAGAACATCCTTAATTCTGGGGAAGGACATAGTACTAGGCCTTTTGTCTCAAGAAGTCGTTTTGGGATCCGAGTGGAACCGCGGGCTGCAGCTAGTAACTTAATAAATCAGGCTTGAAATGCCCATCCAAGTGATCCTAAGAGGATCCTGGTTTATTATTATTGACGAAGTCAATCCCCAGTATTAGCCTCAGCTATTCAGAGGTTAAACGCCGTTCCCAAACGATTTATATACCTACCCAATTGTTATTTACAGTGTTCATAAAAAGTAGTTTTGAAATATATAGCCCTTTGTATATTGATATTACAAAAAAGGTCTGCGAATAAATCATACAACACTGTATGTATAACTTTTAGGGCAAACTCTCGAACTATTGGGAACGTTTTCCTGTTACCTATTTATTTAGTAGAAAAAATGTACATCAAAATGTTTTTTTAACGGCTCATTGGTCTAGTGGTCCTAAACGCGAAGGCTACGCTAGAAGTCCTGGGTTTGATTCCCAGGTCTACCAAATTTTATTGGGTTTTTTCTATGAAATTCTCAGTGCATCTCACGCTTACTAGACTCAACACAACAGTATTCCTATATGTCAGCGCAGGTATAAATATTTGCTCCGCGCGGGAATTGAACCTACAACCCGTAGTGCTGGAGTTGATTGATAGACTACTGAGCCAATCGAACCAATCGTCTGTTTGTTCAAACGGATGTGATTTGTTACCAATGTTACAGGTGCAAATTTAGTCTGATAACTCTAATTGATCAGTGTTTACGTGTGTTATTAATATGTACCATGAAATCAATACGATCTTACAGGAAGCTAACTATGTACTCTACATTAATTAATAGACGCTAAGTACACGCAATCGTATAGAAGGAAATGGATACCTTGGAACTAGCAGAATCAACTCAAACATACATTTCGTCGAATAAACCTCGGTTAAGTTAGGTTAGAACTGCGACCAGACCACACAACGCACGAGCTGAGCGAGCGAAGCGAGCAGGGCCGCGGAAGCGGCCGGCGAGTGCTAGAACCAAATTGTAGCCATTGTACCTAGGTACATCCTCACACAGAAGAAATTAGTTAGGTTGAGCACATCATGGAATAATCGGCCATGTCACGAAATGGCCGGCACATCGTGATGTGCCCAGGCAAATCTCAATTGCCCCACGACAACACCATAACATTTGTTTTTATTCGTGATAGGCTTACGCTTGACCGCCAGTTTGCCTGATGTTAAGCGATACTGCGATCTACGATGGAGCGCGCTTGCCTAGAAGAAACCGTATATCTATCGTGTATATCTATCAGGGTAGACCCACTCGGGAAGTGCGTTCCATATTTCAGCGGTACGCATGATAAAAGTGACATTAATGATATGGCCAAACGTGATTGAAATATCATCAAACGTAGATATGGTTAGCTTTAGCTGACCATGTTAAACGTGGGAGAGCCATGCTGTGTGGGGCCGGCTCGACCGGAGTGATACCACGGCCTCACACGCTTACGTTGTATTTCGCCGAGTTAGTGAGGTTCCCGGAGGCCCAACCCCCTTTTAAAAGGCCGGCAACGCACTTATGACACCTCTGGTGTTGCTGGTGTCCATGGGCGGCGGTAATCGCTTACCATCAAGCGATCCGTCTGCTCGTTTGCCCCCCTATCCCATAAAAAAAAACTATATAATGGAATAAAACCATTTCACGAATGATTGGCCACATCACGAAGTGGCCAATTTTAAGATTTGGCCACGACATATACATGTTCACCAGATAACTACCTATATTCACAAAGTAATGCATGATTCAATTCGCGTGTAAAGATCAATATCTTCGTCAAATAACATAGTACCTACATACACACGACGCAAGCGCATCGTAACATGACGACACGTACTGAATCAATGAACGATTCTGCACGTTATTTCACTTAACTTTCTAAAACATACGTAGAATATAATTTAGGGGATATTTTAAATCCGGAAGAATCTTTTATTGGTGATATTATATTTTAGCTATTGTTTAAATCACCACTAGACTGCCTCATCAATGATCCCAAGCGTGACTGCTACGCTCGAGAACCTGGACTCGATCACCAGGTCGAGCGAAGGTTTATTGTTTTTTTTTGTGAAATTCTCGGTAGCAGCTCGGAGTCTGGATTTGGATCCTCAGTTAATGGCAATAGGCTCGCCTCCTATTACTTACATACACGAAGAACTGTGGGTGTACATGTACCTACTTAGGGAAAGGCTAGAAGATGATGATAATGAAATATGAAAAACTGGAGCAAGTACCTAACTTTAAAGATTACCTATACTATCTCTGTTTCTGTGTATGGCTTTAAAATTGCCTCATAGCTTAGTTGGGGTTGGGGGCGCTATCGTCAAATATAATATTCTTAATGGTACAACCCAATTCCTAGTAACATACCAAGGGTTAGGCAGGTTAGGTTCACCCACAGTTCGCCAGTATGTTTAGGTCCCATGAAATAGGAGGCGAACCTATTTCCAAACTTCGAGCTGCTACTGAAAAGTACTTAGAAAAACCCGATAACATGCTGGACCTGCAAATCAAACCCAAGACCACTAGTGTAGCAGTCATGTGCTTACAACCACTAGACTAATGAGGCAGTTACGACTAAATACTTGAGCATGCATTAAAACAATACATTTATGTTTTCTTTTGTTCTCACATCGGCGCCTGCGCAGCTGCATAAGGAAGGAGACAATATTAAACTTGATATTAAAAATATTATGAGCATAGTGTAATGATTTTATAAAATAATGACAAGACATTTATATAGGTTTCCTTATCACGAGCGACAGATGGCGCTTGTAGTTGAACTATTCGTTATTAAACGCCCTTTTTATTACAAATTAGTCAAATATAAGTAGGTGTTATATTATCAATTTGTCTGTGTAATCAATTTATAACTATTGCTAAATTTAAAGTTAATCTAATGTATTTAAATTAATCAGTTGATCATGCGTACTGTGTACTTCGCTCTGATTGGTCTAACCCAGCTGAGTGTTTGCCTACGTTTAAGAGTGGGGAACATTCGGCTGGTAACAGATCAACTGGACTGAGACATTCTATTCCGAGGCGTTGAGCAGTAGACATAATATCTTATAAGCCAGTGCTGTTGTTGTATAATTGTTAATAATTATTGAGCGATTAAGTGATAAGTGATTGTTGATAATTACATACTGTTGGATGAATAAATACTTGTAATACTCAGTCTGAAGTGTATGATTCGTCACATTTCAGAAGTGGGATATGCCTACAAGAAAATCCACAGATACAGTAATGTTGAGTGACGTATGTCTAGAGGTTATGTGTGCCTACAATAGAAAGCCAAGTGTGCTTGAGTTACTAGAGGCTATGTATGCCTATTGAGCCATGTGTGCTTAGATTTTTAGAGGTTATGTGTGCCTACAATAGGAAGCCAAGTGTGCTCGAGTTACTAGAGGCTATGCATGCCTATTGAGCCATGTGTGCTTAGATTGTTAGAGGTTATGTGTGCCTACAATAGGAAGCCAAGTGTGCTTGAGTTACTAGAGGCTATGTATGCCTATTGAGCCATGTGTTCTTAGATTGTTAGAGGTTATGTGTGCCTACAATAGGAAGCCAAGTGTGCTTGAGTTACTAGAGGCTATGTATGCCTATTGAGCCATGTGTTCTTAGATTGTTAGAGGTTATGTGTGACTACAATAGGAAGCCAAGTGTGCTTGAGTTACTAGAGGCTATACATGCCTATTGAGGCATGTGTGCTTAGATTGTTAGAAGCTATGTATGCCTATTGAGCCACGTGTGCTTAGATTGTTAGAGGTTAATTATTTTTATTTTATTTATTTAATTTTTATGAGGTACATATTAGGTCTTACGAAGTAATATAAGCCCCACAAAACTGTACAAACAGTTTGACTGTGGGATCAATTTTAGTCTTAATAACATGTAGGTAGGTACATAATTAGTAATGGAGTGCACAATTAATGTTTTATGGTAGGGTATCTATAAGTTATTTTATTTTTTTTATCTACACGCAGTTTTATAAATCTTATTTGGATATTCTCCAGTTTATCTATATGGGTTTTTAAATGTGAGGCCGTAGCAATCAAGAGCATAATCCAAAATAGATTCCACTAAAGAAGTATAAAGTAGTTTTAGTATACCAATAGGAATAGGAGTTATGTGTACCTACAATAGGAAACCAAGTGTGCTCTAGCTACTAGAGGCTATGTACGCCTATTAAGCCAAGTGTGCTTACAGTTATTTTGGCCAAGTGAGTCAAAAGTTTTGGGCCAAGTGTGCCCAATAGGAACGGAACTATCCTCAGACGCGTAAGTAAAGCATGATTTATACTAAGAGAACAATTAAAAGAATTATTATGCGACTAAGTGCGTTGCAAATAGTTGTGTATATACCCTCTATTAATTTTATAAATTGGAAATGGGAAACATTTATTGGAAGACGTATATTTTTGATTGAACTTTTCATGCATAACTTCGAATTTATGGAGCTATTAATTTTAACCAGTTCGAGTAGATATTTTAGTAATATAAAATGAATTTAATAATAATAGTAAAAAAAGGAGCTTTTAACTTGTTAGTGTCAAATTGAAACAATACTTATACATTTTTATGTTTTGAGGCCATGGAATCTGATGATACCAATGAATGATGATGAAACCAATGAATGCATACTCCAGACGAAGAGCCGCCAGTTTAGTCGTACAACCATTTACCAAATGTTATACCGAAGTTCAATCCCTCCAGTAAATCTCAGAGTATTGAAGGTTGTTTATGAAAGGTAAGTGTGTAATATATGAATGGGACGAGAAGCGGACCATACATTTTGCAAAAAAAAAAAAAAAAAAGGGAAAGGTAAAGAAATATTGGTACGTACAAATTCAAATCTTTATTGTTTTCATATATAATTAGGATGTTACGAGTTACAATAATGTGTGTCAAAATGAAAAGGTACAACATGAAGTAATGAAAGTTTACGTTAATATTTTTATGATAAATTGATGCTGATATACAAGCTGATATGATATTAGTGATAAAAAGGCTGTAGGTTGTGCAACTCACGGCATTTATGATAAATCCATTAGAAATGGAGCTCAAGCTTTAAATTGTAATGAACCGGAAAGACTCGCTACATATTCTCAGTTCTCAGCATACCTAGTTAGAACCTATTTCTACAAATAGAAAGCGTCATGAACTCATGATCATACCTCGCCTTCGACTTCAAATGATACCTCCAATTATTTGTTTTAATTGTCGTCGTAAAGAACACTCTTACACCAGATGTCCCAAGTCCCTTGACAAGCGTCTAAAGTGTGACAGGGCGCTAGAACGAAAATTGCAAACCGACACCGTTAATTCCATGAATAGACCCAAAGTCAAGCGATGAAATAGAACGTAAAGTCCTTACAACTTCTACACACAGTAACAGTAATAAGTTTTACAAACGGGTAAATAATCGAGTTTTCGTTGGGATTGATAGATTATTAAGATTGGGTATAGTAGGACCCACTATTTGGAACCGTGCACCTAGTTTTGGCAATTCAAAAGTACCTGTATTATTGGTTTATTTGAAATGGATGATTTGACTTTTGACTTATGTAATGCGTGAATATGATGCAAACAGCCTTGACCCCGTGAAAACTGTGTCGAGATTACCTATAGTCAAGGGTTTTGGTGGTGACACCCGTATATAGTACGTTCTTAGGATTGATGAAATCGAATCGAATGTAGAAGTACCTGCTTATGGTTAATTATGGGTTTATGCAGACTGCGTTACTCATTGGATAAAATTTTAAAGTCCTGAGCTTCGCAGCAAACCAATGATTTGAGCCCCTTAAAGCTTACCTTATCGGATTTCATTCAATTAGCCAGAAACAAATCGGAATTAGTTGAAGTTTCGGATTTAGGTTCTTCTTATCCTGGGAATGTTTATATAGAAGGTTATAATAGTAATAAACTTGGCAAAGAATATAACTTACCTCAAGGCACATATCGTCTAAGCATGGGTAAATGTCACCTTATTATCAAATTTAGCTAATCAAACCCTGAATTTTCCCAAAGAATTTTGCCCAAGATTCGTTGCATTGCGATGCCCTAATTGCAAAAGCAATGCCTTTTGTAAAAAAAAAAAGAATTATATGCCCTAACAAAATCACGAGAGATATTACTGACTTGACTCCTTTGATAAAGTCTGAAATCAAAGTCGGTCCCTCAAGTTGGCAAATGGATAAGCCTTACCTACGCTTTATCGCAGTCGTATCGTGAATTTTTTTTGCATTTAACTTGAGCGGGATAGGTTGTAATAACTCTATTAAAATGAACATAGACTTGCTTAATGATAGACCTAGATAGACACATAGACCCTATCGCTTATCGCACTTCGAGAGAGGACAGGTACGAGAATTTATTGATGACTTGTTGCGAAATGATATAATACAAGAATCCGATTCCGATTGTGCTAGTCCTATAGTATCATTTGGGTAGAAGATCAATTTCAAGCATTAAAATAAAAGTTTGAGTAATAGACCAACACTAGCCTTATACAATCCTAAACTTGATACGGAGTTGCACACAGATGTTAGCTCCTTAGGTGTGGGAGAAATATTAGTACAGTGGCAGTCTAGCCTTCGGGTACTTAAGCCGGTTGCTTATTTTAGTAGGCAGACGACACCTGAAAGGCGTCATTTACAATCTTATGAAATTTGAAGTTTTGTGTTTATCTGTTGGGATTAGAATTTCAAATTGTAATAGACCATAATACGCTCCGAACCATACTAACCAAGCGTGTATAGACCCGGTATTCGTATGACACGTGTCGATGCATTAAGCCGAAATAACATTCTTTGCCTTCTGACATTAAAGACGAGTCTTCTGTTAAAGTATCGAGACTGACAATTGGATATTAACACTACAAATGTAGATCCAGACATTTCGCGTATACTTAAAAATTCTTAAGCCTGAATCTGACGAAGAATCTAAAGATATTAGGAAAAATTATGTTATTAAAAATCATAGAGTATAAAGAATTGACGATGAAATACGCCTAGTTGTCCCTCGTAGTGCCCGCTGGAAAATATGCCGTTATAACCATGATGATATAGGACATTTAGGCATTACTAAAACGACTGAGAGAATTCAATCTGTCTTTTGGTTTCCAAGGCTGCGGCGATAAAATTCGGTACATTCGGTACGCTTATAATAAAGATGATGCATCCAGACAAAAGACTGAATAATTGTATCCTATAGAAAAAGTTAGCGTCCCATTCCATACAATTCACCTAAACCATCTTGGTTCGTTTGTAAAGAGTAAAAACGGCAATGCCTAAATTATTACAATAGTTGATTGCTTTACAAAATATATATATGTGAAAGCGGTAAAAGACACGAAAACAAAAAAAAAAATGACTTTGGCTTACCATCTCCAATAATACCTGATCACGAGCTTTTGCGACAGTCATAGCACTAAACATGTCCCTATCGCTGTAGTTTGTCGCAGGGCAAAAAGTCAAACTGAAAGATATAACCAAACCATCTTAAACGCATTAGCAAAACATAATGACGAAAATGACGAACGCAATTGGGAAATGTGTCTTGGCAAAATCCAATGGGGTGTAAATAATTCAGTTGATTCTTCTACTAAAAAGACTGCCATAGGGGCTTTATTTGGCACCACAATAAAAATACCTCGAGAACTAAAAGATATCCTAAATGACGATGTATTTAAAAAACAGACTAAATAAACACCTATTACAATAATGTTATTACATGTACACGCTAAAAGAATTCTTTGAAGATAAAAATAAAAGATAATTAAATTATAATTGATAACAATAAAATCTTTGTGCAAAAAAAAAAAAACATTTACCAAAATAATAACAATACCTTAAATTTCTGTAAATTGACTACCTAAATGGTTATTTAATTTTAAGTAAAAGTTTATAATTTTATTTTCTAATATTGTAATTTGTTAAATTATAATTATGTAATTAGCTTGTTAGTACCCATGTATTCTATGCTGTGCCCCAACGGGGTTTCATGTTGATACTTACCAAACTAGAGATCTATGTATATAAATTACACATGAAGCATTAAAGAACTTTGACTTTGACATTCAGAGATAGTTAGAGTAATAAGTTCGATGTTGGAGCTGACATTATACAAAACATGTTACAAAGCGTAAGAGATGAGGTCGTACTAATACTAAAGTCGCGAAAAACACTATTATGATGCCGGTAGCACCCCTAGAACCTATAAACAAGGTGATTTGACTAAGGTAAGGAACTGACTATAATAATAAAGGCAATAAAACTTTTTAAATTCATAGATCTGATAAAATCACAAGTTTTGGGCAATGACAGATATAAAATCACTGAAATTCCGGTTTTAGCAAACGTAGAGATTCATTTAAGAGCGTCGTTTCCGCTGATCGTGTAGACCTTATAAAATATAAATAAATATAATGAAAATGTAAATATAAATATAAATTCGCCTGACCATAAAGATTCATCAGATCGTAATAGTAGCCCATCTTCTGAAAGCAATAATGATAACGACAAACTATTTCATAGAAAGGAGTCGGACATCAATGAATAGCCGAATGTAATGATTTTGCATTTTGATTCGTGTTTGTTCAAACAGTTTAAGCATGTAATATTTCTGTACGTATGACTTATGTTATTGAATTACGATAACGTGCGTCAGGAGATCGCACGTTGTCGGATGGCCGAATGTAATGATTTTATAAAATAATGACAAGACATTTATATAGGTTTCCTTATCACGAGCGACAGATGGCGCTTGTAGTTGAACTATTCGTTATTAAACGCCCTTTTTATTACAAATTAGTCAAATATAAGTAGGTGTTATATTATCAATTTGTCTGTGTAATCAATTTATAACTATTGCTAAATTTAAAGTTAATCTAATGTATTTAAATTAATCAGTTGATCATGCGTACTGTGTACTTCGCTCTGATTGGTCTAACCCAGCTGAGTGTTTGCCTACGTTTAAGAGTGGGGAACATTCGGCTGGTAACAGATCAACTGGACTGAGACATTCTATTCCGAGGCGTTGAGCAGTAGACATAATATCTTATAAGCCAGTGCTGTTGTTGTATAATTGTTAATAATTATTGAGCGATTAAGTGATAAGTGATTGTTGATAATTACATACTGTTGGATGAATAAATACTTGTAATACTCAGTCTGAAGTGTATGATTCGTCACAATAGTTTGTTGTAACTATAAGCATAAAAGGAAAACTTTGAAACGGTGTTTTTCCTAACCAAAGAGTTATTCTAGTCTAAGTATATTAAGTAAGAAAAACCCAACAAAAACATAGCACTACCCTCCAATATAGTTTTTAAGTCATAGGTACTTTGCCGCATTAACTTTTTAGGAAAAGAAAACCAACTTTTTTATTGATTGATTTTTGCGTTTGGCAACTAGGTGGTGCCTGTGGCATCAAGCATTTTGTGGTGTACCTTCAGTTCCCATGGTCAGATATAAGACCAACTAAGAAACTAGATCGAAATCGGTTCACAATCGGCGAAAATATAGCATAACACAAAAAAAACATACAATCGAACTGAGAACCTACACTTTTTTTGAATTCGGTTAAAATACTTCGAAATATGCAGTTGAATAAATACAATTAGGTGGGTAAGTACAGCCAAATGAGTTCGCTAAAGGATATTTGTTTGTTCAACCAGTCAGGAATGCCATACTCGTGACGTAGCTCGTGCTTCGCAGTTTATGAATCGAAACCATTGTTCGAACCCGTACAACATCTGTTGTAACATACGTGTATTGCAAACACTTGTCAAGGTACATAGCAGAGTAGGTACGTACGTTAAGAAAAATGACGAGAAAATTGTGTTAGTAAAATTATATTAGAAGAATAAATAAAGAAGAATGTCTGTTTTGAAAACATAAAAACTAGCTGCACGGTTTCAAAAAAACTTAAGCTTGATTAAAATAAAATGTTAGGAAAAAATGCTCTCAGTAAAATTGTATTAGCGAGAGAAGTCAAATAAATGTTTTACCTAATTATTTCAAATACACCGTTAGTAAAGTCTATTTTGAAAAGTCAAAAACCAGTTGACGGTTCCAAAATTAAGCTTGATTAAAATAAAACTAGGGAGGTGCCTATTTATTAACGGTAAAAGAGATAAAACGGAAAGCAGAAATAGAAAACAGTGGCGATAGCTCCACCGACAAGGACCTTTCAAAAACGGATTTTATCGCGTTACTTAAAATATTGATATCGTTAAAATCCTGACGTTTCGGGCCCTTTAAAGAAATCTGTGCTTTACAGCGTCCATGGTCACGGGTAGACAGAAGGCAAAATTACTGTCACAAATCAATAATGAGAGATATAGGTAGTAGTATAGATGTCAGTGAATGAGAGCTACCGCGTGTGAATTCGCTGCTAGAGTGCTAGTGCAGAGTGAGGTCTCCGAAATGTCAAATGACAATGTTTGTGAGTGGGCTACGCGGGTTTAAAACTAATTAGAATAATTCAGTGAACATTTTGCAATATCTGAGATTAATTATGGCACATTATTACGAGTTACGGGTCAATAAATGTTTGTGTTTTGTGATAGTTTTATCTTTTGGAAACTTTTATCATCCTATTTTTCAAACATAGCTTTATTTAAGCATAAACATATCTCTGCAGCATGCTAGATAGGTATTTTTACGGTATGATTCGGTACGATACAAAAAGGTCCCATTAAATATAATTTGATGTATTGTTTCATGCGCATAATTTTAAAAAGCTATACTTCAGGACTTTACTCGCCAATGGCGACATGTAGTTAGCTTAAAAACGGTAGCCCTCATTAAGCTTGACTTCAAACTATGTTCTAGATGTTAATTAGAATTTGTAGAAATGTCAGCCTAAGGTTAGCAGTTATAATAAATCTATTTAACAAACAGGAAGCCTAAACAAAGAACTGTCGATTCAACGACAAGCAGTTTTTATGGCAATTAAATTATTACAGTCTTACATCAAATAGGTACTAGCAAGAAAGATCGAAAACGAAAGTTCAAGAACTTACAAATTTTGCTCACTGAATAATAAAAATGAAAATAAACGAAGTCAGAACTTTTTGCTGCAACAAACTCCTAAATCGCAATTTTAGACTTCGATATATAGATAGAAAATAATAATATGTTTCTCGTCCGTGATGATACGAAAATTACACACATAAATATGTCGAAACAGTACTTATCGAAAGACGTTGACTGGGTTGAGAACTTTCTCCGTACCAGTTAGCAAAACCATGGTATCCTCTTCAGTCTACAGAATATCAAATTACTAAAAAAACCCTCACCACAAGCCCGCATCCTGTCCTTAAAATAAACGCAAGAATAAACCCTACTTCAGTAGCTAAAACTTTGATCCATTATTCCTTAAACAATATTTTTCTTTCCTTCTAAAATAGATCGTGTTAAAAAGTTCGGACCCTTTTGTTTGAGCTGTTAGTTCAACATTGAGTAGAAATATAAACAGACGGGTTATGAGGTGGGCCAAGGTCGAAAAAAGTAAATATTTGAAATAAGTATATTGTTAACTGAACATGAGCTTTCGGAAAAAGGAGACTATGAACTATGATATTTTTTATCGTATGGCAATATTATGTGTCGTAGGCCCATAGTGTAGTAGACTCATAATGGACAGATATGACTACCCTTTTCATTTATTTAGCGTCACTCGATCGGGAAACACGTGTATTGAATTTTATAGCTGCCAATAAAACAGCTGCTCGTGGTATTTTATCAAAACAACCATGGTAAGTAGTTGTTCAGAGACAAAAGAAATAGTGTAATAATGAGACAACACTTAAGATCGGACAAATATGAACGGATAAACAGGAACTCCAAGAAACCAGCGATGTGATTTAAAATAGCGAGGAATTCAACGAACCATAACAACTATAACACTACATACTAAGGTTATTAAAACTTCGTCAGTTTTCGAGTTTAGAAACTCTAAATTGCAGGATTCAAATTCAACGTAAACTTATATTCGACTCGCGTTCTGAAAGCGTTCCTAAATATCAAATAGAAAGTTTAAATTGAATTGTCGCTCATACCGTAATGAGTTGGCCACGTTTAAACGATCTAAAGTCTGGGCCAACAATATCAAAGAAGGTATATAAAGTACTATAGATACGATTTGGGAAAGATCCGACACAGGATTAATATGAGGACACCCGAAGAAACGAATTGAATCAAAACTTATTCTGATGTTAGACTCTCCTGAAACTTTAACACATCAATTAAGCACGTTGTTCATCGTAATTTCTTCGCTCAAAGCGGTTCTTGCGATCGCATTGGAAAGTTTATTTCTAGCGTTCGATTAAAACCTGGTTTTGATTTAGTAATCGCACTATTTCTATTTAATGCCTAGTTGATTTTGTCACGCCCAGTTAACACCATGGACATTTGTTTAGAAACGGCTTGAAGGGAATTCTATACACATGTGTTACAAAAAAAAATAACCATCGCTACAACACTTATTGTGCTCCGCGTGGCAGGTGGCTTGTTTGACTAGGATTTTTTCGTGGATTTAAATTTTTAAAGCTAACTTTAGCTTTTATCAACCATCTTTTGTCAGGAATATTCAAGAAAATCATTAAATCACCTTTTCTGCAATTCGATCCGAATCCGAATTTATGCGCAAACGACAAATCATGCGGTTTCCAATCACCTACAATGGCCAGCAAATTCTAAATGGTAATTAATAATTACTTAGTATTCAGATCAATAAATATGGTAGACATTAAATAGCAATAAAAAAAAATAAAAAAAATTACTTACTCCTCTCATTGCACCATTTGATAGCATCTGGCCATCATTATATTAAACTCCGTTGGTGGTAATTCGCATTCAGAACCTCAGAATAATTAGGCACGCACTGGTAATGCAAGTGTGAAAATGTGAATTTGTTTAGCAACGGGCTAAATATTTACATAATCCATTTATCAATCAAGATTACTCGCTATTCCTTTACAGACAGATCATGTCTCTTGTTTATTTTCCAAATCTTCCTGAACGAATGAATATAATTAAAATGGCGAGTTGTTCCTAATTCGAAAAAGCGAAGCAACGGAGATGCAGATTTTGTCTAATTTCTTTTGTTAATTATTGATTGCGATAATAAAGGGTGCCAATTTCGTTTGCTTATCTATATCTAAGAGAAAGTTGCTAACCTTGTTCGCAAGATTATATCTTTTGAATCGTTGAACCGATTTTAATCACTGTTACGTTTCGCTATCTTTAAATTTTTTAAGAGAATAAGTTCTTAAAAATAAGTTAATTTAGCAGCGAGACGTATTAAAATCATCAGGAGAAAAAAGTTAATTAGGCAATTCAGGTTCTCGTTCTTCTAATTACTTTTAGTCACAACAGTATCTTTATATAGATGTTCCCTTTCTGACTATTTTTTGCTAGTAATTTGTAACTCAACATCTTTTTCTATGGAAACTGGATAAAAATCTATTGATATATACTCAATGTCAGTTGAAACCTGATGTTTTTTTCAGTCAGCCGCTGCCGGTGTAGGAGAACCGGCTCGACGGGGAGCGACGAGTCAACAGGTAGGGTATAGGGCACTGACCTACAGTTGACGGTGCATGAATGGCATCAAAGTCGTTCAGCTGGCTGCCATTCTTAATGAACTATCGATTTTTGAATATCGAAGCAATTACAAATCTGAGGTTTACATTAGCATGTCAACTCCATAATGGGTAGGGAATAAAAGGAACGGGCAGAACGAGATGATGCTTTTGCTTTTTGCTTCCCTAATAGGTACCTAGGTAAGTAGATACATTTTGTTGTCCTTGTTGATGTTGAGACTTTCGGTTGTGTTTACGAAAAATGTTATCATCACAAAATATGAGATTTCTTGAAATTACTGCATGTTATTTTAAAAATAATAGCTGCGTTTATTATTAACATGTTGCTTAAGTACTTAAACTCACTGATAACAAGACAAATAACAGTACTTATCTTACTTATTACAAAGTGAAAGAAATACTATATTAATGCAACGATTAAAAAAACTCTCGTTGTAAAGGTAACTGTAGTTTGAAGAGTTACTAAGTAGGTAATTCATGCCGCTCACCTTCTCGCAAACTGCAGGCGAAACGTGTCGTTTCGAGCCAGTTGCACGCGCCAGTGTCCTTTTGAACTTAACAAAGGTCTACTTTCACCGACGCCAGCTCCCAAGATTCAACTATACCATATACGGCCCTCTCAAAGAATATGCAACTTTGCTTACGCGCTTTTTTATTGAACAAAACAGTAAAGTACAATTGAACCGGTAAATTACAATCGCATAAAAAAAACCGGAGACGCACTTCACAAACACTCGTCAAGATTGACCACTTTTATTTCACCGCACTGTTGATTCTGGAGAAAAAAGTGTTGTATCATAGGCCCGTTTAAAAAAGTTGGGAAACTTTTCGACTGTTTTCGTTGTTCGAACGTAGAAATACGTTCGTCGTGAGGCGATGTCGCCGCGCGAATGGCGCCCGCTACCGGCCCGGCTTGCCGCGACGAGAGCAAAACGAGTCGAAAGAAGCGGAGCGTGCGGCGCGACAGAAGATTCACCGAGCATGCGGATCGAAAGAGATGCGAACAAGAACCGTTTACCAAACCCCCCTTCCCTCTAACCCCGCATAGCAAATTTAAGGGGAAGTAAAAACACCTGCTTGTAAAACATTATTTTATTGAACATTATCGACCCAGATGTTTCTGCAAAGTTTGTTTCTTATAAAGAATGTTATTGACTGAATGAGAAATTATCTGAATCACATTGACGTCACTATGACTACTTTTACAAAGTTATTGTTTGTAGAGGTGTTAATCTTCAGTCTTATAAAATTTGTTTGGAAGAAAAAATGAAAAAATAACACATCAAACAATAATATTGTAAGTCACTAGTCCAAAAGAAAAAAGCATACATATTAGGTATTACAAAACACACAAACCATGTAAAAAATATGAAAAATAAATAAGTTTATCATGTAAAAGTGTACAAACAGTAATAAATTTAATTCTAATATTCGCAAACATCAGAAATATTTTTATTTTATGATAAATAAAGATTCTCGATTTAAAATACTTGCTAAGATATCTCAACTTTACATAAATACTCATAGTATATAAAATAATCTCAATTAATATAAAATTGTGTGTAAAAATGTTATTACTTAGCTTATCACCAATTCAATATAGTGGAGTAGGTACAAACAACTTCAATTACGAAGCAAGTATATATGTAAAAACATAAATTGAAAAGCAATACACAGATTAAATTTGAATACAGATTCAAGTGGAATGAAATACTTATAAAAATCTTTATATACAATTCAAAATAAGGTATATAATTAATTATACATACTTAAAAACTACTTAAACATTCACTATCATGGTTTCACTAGTTCTATAGGAACAGTCAAGTTTGGTGTTACTAATAAAGGATTTATTTGGGGATGAGTTTTAGCATCATACACTTGCTTTTGTGCTACGGCTACTGGTACAGTCTTATTTACAAAATTAGTTCTTATTGCTAAAACTATAGTGTTTAAAAACCCAATCACAATGTATATTCCACCAATGATTGAGAACAGTCTCAATGTAAATTGTAATATATTTTCCCTTTCCTGGTATACTTTGACTTTTAATGCAGCCATGTCATACTTGAAGAAGACACCAGGTACTCCGTGAGATCCTTTTGAATGACTTATCGGCCTCTCTAGTTCTTTGACTGAATACTGGAAAGTCTTTATTGTTTCAAATGTAGTATCAACATCAGTTGGCACAACTTCAACAAAATACTGGTACAACATGTTCTCATCTGTTGTAACTTTAAGATCACCTTCCAGTGGATATATTATTCCATTAGCGGGGCTACCAAAGCTGAGACGGTGTATTCTGTGGCTGAAATTCTGGGGAGTGTCATCAAATAACATATTTAGATGTATGTGTCCTCTTGGCAAATGTAAACTTTTTCCTGCTGTAACATGGAAGTTGCCAGCTACCTTGTTTAATGTTAGAACACCATGAAGTCTGCATGCATCTGGACGACGATTAGGCTTCGATTTCCTAGCCGGTATTGTGGCGCGAACGGACCCATGCCCCTTTTTCCATAACAATTGCCAAATAGAATGGTACTCTTCTCTGAGGTATGAATTTAGATATTTTACAGCATCGAATGCGTCTTGTTGCTCCTGTGTGAGCTCGAACCATGTATCTTCCTCTTGTAGCTCGCCAAAACCGAACACACTTTGTGATGTAGAATCCAGAATGTCAGCCCCAATATTGGAGCAGGGCATAGCAACTGTCATATCTATATTAATTCGAAGTTTTTCATCCATATCAGTGTCTGGCACGAATTTGAACACTAAATTACTATCTAAATAATACGTAACTTCACTGTATATCAGCCACATAATTATGAAAAACGCGATAACTGAAAAAGTACCGCCTACCGGTGTACTGTCCACGTACTCTTCTGGCACTTTTGGGAAGGCGTCCAGCTCCTTTACTCTGTCAATTACTTTCTTTTTGCCTCTATATCTTAACATTTTTAATTAATTTTAGCCGTTCTTATTCAATTAACTTCACAGTCGACGTGTTTTAAACTTTTTGTATACTTTTTCATTTCACTCATCCACTTCAAAAAATCCTATACTGACACAAAACTGACACTTGACAGTTTACTACAACTCATTAGTCAAGTGTGACATGAGATGAGTGTGACCATCTGAAAAACAGAGAATCTGCCAAACGTACATATATATATGTACGTTTGGCAGATTCTCTGAGTGACATGAGTGTATATTACACTTATGTTTTTGTCCCACAGGGGTAGGCAGAAACATAGACCACTTGCTACCTTTCTTGCATACTTCTTTTTAATTGTTTTTTTTCCAATGGTCAAATTTTCTCGAATCTCTAAATTCCTGCGGCGTTCTTAATTCGTCGACATAATCTGCTCAACTCAAAAATCAATAGCCAAATCTGTCTCATTAGCAGAAATCGGCTACAATTGGTCACATTATCCGTCATCATGAATGACACTGTGGCACAAAGGCCTGATGGACAAAAGCCATGCCAAAATATTAAAAAAAAATGAATGTGTGTCAATGTGTCATCCGCATTTTTAATGTCTGATCGATTATTTGAGATTCTGAGTTTTTTTTAAACAATAAATAGTGTTGATGGTTTAAAAAAACTATTGTTTATAAATAACAATCGATAAATTGATAGTTAATCTATTATTTTCAAAACTTAAAGGTGATAAAATAAAACTCAATTTTGTATTATTAATATATTTCTAGTGGTCTTGAGCGCGACTGTTACCCCTCGTGTTAAGCTAAAATGCTTGTGTTACGAGTGGGTTCACGTCGATGGTGCAATGGGTGGGTCTCGAACCGGCAAGCACATGATCGCAAGTCCGATGCCATAGCCATTATGCTACCGACGCTTCTAACATTAGTACGCCCCTGCCTAACCCTTCGGGGAATATAGGCATGATGGTATGTTTATGTTATTTTAATTTCGATTGATGAGAATTAAAGTATTCAAATTGTTTTACTTCCTTCTTTCTTTTCAGAAATATCTCTACCTTAACAGAAGGAAAAGAATTTCAATAGGTACTAATTCAGGTATGTACTATAACTCTCAACAATTATTTCGGGTAAACATAGATTCAAGTCAGATTTTTGTGGTAGAGATTAGTAGGGCAGTGTTTTTATATGGTAGAGATGTGGCACCATAAACTGTCAAACCCCAATGGATATTAAACTCCATTACTTGTAGATCAAATTGAAAATCTATTGAAGAAATTTGACCATGAAAACTATAATGTACTATTGACTGTCCATAAGGTATTTATTTTATGGTACCTATAGTTGACAAAGATAGAAACGGGTAGAGCTGTTCTTAGTAAAGTTGATAATTGGGTAGAGATTCTTACGGTATTAGCATAATTATGCCCAATTCGTTCTATGGTTTGGCGCACCCAAATCAAAATTTCAAATTAAAAAAATACTGAAAACGAAGATAAATGATATATCGATACTTAGACACAAATGTTATGATAGTTTAAATACTACTATCGATTAATCGATTGACTACCGATATTTAACAACACTACTCATGTCATTAAATGTGTCAATTTTTGTCACATAGTAACTGTCAGTTGCTTCCTGTGTGCTATTCGACCGCTGCGAAATACGGAATTTTCTATTTTTATCCGTCTCAGGAGATAATAATACAAACATTTATGCAGTCCGACGAGGAGGACACTTCGTTGCATTCATGCTTCGACTCGCTCAAAAACGCCGTCATGGGGTGTTGCTATAGTATTTGCCACAAAGACACGGATCCACAGGTAATTTTATCGCTATTTTACGTGCTAATTAGCTTAAATATAGCGTATGCATGTTAAATTGTAGTTTAAAAATCATATTGGGTACGTTTCGGGCATAAAATACTAATAATATTGAACGTTTTGGTATGTTTCCCGTTTCCTATTTTGACACTGACATAGGTACAATATTGGTTATCATTACCAATTCCTAGTTGATTGACATTTTATCTCTTCTACATGAGCAATATGGTTTGTTAAAATATAGACCATTTAGATAAGTAAAGTTTACAAATATTTCATTGTTTTAGGAAGTTCTATAGTTGTCTTTGTCCCATGTTTATGTATAAAATCCATTGTGTATGATTGATGACACTTACTGACCATAACCTTTGGCTATGATAGTCATCATAAATGCTTAATTTACCTACTGTTATTACGATAAACATATACATACATAACTAAACAGGTATTGTGAACTCTTTGTTGTTGAAACAAGTTTGCTTATACAATATTAAGTAGCCTTGTTTTGCAACCAGTTGTATTTTTCTTTTTTAAACCTTTCCCAATAGTAGGTACTGAATGGCAGTACCTATAACAACAATGACAGTGAATGTAGGTGAAAAGCAAAGGTTTGAGTGGAAGCCCCTAAATGCTTGGAATTCTTACATTATGAAAGAAAAAATTGTACCTAAGTAGATCATTTATAATAATAATTTGTAATCTTAGCATGATTTCTTATTTAAATTTGGTCTCTTAAAATGCACTGAATCCCAACAATTACCAATTTCCTTTTTGTTTTAAAAACTTAATAATTGATATTACTTGATTCTATAAGCTCCAACTTTTATTTTCCTGATTTTTCTTCTTAGAGATGTAAAGTGTGTTCCTATAAAAGTAAGAGTTCAGCCCATAATGTTGCTACTGCTCAGCTAGGGGCTTTTTAGCATAAGAAGCTATTGTCTGAATCACATTCATCAGCATCAATTCACATTTTACAAAAATAGCATATGTAAATGCAGTTAAAATGAGAATTGATGCATAGTTTCATACAAAATAGCTATTTGTCCATAGATACATTGTGGATAAATACTGATAAATATGATAGGGGTCTATAGTAATATAAGTTACTAGTGTAAAATAAGTTAAGGTGAACTATAAAAGGACCCTTGCCCAGTATTTTTTTTAAACTCAATAAAGTTTTTTTTCTCCAACCATCAAATCGGGTGGTTGGGTCACAGACTATGATTCATATGTAAGTTGATTTTGAGCATGGAGTACAATTGTTTTTAAAAATATGCTCAAATAATCTTTTTATATAAAACTAGCGACCCACCCACGGTTTTACCCGTGTTGCCTCATTCCTAAGAGCCGTAGCGTAATGTTAAATAGCTTAAAACCTTCCTCTTGAATCACTCTATCTATTAAAAAAACTGCTAAATAATATCTATTAAAAATTTAAGCATATATAGGGACGGATAGACAGCGACAGCAACTTTTTTTATACTATGTAGTGATGATGTTTAAAAACAATGGACTTGACCATTTCATTAGTCTAGTGGGCTAAATTCAACTGCTACACTAGGTTGTGATCCATCCTGGGTACATGTGTTCCATCCTGGGAATCTAACCCAACAAGTCACTGTACATTAACAACAAAGTTAATGTATTATAAATAGTTTACATGATACAATTGATTTCAATTCAATGAAGAAATAAAATGTCCATTGCTTCAAACAAATCAATGTGTACCTATATACAGTTGGCAAAAGAATCTTACTATATCATCAACCTATTAAAGTTTATACTGTTCTACTTCTGAGCATGGGTCTCTTCTCAGAATAAGAGAGATTAGGCTATAGTCCATCACACTGACCTAGTAAGGGTTGGCAGACTTCATATGCTGTCGAGAAAATCTTTCAGGCATGCAGCTTTGCTCACGATGTTTTCATTCACTATTTAAGACATGTAATTAACTATACACACATGACTTTGAAAATTCAGAGGTGCGTGCCTTGGATTAAAAATTGAGATATTTCACTTGGCAGTCTGATTGTCATACATAATAGAATGGAATTCATCATTGGATTTTACTCAATCTGTCAAACCAGATGTTATTAATAGCTGCCTTGTACCTATATCCTGTATTACTAATTATTTTGTTAACTGTACCTACATAAAGATAATGCATTTGTAGGACACAAAAGTTTCAACATACATACAGTGTAGGATTACATGGCTGCAGTATTGTATGTTGCTGATTTTACTTATGATTCATCTTCTGTTGTGGACTTTATAATAAATTATTTTAATGATGGTTTGGTTTGGTTGAATTATACTATTTATTTAGATATTTATGTAGAATTTTTTTACGTGGGAGAGCCATGCTTCGGCACGAATGGGCCGGCTCGACCGGAGTGATACCACGGCCTCACAGAAGACCGGCGTTAAACATCGCTTGCGTTGTGTTTTGCCGAGTGAGTGAGGTTACCGGAGGCCCAAACCCCTTTTAAAAGGTCGGCAACGCACACTCGTGACTCCTCTGGTGTTGCGGGTGTCTATGGGCGGCGGTGATCGCTTCCATCAGGCGATCCGTCTGCTCGTTTGCCCTCCTATCCCATAAAAAAAATGGACTACCATATCGCCACGCCTGTATTCCGGTAGGGTTAGGCAGAGGCGTGCAGGGGCCGTATTATAATGTGTTAACGCCATCATTTTTACGTTGTGAGAAAGAGATGCCGCTCTACATATTAAATAGTCTCATCTCTTTCTTACAACCTAAAAATGATGGCGTTAACACGTCATAATACGGTCCCTGATGTATAAACACAGTTTGCCATTATGTTTTAGGTCATAAATATGTGTATGCAAATAAGTATATTATGTGCTATGAGAATTTTCCTACTAGTAAAATAAATAACAGTTCTCGACCTGATAATAAAATCTAGGTTCTCACGCTCCCCGTTTGTGACTACACTAGTCCAATGAGGCTGTTGTACACACGGCGACATATTATTAAGCTATACGTTTTTGGTATAAGCTGACCTCGTTAATGCTTACGCGGACCGGGATGGAATCGCAGAGGATTTTGCCACCGGTGCCGCTTAGATACTGTAGCATTCCGGCGGCGTACCAAGACATCCCGCGACGTGCGGCTGTACTCCCGCATGCACTGTCCACAGAACAAAGAAGTACCTAGAAGCAGTAAGTGGGCGTAACCTTGTTTCCACTAGTCTGGTACGATGTACTCACTTGCCGTATAAAGTGCTCTCAGTGGCGTTCGCAGATAGCCAACGCGCAAACATGCGTCGAAAACTTTAAAAAATCTAAAAAAAATTATAAAAGGCCCTTTTGTGCCATTTAAGAATATAAAAACCATAGCTGGGGTAAAAATCTATCACATGAAGGGATTTCGTATCATCGGGAAGTATTATTTTCAGTTTATTACAATAAAATGATAAAATAAGTTTGAATTTTCTTCCGCCAAACATAGCACAAAAATGGCAATCTAAAGTTATCCCTCTTCCTATAGAAATAGAGTTGATTTTCTTTTATTGGCAATCAATTGTTCTAGAATGTTTGCTTACCTAACCAAATTGATGCCGCTATTCCATTAGTGCATGCAATATCGATAAAATGTTATCGACTATTTTTCATTTTTAAAATTACCTATATTATTTTCCAGTATACTAAGAAAAATTTAGCTTGTGATGCAAATTTTTAATCTCGTAAACATGATATAGGGATTTTGTTACTGTAAAAAAAAAGAATATAAAGCGATAGAATCCGTAAAGTGCGTTATTATAATATGTCTAATATTCACGTAACCGTCTCAGAAGTCAGTATGAATTACGGAGCTAAAACTATTTTAGAATCCAAAATACTAATTTAATTAGATGTGCTTACTAGATAGAATTTTGACATAAGCTCCATACAGCTACTGTCAAAATCCTATCTCTAGTAAGCAAATCTACTGACAGATAGGATATAGAAATCGGCCGTAAGTCATCACTCTTCCTATTTTGATAGTCGACTAAAAATACTATCACAAATGAATGTTAGGTAGGTACTCTACTACTTCATGTACTTTCCAATTAAAATACCTAGGTATCATTATGAAAAATATAATTATTTGTGTAATTATTCACATTATATCATAATTTATTGACCGCCTCACACACAAGCGCGACGACTGCTACGCTAGAGGTCCTGGGTTCGATCCCCAGGTCGAGCAGGGTTATTGGATTTTGTTATGAAATTATCAGTAACAGCACAGAGTCTGGATTTGTTACCGGTTAATGGCAATAGGCTCGCCCCCCTGTTACATGGGACCTAAACATACCGGCGAACTGTGGGTGAACTAATGTTCACCCACAGTTCGGCGGTATTTTCAACTCAACTCTTCGAGGAATGCAGGCGTGATGGAATGTGTATTGAAAACCGGTAATCAGTTATTTCAGTTGATATATTTTTTTAAGTTAAATAATTTATAGAAATATAAATAATTATGTTGATATTGTTCAAGTCGAATGCTATTTAACGGTATGTTTAGGTCCTATAATAATAATAGGGGGGCGAGCTTATCACCTTTGACTGGCATAGATCAAATCGATCCGAGCTGATACTGAGAATTTCACACCAACACCCAATAACACTGCTCGGCCTGGGAATCAAACCCAGCATCTTAGCTTAGAAGTCGCACTTGGAACCACTAGACTAATGAGGCAGTTTAATTTGCTTGCTATGTAGCTGATATCTCATAAAATTTTACAACGCACTATTTAACAACGTTAGTAATACATAATAATAATATAATAACAATACGTACTAAACTATATTATATCAGAAACGATGTTTGGTATTTACTTTAACATTATATCTTCACTTTATTCACTTATTTCGTAGTATCTTTATCGATAAGTTTACAAGAATGTATTATATGGACACATCACTATTGTCGGTACGCGTGACACACTATTTGTCATTCAAAATCTTCTCTTATAACAAGCACCATAGAGTTTTATTCGAAAAAAAATGTTATAAATGCCATCTAGCGTGGAGTAGCGGTACTTCATCGTATTGAAATCGATTTTAACTCCAAAAGAAAATAGTCGTAAAAGGTTACAGACCTATTTGGTAATGTGAATTATGTGCAATTGTTATAAGGTTGAATTCAATGCAAATAGTTTAGTGTGTTAAATCTGATCGCGATTGTTATTTTTGACCAGTCATAATCCAGTTACAATAGTGTGTGTAAGACGTAAATGTGTGAGTTTGGCAACACTGGTTTTCATACAAAATAGGCATTATGCTAATTCCACCTATTTAATGTTCCGTGGCACTGTCTCATCCCGCGGCATGTCACGGCGCCCTTCGGCATGACGTTGCATACCACAGTGCGTTGCGGCATCCCGCCGCGGGATCCCTTAACGCGCTCCAATGCCGTGTCAAGTAATCTCTTTCGATGCCATGGAATCAATAATTTATGTCGTATTCCTATTAGATAAGTTTGAATGTCCTTTGGTAAAAATTTAATTCCTCTGCCATTCCATACCATATGTTGTTTCGTTTTTACAGGAGAATACAGTGAACGAACGGACACATTTGCTCGAAGTGACTGAGCAACAGCAGGAGACGCCGGTGCCCGCCGCGTCGGCGTCCACTCCGCCGCGCAAGCCTGACGAGCAGAGCGCTCTCAACAGGATACTGCACGAGACTGCCACGTAAGTTATTCGTTATTACACAGAAAAATTCGAGGCAGATGGGACGAATAAGGTTTTTTTTTGTTTGGAAGATGGTAAATAAGCTTACGGCCATCTGTTGGTAAGAGTTGATCGTTACCTGTGGACGCTAGTAACACTTGATATTACTCCTGCCGACTTTATACCTCTGATCCGCTCGTTAGCACCTGTTAAGTCTCATTTTGTTTACAAGTAGCTTCTACTAAGAAAGTACCAAAGGGTATGAATAAATAATTAACTCGGCTTCAATATCGTTCCTCCTAGTCTCCTCTACTTATTTTTTTTTTTAATTATTTTGCAATTTTACAGTTTATTACTATGTATAGATCTTACTGTTGTCGTTAGTGAAAAGGAAAAAATCGTCGTAAGTGATTTAATTTCACTAAGTAGATATTTGGGCGACTTTATTGGCTTTGTCCACGACACACGACTTTAAAAGTCATCTTTGTTTTTTTTTACTGGTTAAGTCGGCAAACGAAGAGACGAGCCTCCTGGTGATAAGTAGTCATTGTCGCCTATGGACACCTGCAACACCAGAGGAGTTGCTGCAACCGAGGGGGAACTGGCTCTCACGCGCAAAAGTCGGAGCACCTTGGTGTGTGTTTAGCGAGTAAAGCATTACAACAGAATCCATAAGGGTGCGCGCCAGCCAGTCAGACCCCAGGTAGTCCTATCATCGAGCAAGTCAGATATATTCTCGCTTCTTACGAGATGCTTATCTGAGTGAGAAATAGTATTCCCCGTGTGGGGACGGGTGTTTATATAATGTTTTTGTTTTAACGTGATACCCCATCGGGCAGCAACGTGATAGACGTGGGCGCGCTGGGTCCGTACGCGCTGGAGGCGGGCGCGTACTCGGAGCGCGTGCGCGTGTACAGCGCGCGCGTGGGCGGGCTGGCGGCCGGCGCCGGGCCCGCGCCGCGCCTGCTGGCCGACCTGCCGCACGCCGAGCGCGCCGCCCTGCTCGCCAAGCCGCCGCTGCCCAGCGACGACAAGGAATTCGTCAGTACCTTGCTTTTTTATAAGATATGTCGGCAAACGAGCTGTCGAGTTACCTGGTGGTAAGTAGTCATCGTCGCCCATGGACTCTTGCAATAGCAGAAGAGTTACTTATGCGTTGCCGATCCATAAGGACTGCAGACTTCCAGAGCCGCAGTAATCTAGGGGAAACTGGCTTCTACACGCAAAAGTCGAAACACACATCAAGGTCACACAAGAACTGGCGGTCAAGCGTAAGTCTATCACACAAAAAGAAATAGGTGCTTTACGACAGAATCCGACGTAAGGGTTGTTGCTAGCCAGTCAGATCCCAAGAGGTCCTACCATCGACCAACTCAGATATTTTTTCGCCTCTTACGAAATGCTACTTAGGTACTACCTACTGAATATTCCATTTAATCATCCATTTTCCTTTTTTTTTACTAAATTATTGACCACTAACAATATAAAACTCAAGGATACAAATCGTTGTTGCTACATAATTCTCCGATTTCTTTTTGTGTATCAATCAATTGCCTATCAAATCACCGTTTCTCAAATTTCCAGATAACGAATGCAGTGAAGAAAGCGGCGGCCGCCATCTCGGAGCTCCGCGTGGAACACCACGAGGACCTGGTGGTGCCGTTCCGGGTGCCATAGCAGCGGAGGTCGGCCTCCCACTGCGAAGACGAGCGCTCCTACTGACGAGGGCGCGAAGCTACGGCGGGGAACACTATGTAAGACTAGATAGGAGAATTAGCAAAATTTACTCGAGTGAAGCATCAAAATGTCGTTTTATACGCGAAAGTCGATAAAGTTCAAGATTATTAGCACATCAAATATCAACTTTAAATATATGAAAACTGAGTAGTATTCAGAATGACAAGATGTGATGAAATGTCTCGATATTTTAGTTCAGTGGAAATTTAACTTTGTTGAATATTATTAAAGTTGCTTATCCTAAATAATGATAATCCTATATCCAAAGTATCTGATATCTACACATCTTGTTCTGGTAACGTTTTGTTATATAAGTCTTTCATAATTTGGTCGTTATCGTGCATTTTAATTTGTTGCAATATCGTAGTTATGTAAGTAGTGCAGTAATATTTACGACATTATAAGTATAAAAAGATATTTTGATGCAGAGAACGCTCGGCGATGGCATACATTAATAGGACATTTAAAAATCCAAAATGCTGAATTGATGTAAATTATTTGTTTAGTGCTGGTCACAGTCGAAAGAATAAGATTAAAAATTACAAAATTCTAAAAACACATTCATGAGATTTCTAAACGATTAAATCTGTATTTTTTAACAAAAATAGCATTATGAACGTTGGATGCCGAGCTCTTAATTAGTGAAACGATATTAAAACCATTGTTGTGTTGACATCTTGAAAGAACGGACTAAACTCGCCATATTTTATAAAAATGCAGTGTAGACTGCTAGATTTTGATATACTTAACTTGTAACTACAGTTTCAGTTGGAACTGCAAGCAAGCGCCCTGCAATTCCAACTGCACCTAGTTTACGATATAGACCGCTAATTAATATATAGAAAAACAGTATATTATTTATAGAGTTTTTTTTTTATTTTTCCAGTATCATTTTATACTTTTAACAGATTCTCGTTTATAGCTCCAGGGTCCATTAATTACGCTAGGATCTGCTTTTTTATAATTGTGGCAATACTGTTATGGATCTATGTAAAATTATTTGTAAATAAAAAAAATTCAACGAAATTGTAAATACCTACTGCGCAAGATATGTTATATTATGTATGATATATGAGTATGTGTTTATTATAGCTGTATGTAATATTATTTTCTATTTGATATTGATAAATTATTATTCAATTGTAAATATTGCCTTACATTAATTGCAACCAACCCATTTGGATCTCAGTTGGTGCCTATATTATTTAAATTGCTATGACTTGTATTGAAAAATAAACTAACATTAAAAAGGTCTCATAAGATAAGATATAAAGCAAGATATTTAAAAAGCTTTTTTATGAGATAGGGTGCAAACGAGCAAACGGTTCGCCTGATGGTAAGCGATCACCGCCGCCCATGGACACCCGCAACACCAGAGGAGTCACAAGTGCGTTGCCGGC